>OX637872.1:15125836-15855836 GCA_951802675.2 Boloria euphrosyne
CTAAGCCCAAAACAGTAACTTTATGTTTGAAATTAATTAATTTTTCAATAACATAATAGGTATTATGGATACTATAAAATATTCCTGAAACTAAAGCAGTCTCGAAGGTCGAGGAAGCTTCGATATGAATCTAGTGCTTTTATGAAAATTATTATAATAATGAGTAATACCGAGCAAGGGATGAGTAGTTGTAGAGAGATTTTGATAAAATTTTCTAATGATTGTTGATTTTTTACTTAATATTATATAAATAAAATATTATTTTAAAGATTTTTTTTTGTGTTTGTCACACTTGTTTGGAAGTATTTATTATGAGTATTGCGACCTCACGTTAGCCCACGATCAAACCTTAACAAAAAAACGTATTTTGATTCAAAATCATGCAAATACATCCACTAAAATTGGTATAGTATTGCCATAGTTTGCTTGCTTGTTTATGAATAACACCATGGCCCAAGGGACATGGGGATGTGATGACTTTGGCTCAGTTTATAGAACCCTAGTTTCTGTGTCTGCGATTGCGGGTTCAATTCCCGCTGGGGCATTTATGTTATGAGCACGAATGCTTGTACTTCAGTTATGGATATTTATATTTATATGTATGTATTTAATGTTATATTATATAGCCTCGTAGCCTACCATGGAACTACGACTATATGGTGCTGAGCGTTAATGTTCCAACATATTTATTCATGTAAAATACCACTTGCTTTCTAAATCCGCTATATACATTTTTTTTAAAACATCATTAAAAAATTTGAACTGGAAACTCGCACGATTTGCGTCCCACTTAACAAAATATAAACGGTATAAACTCTATATGGAATACGTAATTCGTTTTTGTGTGAAAACCTATAATAACTAAATTATAAGAAAAATTGATTTTGTTTTTCTACATAGCAACACGAAAATCAATTTTTATCACGTACACGGCGTCACGTAGAAGGTCTGAATAAAATCGTTTAAACTATGAGCTTTACATCAATCGGAAAGCTCATAAAAAGCGCTACGATTCGTAGCTAATGGTGTGTAAGTTTTCAATATTGCGATAATTAAGGTGCTCAGTAGTATACGTCAGTGTCGGGACACAAAGCCGATCGCGTCTTGATGCTAACGTTCGCAGTAACAAAGGCTTATTTGTACTCATGTCATAGGAAATTAATTTGCTCAATGAAGTCGGAGACGGTGATTGTTCTCCATAGGACGTTTTCTGTTTGATTAATTATATTAGCATTGTTTTGTTTTAATTGAATATATTAGCAATTCCGCCCTAGAATAAGATCGTAACTGCTTTTTTCTATCATATGATAACATGTTTGGCTTAGTTTGTAGTGAACTTAATTGGTGTGCCAGTGTTCGCTGGTTCGAGTCCCGCTGGTGTCATTCATTTGTTTATATTTATAATATGTATTTATTATGTTTCGTGTCTAGTATTAAACTATACATGGAATTAGATGGTGCTCTATTTTAATGTCCCAACATTTACTTATTAAGTGATGTTAAAGTAAAATAATTATATAAATCTTCCAGAAGGAATTCTTTAAGTGATGAAAAAAGAACAACCCAATTTACTGCTGAGTGAAACTTTGAAAGATCTAAGCGACTAACTAGACAGGTTGAAATAGCGACTTTGCACAGTGTCACTGAGATGATGTTTAAAGTTTTGCAGGGTAGAGGGAGATATTATGTTATTTTACTAACCAGATCGTAAAATATTACTTTTTAATAAAATTCTCTTAATTTAATTTTGACAGCTGTAAAAGATATCTCTGGGCGATTAAAAAATCTTTTTTAAATAAATTTCCGATGTGAGTGTTTTCATAATTTTTCTCCTAAATGGCTTATCCGATTGTAATATTATTTTATGAGTAAATATCACCTAAATAATAGCTATACTACGTCGTACGCTGACAAGATTCACATTTGTTTTAATTTTTCCGATCAATCAAGGTCAATGGCAGGACCCCATCTGCTATCTGTAATACTATAAAACTTCACGCTGCCTACGGAACAAATATAAAAATATTTTTCTGGTAGAGCTACGTCTATAATAAGCAATACATCGGTATTCAAATATATCTAAATAGAATATTTTATTCAGTAATAAATTATTAAGCTCATATAACGAACTTCATTAGTTTTCGACGAATGTTATAATACAATGAATTTATTTTATACTGGTTGATAAGAACAGATGCAGAGAGCAATCGTTAACCTGGTAACGTCCCGTTAACACAATCCGTTGCTTGCCTCATTACGTAAATTAATTTCCCGTTCTGTGATATATTACAAGTAAGATACGGTTATATTACGTCACGTACGATGCTACCGGCCTATGTTCGAAATAATTTGAAGAGCTAGAAATGAATATTTATAATAGTACTAGCGATTCCCGCGGCTCCGCCCGCGACTGAAGTATGAAAATTTAGCGTAATAAGTATTTTTTGATGCCAAATCAAAAAAAAATATATATTTGTTCTAGAATTTAAAAATAAAAAATCTGGAGAGGGCCACCCTTACCGCCTAGGTCCTAGGGAAATATAAAATAGCCTACGACCTATTCTCAGACCCACCAAATATATACCGAAAAAAATCATAAAAATCGGTCAAGACGTTTCGGAGGAGTTCGATAACAAACACTGTGACACGAGATTTTTATATATTAGATTATTATGTACTAATCAAAATGACGGAAACCGAAAAAGATGTCTATAAAACGTAGTCGTATCGTTCCGCTCGTAATTTTTTATCACAACCCACTATAGATGGTAGGAATTAATGCCATAATGTGTCTTTGCGAAACTTTATTTTTTAAGTCGTTAGGCTTACTGTTTATTATTTTTAAATTTAGTGACAGATTCATCACGAATTATGATTAATAAACAGGTTGAACTAGTAGTTATTATAATTTAAATAATTCGCACACAAAACCGTAGATCTGCGTAACCTGGATTCGAGTATATTTTAATTGATTCCCTAAGATCAAACCATAGCTTACCGCGTTGGCTAAGTGCAGGTTGGCAGACTACATGTATCTCTAGTACTTACATGCAGGTTTCGTCACGAGGGCTTTTCATGAATGACGATTGACAATCAAAATGACAGTAATATTCTTCATTTTCAAATTAAAATATTCTATTTCAATGACTCGGTTTTGAATCAACTCATCTTGCTCTCGAATCCAGCAAATTACCACTAGATTACTGCCTAAGATGCCTTACATACTAAGATGCCTTACATACGAAAGTAGTGATAGAAATTATATTTTTAGTTTGTATAAATAATTTTCAAACATCAAAAATTTTATAAATGAAACTACCTTTTCGGATTTTGTCGCGGATTTATTTTGATTTTTAGTTCCCGACGTTTCGAATGCTTTACAGCAATCATGGTCACGGGAGAGACTATATTATATTGAATAAAAAGTCTCTCCCGTGACCATGATTGCTGTAAAGCATTCGAAACGTCGGGAACTAAAAATCAAAATAAATCCGCGACAAAATCCGAAAAGGTAGTTTCATTTATAATGTCGAATATTCGCGTAAATCTAAGAAAGTATTATCAAAAATTTTGCCAACAGGACTTAGAGATCTACGACGCAGTCGTAGACGTTCGTTGCTACGAATTGACAGCTCTGTTCCTATGCTCATTATTTGTACCCAAGTGTGGTCCGCTGGGCCACATGGTGAGACCCTGCAGAAGTCTATGCCAGGGTAAGTACTTAATCATTTTAATATACTTTTACTTTACCGTAGTGCGGTTAAACAAATCTTTTCATAACATAAGTTATATTTTAAATAAAAATTTTTCTATTTATAATACTTATTGTTCGGTAACTGTAGAGTATTAGATTGAAGTATATTGAAATACTTCTTAAAATATTGATGTTAGAAATTATAGTTATAAAAAAATAATTATTTATTAGTTAACTGAAGTAGTCTTCTATAAATATTTTAATTATTCTTTCTCACTTTCCAATGCTTACGTAACCTTTTTTCGTAAGAGCTACAAGGACTATTAAAAAAAGTTTCATGCGAGTTGTTTTAAGATTTGAATAAAAATAGCACTGAAAAGTTTAATGGGTGTTCGAGATTGTAAAACTTATCGTTCGACTTTTGAGATATTGTCGAAGCTTTTCTTAAGTCGATTTTGAACTTTTGCTTCGAGGAAAAACCCCTATTTAACGGAAACGGAAACATAAAAATGGGCAATGGGAAAAAATGGGCTGAGTAATCGTAAAACTTCTTGTTTTGTTTGTGAAACATTATTATTTTTTACATTCGCATACACATTTATTATTTTAGATTTAAGAAAACTATAAGTATTTTAAGATTTAATTTAGAAAATTAATTATAGGCTTTTTATTCAATATAATATAGTAAAATGATTAAAATGTTACTTTTATGCCAGGCAGATAAATTGTATGGAATTTAAATAAAAATAATAAATTACATCATCTGTTTCTTATTTATTTAATGCGACAAAATTTAATAAAGAGATTGTTAAATTGTTAAATCATAAATATGTCATAGAAACAATGCGACGCTGCGGTTTCTTCCTCGAGGTATTCGGTCTGTCGATGCCGGAATACTTGCAATGTGACATATTTCCCGAATCCACCGACACGGACGTCTGTCTCGGGAACCGTGAAGTGAAAGAAGCACGCTTCAGAGCTGCCAAACCAAGTAAGTGTTTTAAGTAAATTTACACTTTAATTTTATAATTTGTTTAAAAAATATTTTTGCTGAATGCTTATATAGCTAATTGCTTAGAAGCGTTATTATTCTAATGCTAATTGTATTTGAAGTACCTATATATTTTCACTTAAATCGGTTAAAAATACGGGTTGGGTTTATCAAAATGATCTCAGTAGGACAGAGTATAGAGGTTTTACTTCCATGCCTTGGAACATAATACAGATCTATGAATCCTGTGCCTGATCTTATCAGTTTTAAGTATTGATGCTTGATCTTAAAACGTTTTCCCATTACCAATAGTGTGCCCAACTGGCTTCCAATGTGACATGAACCGTTGCATACCACACGACTGGAGATGCGACGGACACGTGGACTGCGCGGACCGCTCAGACGAACTCAACTGCCGGGTTTGCAAACGAAGTGGGGACGTTCATTGTGGAAACCAACGATGTATATCTCAAGCTCACTTATGTGACGGCAAGATTGACTGTCCCTGGGGACAGGATGAACGAAACTGCTGTAAGTGATAGATTCTTCTAGATTTAATTCTCTATGAAACACCGTGTATTCTTCTTCAAGCCTGCTAGAAACAGAAGGACCAGTTCTATACTAATCGCGATTGTTTTAATATTATCAATTTGTTCTCTTTTTCATAAAACATATAGATAAATTAGTTAGAAGATTCCAAAACTTTGAACCTCGTATTTTTCGATAGTACGACTGAGCGAAGCCAACGGTGACGTCGGCCGCGGAGAGCTGCAGGTGTATCGCGCCGCCAATCAGTCGTGGTTCCCAGCTTGCATCACTACTTTGGACGACTCTACCGCAGTAAAGCTCTGTTCAATGCTCGGATACTCGTGAGTATATTGGTATTTGTATCTCTAAAAGCATATTTACTCTTTATTTGGTTCCGTAATGTTATCATTTTCATAATAATTAATTTTCAACTGTAAAGTTACATCGTTTTTTTGTAACTGATATGGGAAGATATCAACATAAAAATAATAAAGAATCGTAAAAGTTGATAACAAATATACAAAGTTTTATTAATTAAAAAGATTACAATTTGAAAACGGTTTATAAATCTTTAAATGTTAATTTAAATATTATATAACGAACCAACAATATATGATACTGGCTAGAGTAGAGGTAGATGAGAGTTAAAAACATTGATCTCTTATTACACTCAAATAAAACTATTTTATGAAATATCAACTTAAATATCATCTTATCCTAGATGGGTGAACAGAAGTGCGGTAGTAGGTGGCGCCGGCGCCCGCGCAGGGAGAGGCCACGCGATACCCTCCCCGCAGATACAGCACGTGCACGGCGTGGCGCAGTCATACCGCGCCTTCCAGAGGAGCGAGGGAGGCCTCCTGCGGGAACTCAAGGATTGCAGGCACGACACCACGAGAGTCCACCTCGTCTGTAACAACTATGGTAAGTGAAAAATATAATTTATAAAGCTTTGAAGCTTTTTAATCGTATTATATTATAGAAACCTACACTTTGGTGTCTTTATATATATTTATATAATAATTCGTAGACTTTGTTGACATTCCAACAATGCTAAAAACACTACCTACACTACCATTAGAGGAATTTTGAGATCTAGTTATTATGATTATTGTAATGGTCTAACTCCAATTTATTAGATTTATTATACAATTTATTAGATTATAAAAATACTAGTTTCTTATTATTCTTGTAATTCTTCTAAATTACTAAGAACGTTTAAGTCTACTATTGAAAAATATACAGGATTTGTTGGAAAACA
Source organism: Boloria euphrosyne (assembly GCA_951802675.2). Taxonomy (NCBI): domain Eukaryota; kingdom Metazoa; phylum Arthropoda; class Insecta; order Lepidoptera; family Nymphalidae; genus Boloria; species Boloria euphrosyne. The sequence continues at coordinate 15,132,311 of OX637872.1, forward strand.
CCTGATTTTTTAGTATTTCATGTTGTTTCGCACGTTTAACGTGACTCTCTCAAAGAAGTGTAAATATTGTTATGAAGGCTGAAAATTTTCCGATGTTAGTGTTGTTCCCTCACAAAGAAGCACCAGACCAAGTTAAACGTTTAAAGAGAGAGATGTATTCAGTTTTCTTTTAGATATAAAAACAGATCCTTTTATAATTATAAAATATTTATTTAAATAAATACTAAAAAAATATTAGTAAAATAACACAAACAAAATTATTATACAGAGGTATATATATCCAGCGACTTACCGATTTTAAGTGTTCGTCCCTAGGTTCGTTGTAACGGTCCATAATATTATGAAACGTGTACGAGTATACAAGTATCGCTTATTTACGAAAATACTAACTAAAAACTTTTCTATGTTCTTTTCACGGTTTAAGACTATTTTCGTATCAAATTTCATTTAAATTAGTTCAGGAGATTTTGAGTTTATCCTTTGCAAACAAACATACGAAAATGTGTGGGATTAATGTCTTGTTGTGTCTCACGTAGGATAAATAGATAAATATTGTAATGCAATAAATATTGTAATCAAATATTTTTTTGAAAAGAGCAACTGCTGAGTTTCTCGCCGGCTCTTCTCGGCAGAACAGCTTTCCGAGTCGGTGGTAGTTTACTCCCAAGTCCCAGACTTACAGACTGGCACTTGATTTAAATTCGTATAATAATGTAAAAGTGACGATTCAAAAGTGCTTGTAAAAGTCTATTTGAATAAAGTATATTTTGACTTTGACTTTGACTTTGAATGCATTTTTTTTCCTCTTTATAATCGTAGTATAGATTCATATCTTAATTTCTTCAACTAAAATCACTTTGCTAGAAATTGTGAAACTTACGTGAAAGAATATTTTCAACCTTCAAATTATGGAATATATTTCAAATAGATATACTAATATCTTATAACATTATTATTTCAAATCAAATGTTAAAGAGTTCAAAACTTTAATCTCTATAATTCGTAGAAAGAAACCTTCAAAGAAGGTCCCCACAAAGGACGATCATGAATAAGTCATGGCGCTCCCTCGAATCGCTTATTTGCATACTTATTTATGTATTTCATTATCTACTGGAGTAAAAAGGGGAAATAATACTTTGTTACGTTATTTCTTAAATTATGTTATCACGCTTTATACTTTGTCTGCGGCTTTACTCTTTTTTTATGAATAAGTACTAGTAGATATTATTAAAACTGGCGCGTTCAAATGTTTGCTTTTAGACAGCGCTTTATTTTTAGAGATGAGAACAGATTATATTTTATTGTGCTATTAAATTTTATCTATAGGTTTGAACCACTAACCAAGATGATGTAGACTACCCTAAATTTATGTTGCGTGAAGACCCATAAACACTACGCAAAATCGATCAATAACCGTTCTACGAGAAAGAACAATTATTTAATATTTCCTTATATTTATATTATCCTTATATTAGATGTACGCGTATATTTGACATTTAAATAAAACTATCTTTTCGGATTTTGTCGCGGATTTATTTTGATTTTTGGCACGAGTTGCCATGTCTGCTGTAAATTTGCTAGGTTCTCTCGTTATTTTATGTTGTCATTCACCGTAAAGTCTGTAAAGTACCGGTAATCTTAGATTTTTATGGATGTATACAGCACTTTTAACGTCCCACTGCTGGAACACTACGGGAACAATTTCATTTACGGGATCAAATAAGGTCCCTACAATACCATCAAGCCAAAGTCCACCACTCTCGCCAAGTGCGTGTTGGCGGACTTGATATGTCTTTCGAAAACATGCTAGGTTCTCTTCCTTCACCATAAGACAAGTTAAAAATGATTCGTACATGAGAATTTCAGAGGTGCGAGACTACAACTGCCTTAAATTTTTATAATTTGGATTATATATAAGTGACTTTCCTTCTAACAATCTAGGATGGATCCTAAATCCCCTAGCTTTTAAAGTGGTTTCCATAGTACAATTACATGCAACGGTGGCTTAATCTCGTATCGTCATTAGCGACGCGAGACTAAGCCATCGCGGTCACGGACGACGCGTTTTAAAACCTACTAAGAAATATTTTTATCTGTATCTTTTATAAAAAAAAATCTAAATGGCTACTTTATTTAGTGCTTCTTTGCAAGACAGGAAAGACTTATCAAGGGAGATGAAAATGATTTACATAGATTTAAATTGCCTTGTTTTTATCTATCTCTATGTAAGAGCTATTAAGAATATACATTATATTGCACTAAAATATATTATTTTATATTCAGTATGTTTTTACGTAGTTACAAATCTAAACTAAAAAGTAGAAAATAATACTTTTAATTACTTCGTTATTTTTTTAGTCGGTGCCATCATCAAAATCGGTTCACCCAGTCCAAAGTTCTGAGGTAACAAACATTAAAAAAAAATACAGACAAATTGAGAACCTTCTCCTTTTTGGAAGTCGGTTGAAAATTCCAGTAAGAAAATGAGAATTAATTTCGTGTGAACGTATTTTCAATTGATAACAACATGTCTGTGCCATGACAGTTAAACTCAATTTGTAATTGACCTTTGTTTCTGTTTGGGTTTAGAGATACAATTTTATCATATTTTAGGATTACTTTCTCTCCTTGTTCCCTTCTCTGTATTCTTCTAGTAGTAGCTTCCTTTTTTCTAGTATATCTGGTGGAATATCTTCATTTATGTAGATTGATAAGGAGTTGTTTAGCTCCTTCTTGCTCTCTAGTAGGGCTAATTTTCGGCCTAGTGTAGTAAAAGTTACTAATATAGGTTGTACATTCTTATCCCTCTTCCCCAATCTTTTCACTAATTCTATATCATTGTTGTTATAGTGTATTTCCATTGATTCACTTATCATTTATTAGTTTCTTATTTAATATAATCACTTTCGCTTTAATTTCACTTATCACTATTCACTTGACAGTAGGTTCGTACTTTTGAACTTTTTTTGCATATCTTCTTCATTCATGGCAAGAGATGATATTTCTTTGGACGTAGTAAAGTATTTTTATCATTTTTATACACTTTTCTTGCATTTATAACTACTTAAACAATTATAATCATATTATTTTAACGAGACCGTGATAATATTGGTTTAGGTGACCAATATGCAATGACAGCACAATTGCGCATCAATGGTAGTTCAGTGGCGTTCCATCGGCTTTAATGCAATCACAATGACAGCACAATTGCACATCAATGGTAGTTCAGTGGCGTTCCAGTGGTCATTAGAACTGTCAAAATATTAACAAACTACGCAATTCATCCGATTGTATGTGCCATCATCAAAATCGGTTCACCCAGTCCAAAGTTCTGAGGTAACAAACATTAAAAAAAAATACAGACAAATTGAGAACCTTCTCCTTTTTGGAAGTCGGTTGAAAATTCCAGTAAGAAAATGAGAATTAATTTCGTGTGAACGTATTTTCAATTGATAACAACATGTCTGTGCCATGACAGTTAAACTCAAGGAGCTAGAAAATATTCTGACGAAGATAACATAAAGGTCGTTGACTTTACAAACACGATAGAAGATATTACACTTATTAATTTAGTATGTAGATAGTTTACATTCATGAGAAGGAAATAGGCATATTATTTTTTGGAAATTCAACCCCTAAAAGGGTTAAAAGGGGTGGCAAAGTTTGTATGAGAAAAATATTTTTATTGCACATTTTTGCATGAAACTTTGAATTAATGCTTTTTAGTACAAATGATGAAACACGTATTTCAGGGTTTTTCGAAATTCACCCCCATTGGGGGTTAAATGGGGTGGCTAAGTTTGTATGGGAAATTTAATTCTATTGAAATATTTTGCGTGACACTGAAATAATGCTCTGCAATACAAATTAAGAGGGCCAGAACTTTAAATGGGGAATCAGTCCTTGGTACATTATAAGTAACAGTATATAAGCAAAAATGTTTATTTTATTTACTCTTAGCGCGAGCGAAGCCGCGGGCACCGCTAGTAATATTATACACCGGGCACATTTCAGCACATTTTCTATGTCTTATGGGGCCAAATTAGCGGACATACCTGGATTTTAAAGTTTTATACTTTCAAGCATTTCCCTAATCTTATAACGTGCGTATTCAATTTTTATATAGATAGGGTGAGGGAATATATCGTGAGTAAAAGAATGTCAGAGTGAACTTAAATAGTTCGAAAGACATGTGAAGTCGACCCGCATTTGTTTAGCGTAGTGGACTGTGACCCATCGAGTAACTGAGTTATTTGCTTCCATTATTTTATAAAGCGATGTAACTTTTTACCCTGTTCGATGAATTGGTTCTAGGCCTACTTTCTGAGAAGTTTTCTAAAAGACGCTGATCTGAAGGCTGAAGGCTTCTAAATGTGTCTATGATTAATATGTATAAAGTAATACACAAGATGATTTGTAAAATATTATTTTTCTCTTGATTTATTGTATTTTCTTTGCTTTGGAACTATCATTTTCTAATAGAACCACAAGTATAAGCGTCTGGAGCTGAATTTAGAGGTCATTGATGCTTTTCGTATTCTTAGAAACACAGAAATTTGCATATCGCAAATTTCTCTACTGGTACTGTTACGATGTATTATATATAGGACTTTCTTGATACTATTTTAACTCATCATAGGAGTCTTACCCATAACCTCATAATAAACAGCCATGGGTTTATAACATCATTGATTAAAATTACGCAATGAAAACATACAATATTCTTTTACAACAGGTACTAATTTTTACAATCGCCATAAGGCGAAGCATTTTCTTCATCAAAGCGAGCCACTTCTACTAACTCCAACATTTTTCCGACCGCAATAAAACGAGAACAATGTGCACAATTTGAAATAAAACTACGTTTATACAGAGCTTACATAATTTGCAAACATTCCGCACTCTCAGATTTTATTAAAAAACCACAGGTCATTGACCTGACCTGTTATTTTAGAGAAATATACGAAGGCATGCTTATAGAATATGGATATGGGAGAAAAAGGATTTTTAATTAAAGAGAGAAGTGTAAGGAATGTAAATATTCTATTAAATCTTGAAGGTAATTCTTAATTTCACTTACATACCTTAGCTATGCAGTAATAAAGTTTGTAAAGACAATTTTGATATTCTGCACATTCTGCGTGGAATAAATGTGTACTACTTGTAAACTTACATTAAATCTGTACTAACACGTATAAAATAGCGTCTCTGTCAGCGATTTCAGATAAATATATTATTTTTTTTAATTGTAGTCTGTCTGTTATTATTTTTAATTGGAATGGCTTTACCGATATTAATAGGATTTCCACTAGCCGCTAGTAATTCCCATGCAAAAAAACCACCACCCCTAACACCTGTGTTAAAAAATATTTAAATTGGTTCAGCCTTTTTTGCGAGAGTAACGAACTAAATAGATTAAGATCCCAGAGCGTTCTGACATAACTTATTTTCACATGGATGAAACCTTCACGACTTAGTAGCGTCTAGTATACTTTTAAATACCTGCCTACTTGTGAAGCTTGCCCTGTGACACCTGGGCAGGTACCAGGTGAGAAAGGTAACTAAAAATATGAGTTATCTTACTTAAATTTGTATGGCTGATTTTTATATTCTTGTGAATTTAGACCAGAAGTGAGCTTTTTTTAAAAAAAAAAGCTTACTAAATCGACCTCAATTTACTTTAAGTATCTGAAAAGGCTAAACACAATTTAACTAACTGAAAAGACAACTAATCTACCAACAATGATATTTTTAGAAACAAACCGGCAGAGTAACAACCTAATAATGCTACCACGATAAGTGTCATGACACAACTACCCCCCGATGCCGGTTATACATCGACTTTTATAGATTTCTCCCCACCCTCTAACATCCTCTTTCCTATTCATCTTCCACACGGCCTTTCCTGACAGGAGACCGTCCTCGGGCTCCTTCATCTTCTAACCTTGGGGTTCAGAACCTCGACATCGAAAACCTGAGTAACGCCAGGAGCTATAGACATCACACTCATCATTGCTGCCGTATAAACAATAAAATCTCCAGACAGAAAAAAAAAACACAAAGTGCATTTCTAAAAATTGCTTGTCTATATTAAGGTTTCAATTTGATTCATTCGTGGGCTAAGCTCACCTAGCATAACCTAAGCACAATGGATGTGAAACAAACTGACATCTGTACCAATTACCCGGGGCAGGACCCGTCGGGGGAGTGCACCCTCACGACTCGCCAGAGAACCATGTCATAGCTTTGCGTGTGTAAATCAGTACCTATAAAAGCGTGTTTCAATCCAACCTACCCCCAAATATACGTTTAATGTTTGCTGCAAAAACATATGCAACGGTCAACTCATAGTATGATCACTGCTCCAGGACGACATGTCTGAGTAACCTCCAAGACACTGTCCGAGCTCACACACATTAATCTTAAGCTACACAAGGTATGTTCCATATACTAGGATCGCATGTCCGAGCGCACTCCAAGACAGCATCCAATAATATGAAACCGTACCCCACTTGAAGTGCACCTGTCGGCCAGGACAGCATACCCGAGTACAAAGACCTGCGAGACATGCTATCCCCAACCGCAAGATACATCTTCCCTTGAATGTGTCAACCCCAATACGAAAACACAAAATAAGCATCTTTTACATAAACAGTAAAAAAAAACATTTTTACAGTTAACATTTCTATAAAGGCCTGGCATAAAGCACAGCACCTACTATAACACAGATCACGACTACCGCCACGCTCATACTACATCGGCGACTTTCACTGCGATTTCGCTGGTTGTCTGACAAAAATAAAAATACAATCGATCTAAAAATAACCGTTAATTCAAGTAACCTAATTTACTAATTTAAGACTGACCACCAAAACAAAACTAAACTATACACAGCGACCAAACGACAGCACAAATCACCAAAATTAATGAAAATACATCAAAATCACGATACCCTCCGATAAAAACTTTTAACAAAACAACCAATAAATACCACACGTTAACAAAAGTAGTGGGCGAAACGGGACCTATCCCACTTCTGATCTTGTGAATTTAGACCAGAAGTGAGCTTTTTTTAAAAAAAAAAGCTTACTAAATCGACCTCAATTTACTTTAAGTATCTGAAAAGGCTAAACACAATTTAACTAACTGAAAAGACAACTAATCTACCAACAATGATATTTTTAGAAACAAACCGGCAGAGTAACAACCTAATAATGCTACCACGATAAGTGTCATGACACAACTACCCCCCGATGCCGGTTATACATCGACTTTTATAGATTTCTCCCCACCCTCTAACATCCTCTTTCCTATTCATCTTCCACAATATATATTTTGTAGAATATTATTCTAAACTAGAATTATAAAGTGTCAGACACTTTTCATGGACCAGAGCTTTTGTCAGACGCTTTAAAGCTGGACAAAAAATTAATGAACTTTACTTATTTTTTCATGTCTGACTTTTAAATATGTTATTCAAGTAACTATTACAAAGTTATATTTCATCAGTCAGACAAATTCGAGTGACCAAACATCCCCTAAACACAAAATTATTCAGCCCGGAGTGCGAGCGCGAGAGCACTATGCGCATGGGTCTCAGAGTAAAAAATTGAAATGTATTGAAAATACTTAGGTACTTATTTCAATCCAAGATTTTTGCATCCTTATTTCAATAAGATCCCTTATAAAAAAAAAGATTTACAAAAGATTCAACCCATGCAAAATGTATATCTATATATTTATCAAGTTGAATCTTTTTTTCTTTAAAAAAAAATGTCAGTTTGACTGTGACTGTTTCACAAGAAAACCAATAGACACATTTTTATGAAATCGAGTATGGTCATAGGGGGTATCAGTACTGCAGGATTTGTTATTTCTGAGAAATCATATCAGTACTCAACAATTATTATGTAAAAAAATGTTCTAAAAACGCATTCTACACACCGGAAACCAAATTCTTAGATTGAAATTAAATATATGACTGGATACGTTATAACTCATAGTATATGTTTCTGACAACTGAGATATTTACCTGAAGTAACGAGAATCCTATATATTGACCCGAATAACCAACTAAGATTATACCAAATTTCATCATAACGTGTCCAGTGATTTTCTCGTCACAGACAGACAAACAGACAAAAATTCTAAAAACTATATATTTGGCCTCTGTATCGATAATAATGACTATTTATTTATTTATTTACTTGTTTATGTAATGGATAAAAGAATAATATAATAAGATTTTTAATTTAGATATTTAATGTACAGATTCGAATAAATTAGAATTTTATTATAATACTAGCAAATCATCAAAATCGGTCCAGCCATTTCAGATATATATATTCTTTTGACAGATAACACATCTAGATGTGAACTTAGATTATTATGTTAAAGCATAAATCTATAGGCGTGACTGTTTTTCAGTAAAGTGTACCACAAAACGCTCTGGTTGTGGGATAGTGTTTGTATAATAAATAAAAGATTGTATGATATAAATAAAAGATTGTATGTTTGTTCTTTATGCATTTCTAAACTATATATTCTATCTGATGAAATTTTGGTAAGGTCTTCTAAGGACGCCGGGGGTTATTGACCAAAAAAAATTAACTTTGTGTGTATCAAATAAATATAAGAATTTGCACAGGTTTTTTAATTTTTTAATTTTATTTTTAATTTACATGTAGTTATTTAATAGCATTGAGGGAATATGTTGGTAGGAATATAGTTTTATAGTAATAGTAACATAGGTGTTCATTTTAAGCTAAATTCTAACTTCCTATTCTCTAATCTACTATTGTTTCCGCTATATTTACACAATGCACATATCAGTAGGTGCTTTACTTTACGAATATTTTTATTAATTTATATTCTGTAGGTACTTCAGGTGTGTATATATTTTTGTGTTTAGGGGATGTTTGGTCACTCGAATTTGTCTGACTGATGAAATATAACTTTGTAATAGTTACTTGAATAACATATTTAAAAGTCAGACATGAAAAAATAAGTAAAGTTCATTAATTTTTTGTCCAGCTTTAAAGCGTCTGACAAAAGCTCTGGTCCATGAAAAGTGTCTGACACTTTATAATTCTAGTTTAGAATAATATTCTACAAAATATATATAAAAATCAGCCATACAAATTTAAGTAAGATAACTCATATTTTTAGTTACCTTTCTCACCTGGTACCTGCCCAGGTGTCACAGGGCAAGCTTCACAAGTAGGCAGGTATTTAAAAGTATACTAGACGCTACTAAGTCGTGAAGGTTTCATCCATGTGAAAATAAGTTATGTCAGAACGCTCTGGGATCTTGGTATAAAAAATTTATTTCTATACTTTGTAAATACTAAGTGTACTGTAAAGTGTATATGTTACTAGGACAGCGTGGTGGACTATGGCCTTATCCCCCTCGTATTGAAGGAAGGCCCGTGTCCAGCAGTGAAACTTTAAAAGGAGATGAATACAATGTATGTATTTATATTTTCCTACTCTAAGAAGACCTCAGTTAAACCAGCTTCAGCTTTCAATAACATTATATATTAACTAGGATAGGTTACAATTCCTCAATGAAACTCATATTTAAACAATTTCTTATATTATCTTTACAACCACAGTCAACATCTATGCATCACAATTCCTCGCAGATCAATCGCTGTTTACCGCATAATGAGCGTTATTGTTTCCTCTAACATCAGTATCTGCCTCGTTGCCCTTTCATAGCTCGGTTAGCCATTCAGAGGAATGCATTCAGAGGAATGCATCTCGCATTGTTGCCGTCATACCAAGGTGACTTGGATTGTACTACTTATACATATTATTAAGTATATGTAGTGCATTCTGTGGTTTAAGAACATCGTAATGAGAAATGTCATGTTATTAGATAATTTGATTTAAATAAATATCACATAGCATTTAGAAGGAAATGAAATAAACTTTATTCAGTTAAATTTTGTAGAAGCACTTTTTAATTGTAGATATAATTATCAAGGATGCGAAAGTATCTATGTATGTATATTTGTTTGTTACTTATACTCTCTCTCTCCCTCTCTCTCCCTCCCTCTCTCTCTCTTTCTCTCTCTCTTTCTCTCACACACACCTCGACTGATGATATAGATTGTGACCTGGAATAATATTAATTACTACGCATCTAAAAAGAAAAAGAAGATACGTCGCTTGTATCAAATACAACATTTATTTTATTAAACACATAGGAGTATTATCCGGTTTATCTTCAAAACGACTCAGACGGCTTCCTTAATATACCTACAAGTTATTTAAATTTTTACAGAGACTTACTTTTCGGGACTTAGAACACGCCACGTTCGACACTTCATGAATAAAAGACATATGTCTAGTGATTTTCCAGTTTTCTCTTCACACTGCGCCAAACATACTTTAAAAAGTATTTAAAAGTTTTTGACAGTTGTCAACCCCACGAATATGCATAATACAATTTATTATAATTTAAATTATAATAAATTGTATTATGAAAATAATTCGAAGTTATGTCAATATATAAACTACATTAAATACAAATAGGAAAAGAAAAAGAAGAAGATTAAGATAGATATCTTTTTTCCTGCGGGATGCAGACAGATCAAAAGTGTTAAAATAAAGTAGGTACTAGGTACACAATGTAAAAAATACAATGAACAAAAAAATAAACATAGTGCAAGTAAAACCTGCATGTCTGAGAAAAACCTACAAAGTTTTCGAAAGATGAGAGACGAATGTAGTCCTTCAACTCGCACTAGGCCAGCGCGGTGGACTAAGGCCTGATCCCCCTCGTACTGAGGGAGGCCCGTGCTCAGCAGTGGGACGTTAAAAAGAGCTGAAGACATAATTGATGTACTTGAAAGAAGTGTAAATTTAACAGAAATTAAAATGCTAGAAATAATTATATATCCAACACGAGTATTTACCCTGAGCAGGACTTGAACCCGTGATATTTAACACTAACCTTTTCGCCAAAAAGCTGTTTATTTTTAAGTATCTTCGGAATGAAAATATCAGACGGCATAAATCTAAGAAATGTTTGGGACTCTAAAGGTTTATATTCAAAACGAGCGCGTTATGCGGCCGTCTTATTTAATTTATTCCCTTATTCAAATTTTTTTCAATTTTTGCAAGGTTTCAGGCCTAACTGTTAAATATTTTAAAAGCCAACTGCTTCATTCATTAATTACTGTTTAATACTGTACAATATAACCAAAGTCAATGAAACATAAAAATTATAAATATATACAGATAAATAAAATTGAAGTCTGTTTGTAAAGTCAAAATGACAGCTTTTTGTTACTGAATTTAACATTTGTATACACAATGTTACACTATGTATTTGTATTAGTGATGGGCCGAACATGGGTTTCACCGAATACGAACATTCGGCCGAATATTCGGTAAAACTTTTACCGAATCGAATATTCGGCCGAATATTTGGTACATTTGATTCCGTTCCGTCGCACAAATGCAGGTCTAAACTTGCCGCCAGACCCAGTTCCTAACTCTTAATGTGTAGATTAAGTGATCGATCTCTTAAATTACAACCTGAAAAGTACAAACAAATTACTTATTTTCTTTATAAAGAACTATATTGGTTGAATAGGATAGGTTTAAAAGTTTAATATCAATAAATATATTTTGCGACGCTATGCTGAGTAGAAACTAGAAAAAATATTATTCATAATCTACTAAGGTCTTGTGATTTGATTAAGCTATTCTCTAACACAATAAAGACTGATCGAAATAAATATCTTGTTTATTTTCCTTCAATTAAGACCTGATTATAATATATTATTCTAAAGAGTTTACACAGCAGCCTAATCCCAAAACAGCTAGATAGTAGATACCTATATTTTGCATTAAGTTATTATCTTTTTACCAACCTACTTTAATTGAAAATAAAGCTTCAGTGACGACAAAAACAGAAAGCTATACTCTAAAATACTTACCTCATTACACTGTACACTCAAATCATGATAATACACGGGTCAATAACAGTAAAAACTTTGAGTATCACTTTGCCGAATATTAGGTGATTCAGCCGAATATTTGGCCGAATATGAATATTCGGTAAAGCTGCCGAATATGCCGAATACCGAATATAAAACGAATATTCGGCCCATCTCAAATTTGTATACACTATAAAAATAAGATAAATATAAAATAATAATTACATAACAACTTGAAATTAACTGGGCCCGACGCGAATTTCGAATTTAGGCACTCGTATGTAATCAATATTAATAATATTATATAATAATCATTACGTTACTAAGTTTAAATGTATACGATGGAGTAAAGAAGATATCAAAACATTTTCCTTGTTGAGATCGGACCCGGCGTTTAATTACTTTTATAACTTTTTAGAATATTTACAATAAGAAACATATTCTGTTTATTAAAGATGGTAGGCACAAGTTAAAGAAGGATTTTTCTTTATAAATTTTTTATCGTTTGTTATTTGAAAGTCCTCCTTTTAATATCCTAAGGCACTTTGTATGGGATGATCGGTATTTTCAAGTTTTACTAAATTTTCCATAGTTCTTTCCATTATTGTCAATTTTAACTCTTAAAATGAATATATCTCTATAAAATGGTCTCAAATTCATATTAAACTAAAGTATACGTGCAAAAAGCGGTACATTTTATTTATTAGTTGGTTAGTCATTTTCATAATTGTTGAGTTTGTTCCTTTGGGACCCGGAATTAATTAAATCGTATTAGTTAATCTTATAAAGATGAGTGAGTCGGGCATTGTTTTCCCATTTATGATGTGAATGATATATTCTATGTAGAATGTATATGTTATTATATCAATTACGACCGTATGTTAGAAGAAGAATGAAGGAAAGGTTACTAGCATTTTTAGACAATTAACGGCTCGGACCTGATTAAGCTTCTGTTATCTTTTCTTTGTCTGAGGCCTAAAAGCTTTCTGTTGTATTGATATAAAATATGTAATTACCTACTCATTCTCAGACTCGTTTATCAATAAGGGTGTGTCAACAAAACGCGTGTTTTAGGGTTTTTCTTTGTTTACATACGTGGTGGTATTTTGTTCTCTCTAACTTCTTCTCATTTCCTTGGTCTCTCTTCTCCTTAAATATATAGCAATGATAATGATAATATCATAAGCATATGAATTCTGCACATTTCAATCTTGGTTTTGTAATGAAACGTGATACAAGTATAAAAAAAAACCAGTAAATCACTACATAAACAGGATTTTGGGTAAAATTAACTGTAACTCGACATTTCAATCGTGATATATTACGCAAGTTCCCTTCAACTGTGATTTGACTTATTACAAAAGTTGGCAACGTTTCGACAAGAAACATAAAAAATGTAATAAGATCCGTTATTAATTAAGTTTATTAAGAAATTAATAAATGAATACTCATTTGAATAATTTTTAAGATCTAACGATTCATGAAATTAATTAGACGGTAATAAATTATTATATTGTAGAATTATAAGCCTAATAAATTAGATTTTTATTGATGTCGAAATATTACGCTTACTAAACTTTGTTTTTTTTTAAAGTTTAGTTATTTAATTTACAGAGAGCTTTGTTATATTTACTGATACTTGATATTTGACTTTTTTTTTAATTAAGAAAGCATAGCGACATATTCTAGAGCAATGACGACAACGACGTTTTTAGCAACTATTTTGTTTGCAGGTCGATACTGTGTGTAACAACGACCTAATAATAATTTTTGAGATGTTAGATTTACTTCAAATTTTTAGTGTTTTTGTTTGTTGTAAAATATTCGAAAAATTCGGATAAAAAAAATAAAAAAGACACAAAAAATTCATTTTTAATTTATAATAACACTGTTTTTACATAAACCTCAACCTCTAACCTTCTTTCAGAATGAATTATTACTTATCATTACACTTACAAAGAGGTAGAGGTACTTAATTTACTTTTGTATAATACGCGATACCTTTAAAACTATTTTTTTTTGTTTAAAAAATCAAGAGTGTTCTATATATAAATATAATTGTAAAAAAATATATTTGTAGCTCCAAGGCTGTGATATTAATTTTTACAGAGATATTGACGAAAATAATGTCTGACTTCAATAATGTAATAAATAAATTAAATAAAATATAATAATAAATATGTTGGGACATTATTACAACAGCGCCATCTAGTTCCGTAGTAAGCTACTTAACGAGCTTGTGTTGCGTATACCAGATAGTTTTTTTTTATGGGACAAAGTGGGCAAACGGTCAGGAGGCTCACCTGATGGTAAGTGATCACCTCCGCCCATGGACATCTGCAACACAACAGGGCTTGCAGATGCGTTGCCGGCCTTTCAGGAAAGGGAGGGAGAAGGACGGGAGTAGGGATGGGGAGTGGGCCTCCCGGACTCTCACTTACCGGACGAAACGCGACAGCATAGCTGCCACTTCACGCCGGTCTTCTGTGAGAGAGTGGTACTATACGGGGCGTGCCGGCCCATTCGGCTGCTACCCGAAGGTAACAAGCATGGCACTACCACTTGAATATACTACACATAATTGATATACTACACATATAAATTTTAAATACATACATATTATAAATATAAACACCCATGACAGGAGTACAAACATTCGTGATTAGCAAATGAATGCCCCCAGCGGGACTCGAACCCGCGACTGCTGGCGCAGAAAGTAGGGTCACTACCAACTGAGCCAAACGAGTCGTCAAATATTATGTTACGGACTTCATTTAGCTCTGTATCAGTCCTAAAGCACTTAAAGTAATCAACCTTCAAATTCACACGAATTTGCAGAAAAAACATTTCCAGTCTCCACTCCATATCTGGAAATGTTAGTTGCGATAAAATAAAACCTCTCACATTAGTTTGTCGGTCGACGACGCGAGAAAAATACGACGAAGTAATCTCTTACCCAGACCTTTGAAGACTCTATGTAACCTTCGGTGGTTTGTAAAAATTCTCTAAGTAAATTGTGTATTTGGATAGGACACTGATTTATTTTAATTTTTAATTTAAATGAAGCCAAAGTGTAATATCTAATTAAGCTTTTTTCTTTGAACTGGAGGTAAAAAACATGAATAAAAGCAGCGTCTAATATACATATCTATGTATATTGTATATACATTGGTACCTGTTGTAGCGAATATTTCCCACTTATGTCCTTTATAGCTGTAATAACTACAACGTCTTTGATTGAGTCGAACAATATTCCGATCAATAATATTATATAATTAGTGAAGTCCTCCTGCATGTTTCTGAGCGATATTTTGTACCTGTAAAAATGTATTGCTATGAGCTTACCCGCCTAGGCGTTATATATTAGCATGAAATAATGAGTATTTTTCTCTTTAAATTTGGTGGTGACGCGCTCGCTTGGGAAACCAACTGAAGCGCGTTGAAATCCGGGTCTGGCACCTACCTATAATACTTTCATGTGTGAAATATGTCTGACGGTGAAAGACAACATCGCAAGGAAATATGCATGCTTAATAGAACCTAGCAAGTTTTTGAAAACATGTACAGTCAGCCAACTCGCACTTGGCCGGCGCTGTGAACTACTCTCCCGCGATTACCTTCGTACTGAAGGGAGGCCCAAGGCTAGCCTTGGGACATTAAAAAGGGCTGTATACTATACTACTATATTACATATTTTAAAGGCCACAAAAGATACTCATAAATATTGAATCTTTGCTTCATGATATTATGTTCTTCAAAATACATATGGGATTAGAAATAAGGCACTCAACCTTCTGAATTCCTATCTGAGTAATAGAACACAGAGGGTTGATGTAAATGGTAAGAGATCTCCTGGGGCTCCGTTAGATATGGGGGTTCCACAAGGCTCTATTCTTGGCCCATTTCTCTTCCTAGTTTACATAAATGATTTGCCATTTTTTGTGCAGGACAAACATGAGATAGTATTGTTCGCTGATGACACTTCACTTATTTTTAAGGTAAAACGTAATTTACATATGTACGACGATGTAAACGATGCTCTCTCAAAGGTTGTCTATTGGTTTGATTCGAATAATTTATTATTAAATAACAAAAAAACAAAATTAATAAAATTCACAACACCTAATGTTAAACTTATTGATAATGGTGTAGTATTAGGCGGAGAAATGTTAAAACCGGTACAGTCAACTAAATTCCTAGGTATAATCTTAGATTCGAAATTGCAGTGGAATCTCCATATCGAGGAGCTAGCGAAGAGGCTTAGCTCTGCAGCGTTCGCGGTTAAAAAAATTAGACTTATTACTGACATAGATACAGCTCGCATAGTATACTTTAGTTACTTTCATAGTATTATGTCATATGGTATCTTATTATGGGGAAATGCAGCTACCGTTAATATAATTTTTGTCCTGCAGAAAAGAGCTATTCGTGCAATTTATAGTTTAGGCCCTAGAGTATCATTAAGAGATAAGTTTAAAGAAATAAAAATATTGACTGTTGCTTCTCAGTACGTGTACGAAAATGTTATATATGTTCATAAAAATATACACGAATTTCCCAGGAACTGCGACATGCAAAGTATTAACACTAGGAGTAAAAATAAACTTGTAATGCCTGTGACTCGCTTACGACGAGTCAGTAATTCTTTTTATGGACAATGTATACGCTTATACAACAGGATCCCAGAAAACGTTCAACAAGCTTCTATTGCCAAATTTAAAAAAATTGTGAAAGAACGTTTGTGTACTAAAGGATATTATACGATTAACGATTTTTTAGAAGATAGTACGCCTTGGGAATGATGTGATCGCCACCAGGCTGTTTCAACCTATAGAATTATTGTTAATTTCAATTTAATTAAAAAAAAGAAAAAATACTAAGACAAAAAAAAAAAAAAACAAAAAAAAATATACATTAGTCCCGCTGAGTTTCTTTCGCCAGTTCTTCTCAGGTCAGTGGTTTCTTCCTTCCGAACTGGTAGTAGACTCATGACGTTCAGTAAAAAATTGTAATAATTTCATGCTGAATAAAATATTTTGAATTTGAATTTGAATTGAATTTGATACTATAGAGAGAACATTCGTAGATTCGAACTCACAAATTGTTGGTATCCAAAATACCTTTCAAGTTATATATTATGTACTTTATATTTTATTATCTACCCTTTTTGTGTTTTGAAGGTCTTCAAAAATAGTTTGGAACAACTTAGTCAGTCAGTATCAATCGTCGAATAAAAAATCTTGAAAATCATAATACAATAATTATTGTCATTATAATATCATAATAGGACAACTTATGATATTTTTTGCTATAACGACACTTTTGGCTCAGTCAGTAGTGCCACCCTTGCTGTGCTAGCAGTGGCAATTTCGAGTCCCGCTGCGGACATTCTTTTGTGTGACAAGCACGAATGTTTGTAATCCATTGTTTATGTATTACCTATGTCCTATATGTTATAAAATTAATATACGTGTAGTGTATCAACTACGTGGTATCTGTAACACAAGTCTCGTAGCTTTCCACGGAACTAGAGGGCGCTGTGTGTTGATGTCCCGGCATATTTATTTATTATTTTTCAATTTAATTTTATTGAACTCATTTTAGTCCCAGGTGTTAAAAATAGTAGCTAAGTAGGTAAACGTAGAATAATTACGATTAAAGTGTAATGTTTTAAACTATAATGTTTTCTATATGCATCATCCTTGCCTTTCGGTCGTCCGTAAAAAGGGTGTTAAACGAAAATTGCTTTCCTTTACCGTGTTTTCTTATTCAAATTATTCACAGTGCTCAAAAACCTCATTATAATAGAGCCTATCAGAATCCATCAATTATTCGGAAAGCTGTCAAAAATGTTCAATTTTCTTGTATTTTACATTTGAATTAAAAAAGGTCTATCAAATTCAATATCACGTACAAGTAAAAGAATTAGTGGCATCAGAAGAAGACTACTTTCATCCTCCAGATGCCCGTGCTAATTTTTTTCTAAATATTCAGAGTTCGGACATTTAAAGATACCGTAAGGTACATTGAACATTTGTAATAATAATAATGGATATCTTCTCGTTTTCTGACAAAGTATCAATAAATATAAGTACCTAATATTTTTTTCATATTAAAGAAATCACATTCATTAAATAAGTACGCTCAGATAAATAACGTTCATAAGAAATTTGCGATATTATTTTTATTCGAACATCAAATATACGAGTTGTATGACCGATGCGATAGAATACAACCTTGAGCTACCATTACAGGTAATGGAAATTGGAGTGTTACACAAAAAGATAACCTATTTTATTGTGACAAAGTCTCATTTTGGATGAAGTAACTTAACGTTATGATCTTTCCGAAATTTAAGGGATACTAAAAGTTTGAGTGGAATGTCTAATTAGAACGCTTTATTCAAGGGGTTTCTGTCAAAGGGTAGTCAGAATTAGATTTATGAATTACACACATAAATAATGACATAGACAATATACAGGGTGGTTTGAAAGGGATATAGTTTATTAATTATGGGTATGACATACAGATTTCATTCGCAAAAAACAGAAGCTTTACTGTAATGGATTTAAAAAACAAAAAGGGAAAATTATATTACAAAATGCACAAAATAGTGTTTAAGGGCTAATAGGTGTATTCCCGTAATAAATAATAATTCAAGCTTTTCGATATTCTTGGACATCCCTGTCCTTCTTTCTTTGATTTTAATGATTACCACCAATTCATACTAATTCATCTCAAACTTGCTATTTTTATATATATTGTGGTAGAGAAAATAATGTCGAAAATGATATACACAAGAAGACCTCAAGCGAGTTACAGCTGGGGCTGGGGGGCTTTCAATACGCATCACCATTAGAAAATTTGTGTGTTTCCAAAAGACAATAACAAACATGTCTCGTAATTTTTATATAAATTGTATACTTGGTTAAATAAGCTAAAGAGAACATAAATTTCTGTTTCGAATTTGAACTTTACGTATTGTATACTTTGGAAGCGAGTTAAATACTTAGTAGATTCTAATAAAACTCTAAATTTCGGGGCTAACAACTTGTTAATTATTGTTTCCATTAAAAAAGTTGTTAACAGGTCTCAACGAGCAGTGCTCGAGATTTTGCTTTAAAGCGGTTAATTTTTACCTATAATTCTGGCGCGTCATCCTGCAAATAGCAATTTAATTACTTATAGCTTATATATTTTAAACGACATGGAAAGGATTTAAGGTTAACGGAAAATCGCGGAAAGTAGAATTGTGCCATGCCTTTGCTTACTACGTACGTAAATTAAGTACTGACACATTTCAGTTTTGTAGTAGGTTTAGACTACAGACTAATAGTAATGAGGTAAAACAAAAAATCTATGATGATTTCAATTTTCAATAATGCTCACTTTTTCTAACTGAAAATTTGTTCTCATTTACGTTTATAAGATACTGCAACATAATACCACATAAACTTGCAAAGGTAATACAATAAAATAATACTGTTGAAAGGTTAAATCTTTCCTAAACCCTTAGCTATGAAACATTACGCCACAATGCTTCTCAACAACTTGACGTCATCTTAGAATTTTCTGCAAAGTTCACGCCAAAGTAATGTCCACTATTTGAGTGATTAATATATAATTTTATTAAATTCTCGCGAGGGTTAGCTGATGACAGGGCATAAATTACTAAGCCCGAATACGATGCGAGTCGTTACCATCGGCTTGTTTTGCATTCACGATATTTTATTTCTCGTTACCTAGTTTTACGGTTTTAGTTTCCAAAAAAATATTTTAGATTTTTACAGAGAATGTTGTAGATAACATCTAATTAATCTAATCAGTCGTCTAACTGATTCGAATCAGTTTTTTGGAAAATATTATTGAAATTAAATTTATCACTATTATCGATACAGAGGCCGAATCTCTAGTTTTACGAATTTAAATCTGCTGTTTATAATCGCATTACGAGTAAACTACTGGAAAGATTTTGTTAAATTGTGTATGGTGTTAGCTAGTTGTCTATGTACATTTGGAATCATTTTTACTGCGGGAATGTATATTACAAAACGTGTCTAGGGCTGGCCCCGAGCGAAGTGAGGGTGAGTCGCTTTATTAAATAAAAATATTGTTTAATATCTTCTTTATTCAAAGTTTTATAATAGACGTTATATTTCACAAAAAAAACCCGCTTTATTAATCTTATCAAATTAAACGATAACAATAAAGTTAAATCTAAACAATTTTGATTTGTCGAAAGTAATTTAAAGGTCTTCTTAATTTATATTTCAAGCTGGAAGTTTATAATTTAATTTCTTTAAACTTTTCTCAAGTATAACTTCATTTCGTGAATCATGATCGTGACATTTTCTATTTTCAATGTTTCCGACGACAAAATCTTATTTGATTGATTTGTTTATAAGCTGAACTTTGGTGTTTTTAGATCAATATTGAGTGGAAAATTGTAACTGTCTTGTTGGTTGAGTGGCAAGTACGATGGAGGTCTGATGTACTCGACTCGGTTTATTTTTATTCATTAAATTTTCAGGGGCAAACCGGGCTTAGGAAGATATTAGTTTATACTAACTGGTAAAATTGGCAAATCATCAATAGATCAACTAATTTAATAAGCTCTTTAAACGTGTAAATAAAAAAAATAAAGATTGCACGGTCTCGGCCAAACTATACTGTACTACACTATGCCATCTCGTGTACGAATAATATACGGTTTGCTTCAGTAACAATCGGTTGGAAAGACATACTTCATATCTCTTATTTTGCTGCATTTGTTACAAGTCTACCAAACTAACCAGCCAACCACTAATTGTACGCTGTACACATGCTCGTAATGTAGGATTCGAATTCTAGGTAGAGTCAACAAAGTTGATGGGCTACTTTGCCAAAGTAAATCTATCAATCAATTTATGTCATCATCATCATCATCAGCCCTTTTTAACGTCCCACTGCTGGGGGTGGGCCTCCCTCAGTACGAGGGGTATCAGGCTATAGTCCACCGCGCTGGCCCAGTGCGTGTTGGCGGACAATTAATTTATGTATTTTCATATAATTGATTGTTTACATTCAATATATTATGTAGTATTATTAACATAATATTCACTTTTAATAAAAAAATGTAAATCGCATCGTATCGTATAAAACACGTGGCAGGGCTTAACAAAAATGTAATGTCAGCGTCCCTCTACTATTCTTCACTGTCCACCTGAAACCAGACCATTGTTATCTTATATTCCCGCATCGTTGAATGCATTCCGAAGCTCTGGATACATCAAGCGGATTAGAACCTTCTACAAAGCTTTGTGCAACGTTGAAAAAGATTTAGGAAAAATGCTAGCCATATGCTATGTGAAGGTTTTAAAAAATACGAATAGCGCAAAATGGCTCGTCTACGTCTTTAGTTCAAGTCCTTTGGCAATGGTAGAACATTATTTTAGAGTTAATGTAGACTTGTTGCAGACCTTTGTGATGCGAACTTGAAACAAAGGTGACATTTTTTGCGATTTAAAAGTAAAATATGATAAGTATTTTTAGGTTCAGAGAAATATAATTGACCAATTAAAAAACAAATAATATGGACATCAACACTCTATCTCGTATTCATAACAGCTGTTATAGTCTCACCATAATTATTTTTATTTATCTATTATATAAGATGGATTTGATTCTAGTTGTCATAGGCTCAATTTATTTTTAATGCAAATTTATATAAAACTAGGGACTCACCCTCGCTTCACTCGGGTTCATCATTTAGTGCGAGAAAAGCCGCGGGTTCCGTTAGTTAAAATAGATAAAATATCTAAAATAAAAGTAGCCTAAGTTACTCCTTATACCATTAGCTATCTGCGAAGGAAAGTCCCGTCAAAACCGGTCCAGCCGTTTCGGGGATTAGCCGGAACAATCAGACAGAGAACAATTTTTAAAAATGATTTTTAAAGCCAGGATTTTATCATTCATAGTTTTCAAAATTACTATATCAATATTTTAAAATTACATACGTAATTATAAACTATAATCGTATCTTATATAGAATTATCTTTTAGTATCTGGTCTTATAAACTAATTAATGTGTCGCTTGACCACCTGAGTGCGGTTAATTGTCATTACACGTTAAGCAATCCGGGGCGAATAATGGGAATGGATGAGACTTGCATAGCATTACATAATAGATATACAGTATACACCTATCTATTTGATGACACGTTTGACTCAGTTGGTAGTGACCCTACTTTCTGTGCCAGCGGTCGCGGATTCGAGTGCCGCAGGCATAGATTTGTTGAGCATATATGTTTGTACTCCACTCATGGGTGTTAATATTTATATTATGTATATATTTAAAATTTATATGTGTAGTATACCAGACAGTTGTGGTAACCGTAATACAAGCTTCGCACGCTTATTCCGGAACTAGATGGCACTTTTGTAATAATGTCACAACATATTTATATTTATTTATATCTTTACATTATCGTAATATATGAATAGGCAGACTAAACAGATTTATTTCTCCTCTGTCTTTCAACCGATTTTTTTTTTGCTTAGTAGCTGCTGACGGACTTTTATATTATCGATAAAAACTTTGCACAGTTTTTCTTTATATAGATAGGTATGTTTTATGCATATACATATTATGTTTTACTGAAATTTTCAATAAAAATCGGATTTTAATTTCGAATACTAAGAGGACACAGTATTTATAGGTACATAAGATAATAAAATTAGTCGAATATGTTCATTAAATATTTTTTGAAAAATCTGATTGAAGTAGCAATTAATATCGATACAGAGGCCGAATATATAGTTTTTAGAATTCTTGTCCCTCTTTCTATGGTCATATTATAACGAGAAAACCAGACAGATTTTTTACTATATGGGTCAACGTACAGGATACATTTACTACGGAAAATATCACGTCTGAGAAATATATACTAACCGTTAAAAAGTATGCTGTATACGTTATAATCCTTGCTCCAACTGGACAGGTTCGCGATACGTTGAATGCAAATAAGTAAAATAAAAATCAGTAAATTAGAAACTAGACTTATAATTTCAATACAAAGAGACAGTATTCTAAAATTTATTAAAGGCTTCTTTTAGTTATTACTATAATTGTAATAAGTTATCCTGAAGGCAAAGCCGTGGACCACCTGTAGCTTGATTTACGCTGACTTTCCTCGACGTTATCTGTTTTTCTTAATTCTTTAAACGCTGGGATTGCAAAAACTTTAATTATGTTTCTGTAATGGCGGTGCGTCAGGTGCCGGTGGTGTGGTACAAGTAATAAAATGTGACTAAAAATTTATTTTTTCCAATACTGCAAATACTTTCTCAGGTTTACGCGAATATTTGACATGATAAATGAAAATATCTTTCTGGATTATGTCGCGGATCTATTTCGATTTTTGGGTCCCGATGCGACGTTTCGAATGCTTTACATGAAATCAAAATAAATCTACGACAAAATACGAAAAGATAGTTTCATTATTAATGCGAAAATCTGTTATGTTATGTTTGTTTATTGAAAAATACCTACATTAAAAGAGTATGCAGTAAAACTACGAGTATTTAACGCCTTCATACTGTTCTATATCACTACTGGTGTAAAATATATTAAATATGTAGCTTTAAATAATTGTTAGATGCACTAAAGTTGTACAAATAGGATGTTGTTCTCTAAATAGACATTTCAAAACAGAGGTGAGAATAATTTGCGTGTAAAAATATTTCGATTTCAGTAATTTAATTTAGTTATTCGATTAAATTTTATGAAAAATACATTGGTGTATCCAAAGTTCAACTTAAATGATCAAACGTGAATTTGATTGAAAAATATAACAGGGAAACAAATTGATGAAACCATTCTATTTTTCAGGATTACAATATTCTGGCTTTTATGAAATACAAAAAGAATTAAAATACAAATACGACAATAAAAATATTTTTCAAGAAAGTATTTAGTTTTAAACGCCATACTTAAGATTCTAAGCTGAATACTACTACAAACTGAATACTACAACTAAAATGTGTGTTAAATTATAATTATTACAAATATTACAGAAAAAATGATAAAAATAATCGAATCGAATTTTTTTTTTATGGGAATAAGGGGGCAAACGGGCAAGAGGCTTACCTGATGGAAAGTGATTACCTCCGCCCATGGACATCTGCAACTGCTTGCAGATGCGTTGCCGGCCTTTCAGGAAAGGGAGGGAGGGAGAGGAATGGAGGAGGGAGTGAGGGGGGAAGGTAGGAGGGATGGGGAGTGGGCCTCCCGGACTCTCACTTACCGGACGAAACGCGACAGCATAGCTGTCACTTCACAACGGTTTCCTGTGAGAGAGTGGTATTATACGGGGCGTGCCGGCCCATTCGGCTGCTATCCGATAGTAACAAGCATGGCACTACCACTAGAAATTTAATCGAACAAAATCGCTGCCGCGTGTATATTGCACCACAAAATATTTGTTTACCCTATCCTGAAAAGGGTTTTGCTTAAAATTCCATTTAGAAACCGCTAGCCGTCAAGGTACGATGAACAAAGAAGTTATTACACGATGATTTTAATTTCCACCCTCATAAAGTGCTGATTTATCAGCAACGTAATAATCCGACCGCTGTCTAACTCTTTATGACAATCAAAACCCTTATCGAATTTTAATTTGTTTTTGTTGCGTTTAAGTTCTCTTAATGGGAAACTCATCTATGGTTTAAACTGTCCATAACTTTTCTGATATACTTTTGTCAGTTTTTGAAGTTAAACTTCTTTACGCACGCTTGACCTGGGGAGTAAGCTGGTGAATGCGTGATGAGAACGATACGGAAAGTGTGATCGAACGAGGCGAACGGAAATTGAGAGGAAGATAGAAAGAAAGAGAGTTACTTTTCGTATATATTTACTGTATGGGCAAGAGAGAGAGGTGCGAGAATACATTCTTTCTCTCTTTCTCTCATGTATATATTCTATAAACATATTTATACATATTGATAGAGCTAAATAAGTTTTACATCAGTCGTGTGGTCTAAAACACACTCGTATTTTTTCATGGTATTTTTCCTCCATAGAATGCGGAAAGCGTCGAGTAATTGGTGCAGCAAAAAAGCGCATAGTAGGTGGGGTGGAAGCGTCTCCTGGAGACTGGCCGTTCCTGGCCGCGATCCTGGGCGGGCCTGAGGAGGTGTTCTACTGCGCTGGCGTCCTGGTCGCCGACCAGTGGGTGCTCACAGCTTCTCATTGTGTTGGCAAGTAAGTGAGAGTCTCTTTAAGTGCATTCATACTTAAACTTTTTAATACTTGTTAGGTAATTATAATGTGCTTAAGCTAAATAAACTGGGTATGAAGGTTCACACATGTAAATAAACTTATTTTTTATCAATTTTTTTTCCGAAATGATAATTTAAGCCTTACTCGAAGTTCGCAACTAATACATCAGATGTTTACGAATACTGTACCAAATTTTTTAGTTCACAATAATATGCCAAAAGTCACGGCTAAAGCAATAGACAGTACACTCTTTATACTGGCTTAACCCTTATCAAATTTATCTTCGCCTGCCTATTATTAACACGTATTGGCCAGTGTGTTTCTTAAAAATACGATTAAATAACACATTTTTGAGGCTTGCACTAATAATTCTTTCCCTGAATTTTCATTTTCAATTCAATTGTTTAATATACCAGACTAGTATAAGACAGCAAGTCATATTCAAATTGAGTTGCATCGCAAAATCTAAATCTAGAAAACTAGAAATTATATACATTAATTTCTTTGCCAGTCATTCCGACGTGAATGGGTGGACAATCCAGCTGGGCATCACCCGACGCCGCTCGCACGCGTACTACGGCCAGAAAGTGAAAGTGCGACGCGTGGTGGCACACCCACTCTACAACGTGGGCGTCGCTCACGACAACGATATCGCCTTGTTCCAGGTAAATTCTGTTTCATATAAATAACTTATAATTCATAAATAGTTAACCTCATTGTTGTGAAAATAACTTAGCTTTTTAGAAAAACATACCAGATTTACGAGCAATGAAGTATTATTATAAATGACAAAGTTTGTACGTGTACTGATAAGTAATATATAATACATAACTCTTAGCTACAGTTTGTATGGCATATTTAAAAGAATAGTTTTTATTTAACGCAATTTAAAGTTCCAAAGTCAGCCGGGAACACTTACTACCATTGTTTAAAATAATGAATACTCCAATTCATTATATAATAAATTGAACATTTTTTGGATAATCTTAGTGAAATATTAATTTTAATCTAATCTAGAGTATTCAGAATTTTTGTCGGTCCGTATGTCTAAGAAAGCATCACGAGAAATCCACTGGACAGATTTTCATGTAACTTTGGGTAATGATGAGTTGGTTCTCCAAAGCAAACATATATAATACTTTTTACTGCGTCAGAATATCCCGTCTCTAAGAAATCTATAAACTAACCGTAAAATTGTATTAAATACCTATATTTATGCAAAATACCGATTAAGTTGAAAACGGTTAAAATTAGTACATATTACGTAGACTTAACTAACTATCTTTCGAGCTTTTACGTGTACCTTTTAATTTTTATATTAAGTTATTTTATTGTTTTTTGTGACGCTTGAAAGACGAGACACGGATGGATATTAAATTAATTAATTAGTTGCCAGGCATTTGTCAGTGTAACACTGACAGTGTGACACCACGCCTTACGTGTCGCGTCTTGTAACGATGTTCTTTAAACAACATGACATTTATGATAACCTCCCATAAAATTATAACGCAATGAAAATTACATATTAATTCCATTTAAATATTTTTCTAGTTGAAAGATGTAGGGATTGTGCGATAGCTCTAGAATTTTTGTCTGCATGTTCATTCTGTATGATTCTTAGATTACTATCGGGTTACCTGCTATGATAATAAAATAATATTTGTATGAGAGTATTTTTGTATGTTTGTTATGTTTGTCTGTCATATAGAAACAGCTCGACTGATTGTTTAGTACATAGATAAGGCAGTGATGGCCCAGTGGTATAGTCTTGATGTGTGGAAGGGTGTGAAGTGGTTTAAGCCCCCATGTCTCACACCTTTGATATTTTCATGCGCGAATCGATTCTGATACTCTTAGGGTAAAGGAAAACATCGTTAGGAAACATGCATGTCTGATAGAACTTTATAATAGTTACTCTAAAGGACTTTTGAAAGACTATGGCCTGATCCTCTTGTAAGATAGGGAGGACCACCCAGCAGTGGGACTTTTAAAAGGGCTGAATACATGTACACAGATAACATAGTAACATATAGCTATGAATCAAAACGAAGCGGCGTAGGTCATTAGCTTAATTATTTTTTGGGTAGAGCCTGACATTAGACGTATTACGGCATCACCGTGATGGTTTTAATGGGTAGGCCGCTGTGCTTCTCACGGTATCCCACGCGCCCCCCGCGTTCAGGCAACCGTAACGTTGGGTTTCCCCACGAATGAAAAAAAGGTCACTAGTTTAATATATATTATGTCACTAGCTGGCAGTCCGAGTGCGGTACCACGAACAGTTATCGCCAGTGTGCTTGCCGCCGGCGCAGCGCGCCCTGGCGCCCGGCACCCTCTGCACAGTCATCGGATGGGGGAAACGAGATGACAAAGACAGTATGTTTATATTAAAATAATTTTTAATCTTGATACTATTTTAACTATATTGCTTTATTTGCTTGAATCTAATGCCATGTACATGTATAATTTAACATAAAAATATGGTGATTATTATATTCTATGCAAAAACTTTTATATTAACCAAGGCTAAAGCAGAATAAACGAAGAAAATCACGTAACGTAACTTTTCAATGTTTAAAAAACGAATGTAAGTTACGTTTACGTGCACGAATATTTTCCACCAGCAACTCTACATTCGAGTCGACTCGCACCTAGTTCAGTGCCACACTAAAGGAAATGCATTCGTGCGACGTGTTTCCTGGCACCTCGTATTTTTATGCTTGGTTTTTCAGGAATTATAGTGGAAAATTAATACTTATTTTTCTTGTTTATTTACTTATTTTTACTCTGTAGTAAAGTCGATAGTTTGCAACGTTTACTTCCAAACTATTTCTACAATCTAGGCACAGTCAGTCCTAAACTCAAACTCGGGACCTCAATTTATTTTATGCAAATACAATATGCATGTGATAAAATAAATTGTAAATTTCACTATAATTATATACAAATTTACAATTTATTTTATCATGATAAAATATTGCAAATTTTGTAAATAATTATAGTAAAATTTATAATTTATTTTATCACATGCAGCTACTTAATTAAAAAGACATAATAACCAGTCCGATTTACGACTGAATCACATATACCAGTTAAGAACATCTTAAATCCTTAATTCCCCAAAATTCCGCGCTTTTCATACATTTCAGACTCGACGCTGACCAATTTTAAATTTCATGTGTCATTTCCTGTAGTGTCAGAATACGAGCCAGCAGTAAATGAAGTAGAAGTGCCGGTATTAAACAGAGACCTGTGCAACCAGTGGCTAGAACACCGTGACCTCAACGTGACCGAAGGCATGATCTGCGCGGGATACCCTGAAGGCGGGAAGGATGCGTGTCAGGTAATATCAATCATAGAAATGTATAAATACTCGTACTTTCAAATCAAATGTATATTTTTCGCTAATGCTTAACTTGACAGTGTTTATGGTTGTACGTTTAGCTTATATTTTGTTACTTTGCAACTTTCAACAGCAGTAAGCCTAGGTGACCGATAATAAAATTCGGTAAGAACCAGTAAAGTCCTATGAAAATTAACTCAACCATTCAGAAATAACTATTTGTAAATTTAGAGATTAGGCCCTTCGTATAAAACCATTGAAAAAATATATATATATTTGTAGCCGATATTCGGAACAGTTGGTCATGTAAACTTATTTCAAATCAGGATCTAGAAGATATCAGTAGTATATAAAAAAATATATTTTGATTCTATTTAGCTTAAATGAAACAACAGTGATCAATTGCCAAGATAATTCCTTCATTTAAATACAAACCAACGAAATACAAATGTAAATGCAAATGGTGTCTTCTGAATCAATTGTTAGCATTTTTCAATGTCACACCGATACTGACTTAACAACACCTAAGGATAAGGACCAAAATGAGAAATAAAGTAAACAATCCTAGTTATTATTATTATATAGACTAATGCTGCTCTAGAGCTTGAGCTTGTTTTTACCTGATTGCTCTAGAAGACAGAATAAATAATTTAAAACGTGACAAGATTCCTAACTTATTTAAGCAAGAGTTTCTTGTTCTCAAACTCAACCAAAAATAATTTTACAGAACTATTAACGAAGGAACTCTTAGATATGGAGCGTGGGTGTTTCTAGTAAAGATCTAGAAACATGTACAAGATTTTTATTTTTAACAAATTGTAAACGGTCCTAATACTAGGTTATAGTAATATTATCATACGTGTGAATATAATTTTGTTTATCAACTTTTGTAAATAATACCTACTAAGAGGCAATGACGCAATATATTAAAAATTTTAGAAAAGTCCAGTAAGCGTAGTCACTTTACATAATTGTGCATTTCTTAATTCTAATTTAATCGTTGAATTTAAATGACTAGATGGATTCCAATTATAATCTTCACTCTCTGGTTTTTTCTAAGGTTTACAAATATAATTTGACTTCTACTATAATATTCTCATGTACTAAGCTAGCGACTAAACCTCACTTTGCTCGGGTTCGTCCCTATAACGATTAGTATGGATTTTTCGAAGATGATATATTTTTCAGCAGTAAAAAAGCAGCAGTTGCGTTCCAAGAAAGACAGACCGACAAAAATTCTAAAAACTTCAATAAGACTTTCCAAAAAATATTTAATATACAGCCGAAGAGTTAAAATTTTATTATATATATAAGATGAGACATTGGAATTGGTTTTGTATTGAAAAGTTCACGTGCGACGCTGCAGTCGGAGATTAATACTGCAAAAGAAATCTTTTTCATTTCTATTCCTCGCCACTAATATCTATTGTACTCACTCGTGTCTCGGCACATTGTAGACCGTCTTTCTATATAGAAACGACCGCATATTGTTAACAATTCATAAAGTTTTCAAACAAATATACCAGTAAGAAATGATAAACTGTTTTAAAAAATAGGTATTTGCAAGGTTTTATTTCAAACAGAACCGTTGTGTCAATAATGTTGTGTAATAAGCCTATTCTAGGTTTAATATAGCTGCTGTTATTTGAAAAGCAAGCCACTCTTTCCATTCCCGTTTGTTTTTAAAGTTTTTATTTATACGCATAGATAGAAGTCGAGGCAATAGTGGTTTTATTTACACGTATTGAATATTGTAGTAGAAAATAGACTTGTTTTATTTGTTATTTTGGTTTCAACTTGCAAAAGAATGTCTACTGTTGTACTTCACATGCGTTAAGTTATTTTTACTTTTAGTTTGTTTATATTTACTTTGTTTATGATAAATTTGAACTTAAACCGAATAATGTATAACAATATGTTTCATTGAAAACAGTATTATAGTATAAACGATTTTTAGAATTGACCACCAGATACCCTTGTTGACCCTGTTTGGGCGCCATACTTAACACTTACTAGTGCATTACAAAGGCTGCTGTGAAGTACCAATGCGGTAGACATAATATTCATTTTATTTTATTTTTCTTTCATTACAGGGTGACTCGGGCGGTCCATTACTATGCAAGGACCCAGATGATCCTCAACGATGGTACGTCGGTGGAATTGTGTCCTGGGGTATAAAATGCGCTCACCCTCGCCTGCCGGGGGTATATGCTTACGTTCCACGATATGTTCCCTGGATTCTACATCAAATTGAGACATATAACGACGAGTACGCTCGCTCTGAAGACTGAGAACAGCCCTACTACTTAGTGGCTTCATCACAGCGCAACACTGGCAACGATGTATAGGCCACCACTTTGCTTTATTTATATTAATCATTTCCTTTCACATATACAATTTAAAATTCAAGTCAGACTTAAATGATAGTGTAGATGTTCTAAAATGGAGATATTTGTTTCACCGACTTCAAAGAGCAAATATTAAATTATTTTTAGGTAATAAAATAATATACAGACCTTTTCAAAGTAATCTTATCTATAGCATTATAGTAGAAAAACCAGAATATAAGCAGCTTTGGATTATTTTCCGGTAATTAAGATTTTTAAGAGATTTTTACACATATTTTAAAATTGAAGTCGGTTTACTAATAACGAAAAAATTTATAATGTCAATTACTATGCGTGGTTACGTCTTCATCGCAGTGACGCGTCTGGACAATAAAAGAAATTACGTGACAATAAATACTTGTAGATTTAAAGAAAACTTATAGGCTACGACAATAAATGACTTATGACTTATATATACGGTATTAAAATGGCTGAATATTTTTACATGTCGCTCTTATGGCGTGTGGAGTAAATTATTGGATGCTGTGATACTATGGAAAGTAAAACGGAGCGGGATGTATCCCGACGTCGAACATTTTTATACCTATGTACGTTTATTTCACGTTTCTCGACACTTTTTCTCGGGATCTATAACGTCATAGTGTTACGTATACAGAGTTTTGCTTACGAGTAGGGTCACTAAGCTTTAGCGTAATCTATAGGACTTTTTATATGACGCCTCTCGGTTTATTATCTTTCCTTTCCTAGATGATAGTTCGATGTGTATTCGTTTGATGTTTGATGTTGTAGCTTTAGTGAGAAGTGCTTTTATAGAATATATTAAGATTTACTTTGGATGGACTTTAGCCTGAACTTTTTAAACTAGATGAGAAGGCCAATTCAGTTGGCTAGTCACTAGTATTGTTGGCTCAACTCCTGGTAACATTTTCATCCAGAAGAGAGCGCTCTTCCTTTGGACAATAATATGTAACGGAAGTATTTTATAAAAAAAATAGCAGTTTTCAAACGCTGTAACACCTTTTGATATCAGTTTTATAGAATACGTATATATAATGTTTCTTAAGTTAAATCGTAAATTAGATGTTCTAAGACAATAACACAGTCTATGTGGAAATTAGAAACATAGCTTTAATAGTCAGTAAGTGAGTAGATCGACTATAAGTAGATGTATATTTAATCTGTAAACGACTTCTGTTCCTTGTGAACGAACCTTATCTCAGTTATTCTTAATAAAATGAAACTATGGAGTGTCCTCTTTATTATATATTTTATATATTTAATAGATATTGATTTCTATCTGGTAGGTAAAATAATGTGTAAATGTTTCAAACGTTAAGTATAGAGAAATAGAAAACAATGCTCAAAGTTGCTATCTAGATTCGTGTATATATATAAAGATACTTATTATATATTTAAGTATGAATGGCAATGCAGTTTTTTCGAAAGTAATCAGTCATTTTAGGATATTTTAATAGTCTAAAAATATTTCTAATTGAAATTGTTTTTTAGAAATATGTATTATTATTATGGAGGGATTTTTTAATTGATGATTCTTTGAAATTGATAAATTAATAATCCTTTGAACCGATATTGATGGGTACAAAATCACCCCTCAAAGGGATGATAGTGGGGAAAAAAAGGGACAATCAATAATTTGTCAAGCGATATAAAACTCATCCTACCTATTTTTCTACAGTCTTTCGATTCTATACTAACTGTTAGAACTGTTCAGTCTACCAATATCACTTGTTTTTATCTATATTATATGGCTATTCATCAATGGCATCATCAATTCATAATCATTTCCCTCAACTTTTCATTAATGATTATTTTATGTTTCGCCACTTCAGTAAATATACATTTTCAAAAAGACTATTCACACGTAAATATTAAAATTGTTATACTTTGACATTTTAAGAAAAATATTTAAAAATATGAAGTGTTAATCCTGAAAAGGAGTTCGCCTTGGGATAAAAACTGTGTTGCTAATCGTACCAAAAAGGTTGCTGACTTCTGATGAGTCCCCTTCTTTACTCGAGCTTTCTATTAGCATTAAATATATAATATAGCATTTAATGTAAAACACTATTTATACGAAGAGTAAGTGTGACCCTACACTGCAGATTTTTAATCGACTTGAATGAGCAATTATTTATAAACTAAACTGTAGACAAAACCTAATGTAAAATCATACAGACGTCAAAATATTCTTATATTATTATTATTATTATTTATATAAAGTGAATACAATTCAAAAAACCCTTTGCCTAAAACATCTATACGGTCTCCTGATTGCTTACTCGTAAAGTCCATACCGATACGTTCAGTAGTTTCTAAATGGCAAAACAAAAGAAAATTTATTTATATACAATATACATTCATATAAAATATAGTTTGATATTATCTCCCTTATAATATACATAGATTCAAAAAATTGGAATAAGAAGTTATAAAGCTCTCGACCTAAATAGGAAAATTGACTGACTTCTCGATTAAAAATCTGTGTAGAGTGCGAACTTTAGAGACAATAAATGTAGAGGTAAAATGTATTATTTCTTTTAGAAAATTTACTTCAATGACCTTTTCTAGTCGTAAATACTATAGAATTTAGTAAAACAAAACTTAAAATTATTTACTTGTGAATAAATATAATAAATTCATTTTTATAATTTATACGATTACTGTTTTCGTACGCTAGAAATAGGCTTAGGTAGACCTAGGCTCTAGATCAGCTTAGCGTTTTTCACATTCAAATTGAGTTCATATTCATTTATTATAGTTCTTGTAATAACTTGATTTGAAATTAACTTCTTTCTTTAATCCTGGAAGATTTCTACGTATTTTTCAACTTATGTATCTTCTTCGTCTAAGATATTGCTAGTCGCTTTGTTTTAGGTACAATGATGTTATAAATATAAGTTACATAAATTTTATAAATAACACGAGATGCATTGGTATTTGGCTTTATACGGAACATGAGAAATGTTCGGCTCTAATGTTTATACTTGGTAGTATTGTAATATAAATATACGAAATTGTACGTAGAATAATGTGTAGATAGTTGCTGTTGATCTCGGTACTGTAGTCTGTAATGTGTTCACCCCGGATCGGAGGCTCGATACTAAAACTAAATTTATATGTCAAGTTACATAGAATAAGTGTTTTATATAAGATTCTTAAACACTTAGTTGGAGGCGTTGAGATTTTATTGCGTTACAGATTGTATTGAAGTAGTGAATGTGGATCGATGGAGATAACTAAAATTCAGATAAATCAAGCCTTGATCACAATATCGGAGTTTATATTTTTTTATAACAGCAAATGAACTTATTTATTAGCAGGGCACGAAAGGCTGCGTGATCTACATAGATCTAATTACTAATTACAAAATAGGCCACAAAATTATGTAAATTTATCCTGACAATATATAATAGATGATACTATAAAAAATATTTTGTAAATATTTAAAAATAAGATGATATGAGCTACGAAATGCCTACAATGTGATTAATGCAGTTAAAGAAAAATAAACAAGTTTTTGGTTTTTGTCCAACAAAATCGTTGATGATTTCCTTTCCTGTTAAATTTAACTAATATAATACTGAATATAAATTTAAAAAAATCATATAAATCTACTTTATTTAATGACTTGTTTTTATTTATAAAAATAACTACATCAATATATTAAATACTTTTTTTTATATATTAAAGTTATTTATTATGTCACTATACTAAGCTAACTTTCAAAGTCGTCAAATTATACAAACAGACATTTTGTTTTAAGGCTATAACTACACAATACCGATTCCAAATACCTACGACACACACTTTTGAAAAGATTGTTTTTATGAACGGTGAAATAAATAGAGAAGCTCTACATTACGTGTTATGGTAAAGAAATTGAAATATTTTTTATAAAATATATATTCTAAAGTAATTATTTTCATCGATCCACAATTTATTTGGAGTTGATAGTGATAATACGATGAAATCATATAAAGGTTGTGTTCTAAGTGTTGAGTATAACGTCCTCCTAGCTTGACGTCCTTATGTAATCCTTCATATGTACATAAAAATTACATTAAAGTCATAAGCATAAATTCAAAGTATAAAAAAAAATAGATTTTATAATATTGAAAGAAAAAAATATTTTTTCCTTTAAAAGGCTGGTGTCAATATAACATAGACAATAAAGTGACAGAACAATAATAATGACAATAAATATAATATAATAATGATATACCTTCCTTTCTTTACGTGTAGATTTGAATATTTGTATTTTTTCATCCTCTAAGGCTTGAGAGCAACATGTTGAATAGCATTAATCGATAGAAGCCGAAGTAGTGGAAACAGTTTGATAAAAATATAAAATATAGCGTTTAAATTAAAACAAAAAGCAGCGTTTTAGATATATCTACCTCGAGAAGTAAAGCTTATGCGAAGAGAAATTATTATTTTTAAATAAAATTGCAAAATATAAATTATATGTATATAAATAGTCCTATCGCTTTTACTACTTCGGCTCTACCTTTACTGTAACGTAGCCTGTAATAGAGACGCACAAAGTATGAAGTCTATTTAATTCTGTTATGTATCGATGTTAAATGTTGTAGTATTTTATAACCGCCGTCACGACTCCGAATGTTATAATGATAAAGTTCTTCGTGAATCGATTTTTTATTCGAAAAAATGTATGATCGATTTGCTCTTGGTTTATGTAGGTATATTAAAATAAAATTTACATTATATAACTGCGAAGATGATGGCGGTTGAACTATCCCTAAAATCTTCGTGTAACCAGATTCTATGTTCTACACTTTTGTGTAATAATCGTTTGTATTCGAATAAATTAACCTGGCTATTTGCTATTGGCTTTATGGTTTCACATAATATAGATACCTAATTTTTATTATAATTATATTAAAAGAAATCCATAAATTATTTAGGAAGAAGTGATTTCTATATTTTACAAGCACTTAGGTAATAGCACCTTTCGATATATTTTTTTCACATGAATAACTAAAATTTTAGCTTTTCTGAATTTAGGATGATTTCTAATAAAAACCATTACTAAAAAACTCGATATGGTGATATTAGCTAAGTGTAATAGATGGTTATTTGAAAGAAAAGTGACATAGTTCAAATTCAAATCTTTTTGTGACAAAACTACTTAGAAGTATAAATATAATAAGTGCCATCGTGCCAAAAATACATGAACAAAAAAAATAATTATGCCACTTTTCTTCGAAATTAAAGATATGAAATTTTCAAATTTTACGTAACATATCAGACTATATCCAAATATTCTATTACTTCTGTAGTTTGTTCAAACAAATATATTTACATTTCATTCAGAATTTCAAAAATTTTACACTTTGTCACGTAACTAATAAATATTTATTATTTTTTTAAGTACTAAATAAAACTATTAAATAATTCAAATTACTATCTCAAAATTATACTCAGTTCTATGTATATTGTATACATCATAAATATTTTAAAAATTGGTAATACTTGTTAAAGACTAATGAAAATAGAAAATTGTTATGTTGCTTATTACTACTACTACTACTACTAGTTACTATTTTTAATGTGTCCACAGAACTTGTTTAATTTAGTGAATTCTTAAACTTAATTTTTAGCAACGCCTGAATTCTTTCGTCGTATGACACCTTCATACGTCTTCATGGCACTTCTTGTATATAATTATGGTTTTTATATTACAAAAAAAAAAATGAAAAATTGGTTAACTCGTAAACAATTGCTCTGTAAAATCAATCTGGTCCAGGAGTAATCAAAATCCAACTGTAATTTTTAATTACTAATAGCATCAACGATAACGATATAACATTGTTTATATTTTTTTCGATGAGATCTGTTTTGCGTGACAAAGTGGAAAATACTTGCTATGATTTATATCTAAAATATATTTTTGTACTGTGAGTGTTCCGGTCTTAGCGTTTATTTGAAGTGCATAGTGTTGATGTATTGATGTTAGCCGCCGCTCGCTTCATAGATTGTGTAGCTCTACTTCGTTCCACAAGCTTGAATTAAATATAACAATAATTGAAACAGTTTTATTTCATTACACCTTTTTATAATATATAGGTCTAATATGAATTGATTTAAGAAATAAATAAAAAAAATCTTGTCTATATCCTAACGTACTAAAAGGCAATGTATCAAACTCATTCAAAATCATTATCTTTATTAGTAAGGAAAATATGCAAAAATTGAGTTTGTCTTCTTTTAGAATATGTTCATAAATACTTGTGTTGTGTGTAGTGTTTGGGTGAAACTAACATAAATATTATGATACAATTGAAAGCTGCAAGAGTTATTTTCAATATTTTTTTCTGTTAATACTATGATCTCTATACCAAAAATAAAGTGACACTTACACAATCACAAAAGCTTTGAGATTTTTTGTTTTTATTTTTTATGAAACTTGCACAAAGCCAACTGAAACTTGTACAGTACGGTCGTTATATCTTTCACCAAAATAATATTACCATACGTACATTTAGTAGTTAGTAGTTTAAAGTTGTAACACTTTTTAAGCATTCTATTAGAAATTAGAACAGGTAACATACAAAATCAAGTTTTTTTTTAAATTATACTTGATGTATTAATCACTAAAGATAAAATAAAACACGTAACTCAGATTAAAATTTTACTAATGGATACATTTTACATAATCAACAAGTCATAACTAGGCATTAACCACTAGCAAATAGAGGAGTACAGTTTTGCTTTACAAGTTCACTTTCACACATTACAAAAAATACTTAATAATACCAACATTTGAAAACTGATGTATCTATTTTGGTAGAAACACTATATTTTAATAATTAAAAGAAGACGAAATTTGAAAGAATTTCAGTTGAGGTTATATTGAAATAACTACTACAGTGGTCCCTTTTTAACCCCCGATACTCTTAAACGGATAATTCGATTTTAATATATATTCTTTTGTATGAAAGTTACTTTAACGGAGTGTTTTAACTGTAAATAAAAAAATCCGTTCAACCGTTGGCAGGTTATCAGTGTTGGGGATTTTTTTACATTTCTTGTCTTTATAAAATTCATAGTAGAGACATGTAGAGACATTTTACAAGAACTAATTCGGAATCAACTTAGAAGATACTTTTTTATTCAACACATAGCATGTTTGACATTCTCAATCAATTAGATACATCAATTTCCAAGTTCATACTAAAAATTAAAAAAAAACAATTATAGATAACTCTAGGAAGAAAAGATTCTGACAGTTATTCTTAAGGTTACGTATGATAGTTTGTACAAGCCAATGCAGCATTTATAATTGACTATGAGAAAATTGAGAAATTTCTATTATATTATAGAAAGTGATGATTTTTAAAGTTGATTCTGGCGTATGTTACCGGAAGGCGGAAATAGCGGATTTTTGTTATTCTCAGATAAAGTACAAACTGTAAAAATGAAACTATAATTTCAAACGGTACAACACAAATGAGTAAATAAATTGTCGTTAAGTTAAAAACAATTCATTTTCTAGTTCAGTCTTGAGTATTATCTAAATTGACTAACACGTTGGCCCTAAATTCCGTTAAAGGCCACAATATATAAATCGTTTTGTTTTGCTTCACGGAATTTACTACGCGACCTTACAAATAAAGGACGATATTCAAGCGAGTAATATTCTGTTGAAACTTAAAACCTATCAGTAACTTTTGTAAATTAAAGGTTATTGAATTCATTTTTTCGGTCTGAAGCCTTTTACTAGCTGGATATTATAACTTTTCGCAATAAAGTGTCATAATATATTTAATATTTACTGATCTGAATAAAAATGACGCTTTTACATTTAATTTCAATACATTCTGGTTGAAATACGAAAAGATCGCGCAGTGTCTTATTTTTACCAGTATTTTTTACTAACATATTTAATTGATTTAACATTGTCTAATTGGAAACAAATTGACTTTTAACATTACGTACTCTACACTAGTGTACATCGATCGTTGTTTACATTGATTAATACTGAATACAGCTCAAATATACCAATACTGAGATAATATTGTCACTTTACACAACTTTATAGCTATTCATGCCGGATTTACCGTTCAAAGTACCAAAGCCATTTAATAATGACCTTATTAAATGGCTTTGTACGACTCCGTATACTATATAGAGACTTATACAAATCTCAAGATTGCCAGCCTATTAGACACCAAAACTACTAAGGACTTAATGATTTATTTTACAAACGGATTTTTAATTTTTTATATATGAGTTATTTCGGCATTTTAACGGAATCGGGCACGGAATGTCGCAAACTCAGCTATTCTACTCACATCACGTAAGAGACGAATTCGGTAAAACTTTTTTTGTTGCTTAAGTATAATAAATGCAACGACAGACACGGATTTAGATCATAGACGATTTAAATAACGAAAAGTTAAAGTCAATATAAGTAAACGATAATTCAGCCTTCTTATGAACTTAGAAACCTTCCTAGAAATGTTTTTAGTGTATTAAAAATCTATATACGTGTTGAAGGCGAGGTTCACATATGAAAAGGTACGAGAAGCGGGGTTTAAGCTCACTTTCCGCTAATAACTTTTAAAACCTGGAACAATGCGCTATCATGTCAAAGTGAATATCATTCATATAAAAAAGCTCAACAAAGTTCAATAATAATTCATATTATGAAGAAAAACGTTTCTCGGAAAATAAATACACGACATTATGAATTTCTATCCATACATTTTAAGTGCACGGTGACATTTTAGAAAAACAGACGATAAAATTAAAATATTTAAATACAAGAGATATCAGAAAGTCAAATTATATTAAGATACAATAACTCCAAAATGTAAATATACTGATATGCATTGAATATTGGCAGTGCATAGGGACTTTTTGTGACTAGTCTCAACTACAAATCGTCTATGACCTACACCATTAAGCTAGACATAGCTAAGAGAAGAATATTTCATACGGAAACTATTGAAAATGTATGATATTTACACTGAGTTTTGACCTTATTAATAGATAAAAAAGAACTGTCAGTCATTGTAGGGTTTTAAATCACCACAACAACCGATGCGATTGACTGTTTGTGGCTAGCTCTTAAACTAGTCATTTAATTTGTGTTTTTTTTAACTTAAAAGCGTGTTTTTAAAACTGTTAATTAACTGACTAAACTCAATTCTAACTACGCCATCGTAGTTATTAATAAGGCCAAGTTTTGAGTTGAAGAATTTAAAAAACAATGATATATTGGAGATCTATTATATATCGTGTTACACTAGTGTCTATGACGGGGACGAATCTTATTACGTTTGAGGTAACTAATTTGTTGTGGAAAAAATCTAAGCATTCCTTTTAAACTTATCCAATCTAAGCAATCAAAGAAAATAATATTTTATATAATTATTTTATAACTATTAAATTCAATATAGTATTAATATAGATATTATAAAAAACCTAAAATGTTAAAAAAAATCTCCCCTTAAGATATAAAAAAATGATAATTTAATGATAACTGTTTTGTTCTACAATATTCTAAATATTTATTTCCAGTTAAAAAACATGGAAAAATTACGCCTCTAATAGTGGCGATCATGAACGAGAATGACTGTTTGATTATGATTATGAACTATGATGATTCTGACGTTTATTATGGAAATTTCATAATAATTGTATAATTTTAAAGCAGTTTTTATTATCTTGTTGCATTTCATTACATTCCTTCATAATCGCTCACATTTAATATATAATCTAATAAAATAAAAAATAACAACATTTAAAACTACAATTTTAACATAGATCTATAAAATAATTTTGCACCGTAGATTTTGAAATATAATTATAAATAAAATACTATCTAATCAGTTTGTGACTCCGATTACAAGAAGTTGATTTTATATTATTTTTGCTTCTTCCATTAAAATGGTAGAGATATTGATGATATATATATATACTGAGTCGAAGCATTTCTCTTTTTTATTTTGTATATTTTTGAAGCATTTTTTTAACTCGATAGCCATTCTATAGATAATACAATAAACAAAATAAATATTTTATAATTTTTCAAATAAGAATCTCAGACATATGCCTTTTTAATAATGTTTTCTTTAAAACATTACTATTATATTAATCACTATTATATTCTTTAACATAGAATACTGCCCTTTGTAACGTTCCACAT
The DNA here is from genome assembly GCA_951802675.2 of Boloria euphrosyne. Classification (NCBI taxonomy): domain Eukaryota; kingdom Metazoa; phylum Arthropoda; class Insecta; order Lepidoptera; family Nymphalidae; genus Boloria; species Boloria euphrosyne. Next base: position 15,173,406 of record OX637872.1, read on the forward strand.
CTGGGACTTCCTTCAATACGAGGGTATCATAAATCATAAAATGGTATTGATAATTTTCTCACAAACCCTATTCAACTTCACGTAATCGTAGTCACAAGAATCCCCTCTAATCTATTCAAATGGGTGAAAGGCAAACAGAAAAATAGTAGATTTAGTTTTTACTAAAAAAAAAATATTAATTATATTAAACAAAAAATAAATATGTATCTATTACTTTCGTTGATATTTAACTGAAAAATTCTATGATAATATAATGTGGATTAAAAAAAAGTTAAAAAAAAAATTATGCTACCAAAATAAAGCGTACAGATAAATCAAATACTTTGTGCGAATATTTTTTTCTACAAACGGCTTTTATACGCCATTTTGGTCTCAGCCAGTTTTAATTGTTTCTTGATTGTGTTTTTTTATTATTATTGTTCAAAGTCGAGAGTTTTTGAACGACATTCTATAAAAATACTACTTTTTTCATATCCTCTAACACCCAATCAAATAGACCAAAGCAGAAAAATTCAAAGACAAATATAACTATAGTATTTCGTTTATAAAAAGACTAGCCATTTTGCATCAGGCAGATATATATAATTATAGAATATAAATTTTATTTAACAAAGTAAATTCTGATTTTTCCTTGAAATATTTTAAATATCATCGCTTAACTAATAAAACTGATGACGTCACCATACTAAAATAAAAACAAAATATTTCATAGATACGCGTTTTTAGTTTAATTATAGTATAGTAATATGTCTAAAGGAGTCTAATGAACTACTTTTATGGTAGACGTCCTTTAAAAATAATTTAAAATATAATTTTATTTCTGGAATATTCTACAATATGTAATCAGCCCTTTTTAACGTCCCACTGCTGGGCACGGGCCTCCCTCAGTACGAGGGGGATCAGGCCATAGTCCACCGCGCTCGCCCAGTGCGTGTTGGCGGACTTCACATGTCTTACGAAAACTTGCTAGGTTTTCTCAGACATGCAGGTTTCCTCACGATGTTTTCCTTCACCGTAGACCTACAATAATAATTCTACTTTAAATTATCGGACATGTTTATTAAAAACGGACTACTTTCAATCAGACATTCAGGCAATCTCACGAAGTTTTCCTTCAATATAAGATCAGTAATTTTATGTTAAAAAGATTTGTACTTGAGGATTCATTCCCGAGATTTAAACCAGTTTTATTTTCCTGTGTTTTAATTTCGTTATCAGTTTTTTTAGTAAAACGATGTTAAAATTTCAAATATATACTTTACTTAAATTTAATGATATGATAGAAGCGCAAAGTTTTCTACGTATTTTGAAGGTTATTTTCTATTAAAATAATCTATTTGGCTGTAAAATACTGATACAGGCTAAAAATATCTAAGAGAGAATTACGAATTCTTATCATGTTCGTTTTATTAAAATTTCGTCGCTGTTTTTTCAAAGCTTATTTTAAAAAAATATACTAAAATAAATCTAGATTATATTATTATTCTGTTTATAATTCATGAAATATAAACAAAATAAACAATGTCGATCTTCGCACGCCCAGTACGTAATTAAGGCAGATGACTGACGTGAGATGAAAATTATCATTTTATAAATAAATTTAAACCCTATTTTAAAGCAAGCCTCCTTATGTTAAATCAGTCAAAGTACAGCCTCTATGTAACAAAGGTAAAATTAGGCGAGATATCTAAATATATATAATTTATATTTTGATTAATTTCATTCAATATTAATTATTATTATTCGCATTTGAAAATCTTTGGTTTGTCAGTAAACTACATTTTTTATAAAACAACACCATGTATATGTCAAGTGATGTGCCTTTGCAACGAACTAAAAGCGAGAAGGGCCCTACAGTACTCCGATCGCTCTAAATTGTATTCACATTGAAAGGAGTGAGCTAACACCATTCACCATTGAAACAATATTCCGTCATTTTGAGTGAAAGAGAACGAACGTTTAGTTTTACTCGGGAGTAAAAGAGACAACATGTATTTGTCGGTACGGTTGTGTAATCGCGGTTTTGCCATGTTTTTAAAGGTCAGGACCCCTCTTGCTTTTAGTTCGGTGTGTCTATGATTATAGCAATCATTTCAAAGAGAGATCTCATTGAGGACTATTACCATTTTAAAATAAATAAAAACACTTTACTGTAATACAAAATAATTGTCGTAAAAACAATGGTCCTAAAAAATGTCGAACTGCTGTGTTTCTAGAAAGGCTAAAAATATAATAATAAGTAAGCAAATAGGCAGTAAGTCCTCTGAATACTGTTATAATATAACTCAGATTAAGAATTTGTTTAATGAAAAGCCTAAAGAATAAAAAAAATCAATAAAAAATAAAAATTATTTTCGCGACATCATATACTAGTGGCGCCATCTAAGCAGTATTATGCGTAAAACCTCTCATTATGCAAAAAAAAATAGATTTTACATTGTGATAATGAAGACGAAACTATCAAAATTTGCTAGTTATTTGATAGGTTAGAAAGATAGAAGTAGAAGAAAAGGTGCATATTATATTACAAATTAGAATATAATAACTGGAAGAAAATGGAGATTCATAAGAATTAGTCTTATAATATTCGCTGTTTTTGTCAAATTTTAGGCCTTACTTTAAATTTTTTTAACGATAATTTAGAATAGCTTTAATAAATTATATGTTAAAAAATATATATGATTGAATTGGACAAGGTCCTAACTTAATAATAAATATCTATAGTTAAAACTAGTTAAAACTAAAACGAGTATATTATTAATAATACTTTAAAATCATTTATATCAAATGTTACATACAAAATTTGAGTAAAAAAGAAATGTACAAACAAAAATAGCCTCTACCAACAGGTTTTTACAGTCGAAATTTAAAATTGTTCATAAATTACATTAATTCGATAACATCAAATTAAATAGAAGTATATAATATAACAATACAATACATACATTTGTTCTATAATCTTTATTAATAATAAGCAAAGTTCCATACTCAGCGGCACCAAATAACAAATTTTTACCGATCTTCACTAAATCGCCCAAAAAAACCTTCTTTATTGGATATTGTTATAATAATTATATCCTAAGCTCAAACGAGAAATTAAGGAAAATGCCTTAAATATTGCAGGTATTAACTTATCAAGTTTCATCCAAAGAAACCGACTTTCAAAAAGAGGAAGTTACATTTTTGACTGTATGTATGGTTTTATGTTAACTAAAATAGTGTTTGTTTGTTAAGTTTTATTCTGACGATTGACTTAATATAATTAATAGTGTGCTAGTTTTGGTTCGATTACTGACTTAGGTAAGCTTTTAAAAAACCTTTTTGTTAATATTTTTCACTAAAAGAAAAGCTTCGTTATTGTGAAATTCGAAGTCAATATTTAAGACACTTTCCTTTCATCTACTGTACATTTAACCAACCACTCGATAACTATCAAAACAAAATAATTTCTATCGAGCATAATTAGTACACCGATTTCGATTAAAGTTGAAACATGAAAAATATTTAAACTAAAAGACACCTACTTGAAAATAAAAGTAATTCCACCATTCCATTATACAGGGGACTTTTTGTTGTCTTGAGAGAAGAGAGAGAGAAGAAGTGTGTGGAGTGTAGTTGAGGAGTAGTTCAGGTGGCGTGGTGTATGGAGGCGAGGAAGGCGGGGTCGACGGCCGCCACCTTGGCCGTGAGGAAGGCGTGCATGCAGAACAGCAGGCTCTGCAGGATCTGGCACTCCAGCTCCTGCCACATACAGCACCAGCACCATTTATAAGATGATTACTATTGAAATTATGGTCAGAATTTCAGGCACCAAAAATTGAATTAATTCGCATGACCCAAAAGATATATATTTTTTAATTTATTATAAATTAACCTATTAAGCTATAATTATTATAAAATAATGTTTTAGACCAACTGTATGGTATGGCCCTATGAGGTTCGTCTTTTATTAAAATCTTAAAGGTTTTCCACGGGAGCTAAAGCTTCTCAGACAATTGACGTCCTGGCGGCTGGCGGCTGGCTCCAACATCATGGTGAGATGAGCTCATTGGTATCAATGGATTGTACAATCATTCAGATTCAGTTAAATAAGTTAAAATCAACTAACTACTAAAGCTACTAAACAGTTAAACTAAAAAAATTACCTTAGTTTCAATGACTTTAGTCTCACTGTCTTGGAAATGTAATTTCAATTTTGACTTCCCGTCGTCGCTCGAACCTCTTAATTGTGAAAACCTAGAAATTAAAATTAAATGTATTGTGGAGAAAAAATATATAATTAATAATTATAGCTTATTGATCTTAAGGTCAGGAACTAGTGTATATAATTTTGAGTATTACAATAACTGTTGCTCATTTAAACGTTTAGTTGATTAACACGTTTGAGGGAAACATATTTTTTATTGTACCCAGAGCAAAACAATAACAATAAAAAATATTTCCATATATATTTTTAACTCCATTCTTTTTCGCAAAATTATCGTTGAAATTGGTTCAAAAAAAAATGATAATTGAAAATTAGTGTAGCTTCATAATTTTATATTTGACAGCAATTCTGGGCCTATAGCCAACCGGCATTCGTTATGAAGCGATTCGATTTCTACAATCGTCATCGCTTAAACGCAGCGTATGCATCTTGAACTTTAAATCACTAATAATTGAAATGAATGTACATTGTCTACCATCATCTATTCGTTGACAACAGATCACGTGACATATCTAAGTCATATGTCAAACCCATACATTTTGGACTTTTCTACTATTGCTTTCGCTAATCGATTGTTACTTTGTCTAGGCCCTCTGTTCTGTATTCGTCCGTCGTACGTCGTCATATTTATAATTATAATATGTATGTATTTATAAATTATTTATGTGGTATCCGTAACACAAGCCTCTAGAACTAGATGGTGGTGGTGCCTGGCGACGGCTCACCTGTAGGCCCAGGCGGGCGGCGCGCCCGGCGTGCCCTCGCTGAGGGAGAAGCCCGCGGCCCAGTCCAGCGTCAGCGTGGCGGCGCGCCCGCAGTGCACCACCGTGAACGTCTTCTTCTGCGCACGGGACATTACCACATCAATACCTTCTTACTTATCAGATTAACACTAAATATTACTTATTATGTATATAAATAAAAATCAATGTTGGTAAGCGCATAACTCAAGAATGGCTGGACCGATTCGGCAATTTTTTTTTGTATGTTCCTTAAGGTCCACGGAAGGTTTCAATACTAAAAAAATAAACAAAGACATTCAAAGTTTGTAAAAATGTTATCCTAAAAGGGACGAACCCGAGCGAAGCGTAAAATGCACAAAACTTCTTATCTCTCGGCTTCACTAATTGTAAATAAATTATCAGAGATAGAAGCAATTGTAAAGTGTATTACAAGAGTGCTGAAAAAATGTATGTAATTCCATTCATTAGACGAAATTCTAATTAGTGCCTATTAATTTAATTAAACCTATAAATTTCTAAGACAGCGAGTGTCACTGAAGGTAGGACCGGCGTCGATCGAACATAGGTGATTTATGAAGAAAACCCTAGTGTAAACGTACAACGAGTATTGGTTTGAACAAATAAACACTAAGCCCACGCAGTGTTTTATTGCAAATCAGTAACGATGTGTTTTCGGTATTGTAGGCATGTGTTCACTTGTGGGTGTAGGTCAGTGTTTTTATTCACCGGTGTGTCAGAATGTGTGGACTTGCGTGTGTTAGTTCAGTATTTGTCAGCATGCGTGTGTCGGTGAGTGTCGGCGTGCGTGTGTCGGCCAGTGCCGGTGTGTCGGTGAGTGTCGGCCAGTGCCGGTGTGTCGGTGAGTGTCGGCCAGTGCCGGTGTGTCGGTGAGTGTCGCGTGCGTGTGTCGGTGAGTGTCGGCATGCATGTGTCGGTCAGTGCCGGTGTGTCGGTGAGTGTCGGCATGCGTTTGTCGGTGAGCGTCGGCGTGCGTGTGTCGGTGAGTGTCGGCGTGCGTGTGTCGGTTAGAGTCGGCGTGCGTGTGTTTGTCAGTGCCGATGTGTCGGTGACTGTCGGCGTGCGTGTGTCGGTCAGTGCCGGTGCGTCGGTGAGCTTCGGCGTGCGTGTGTCGGTGAGTGTCGGCGTGCGTGTGTCGGTTAGAGTCGGCGTGCGTGTGTTTGTCAGTGCCGATGTGTCGGTGACTGTCGGCGTGCGTGTGTCGGTCAGTGCCGGTGCGTCGGTGAGCTTCGGCGTGCGTGTGTCGGCGAGTGTCGGCGGGCGGACGCACCCCGAGGCGCACGACGGAGTCGACGACGCTGGCGGTCCAGGCGGCCTCGAGGCGCAGCAGCGCGTGGCGCGTGTCGGCGCTGAAGTAGCGCGGCGGCGCGGCGGCGGCGCCCAGCGCGGCCGAGCTCTGCACCAGGAAGCAGTGCTGCCGCCAGTCCACCGTCTCGCTCTCCTTCACCGTGCGGAACATGGTCTGGTACACCTTCAGCGTCTCCGGGCACTTGGCCAGCTCCGTGCTGTTTGTCTGCACACACATTTCTAATTATTAAACATTCTTTTAGGCAATAGGGTTCATTTTCAAATTACTGTTTCTAACTTTTTTAGATTATCTCTTTTTTTGTGACAACCCTATTCAAATTACTAGTATAATTGCTTATATAGATTGTATTGCGAGTGTAGTACTTCAAGTGTAGAACGTCCATGTAAATCCCTGCACATACAAGCTGCATAAAGAGGGCTTTTCACTCCAGGGATAATTACACGTAACCAACTAGTCATTTGTTCTTTGAATTTATATGTCAAAAAATATTAAAATGCAACAAATACATAGAGCTTAGTTATTGTGTGTGTACTGACGGGCGGCACGTCGAAGAGCATGACGTCGGTGCCCTTGAGCACGAGGAAGCGCGCGCGGTACACGTGCGCCGCGCCCGCCGCCTCGCCCTCCGCCACCCAGCCCATGTACGCGATGCGCTCGCCGCCCGCCAGGTGCCGGTTCAGCAGCTTCATCTGCACACAGGCCATTCACTCCATTACATCATATCACGTGGAACTACTTCTGAGAAAATTATCTTTTTGTAATTATTGAAGGGAAACTTCTTATGCGACTTCCAACAAGGTTGCGTTAAACGTTTAACGCTACCATGAAAGTCTAGGAAATCTAAAGCTTTAGATTAGTATAAAATATAAACGAGTACCGGTACAAGTACCAGGCACTCAGGGACGGGGAAGAGTTAGCGCCGCCACCCCTCAGACGGTCAAGATGCGCAGGTCGGGGATGCAAAAGTAGCAAAAGTATTACAATATACAGTTACAGTCTAACTTATGACGTGGCTGCTCATGCTGGTAATCGTGAGGAATTGTTTTTGAAGTGAAATTACAATATCATTAGTATTTATACAGTGTGTAAACAGTGAGTTAAATTTATAAACAAAGAAGTTTCACTTCTGACATGTGTACTTTGTACGCACGCACTTTTTTTTATTATTTTCGGTTCTCAAAATTTTGAAACCTTATAGTAATCATGGTCGCAGAAGAGTCTTTTCGAAAGGAAAAATTGAATTAAAACATTTGATATGAGTAAAAATGAAGTAACGGGGCGCACCTGCAGGTTGGTGAGGCCGGCGATGTTGTCGGCGATGCTCTTGAGCCAGTGCGAGAGCGCGGCCGGCTCCGCCACGTGGATGACGCCCGACGTCACGTGCGGCCGCGCGCCGCGCACCTGCACGCGCCACCGGCAAATTGTAAAACCGTTAGATTGTAAACTGTGCCGCGAGATTGTAAACTGGCGAAAGATTGACAGCCGTTACATAATGCTAGTAGCATTTAGGGCGGATTTGGTTGTTTAACACAAGTTTATGGAGCAACATAATATGGTTACTTTTTCAATGGAAAATGTAAAATTATGTATTATAGAACTTCCTTTCGTAGTCGTAGGATATTCTGCAACGTATTAAAGTAAAACGTAGTAATGTGTTAAAACGTATCTTAAAAAGAACCAATCACAGCGAGATTGAGTTCTTGGTTTAATTTTATAAGATTTGGTCTCCACTTACTTCAAAAGCGTCGGGCCTGAGTTTGTCCGTCCCGAACACATAGCGCGTGACGTACGCCATCATTAAAGGTACTGCAAATAAAAACAAATATTGTTTTTATTGTCAATATAGTCACAATTCTTACACTTTTGAGTTGACATTTGTTGGTACTTAGTGAAAATTTAAATTATGACGATTGAGAGATAAAAAGAAGTACTTAGGTATTATTTAAATACAATAAATATGTAAGAAATGACTAAGAACTTTTTATTACACAAGTAGGTTTTTATAACTTACTTATTTACCAAAGACATCACTTATATATTATAGATCATACTAAGTATCATAAAATATTTATGATTCACACTATATCAAAGAATATAGACAAGGTTGTATCTCTTAATGAGAAAGATATCCGAAAAAGTTTTAAGAATAAAAGTGTAGAGGGCGCTTAAATCTCTTCATTTCTTTCCGTTGCATATAGGTAGAGAAAAGATATATCGCTCTTTATTATTAATTGCTTATTAAAAATAACATTTTCTAAGAGTAGACAGTTGAATAATATAGTACTGACGTAGTACGAGTTCCTGATCATAATTTTGTATAGAAACTGATTATATACTTTAATTTATATTGAGGTTTGTATTGTACATGTATATCGTACGTACCGGAGACGACGTCGACCCACTCCCGGTCGGGCGCGGCGTGGTCGGAGGCGCGCGAGGGCGGGCGGCTGCCGGCGCTGCCAGGCCGGCTGCCCTCCGAGCCCCACGCGCTCTGCACACCACAACACAACACACTTATAATCAATGATATTATATACAAGATACGCCACAAACGCACCAAACGCGTGCCGTGGATTGGTTCCATTTGTAACCAGTCAGTCGAGCTGTCACCTGTCATTGCGAGCACGCGTGTCGAATAGTTGTCTCTTTCACTATTACACTTTGCGTATTTCTTACTGACCTCTATAATACCACTGGACTGGCTGTTCTAAACGTTTGACAGCAATTTTTTTGTGTCCATTTGAAGCGCCACTAGCGAGAGTCCCGAGAACTAATTTTGACGTATATTGCAAAAGACAGCGAGAAGTGTTTCTTTACTGTAAAGTAATTTTGCATTTTCGTTTTTAATATAACACGAGTAGTAATTATGATGATACGGTTATTGATTAATAAAAATAAAAAAATAAAAATCTTTATATCGACATCATTAGTTTTAGTACCACAAACTCTCGCTACGTCCGACAGCGCCAAAATGGCGAATATCAAGCAGCCACAAAAGCACGTTGACAACAGCCAGTCCAGTGGTATTATAGAGGTCAGTGGTATTTCCTGTCGCACTTATAGCGTGTGTTTAGATGTACAGTGTTATTAAATGTGTATGTGTGTTTCGCGGAACAATTATGTTGAGCGTGCAGCATGAACGCAACGTATCTTGTATATAATATCATTGTAATTCAGTCTTTTAATGTCCCACTATTGAACACGCTTTTCCAAGGGGAGCTAGCAAGTGCAGGTTGGAAGAGTGAGCATGTCTTTCGAAAACTTGTTAATCTGTTTGCATAACCATAAGATAATTGTGCTTTCTTAACACGAATACTTGACCACTTTTCATATAATCTTATATAATATAAAAATGAATCGCAAAATGTGTTGGTAAGCGCATAACTCAACAACGCCTGGACCAATTTGGCCAATTCTTTTTTTGTTATGTTTGTTATTGTTAGGAGAAGGTTCTTATAAAAGAAAAAATAAGAAAGTTGTGCGGAAGATTAGAAAATTTAAAAAAACTTTATAAAATTAACAGCGTTTGACGTATCAGTTATGACCATTGCCATGGTGCGTGTAATGGTAATTCATATTATAATCAAGACAAATATATAGCGGGCGGTGCAAAGTAAAAAATATATACAACATGTATCTAGGGACGAACCCGAGCGAAGCGAGGGTGAGCCCCTAGTAAAATAATAAAAACACTAAAATTTGTAATACATATAATCATCAGTCCTTTTTTAAACGTCCCATTGCTGGGCACGGGCCTCCCTTAGTACGAGGAGAATAAGGCCGTAGTCCACCGCACTGGTCTAGTGCGTGTTAGCGGACTTCACATGTCTTACGAAAACTTGTTAAGTTCTATCAAACATGCAGATTTCCTCACGATTCTTTCACCGTGTACAAATGGTAATCATAATAGAAATTATTCGCACATGAAAATATCAAAGGTGCGAGACCCGGATTTGAACCCTCATCACTCGTTACAAGCGAGCGTGTTACCGCTGGGCTACCACTGCCATGTATACATATATTGCATACAAAATTTAAACTGAAATACAGAAAAATCGACGAAAACATGTACCTATACGTATGATAAGTCCACTCAGTAGCTACTTTCAAGAGAATAGTGTAATGTCACCTGCCAGCCGGCGTCGGGCGCGGCGGTGCGCTCGTTGCAGTTGGCGTCCACCTTGGCGTGCAGCGACGGGTGCTCGTCGCCCGTGCTGCTGTCCGTGTCCGACGCGCCGTCCGCTGCCACCACAAAGTGTACTTACAACTGAGCTTCATATCACTACTACACGTGTTATTAACCGCCAAATTTAACATTAACTGGATTTTTTTTAATCTTATAGTTCGGGGAAAATTTTTCTATGAAGAGGAAACTTGGAAAAAATGTATGGTAAAACGTAAAAACATCATTTTTATAATAGTGTCAGGTGTGTAATAGGCCCCTATATAACTGACTTAACAAAACGAGTCAGAATCAGATAGTATATATAGTATTTTAGCCACGACCACCAATGACCTAAGAGTTCCGGGTTTGCGACCTTCGCGACTCATCAACTGACGTTTTATATTAAATGTCACGAAGACAGTGAAAAAAGCAATTCAAATAAAAGAAAAATAAAAAATAATTAAATACGTGCCCAAATGGCTCGCCTAAAAGTAATAAAACATAAAAAAGATAACAATTAAATAAATATGGTAACATTTACCTTGTTTCTGTAAGAAGGGTGTGGCGGCGCGGTAATGTTTAACCGTCAACACGACTATATCCCCTGCGTTCCGAAGAATGTTGACAGCGTCGTCGTGCTTGCACGCTGTTATGTACTCTCCATTGACTGAAAAGGAAAGTTTTCTTATATAAAACTAGCATTTCCCGCGACAACACCTGCCTTCTAAAGACTGGAAACAAAATTCTTATTTACTTATTATTGTGCAATGTAATGTTATATAGCTCATTGCCTTCTTCGATAAATGAACTAACGAACATTAAAAGAATTTGAACTAGTAGTTCCTGACATTAGCACGTTCAAACACACAAACAAACTCTTCAGTTTATAATATTGTATTATGTAGATACTTGTGATGTATGTACTTCGGGAGATATGATTATTGTACTAAATCTTTTATATTCGAATAAAAAATAAAAAATCTATGAGTAAATGCATACGCACTCGACACTTAAACAAAAATAATGCGTTTCATTTATTTAAATTTTAAAGAGATTCGAAAAACCTTTCCAACATCCATTTTCCATAGTCTTTTAATAATAACAATCCTTTCATCATAATGTGTAAAAGCTTTTAAGCGCACTGTAATTTTAATGCGAATGTAATTAAATAGATATTTGGGTCAAAATGGAAGCCTCACATTAATAAATAAGTTTCAGCCCACGACCCCACTTTGGCGCGGTTTTCTATAATCTACAACTACCTACCATACATAAATACGTGAGCTACGTTATTTAATATAGAGCCATAACGTTTCTATAGAATATAGTTTGAGATTACAACTATGTTTAAAAAAAACTCTTGGTATTATTTGGTTTCAAAAGCTTTAATGATGATGATGATGATGATGGACTAAGGTTTTCCGTTTTAGACGTCTCATAGTTATTACATTTATCATTGTTACGTACAATATCTACCCACTTTATATGCATAATAATTAGGAAGAATATTTGTATACACCAATGACACAATAATAAAAGAGGTTATAATCTAAAGTCTAAACGGATACAGCTTTTTACTAAATATAATTATTTTGACTGAAACACTAGCCACATAGAATCGGTTGTCTAACCGATTTATGTGGAATATATAAAATTAGGGCTCCGCAAAAAAATATTGAAACGAACGAAAATTATGTATATATAATTGAATACTTAATATATAATTGAACACTTAATATACTCGTACTTAATATTCTAGGATTTAAACCAGAGCATAACCCATTTCCATATCAATCAATTCAAATTCGTTCAGCTCAAGAGTGTAAAAGTAACACACTAATAATATTTACAAATTTATAATACATAACAACAACAACAAGAACAAAATATATTGTCGAAAAACCAGCTCTTTTTAATTATTATCCATGCGCCTCCCTTTAAAGGAGCACATAGAACGGAAATTTTAGCCACCGCTTGACATCTCATTTCCATCGCACTACAAAGCGGTGATGATCAAAAGAAATACACGCGCAAACGATCTAAAAAAATCGCAGTAGGCCAAAGTACTTACTAGACAGGCTCTAGAATAAAAGTGTTATAGTTTTGCGTTTATCTAGTAGACATTTTCTAGCAGACATTAATCGGTTTAGTGCCTATTCTACATATTTAAAGGGCTCAGATTATCTATACCTACATGTAATAACAATGTGTCGAATCTGTACATATACCTATATTTTTTGGAAAATCTTATTAAAACTGTCATTATTAACGGCCTATATTTTAAGCCTATATTTAGCGGAAAAGGCCTATATTTTGCTGTTCCATTTTAGATTATTTAGTTCCATTGCGTTGTTCTTCCGGGATGAACAAATATTCATTCAATGATCCGATTTTGTAAAATTTTACTTTTTTATTAACATTTACTGCCACATATCAGTTATATTAAATATTCTACTAAAATTGGAATTCTGTTAAAACCTATTTTAAAGATTATTGCCAGGCATCAAGTTCAGTTCTATAACACTCTTGTGTATATTATTCATTAGTATGAGGTAATGAGTTAGGTCATTAAACGTTTTCTAGATCATGTCAATTGTACCACCTAAAGCTAAACCTTTATAGGACAGAACCCTACAAGTGCAGGTTCCGGCTATTCAATACATTTAATTCGCTCCATTTAATCATATTTGTCATGTTTTCAAGCTAAGCTACTTAATGATATTTACGGTGTACCTTTTTTATGCAAACAGTGAGTAATAGGGCCATGTAGGGCTTTAGCCTTTACATTCGATTATAAGTCGTATGATAAGTCGTATGTCACCTTATTAGGAATGCAACATGTTCATTGTATCGATATATTTTTAATCTATTTTATATTAAATTTGCTGAGCCTTACATCACAACTAATAAATGCTATAAATGCAAAGACACTCATGTCTACATATATGTTTGTTTATCACTCATCAATCTGAACGGATTTTCATAGCATTGCAACAGAGAAAATGATTTTTTTTGACATTAGTAAATGGATTTAGGCATACCACCACTTTTGGAAACCAACTCCTATCAATAGCGTCATACACGTCTTTTGAAATCTTGCTTGTTTCTCTTGATAGAAATGCAGGTGTTCTTGTATTAACTAATGAAGCGGAATAAAACGCTGGGTATCTCACCTCTAACCTTGCGATTCATTTCCGACAAGATTACCACTTGTCAATGGTGAAGGAAAACGTGAAGAAACCCTGCATATCTGAGAGAACCTAACAATTTATACCCAAAATAAACACATTTTGTAGCAATAAAAACAATAGCCGTAGTTAGTTTTGTAAAAAATTTAACCACTGGGTGATAAATAATTAATCTCTTTAGCAGAGAAGCTGTTATGAATATTATTAAGGCCACTATTTTAAGCGTAATGTGCTCAATTGACAGTCAGACACTTGCTGCACTTAGTTGCGTAGTTAACAAAGGAAATGCTAAACGACTAACTTTTGCATTTTTTGAACAATATTTATTTTGAATATATTTCATACTTTTTGAAATTGAATTTTGTTATAATTTTTAAATCATTTGGTATATGAAACAAATAATAGTTATAGCGTGTTTGTGTCCTTACAAACTATATATTTAATATTATATACGGTACATTTAAGAAAAATACAATTTTTAGCATTTTTGTCTGCCTGTTGGTTCCGGCTAATCACTGAAAGGGCTGGACAGATTTTCATGGGACTTTCACTGGCAGAGAGTTAATGCTATAAGGAGAAGTTATGGTACTTTTTAATACCTAAATATAAAAACTTACCTACCGAGTAGGCCGAGCAAAGTGTGTGTGAGTCGTTAGTATTTTTTTTTTAAATCGATCAGAGGCCGAATCTATAGTTTTTTTTTAATTCCCGTCTGTCTAGGAACTCATCACGAGAACACCACTGGACAGATTTTGATAAAATTTGGTATGACGACAGCTGGTATTTGGGTCAACATATAAAGGATACTTTTTAACACAGAAAAATATATCATCTCTGAGAAATCTATAAGGTAGTGGTAGCCCAGCGGTAACGCGCTCGCTTGTATAACCGAGTGATGCTGGTTCAAATCCGGGTCTCGCACCTCTGATATTCTCATGTGCAAATCATTTCTATCATGATTACCACTTGTCTTACGGTGAAGGAAAACATCGTGAGGAAACCTGCATGTCTGAATAAACCTAGCAAGTTTTCGTAAGACATGTGAAGTCCGCCAACACTGGGCCAGCGCGGTGGAATATGGCCTGATCCCCCTCGTACTGAGGGAGGCCCAGCAGTGGGACGCTGATGATGATGAGAAATCTATACTAAACGTTAACATACACCTTACATGCTTACTTCATTAACTTTGACTAATTTATATATTGTTCCTTTATTGCTTTTCTAAGAATCTGACTATAACATGTAACAAAGTTTCATTTCATTCGTAACAATAGGCACAGAAATTTATGTATGTAGCTCAGGCTCTTAATGCTATGCGGTTTCATAGTAAGAGAGATTGCAATTGTCTGGTGATTGCGAACTTAATTGAAACGCTCATAGCTTCAGGCTGACGGCTCTAAGGATAATATATCTTTGTATTTTATGTACGTGTGTAAAAGCTGAATTATTTGAGCGCTACCAAGTAATTTTGCAAAGTTTTAGTGAAATATCTAAATTTTACACCTAGAGCTTTGTTTTTCTACGTCTTAATACAGCAAAGCTGTTCAATACTTGAGTAATATAAGTACGATGACTATCAACAACACTGCTTTTTTTCAAGAAAGAAGCCAATATTACACAGGATCTATTCCGTGGCAATACCTTTGTACTTATAGATTTAATTACACTTATGGATATACCAAATACACAATATCAACCATTTCTCTATTCCTGACAAGCACGTTCATATCAAGATACTACAACCATCTACAAATTACATTTAAAAAAATACCTTTAATAACGGCATCCCCAACGAAAAGCTGTCCCGTCTGGTCGGCGGCCTGATCCTTATAAATTTTGGATATCAGTATTGGCAGCTTGTGTTCTGCTCCACCCTTTATGCTTAGCCCCAATCCACCCACCTTCTGACGTGTTATTTGAACCATACGTTCCTGTAACAAGTCCTTTCTTTATCATACGACTCAGTAACTTAAAGATCTAGCTCGATATAAAAAACATACAACTGAATGGAGAGAGAGAGAGGAGAAGAAGGTAATTTAAATATGACTAAAATACGAACCTCAAACTTATTTCTGACACGTTTTTTTTATACCTATATATATTTGTATAGTTAAGATTGTCGCTTAATCAGTTAGACTGATTTGGACCAAATTTAGTTCACAGTTGAATACATATAGACAACATATAGGGCTTCTGACAGATAGTGAGTTCTACGAGATGGTAACTCACCCTAGCGTGTGGCACATTTTTGTCCCTAGGCGGTTGTGCGGGAACGATGACCTCACGCTGCACTGTCACCGCCTCCATCGTGAGCACGAGGCGCGCGGGCCGCGGCCGCGACTTGCCGTCCGACACTTGCACCATGCCTGTGCGGATCTGGAAGGTAGTGACGTTTTAGAATCTGGCTAGAAAGTTATATGGATATATAGGTGGAATTGCGTTTTAAACGCGCTATTTTTCTTAACTTGATATAAATTAAATTAACTAAAAATGTACATTATGCTTTGAAAAATATAAAACTGAAGAGTTTGTTTGTTTGGTCGAACGCGCTAACCTCAGGAACTGCAGGTTCTTTTTGTGCTAGATAGTCCATTTACAATCTAAGGATTCGGTTTTCACCGTCTGAATGCGGGCGAAGCCGTGGAAAGTGCTAGTATAAGATAAGATGTTCATTTGACGCTTCTTCTAATTTAATTAAATATTTTCAAGCAGAATGACCTGAAACGAAGATTGAAGAAAGTTCTATGAGACATAACCGCGTAATAAACTGTTGTTTTAATAACCAACCGCAAACAATAGCCCAGCGAAATGAATGGCGACAACAGGTGTCAATAATATCTACTTACAAAGCTCGTTTCTATAAATGAAATGTAGACTGTCTATACAGACAGTACAGAAAGTACTATTCACTATAGTGAATGAAAGTGATGGAAATAGATACATGACAGTGTTTAGAAGTGTTAATAATATGTGCACTTTTACATAACACAGAATCAGATTTTAAATACTATTGTGATGGGTACCTTTTAGTGCAAATTAGATAGTAATCCCATGTTAACAAAACTGTTAACTAGACTTATCTACTCCACAGCTGACTCAATTTTTATGGGTTTTTATCAATGATATTATATACAAGATAATTCAACATAATTGTTCCGCGACACACACATACACATTTAATAACACTGTACATCTAAACACACGCTATAAGTGCGACAGGAAATACGCAAAGCGTAAAAGTGAAAGAAACAGTTATTCGACACACGTGCTCGCAATGACAGGTGACAGCTCGACTAACTGGTTACAAATGGAACCAATCCACGGCACGCAATTGTTGCGTTTGTGGCGTATCTTGTATATAATATCATTGGTTTTTATAGAAAATTTTAGCAAAACCAAACCTATTTTCAACCGCCTTCCAAAAAGAAGGAGATTCTCAATTCGTCTGTATTTTTTTATGTTAGTTAACTCAGAACTTTGGACTGGGTGAACGGATTTTGATAATTCCTTTTTATTTGAAAGCGGGTGCTTCCGTGTGGTCCCATTTCAATTTCGTCCAGTTCTGACAATGGCATCCATGAGAAAACTGTACAAGTCTTAAATTTACATTAAGTATGTGCGCGACAAATGAACGAATAACTCAATATTATGATAACCGATTTCAATGATTCTTTTTTTATTGGAAAGGTTGTACTTCAAGAGAGTTTGATGAGAGTTTGGTTAGGTTATGATTGACCGAATCTCTTATAAGCTATCCGGATATTTGAGTCACCTACCGTAAAATCGTAAACATTGATTTATCAAGAGAAATAAAAAGTTTATCAACTTTTAACAAAGCTTTCACGGGTAGAGAAACATATTATATACATTTGCATATAGGATGGTTATTTAATTCAAATTCAAAATATTTTATTCAGTAATAGGTAAGTTAATACAATTTTTACTGAACATTATGAGTCTAATACCAATTCGAAAAAGAAACCTCAGACTTGAGAAGAACTGGCGAAAGATGCATATATAAGTCAACCTACTTATAAATTTTATGGGTAGGACTTACTATGAGTCGCCTAAGCCTTTAACTTTAAATGTTCATAGTACACTGTTCATGAGACACCAAAAAGCCCTCTTAAACCACATTATTGTGGGGGGCTAAATACTTACTTCTCAAAGAAGTGCATAAAAAATGCTTTATATCCATTATTATTTTACATTTAATTAATAAAACAAGCGTAATCATTTGAAACCTCAGATATTTTTATGTGCAAATAATTTCCAACATGATTACCACATGGTCTTATAGTGAAGGAAAACTTATAGTGAAGGTTGTCTACAGGAACCTAGCAAGTTTTTGAAAGACATATTGTGCTGTCCGCCAACCTGCGCTAAGCTTTTGGTGGAGTATGGCCTGATCACTCTCATACTGAAGAGACTGTGGTCAGCAGTGGGATAAATACATTAGTTTTATTAATTACAACTAACGAAAACATTAGTATTTTGTACTACTTTCTATTTATAAGCTACTACACATACAGCACCTTTTTTGGTCAATTATTTCAAGATTATAGTTAAATCAATTTTATAAAGTTTTGTGGTTGACACACCATTTTACAGTTATGTAACAAATCTTCTAAGATGAAGATGACATAATCCCTTAACTGTCCAAGATAAAAAGATAACTAATGAGAACATTAGCTCTTCGTATACTTGCATTAGATAAAAAATTCAAAGACACCACTTATCTTTATTTCTTAGGTAAATACTGATATATCTACTATCCTGTAATTTAAAATACAATACTTACAAATACAACTTACAATGAAATGCATAAAAAATAAACATACTATTATAAATCAAATGGAAGAACCAGTAGCAAAAATTATGTTGAAGGACTTCCCTTGTATTTCAATGGTTCAAAAAAATCAAAAGAAGTGAATATAAGAATCTAATATTAATATTCTAAGAGCAAAAAAACGGCAGGATATAAGTTACAATTGGCAAGGATTAACATTTGGTCTTACAACTGGCATGTATGGCTGCAGATGTGAAGGTACTCGGTTTCAAGACTGGTTAAGCCGGTGTAAAGGAAGATGTCCTTAGTAATGACTAAAACTATTGTAGTTTAGTGATTTAATTTATATACTTTCATAATTATTTGACTATATATGAAAATGTAGCAACTAACATGTTTTTTCTAAAAATATATCATATCATTTCTCTATGTTTATGTTAATGTTTAAACATACTAAATACAATAATTATTTTTTTTTAAACTTAAATGCATTTATAAATATTTTTTGAATAAACCTTATCCTCAGATACTAATTTATTAAAACTCAGCAGGGGGTATAGAAAAATACTGTTGTTTTATAATTAACATTTCAAGACTTCTCTTGAAACAGAATAGTCCCAGGCCTATAAATAAGTATATGTCTAGGCCACATAGTAAATAATTAAATGCAGGGAAAATAATATAAATACGACATACCTTTTCATCTCTCTTCTCCTCGATCGGTGTCATCATTGTGGATAATAAACCATTACGAATATGAAATAACCGATTCTATCTAATAATTAACACAGCACATTTCATAACTGGAGTTCATTCTTAGACTAATTTCTTAACTGATTTAGATCAGTACAGAACACCATCACTAATTAATCGTCCACTGACCCCTTGCTATTAATTATTTACGAGATTCACATAACAAAAATGAAAAACAGGTCACTGGCTTACAATAAATCAATAGACTTGAATGGAACCAAAACAATACATGAATTACTATAATCTACTATTTCTTACAATGGCTCTTGTTGAATACGTTATTAATATATTTTAGGTTTTTAAATATACATTTGTTGATTATAACAATGATCATAAACGTTTTATCGTTTTAATATTTAGCTAAAATTAAATATTGAAAGACATTCAATCCCCACAACAGTAGAATTTGTACTACAGAAAAATGTTGCCAGTGGACAATATTATGTTAAATATAAAGCTCAGCACACACGAATCCATTTTTCCAATTGCATGCGTACTACGACTGACAAGTGACTGGGTCCTCTTTTAGACAACTTGAAGACGACATTGAATAAATACACTTCGAATTTCTATTAAAAATACAGACGAATTGAGAACCTCCTCCTTTTTGGAAGTTGGTTGAAAACATTTTTTTTTGATGTCCATTAAAATAATGCATTAATCCTCGTTTATAGTCAACATTTCGTATGCCGTAACATTTACAATACTTCGTTAAACTGCTGTTTTAAAAGGACAACTTTGTTGCATGTTCTGTATGTCTATGCGGTATAATGAAGAAATAATAGCTTTTTGCCAAATGCGTAGCTTAAAAAAACATTCATAAAGTATTTATCTGTCTGTCTGCTTATTCCAACTAATCTCTGAAACACCTAGACCAATTTTGACTGGACTGGACTGGACTTAGCTACTATTAATTTTGGGAATCAGGATCCCAAACAAGAACTTCAAAGTTCTGAATAAAGTCCACGTACCTACTTTACGACGTTATGTCACTAGTTCATATTATGGTTTTTACTGTAAATAATTATTCATAATATGACAAGTCTTCTCTTTTTTTACATTTCCATTTTTAAGCCCAAACATCATATTGATTGCTTCAATATTTAATGAAATAACTACTATTGTGTTTGCTTGTATTATGATACGATTATAATTATTATAGTACAGGTCATATATTAAGTAAAAATCTATGGACATTCAATGCTTCAATGACTATATTTACCTTAGAGGTACCGCAATCATACTAATGATACAAATCATTAAAATTGTATAGAATTAATTTCCTGATCGCGGTGATAAAATTACGTTTGGGGTTCTACTTAAATTATTATATGTTTGTTTGTGTGTACTTTGACTACCTCGGTGATCTAGTGGCTAGCATGTACGGTCGTACAACGGAAGGTCCTGTGTTCGAGTCCCGGGTCGGGACAAGTTTAGTTATCGTTTCTGTTTCGTAAACCTCAGTAACAGCCCGGAGTTGGGAAGTTGGCGGCTGTACGAGGCACGGGGGTGACCTCGTGCCTCGGAAAGCACGTAAAGTCGTCGGTCCTGCGTCTTCTCTCACAGGTCGTGTCGATCGGTCGTCCCATCGGAATATCAGAGAGATAAGGAATAGATAGTGCACTTGTCTCTGCGCGTACACTCGTGCACTATAATATCTCCGCAATTGATTATTTCAAAAAAGAATTAACACATCATTATGTGTTGATTCTTTTTTACCCCCGACGGAACGGAGACGGTATATGCGTTTAGGGTGAGAGATGTTTGTGCAAAGTAATGTTCCCACCTATCTTCTAAACTATTGATCCGATTTTGATGCAGTTTTCAGTTATGGGTTCGGGTTAGATTGCTCCCCCCGACGGATATTCTTGGTTTTTTTTATCTCGCATTACATTTATTTTTAAGTCGGGGGTTTTTTTATTATTTTATCCTTTTTAATAACTTTTTAACCGTCGTGGGTTTTTTCAAAATTTTTAATTTTGTTTTTGAAAAAATCAATTTACGAAACATTTGGCTGCTGTGACGTAGTAAAGGAGAGGTTGTAGTGTGGTAGCGGTCGCGGGTTCGTGGGGCATATTTTTTGTGTGATAAAGGCGAATATATTTTGTGCTCATGTCATGGTTGTTTATATTTTTGTATGTATTTAAAGTTATTATAATATTACGTATGTGTAGTGTATTAAATAGCATGTATGGAACTAGATAGTCTCTCGGTCTTACACATTTTCTTCTCCTTCCTTAATATGTGTATAATATTTAATTTATGTTAATCATAATATGGGTAGGAAGACAAAAATAACAAATAAAACTCTTACGACACACAATTTTATTTCCATTCCTCGTACTAGTATTAAATTAATAACTTTATTACACAACATGTATATAGAAAGATTTTTATACAATAGTGTATAATTAAAAGCTAATCAACTATCAACAATACAGTAAAAGAATTACGAATCGCTTAAATTAGCAGTCTATTATAATGATATGTATCTTTTTTGGTTTGGAACAGCCGTTTTAATTTATTCTTACTTAAACTCGTCACTCGGCTAACAAAGCGCAGTAAGTCCATATTATATTAATTATTAAATTATTAATCAAACTAATTCGACTAATGATAGCAAACTAAATTGAAAGAAATAATCAAATTTAATAAACTATATTTTTTATGGCAAGAGAATACAATTTCCGTGGACAAGAGTTACAACTACAAAATCAAATATCGAACATAATTGATAATATATAGTCTGTATCTACGAGTATGAAATGAATTTTGACACAGATTTTATTTTCGCGCCTTTTTAAGATTTTTTTTCAGTTTAAAAATAAAATTTTGCCGAGTGACGTAATAATATTATTTTATTATTCTTAGTAATAATTACAACTAATTTATTAATCGTGTACATAATAATTTTATAATTTAACTTAGTCCTTGAGTTTTTAAAAGTGAAACAAAGAATGGAAGAAACAATCCACAAGCAGTGAAATTTTAAATTTAAATTTTATTTATAACCTTTTGTCACGCAAACTTAAAAGGCAATAAAGAGTTTCATAATTAAGTGCGAGAGAACAAAGACTGTTTTTATTTTTAGCTGTAACCTAATATTAAGGAAAGACTTCTTTTGTACATGTGAATAAAAAAGTCAGTTCTCTGCTTTGCCCAATAGCTAATGTGATAAATAAAAATAGTTACATCATTTATTTCAAATATTTTACACAAAATATTTCATACAATCCTACATTCACTGTGATTTAACAATTCCATTTTTTTTTCGTATTTTAAACTAACTAAGCTGAATGAGAGAACACAAATATTGATCCTTCGAACAAAACCATGTTCGTCGAGTAGAATATGGTGACAATTTGCAATCGTCACAATTATATATTAGCTTAATATACGTAACTTTTTCATTTCTGTTTTATTAATAAACAAATATTTGAATAACAGTAGGTTGAAACAATATTTTAATTATTTCTATATTCAATTGCATGATCTGGTATATTAATTTCCTAGGTACGCGTGTTAGTTAAGAGGACTAAAGATGGCGCTAGTCATTTCTAAAATTGGAAAGTTATGGCGTACTATACACAATATTCTGTACCTTATGTAATTTATGATGTTTCTTAATTAATAAGACTTTATTTATTTAGCAGTACATTAGTGCCATTTGATGACGCGATCATCCTCAGAAAACACTAAACAGTCTACTTAAAACTAATATTTACAATTAATTATTTGTATTAGAACCTGACTGTCTTCAACAGCGTTTAAACAAATCACATTATATAAGTAAATATTCTCTATATAACAAATATTAACACTTAGCTATGGGGTCATGTGAACGACAAAATATCAAAATTAAGAGGCGATTGATTTTGAAAACATCTAGAGGTACTTATCTACATATTTTTAAATGTAGTGGATAACTTTTTGGTCACGTCGTTTAATAACTATTGGAGCGTCTCTTCATGTCGTTTAAATCAATCGCCTCTTTTAAGTTTTAAGCCTTGCTAAGTTCATTTCCTGACAAAATATGCCATGAGTCATGACCTAGGCTTATTAAATTGCCTGACAGCCGTCGACAGAGTTGTTATCACAAATTACAATCAATTTGTGTGTAAAATGTAAAATTAAGAATAAAAAATGTAATTGTAATTTATGCTAACCGTTAAAAAGCGTAGTTTAAAAATTCTGATTCCAAAAAAATACGAGTCAAAAGAACGCTAATTAGATAATTCAGCGCTGAAACACAATTGGCATGGTAAACATTTTTCAAAATATTTTAATGTTTTTTTTTACGCAAAAAGCTTATCATCAAAACCCTATCTAGTACAGGTAAAGTGAACGGCTTCGTCATTCATCGTTTGTTAGCGTACTAAATATAAAATCTACTGTGGACCTTGGAATGTTAGACGTGGATCGTGCATTCCCGACGTTCTTGTTCCTTTCTTTGTTGGTATCTGAAATAATGAAATTAGCTTACAATTCATACGAGGTAATTACTAATCTATTTTTATAATACTATCATGGAGAGGAAAAAAAAAGTTTTTTGTATGTTTTTTGTAATAGAGTAACAATATAAAACTGAAAATAACCAAGATAATTTTTAGGAAAAAAAAAACGGGGATGAAATGTTGTGTGAGGAATCAACCGTTTCTATAGTAGATAGGTACACAAAACAGCACGGGAGGAACCCAAGCGAAGCGAGGGTGAACCGCTAGTAATAATTCAACTAAGTATACGTATGTATAATATGCATTTTTTAAGTTTTGACTCTAATATACTAGCAAAAACGTTTTAAATATCCAACTGTAATCTGTCATATCACCACCCTTTTAATCTCCATGCATTTAAAAATAAAGTGACAAGAGAGAGATAAGTTTGTATTTTTATAATATTTCTACATAAAACAAAATCTAAATTAATTTTACTTACTTATCTATTAACGATGATATATCGGGAGGCATCGGCGCAAAACACCCTGAGAGCGCGTCGCTCCCATTTTGACCTCCACTGTAAATAAAAGATTCATAGATTAAAAATCATTTTCATAAACGAAACAAAATATTAATAAATAATCCTAATTTAACAAAAATAAACTGACCCTTAATTAAAATATGCTATCAATCGACTTATGATATTTAAATTCCATGAACGATGCACTTGCAAATAATTTTGTACCAGGATCTAAATTGTATAAAATATCGAATATTGTCGAAAAAATACAAAAACTATACTTTGATGATTTTTGGGTCTCAATGGGAGCATCAGAAGAATCAGAGATTAGGTATTAGAAAGTGTACTACGGATATAAGTGTTTCGATTCTCGCTTAAAGGTAAGTAAAGCGAGAATAGCTGCTACCTGATAAACATATTACGGTCTAAATTAATAAATAGACCGCGAGAGAATAAATAGACGAGTCGCAGGACGCCTTATACGTAGATATAATTACAAAATTATTCATATTTTATAAACCTTTAGTAGCATATTACCCTGTTTAGAGTACTATTATATTATATTTTGATCTAGTTTAGGCATTCAGTTAGGAAAAGCAATTTAATATACTAGGGTGAGTTTTCAAATGTGCGTGGATGGCTAAATCCAAAACAAAACATGCGATGCGAACATGCGATGGCTAAAACAGCCATTTCTCCTAAAAAAAACTGAAATCTACATAGGTAAGTTATGTAGTGTTTGTTTTTATTTAATTGAGCGATTAATTTATGGATTCGAATGGGTACAATATAATATATCACATCACCTACTAAAATACTGATACTGATATTTATTTATAAAAGCAAATAGGTAAAATTAATGAATAGGTATCAAACATGCGTTGCTAACTTCTCACATAAAGAGATAATTAAAAAAAGTAAATCTAAATAAGTAATTAACAAAAAATACGTTTTTCTTTCTATTGACATAAAAAAAAATATTATGTATGTTTGTTGTAGTTAAGGCTGAGTTAAGGTTTAAGCAAACATTCAGTGGCGGTGGGTGTCGAGGGTGCGGGTGTGCGGGTGTGGGGGGAGGTACCTGGTCTACCTGCTGGCGGTGCGGCGCCCGCTGCCGTACGCGCTGCCGCCGCCCGACCCGCCTGAACCTGCGATAACAGTTTTTTGGAATTATATGCGGTTTTATGAAGATATTTGGTTTCCATTGTATTCCATTATACAATATACAATATAGGTACATAATACATAGTATAATAATGTATGTGAAACTATACAGCAATAATGATTACGAGAAATACGTAAGCATTCGAAATAACAAAAAAAACCGTCAGATTTATTTCAATTTTTAATATTTGCCTCGACCTGAGAAAATAGTGGTATGAATGAAACCTTTGGTGGTAGTGTTGGCAGCACTGTCGCTGTAGTCGTCGGAGTCGGAGCGCTCGCGCCAGTGCGCGGCCGCGTGCGCCAGCGCGTGCGCAGGCGCGGGCGCGGGCAGCGGCGCCGGCGCCGCGCGCAGGCGGTGCCGCGCCTCCACCGTCGAGCACTTCGACAGGCTGGACTCGTCTGAAATATCATTAACGGTTTTATTTTCTTGCTATTCAACAAATACACTAAACCAACGCAACGCAAGTTCGCCTTTTGTACGACGAGAAAACTCGTCTTTCTGAATTTGTCTTGATACGAACGCAAACATTCTTCATTAAATGTACCTCTATTGAATATGCAGGTAAATATCCATTCATTATAATAATATGCGTTGTCGGTAAACGACGTGGTATGAAATGTGCACGAGAGCCTTTTATTTTTTTGTCGAGCTCCTTAAAAAGTGATTAGTACGTAACTTAAAATTACTTATCTGCAAATGGTATTCAATATAATATTATGATTTTTATAGTGATACCTAGTTTTAAAAGACAATGTCCGTGGCTCACCGTATCGGTAGTGGTCGCAGGCGCGGCGGCGGCGGCGGTGCGGCGGCGCGGCGTCGTCGTCGCGGCGCGCCAGCGTGCGGAACTGTAGCGAGTGCGCCGCCGCGCCGCCGCCGAACGTCGCGTACGGACTGATCTCGTATAGTTCCGCTGTGTACAATACACACGTCTTATATTATATAAGTACATTAATAAAAGTTTGCTTTTGGTAAATATTTCAATTCGTTTAATTTTTATTTATTTTATTTATTAAGGAAGCTCTTCAAAGTTAGACAAAAAATCATTTAAAATTATATATTTTTAACAAAAGTCACAGTAGCAGTTTCAAAATTTTTGCTACTGCCTTTTTAAGACGCATCACTAAATAAGAAATGGAAAAGAGAGCCAAATTTGTATGGGAGATGATGTTACGTATTAGGATGATATTATGTTCTAGTAGAACATAATTGTACCTATTTTCAATTTCGTTATTTTATTACCTGATGAATCATCATTCGACTTCTCGTTGTTTATGGACGACGACGAATATAACTTGTGTCCTTCCCGAAGTTTCTCCCTTTCAGCCTCGTTACTCTCACTTAGTTTTCTGTTGTCACGCAGATAATGATCATTTGCAAAGCAGAAAAATCTGAAAGAAATATTTAGTTTTAATAAATAGATATCCCAAGCCCAAACATCAGTGATGCCATTGACACTGCAACGGGTTTGATTTCTCTATGAGGTATTTTTTCTTTAATAATATGAGTAATTTTAATAATATGATTAATACGTTTTCTGCTCTTAATACAAAATATCGAACAGATCCGCCGTCCGCGTCCGTACCAATGGAAAATGTTTACTAATTTAGAATGTTGGCTTTCTGTATTCTCTTTTAAAAATAAAACATACTCATGAAATAATTATTTTGATACGTCAATTAGTTTCCAAGATATAGAATTTTAAATTCAGCGCGACGACCAGCCACCGTTCAAGGCGCGTGACGTCAAATTACAAGGAACGAAGGATGAAACAAAACAAAACACTGCTACTACAGCGGGCAACTTGCTACTATGCAGAGCGTTGTAAAAT
Source organism: Boloria euphrosyne (assembly GCA_951802675.2). Lineage (NCBI taxonomy): Eukaryota > Metazoa > Arthropoda > Insecta > Lepidoptera > Nymphalidae > Boloria > Boloria euphrosyne. Next base: position 15,200,533 of record OX637872.1, read on the forward strand.
GATGTCACATGCAGTCACGTGACTGTTAGCGGGATGCGGTATTTGGTACCATGGCGTCACACTAATAAATACTATTCAACGGATATATTCATCAAAGATAGAGTTCTCTTTAGTCTATCTTTTATAAGGCAAAGCTAGGAGGACTCACTTGCGCTTGGCGCGCAGCAGACACAGCAGCGCGGCGAGCGCGGCCGCCACCGCCAGCGCGCAGGCGGCGCCCCACGCCAGCGCGGCGCGGCCGCCCGCGCGCCCCGCGCCCGCCGCCGGCGCCGCGCGCAGCGGCGGGATGCGCCCTGCGGATACGTACTGCTTATCCCACTGTATCGAATCCCAAAGGAGGGTTGTGTTTGTCCCGTATGTATGTTTGACGTTATCACTTGTGTTCCTTTGTAATTACTAAACGGATTAACTGATTTTGCTAATTCAAACGTATTCCGACTCGTTTTGACAACGAAAGTTAATTTATGTCTTAAAATATTTCGTTCGAATCGAGTGGAGTAAAAAAATAATTCAAGGAATGTAAATAGGACGTAAGAAGTACTTGTTTGAGAAAAGCTGCGTGGATAATTCCGATAAGGAAAAGTAAAAAAGAAAGCTAGCAGGTACCTCCGGCCAAAGTATGTGTGTCGGCGAGCAAGGTGACGCGCTCGACGCCGGCGTCGCTCCACGCCTCCACCGCCACCTCGTACCACGCGCCCGGCGCCAGCGCGCCCAGCGTGTGCCGCGCCGCGCTCATCCCCGACCCCACCTGCGACAATATAATAATAATAATAATAATAGCCTTTTATTCCTAAACATAGGGTTACAAGAGGTCCCTAAGTTCAGTGTGCCTTTTGGCATAGGCCTCCTCCAATTCCTTCCAATGGATCCTGTCCCTTGCTACTCTCAACCAGAATGGTCCCGCTGTCTGTTTCAAGTCATCTTCCCATCTCCTGACTTGACGACCCCTACCTCTTTTACCATCTCTTGGTTGCCAGAGGGTGACTTGCTTGCTCCATTTGTTAATGGGGTGACGTAGCAAATGTCCAGCCCATCTCCATTTTTGGATATCTATCCGGGTAAGAATGTCTGTGAGCTTTGTTCTTGTTCTCATGTCTACGTTCCTGGCTCTGTCTTTGATTTTTAACCCTAGCATGCTTCTTTCCATGGCACGTTGGCATTTTGATAGTCTTTCCCTGTGTTGAAGTGTTGTTGACCAAGTTTCACAGCCATAAGTAAGAACTGGTAGAATACAGGTCTCGAATGTTTTCTTTTTTATGTGATTGCCTAGATCCTTACTTTTTATTATTTCCTTCAGTGACCAATATTTTCTCCATCCTTGGGCTATTCGCCTGTTTATTTCATTTGTCATTCCATCTGAAGGGGATATTATCTGTCCTAAGTAAATATATTCTTTGACATATTCGATCTTGTTGCCATCTACCATAACGTCTATTTCCCTTGAGTTTGACATCAATTTTGTTTTACTGGTATTGATTTCCAGACCAACTTCTCTACTTATATTTGCTAGGCTCTGCATCATTTGTTCTATTGCTGCTGGATTCTCTTCAAGAAGCACCAGATCATCGGCAAATCTTAGGTGGTTTAGACGAGCTCCATTAATATTCAGACCTAAGTGGTCCCAGTTTAGCTGTCTAAAGATGTGCTCAAGTACGGCGTTAAATAGCATAGGAGAAAGAGGATCGCCTTGGCGTACGCCCTTTTTGATAAGAAATGATTCTCCTGTTGATTCTAATTTAATACTGGCCGTGCTAGCTTTGTATATACTCTTAAGTATTTCTATATAATTGCACTGGACCCCTTGTTGTTCAAGGCTCCGCCATATGTAGTGGTGCCTGAGCGTTAATATATTCATTAAATAATTAAATTAAGTATAAGTAATTATTATGTACAGGCAGTGGTAGCCCAGCGGTAACGCATCGCTTGTATGACCGAGTCATGCGAGTTCAAATCCGGGTCTCGCACCTCTAATATTTTCATGTACGAATCATTTCTATCATGATTACCACTTGTTTTACGGTGAAGGAAAACATCGTGAGGAAAACTGCATGTCTGAGAAAACCTAGCAACTTTTCATAAGACAAGTGAAATCCGCCAACACGCACTGGGCCAGCGCGGTGGACTATGGCCTGATACTGAGGGAAGCCCGTGCCCAGCAGTGGGACGTTAAAAAGGGCTGATGACATGATGACAATAATTATGTATTGAATTGTGGCATATTCAAGTACGACGATTATTGTGGGATATTCAAGTACTTAGAGTTCTAAAAACAAATGGCTATCATATCCTGAAGATATCTGATTAAAGAAATAGCCAAATAAAAATTTCACTGTAGCATTTTTTATTATTTAATAATTTAAAGATTTTTCAATGAAAAAGTACGAACTATTTGAATCGATCAATTAAATAATTTGATTGCAGTTAAAATCTTTTTCTTTTTATAATATAAAATGATAAAAAATATATACAAACAAAAATTACGATAAAAACCTGTATCCAATGATCGTCTCCCGCACGTCGGTAGGCGATGCGGAAGCCCAGTATGGGGCAGCCTCCGTCTCGCCACGCGTATAAGTTGATCTTGATGGCGGTGGCGTTTGTATGTATGTGTTCTTCTGGCTTGGGTGCTTTTGGACCTTCAAGTAATCGAAATTAAAACGTCACAATTTGTATAAATTGTTTAAAAATATATTTGGAGCTTGAACAGTGGTAGCGACATCGTAATGCCCGCACTTACGAAATGGACTCAATTTTAAAGCCGCGTTAATACGATGAAAGTAAATTTAGTGAGGAAACCTACACATTTGAGAATACTTAACTATTCTTAAAAAACGTACATAGTTTCACCAATGGTGTACTGTACTTAACTTGATCACTGCCATAGAGAGGCAGCTTGTGCTAGTAATGGAATATTTTTTATAGCTATGAAGCTTTGATATTACTTTGTAACTGGTGCAAATAATTATCCAAGTGCGAATTTCATTCTAGATCTTCGAGCATAAGAAAATAAATAACCATTTTTTATTAGTGATAATGTTATTTTTTCTTGTAATGATAAACTTACGGCCTCCTCTCGTGGTAGCGGTAAGAACCTCGCTGGGTGGTCCCAAGGATATTTTGTTCTGAGCTTGGATCTTGGCGTTGTAGGTGGTGCCACATTTGAGCATGTCCATGGTGTACGAGGTCTGCTCGGGAGAGAGTTCCACGCTGAGCCATTCCGTTTCAGATGCTTGTTTGTAGTGCAGTATGTAGCCTGTAGATATTAATAAAATACATTAATGAGTTGAACTTGTAAATTTCATGAACCGTTAATAAAATATGGAAATATTATTTCGTAGTATAATACAACATTTTGCCTGATTATGGTTACACAAGCATTTTCAATTAAAGCCCGAAATGGTAGAAATCTTTTTTCGCTGCAACTTTCTTTGAAACATTTTTCACAAAACATAGAAATGATGACGGTTAAATGAATGATTGCAAGTGTTGGGACATTAATAAATGTAGTAATCTAATCTATCTTAAGTATTCTCTGATCAAAATTTGCCCGAATAAATCTGTTTGGAAAGTTAGAACTCTGGATCAAGAACCATCAATATCAAAATGATATGTAGTGACCTAAAACCGGTTGTTCCGAGTCGGGCATCCTCCAGTGCAGCTTGATGCTGGTGGCGGTGGTGTACTGCAGCGCCAGCGCCGGCGCGCGCGGCGGCCGCTCCGCGCGAACGCGGTACACCACCGCGTCCTCGCCCAGGCTGTTCGTGGCCGTGCACGTGAAGTTGCCCGACGATTGCTCGTTCACTTCTGTAAATAAACAAAATAGTACATATTAAAGAAGAAAAATAGCCATTGTATCCAGGTCCAGGTGAACTTCATACATATTTGTGTAAATAACACATTATAAGTTTAATTTGTTTCATGCTGAGAGTATCGTATAGTTTAAAAATATTGTTAATTTTATTATCATTAAAAGTGCTTTTTTATAAGTGCAATTCCTTGTCAACGTTGGCATCTTATTCTGTTCAGTATGGAGTAAGTATGGAATGATGAGGTAAGCCGTACCCCGTATGTGCAGATGGCCGCTGCGCGTGACCTGGTAGTAGGCGTGGTGCGTGACGGGCGCGCGCGCGTGCGCCCAGCGCGTGCGCGGCGCCGGCTGCCCCACGGCGCTGCACGCCAGCAGCGCGCCGCGCCCCGCCGCCGCGCGCACCTCGCCGCCGAACGACGCGATGCGCGCTGGGACTGACGGGATCAGGTTACAAAACATATTATACAATTTTAAACATGTAAATAGGTTTAGTTTAAGCTTTTCATTTTAATTAATAGTTGAATTAATTAGGTGTATTCAGCCCTTTCTACGTCCCACTGATGGACACTGACCTCCCTTCAATAGGGAAATCAGGAGTCTACCGCTTTGGTAAGTACGGGTTGGCGAACTATACTGGATGTCTTTTAAAAAACTTGCTAGGTTCTCTTAGACATGCAGGTTTCCTCACGATGTTTTCCTTCGCCGCAAAACAAGTGGTATCATGTTTGAAATGATTCGTACATGAAAATATCAGCTAATTTTATAATTTTAATTCACGCGTTTCATCGGCAAAATTTCCTTTTTACAATTACAATAAGTATTATTTAAAAGATCAAATGACGTCAAAAGTATTGAAATACGTACTTCTAGAACTAGGTCCTTGCCCCACCACGAGAGTAGACTCTCCTTCCCCCGACCCGGTAGTGGCTGACACCCAGAACTCATACAGCTGGTTCTCCATCAGATTTCTCACTTGATACATTAGTTCTGACTCTTGGCTCTTATCAGCTGACACCGTGAAGCTGGAGTGCTTACCTAACCTGTCCCGAAAACATATCAACTAAAGATTTTATTCGAATATCTCATATTGAACAAATAATTTTTACATCCTTAATAATATATAGGATAACTTGTATCCCAGAAATATGCCAAATAATAAAAACAATCACAGTTATTGAGGTACCTTCACCTCATGACATATGACTGGAGTAAGTAAAATCATAATACAAAAAAAATTGGTCAATTTATAGGTACATCAAAAATCTTTTTAAGGTGTATAATAAATATATTTCAGATAAATCGAACCTACGCATACCTGTGTATATTCTAGAATTACAAGTAGTACCTTAACCTCGTTTATAAATATATGGTAATTGATAACTCACCGCCCAGCTTCCCTGTAGTAGACAGTGTAGTGAGATATGATCCCGTTGGGATGTACGGGGGGCAGCCAGCTCACGAGCACCGAGTCGCTTGAAAATGGCAATGCTTTGATTTTCTCCGGAGCTGAGGGTACTGTAGCAAAACGTTACAATTTAGGGTATTGTAGACCACAAAAATTTTACTAAATTAAAACAAGCTGTTCTGTCGCACACCCAAAAATTGTAAACATACCAAGTTTAAGTTCAGTTTCAATCGTTATATCTAGTAAATGATTTCAGTTTCTTTCTAAACTAAATTAACTCTGATATTTTTGTTGATATGTATAATGTACACGTATATTAGATAGCAAATAAATAAATATAATAAAGGTGCCTAAGTATGTCTAATCTACGTCGATATGCAAATACATATGTGTAAAGCACATGAAAACCCAGAGAGATCCTTTAAAAATACAGCGTAAGATCTCATTTTAATTAGATATATGGTAAATTTTAAGTAATACATAGTAAAGTAGTAATACGGTGAAAATCTAGGCTATAGCTAGTAAAACAACTAAAAGCTTGTCCCCACCGTCCTCCTCGGTCATGCAGTAGACGGGCGCGCTGCGCTTGCCGTCGCCGGCCGCGGTGAAGGCCGCCACCTGCAGCGAGTAGTTGCTGTACTTGTGCAGCGCGTGCAGGTACGTCTCCGTCGCAGACACGCGCTTCAGCTCCGCGCCCTCTGCTGTTGTATTACACATTTTGAACATAATTGTACGGTGAAACCGTACATGTTGCAACATATTGCAACTCATCATTTTTCACGACACGCGCATTCATTATTTTATTTTATTCATCAGTTCGCGTATCGCTAGCAAGTAAGCTGCGCGAACTCACTATTACCTATCAAGTAGTAATTTTAGCATTTATCAGTTATCAATCTAATAGTGTATTAGGTTAGCAAGAACCGGCACAATAATAATATAAATAACAGCCGATATGAGTATGACAAGTCGATGCGTGGAGGACTTAATATTATAGTGCACGAATAAGTTCACAAACAAGATAACATTTTCATAGATTTATGCGACAACTTTATATTTATTTTGCACGATATTTACATTTAAGTTGTTACAAAAAAAAAAATTACCGGACTATAACTCTTAGCGAATCCTAGCCAATTCATTGCATTTCACCTATCTAATTAACTGAAAGCTTACAACAACTTCCACAAAATGTCACAAAGATCGCAGGGCAGCTCCAAAGGAGCCACCAAACCTCTGAGAGAGAAGGTGCTACTAAAAGCACAGACACTGACTCAAGATCAACAGGCTCAATTCGCAAATGTGCATTATACCCAGCCAAGCACAACAAATGAAGACAAAACGGAACGAGCACAGCCTGCCTTCATCGGAGAATACAATACAGTCATCACTATAACTGCCCCTTCTAAAGCCTCCACCCAATATTTGGAGGAGGAGCTCACTAGGCTCGCGGTTTCTGGGCCCATAGCAAGAACAGATGACGAATGGTCGGATGCTGAGAGTTGTATCAGCAGCAGACGCTCGTGGATGATACCTTCATCATCGAGAAGGACTGGTATTGCTATAGACCTAGCCACCCAAAGAGCCAATGAGCTCCTCCTGAAGGAGGCCCTAGAAAAAGCCGGAAACATGAGACGCGAGTCCAAGGCTGAGGCAATTGAATGCTTACAGGGTCTCTATGAGACGGTCCTCGCCTTGTCAGACTCGCGCTCTCGACACAAAGTCTTGCTGGAACAGGAAAGAGTCAGATCGGCCAGAGAACTGGTACGAGTTGAAAGAGCTCATAACAAGCAGCTCACTGAGCTCATCACGTCCTACAGTTAAAACTTGTAGAGATAGAAGAGCTTCTGCAAACGACCCATAGGGTAGCAGAAGCTACAAAATCATGGCTGTCTTACGAGATGGATGAGCCCACCAAAACAATTGAAGTGATCAAGTCTGAACTCAGATCCATTTCTATCAAGACGTCAACTCCGGCTCTTCCCTCGAAGCCAATACAACCTACAGCCGAGCACGGCTTGACAGACAAAACAGTGGGATGGCTGACAGACTGGGGGACCTTGCTGATCAGCTCAGGGACCTACGACGCGGCTGTGCAAGAATTGCGGATAGACGGTTCTTGAAGACAGCTGGTGTGGGCCGGGCTGACCGGCAGGGCTCCCCATCGGAATCGCGGCCCCCGCCCTGGGAGGGGAATTAAGGGCCCAGTTGAGCGGAGCCATAGAAAAACTCGCTCACTGCTCAAGAAACGCCGATGCGAAGATCCATGATCCTCAGCAGAATGTATCAGCTCTTAAGGAGGATATAGGAAAACTTAACCAGACACTAAAAGACGAAATGGTTAAAGAAGTCGCCACACAGGGTCAACACCTAAAAGACAAGCTTCACGAGACAGTGGAAACAATAGTCGGCACCATAAGCCCGGTTAGAACCGCAGTGGAGTCTTTAAGGTCCAAAATCAAGGAAAATCAGACCTCAGCGCCATCTATAGACGCCACTCACTCCAATAGTTCGAGCCCCAGGCCTACTCACTTCCCTCAAAGCAAGTCTCATGCCAATCCAACCTACGCTGACGCAATAAAAACACCGCAACGAGCTATGATTGATTGATGATGATTGATTGATGAAAGAAATTACGACGAACTTAGAAGCTAGCAACATAAACACCAATACAGTAGCATCAATATCCAACGCGGTGCAACTTTACACCACGGTGGAACAGATCCAGAGGGACGTAGCTAAGGCCTGCGATGCAGCGATACCACTCATCTCAGCAAAAAGGAAGAATAAAGTGAAATGGTGGACTAGAGAACTCAGTGATCTGAAGGCGGACGTCATTAAAAAAAGAAAGAGAATCAGAGGTTCCAACACTAGAAGAAGACCTCACTTGGTCTCAGACTATCTTGCGGCACTCAATAAATATAAGTGCCGCATAGATGAAACCAAGGCCTCTAGCTGGAGGGACTTCTGCTCGGGTCAGGAACGAGACACTTTTTGGAGTAGTGAATATAAGGCCCTGAATGCGCACATGCGCAGAGGGGATAGTCTACTCATAGGGAACAATAATGAAATTCTAGATCCCAAGAAATCGGCAGACCTTTTAGCAGACACATTCTACCCAAGGGATAACCCAAGTGAAGACACTGACCAACATAGAACTATACGCGAAGCTGTAAACGATCATGTGGAACGCCTCATAAGTCATAGCGATACGACATAGTACGAAAGTCCTCATATTTGTGCCGTTCACTCTTTCTTAATATATTTGACATCTTTTTAAAATATTTCCCATTTTTATTTTATTTTTGACTCTCGATGTTTCGAATGCTTTATTACGCTCACTCTCCTCTCACAGCGATCTCTCCCGTGAACATGATTGCTGTGAAGCATTCTAAATGTCACCACGTTAGTCAAACATAAAAATAAACGCAAGAAAAGTCCTAAAAGCAATACATAAATTAAAATTATATTATTCCTAATCACAATATCTGTTCATACAAGTACGACGTAAAACACTGAGTTTATACTAAGTATAGCAATGCTAGTACACTTTAGCAATGTCATTTGCTAAAGTGTTTGGAAAAATACGTGAAGTACTTGGCTGTGACAGTCAAATAGAAGAGCTAGGTACCATGATCAGTTGAGATAGGCGCGTATATGACTTTGTATCCCTGTATGAGCCCCGCGCGCTGCGCCGGCGGCGGCGGCGCCCACGACACCTTCATGCTGGACGACGACAGCGCGGCGCACGACACGCGCGTGGGCGCAGCTTCCGGCACTGCGGGGTAAAAACACTTTTATTAATTTCTTTCAGGCTTTTTGGCATCGCAAAAGATTATTTTATCTAGAATATCAAAACTTTGTGTAATTCAAGTAGCAGTTTGAGTTTGAGGTTGAAAAATTAAAAAGCAAAACTCTATCTAAATACAAGTCAACAATAATAAATCGTAGGAGCCGTGGCTGAGGTACATGAAATAAATTAAAATATATTCAAGAATTGCTTATTTAATATTAGTGACAATTAGTTGGTATACCTCCTTCTAGCGTAGTGGCGGTGACGGCGGGCGAGGGCGGGCCGGCCGCCACGCCGTTGAAGGCGCGGACGCGGACTTCATAGCGCGTGAACTTCTTCAACGCCGTCAAAGTGAGCTCTGTTGTAGACCATCCATTCACTGTTAGAGTTCTGAAATATTTTTTTTTTAATAATACGAGAAACACAATGCAATTAGCGACTCACCCTCGTGTCGTTCGGGTTATTATATTTACGACTTATTTTGTAAATTTTTTTCTAGAATAAAAGTAGCTTATTTTCCACTTTACAATACCAGTTATCTGTTAGTCAAAACTCAAAGTCCAAAGACAGACAAAAATTCAAAAACTTTTTTTTCTCAGCTTTAAGTAAAATTAGCTTTTGTTTTGACATTACCAACAGTGAAATCTGTGTTTTAACTTCGAAACTATTCGCCATGAAGATTGTTTTCTTGAAACTGTTTTCTTGGATAGTGTTTCCGTTAAAATCAATTTGATAGCTATAAATGAAACTACCTATTCAGATTTTTTTTCGGGAGAGTCTCTCCCGTGACCATGATTGCCGTAAAGCATTCGAAATGTCGGGAACTTAAAATCAAAATAAATCCCCGACAAAATCCGAAAAGGTAGTTTCATTTATAACGTCGAATATTCGCGTAAACCTAAGAAAGTATTATGTGATATTTATAGGCTGACCTGGTAGCATTGGGCAGCGGCGCGGCGTCGGGGCCGAGCTCGGCGCAGGAGACGGTGTAGCCGAGCAGGTCGCCGTGCCAGGCGGCGCGCGGCGGCGGCCGCCACGCCAGCTGCAGCTCGCCCGCCGCGCCCGCCGACACCGACACGCCGCCCGGCGCCTCCGACGGCGCTGCGGACGGCACGCAAGTAGCATCGGCTATTATATATTTTACTAGCGACTCAGCGTCGCTTTGCTCAGGTTCGTGCCTAGATTGAGCGCGAGCGAAGCCGCGGGTTCCACTAGTAAATGTACAAAAACTTGACAAATTATACACTAAAACCTTCCTCGAGAACCACTTTATCTATTGGTGAAAATAGCATGAAAATCTGCAGTGCAGTTGTTTTTGAGTTTATCGCGAACAGACACACAGAGACGCAGCGGAGGACTTTAGATGTTGAATGAGGCTTGTGTATATGAGGTATAGGTTCTATGGTCTGCTAGGGCAGACCTGCCGTCGGAACGTCGTGGTTAGGTGCGTAAGATATCCTTAAGACGTAAGATTATTTAGGCTAGGGAGGTTATTTTAAATTTTAGCAGGTAGTACTGGCTTTCGTAGCCTGTAAGCTAAAGAGAGTAATAAATCGTCAAATAATCAACAATTACATTAATAAAAAGTTTACAGGTGGTATGCGGAAACAACAAATGTATAATAAAATAATATCCTTACCTTCTTCTTGAGTTTTCACAACTACAGGCTCAGTGAAATCGCTAATATCTATTTGGTTGATTGCGGCCAGACGGATCATGTACGCCGTGTGAGGACGCAAGTTACTCAGTAGCGCTTCGTAGTGGATGTCGCCTTTCTTTGTAAGCCTGAAAAAATAAACCTACTAAAGTATATGAAAATAAAATGTAACGCTTACATATTGATTTATTTAATCATAACACTTGATTATTATTGAAATTAAGACATTGGTAGCACAGTGGTGACGCTCTTTGGGTAATCGAGTTAAGCGGGTTATAATGTCGTATAGTGAAAGAAAACATCGTAAAGAAACTTGCATGTTTGAAAGATGCTATCAAATTTCGAAAAACATGTGAAGTCCGCCAATGTGCACTAGGCCAGCGCGGTGGACTATACGAGCAGAAATCTATTCCTAGTGTTACTTCTATATCTATATATTATATAAAAATGTGAATGTTTGTATAAGTATGTTTGTTACTCTATAATCTAAAAAGGCCAACGAATTTTGATCAGTATAGACAAAATCAGTAGCGATTATTATATACTAAATAAACATTCAAATTCGCCTTAATACTTATACTATAAAGTATGCCAATATGCACCCGAGAAAAGCTAAGGTTCGCCACTATTCATAAAACAAACTTACGTAACATGTGTATGAGAATGTGCTCCATGGAGCGACACGTTGAGCGTGTCGGCCGCGTCCCAGCGCGCGGCGAGCAGCGCGCCCGGCGCGGCCAGCGGCGCGTGCTGCAGCGCGAAGCCCAGCAGCGGGGAGTTCCCGTCGAAGCGCACGCTCCACGACAGCCGCACTGCGCGCGACTGGATCTCCGTCACGGACAGCGATTGGGGGGTTTCCGGTTTTTCTGGAAAATTTTGCCCACATTTTATTATCTGAAATGTTTTTGTGGAGGCACTTGTATTATGTTTATGTGACACATTTAAACCATAATATAGAAAAAGGTCATGATTTTAATGTATGTCATTTGCATTTATCAGAATTGTCTCTGAATGATCCAAATTGACTACTCGTTTGGATTATAGTTAAATGGATATAAATGTATAATCAGGTAAAAATCGAAATGTCATAAGCTCAACACTGTGTTTCCCACATTTATTACCTTGGACGGATAAATATATATAATGGTCGCTGTGTCCGTACGCGTTGACAGCTTGGCACTTGTACACGCCGGAGTCACGGCGCTCGCTGCGACTGATGTACAGTTGCGAGCGCAGCCCACTGTCAGTCTTTGCTTCAGAAATACTTAACCTGATAAAATTTGATACAATTTTTTATGAACTTGTTAGAGTCATATTTATAATTTGTTAGTATTATACGTATTAAATTATTAATTAAAACGGACATAAAGTCTAAAATTTCTAATGACTTCTAAATAAAAAAAAAATAGAGATGTTGTAGCTTTAGGGCCTATACACACTATGAGTTTTGAAACGCTTTCAATTTTCATTTGTGTAGTCATTGTGTAGTAAACACTATTTAGAAATACAAGTAAACTATTTTGAAATTTATAGAAAAACAGAATTTAAACTAAAATATATAATCTATTTGACAAATCAACCTATAAGTGGAAAGATCAAGCGGAGCCCCATCCCTGGTCCACGTCAGGCGCAACGGCGAGTCTCCGCGCGCCTCGCACGCCAGCGTGGCGCCCGCGTCGCGACGCGCCGACACATTGTGAGATGTAACCTCAAAACGTGCTGGCTCTGTAATGTTATATGAAGTATAAATACTAACTTTTGTACCGTCAGTCTTTGTATAATTAGTTTTGTCTTGCTTCTTGAAGGTCGTTACGTTATGTAAGATGTAAGGTTTTCTTAATAAATCTGACTATTATTATAAATTTTACAGCTGATTATAAGTAATATGTATTTATTACGTAGAATATTTGATGGATTGATATAGATTATAATGTAAGAAAGTTAGGCCTGTATCCTACCGAAGCGGTGCATGGTAAATGATCTCTTAGGTCGGGTATCTAGGTAAACTTTCGTTATAAATAAATAAAATCAATGGAAAAAATATATACCAATCTACTGTACTGGACAGTGTAATTAACTAGTTTAGAAGTTTTAGTCACAGACACAACAACATACTTGGATAATTGTATTTCATTAGTAGATATAGACTGACAGACATGAATGACTTGTTAACTAAAAGTTTTACATTACATTTTACCCTTGAGTCCATGCTAGGCCTTGGTTTGTATTAAATAAAAAATAAACAATTAAAAACGTAATTCAATACACAATAATATTAAAACAAGAAAAAACAACTCACCATTAATTGCTACAAAAATAGTCTTAGAAAGAGGAGTTCCGACACCGTTTTCAGCTTTACACATGTAGTAGCCCTCATCGTAGGCCAGGGCGGCTTCAATAGACAGCGTGCCGTTTGGTAGAAATTGAAATCTGCCTCCTAAATTTACCAAAGGGACGAAATCTGATGCTGAGCCAGCTGAAAACAATTACAGACTTCATTTCAAGAAAGAAATACTCAAAATAGAAACCGTAAATCTACGCATATAATAAAATTGTAACTAAATAGAGTCTGATTAATTTGTTTTTAGAAAATCTTATTGATGATAATGTCTTTGTATTATCGATAAAAACGCCGAATCTGTGCGTTTTAGAATTTTTATTTGTGTGTCTGTATGGGAACGCTTCAGAAATAAAACTGAACAGATTTTGACGAAATTTGGTCTGATGCTAAAATTGGTTATCCGGATAAATAATATGTAGGATATGTTTTCGTACTCGTTAAAAGGCACCCAGGAATGAGCCCGAGCTGGTATTTTTTTATAAGGAAACAGATATTTGCTATAGATGGACTAACCACGTTGTTTCAGCCACGTGGTATGCGGCGCGGGAGAGCCCGTGGTGTGGCAGTGCAGCGCCACGGGCTCGCCGGCCAGCACCGCCACGTCTGTAGGCTCCCTTATCCATTTTGGCGAAACTGCAGCATGGAAGAGTTCACTTGTATTAAATTTCGTGAATTGGAGTCTCGATTAAATTTATTTAAATATTTAAATTATTGTTCTTAGTTAAGTATAATTAATGAATTAATTATGAAAATATATAAAGATTATTGAATTTAATATCTACAGTTTTGCACTGTTCAATTGTTGAATACTGTTTTTCTTAAGTTCTACATTTGGTATCTTTACAAATCCTATAATACTTATGTAATTTAAATATTAAAATATACAGGGTTTTTAATGTGTTAAAACTCTTTGTCGGTTCTTTGGTCTAAAATACTCTAAAAATAAAATATCTAATTTTTATCTCCCTTAGTATTCTATTTACCCTTGCGTGCTTTTTTATATTTTCATATGTGCTTATCTATTGTAGACAATACTATTTATACTGTGTGTTATTTACAAAAAGTACACGAAAGTTGATAAACCTTACCATACTTACGAGATCCAGCTGCATTTATCTAAAATTCAAATTACACACACCGATAATATTTATGTTCTAACACATTCATTGGTTTCTAGATTGTTCTATTCTATACTTCAGATATTTTATCGTGCAACCTTTATGCCATTTTGGATTGAATATAATATATACTTTATTAATCATAACTTTTTTGTAAATTAAACTGATTATATAAAATTTGTAAGAAATTACCCTTTCCTGTAAGCCATCTGTAATCCAACGACGCAAAACAAAAAACGGAGAATATTTGAAATGAAGCAGATCAGAAGTTAACATTATTTCAAAAGTCATTATAAAATTAATTGAAATTGAGTCAATATTGAATATTATACATAATTCTGTTCGATTATAGTACGTGGTGTCCCAAGACAGTGCGAAGCGTGCGATATGACGAGGTTGGTGCAAGTGCCGTGGGTGCTCGGAGCAAGCGTGCTAACTGCTGCCTTTACCTTTGACCACGAGCTCTGCTGTATAGTTAACCCTGGCTGCGTTGTTTGACGCGACACAGGTGTACGAGCCGCTGTGTCGGGCGGATACCTCCTTGAATACGAGATTGCTGAAAAAATCTGCCCCTCGCTCTTCCACCTACCAATTAGCGTCTTTTCAGTCTCGTCAAGTTCACGCAAACATATTCCATGTTTGCGTTATTTATTTAATTCAATTCTAATGGATGTCAGATAGTTTTGCTTCGAACAAAGAAGATGTAAAACTTATCTTAAGTTTGTAAGTTTATCTTGTTGTATATTTTAACTTGTTTCTTAAATGTCACGTCCTTTCCAAAATTGGTATTTTAAATTAAGTTTACCTCATAATATTTTTATATTTTTACATAACTATATGGTATCATAATTTATTTTTGTTGTGTAACCCTTACCTGTAGGTCGGCAGGTATGGGCGCGCCGTCTTTAAACCAAGCAAACCGTACTGGCATATCTCCTGAGGCCACGCTGCAACTGACTTGGGCTCGTTTGCCTTCTTGAAGGTTTGCGGAGAATGAGAAAGGCTCAATTTCTGGAGGATCTGGGTAAAAATATTTTATGCAGTTATAGATAAATTAAAAGTTAAGCGATGAAACTAATAACTCAGCTTTACGTGTTCTATTTGTAGTTGAAAGGTCTTCCTTACTTGAAACAAAACATTTTTCTTTTAATAGTTAAAACAACGTATTTATTTGTTTCTTCTTACGTAAGTTTGGATAGATGGAGGTTTTTACTCAATCACGCCTGAATTGCTGAGCCGATCTAAATGAAATTCTATTCCTTGAATTTTGGGTGTAAAAGTAATCTAAATCAAATCTTGATTTGATTTAGATTACTAAACTACTTTTTGTTAATTTTAATGTACGGTTTTCATGCCATATCCGTACTTACCGTAAACGTACTTAGGTACGAATTCGAATTATTCTCGCTAGCTTCATATGAATTGTACTTACTGCTAACTATGAGCTGCAGCTCCCTCCGGGCTATCTCTCCATGAGGACCGACAGCGCTGCAAGTGTACGCGCCCGCGCTGCCCGCCTCCACTCTTGCCAAGCGCAATGCACCACTGACTCCCACGCCAGTGCTTGCACCAGTTCCTGCACCTGTGCTTCCTGATGCACCTTCCCATTCCAGCTGGTTGCCATCCCGCTCCCAACGAACAGAGCTGGTCAGTTTGAAAATTTTATGAAAATCGTATTATAAACACTTTATAGCATATGCCCTTTAAAGTAAAATTAAGAATTTAGAAATTTAGAATATTTTTAAATGACCGCGCTTATTTTTGGAGAACTTGGACACTAATTGAAATTGAAAACAAAAACATAATAATATGTTAATTATAAGAAATATATAAAACCTTGTGAAAGATAAAGCATGAATATAGACATCAAAAACAAGCGGACGATTTCGAGTAATGAAACTTAGTTATGAAGAAAAATATTTTATTAAATTATGACATAATTACAAAAGAAAAATTTAATTTACTGGCTCGAGGGAATCTTCGTGCCAAGTTTCTTCATTTTAAGTCAAGGGGAAGTATTCTATTGTTTTGGATGAGTAAGTTTGCGAGTGGGTATATATACTTATCATAAAAATGGCCGAATCTGATATTCAAATATATTTTATTATTAAATTTTTAAAAAATTAATATAAAATAAAATAGCATAAAATTATAACAATTTTTTACTGAACGTCATGAATCTACTACCAGTTCGGAAGGAAGAAACCACTGACCTGAGAAGAACAGCTGGCGAAAGAAACTTAGCGGGACTAATATTTTTTTTTGTCTGTTTTAATTTTTTTTTAATTAATATTGAAATGAACAATAATTCTATGGGTTGAAATAGCCTGGAGGCGATCACATCATTCCCAAGGCGTACTGTCTTCTAAAAAATCGTTAATCGAATAATATCCTTTAGTACACAAACGTTCTTTTACAAATTTTTTTATTTTTAAAAATTTAATAAGTAATATAATGATAAAATTACTTAGTGGTTTAAGTTTCGTTAATTAACCATACTGTTTGGGATTTGATTAAAGTTCGTTTAAGTTAGCTTTTCTGTAAAAAACGTAAACGTTAAGTTTTCAGACAGAGACAAGGACATAATTACGAGTATGTATGTATATAGGTACTGTGTACGATTATGTAGGCATAAAGTGCTCCTCCCACTGTCTTCAGTGATTAAGATATAGAACTACATACTAGCGATTCGGCTCCGCCCGCGTTCTAAGCACAATTCAAAATAGGAATTGGTGGTAGAAGGATAAAACTAAGGTTATTATGATTTTTTGATGCGAAATCAAAAAAAAAAAAATAAAAAAATTTTGACTAAAAATAAAAAGTCTGGAGAGCCTTATCACCTAACATACAAACCACACCTAAAATACAAAAAAAAAGCTTACGAACTATTCTTAGACCTACCAAATATACACGCAAAATTTCATTAAAATCGGTCAAGCCGCTTCGGAGAAGTTGATAATTTGTTATAACATGAGAATTTATATATCAGATTATTATAAGAAAATATCATATCACCCATAAATTGTAAGGTCAAAGACCACTTCAACCATAAATCTGAGAAAAGGATATTATAATATTTTTATCATAATTCCGAGTTATCCGAATGTATTGGAACGACCCGACGCTAGCGATAAGGCGTAATACCGTAATTACTTTGGCGAGTTTGGGCGATATCGAATAAATTAGTTCTTGTAAAATCTTTTATCGTTTATCGGAGCCGCGTCAGAATGTCTGCAGACAGCGACTACAAAGTTGACTGACGGATAATGTCATAGAGCAGTCGAGTTTCCGACTTATTTATTACTTGAAGGTTATCTCTTAAATGAACTTGTTACGGCTAAAGTTAGTTACAAAGAACCATTTTAGTTTTTACGACTATATTTTGGCATCGGTTCTTGTTTTTATTCTCTTTTTTACAGTAGCAGCTAACGAAGTAATTATGGATAGCTATTTCAACTGGATAATTAAATATGTTATAATACAAATAAGCTGCAAAAACTTTATTTCTGTACCTAAATATTGCTTTGTATATGGATGTACTGGTACAATAAATGATGTACATGTGTGTTGGTCTATGTAAATTTTATTCATGCTACAGCTAGACTTTTTTTGGTAAAAAGTACGTTTTTATGTCATTAGTTCATCCAGCTTTAAAATACAGTAGTATTGTAAAAGCTATATTAGTACATTTCACTGTAATTTAACAACGTCAGAACCAAAAGCTTGTCGCTAAAGCGACTGCACAGTATCCTTTATTCGCCAGCTATGCTTCTATTAATGGTATCGGGATATCTTTACAATTTTTTCTAGATACACTGTTGAGTGTGATTTGTGCAAACATATTATAAGTTATTTTTAATAAATTATAAACGTAGTGAGTATGTTTTTTGCAAATCTTTGATGTCAAAGCTTTATATAAAATTTAATTTATTTACTCCTGTTAACATAAGTAAATTAAATAAATATGTTGGGACTTAAACAAAGCACCATCTACTCGTAGTTCCATGGTAAGGTACGAGCCTTGTGTTATGGATACCACATCGTTGATACATTTTAAATATTATATAACTTTAGATATATAATATGTACATATTATAAGTATAACATCCTTGACTGGAGTAGTAACATTCGTTCTCATCACACATATGAATGCCCAGCGGAACTCATACCTACGACCTCTCGCAGAAAGTAGTGTCACTACTAAGCCAAACGTGTCGTCCACAACTTACCTATAATATTTTTAATTAATTAGTGCTACCTTATACTAAGTTAATACGAAAAAATCGCATATTCCTTACAATTTAATTTACTTTTGTTAAAGCTTCAATTATGCTACTATTTTACCTGATAGGATAGCCGGAATAGGGGCAATAGAGTATCAATTCTCTGCCAGCCACAGCTCTAATTGGCCCGATCGATCGTACGTACGGCGGTCCTGGAAAAAATAACAGTGTATTATGATCCGTTAATTCATTATTTCATCTAAGGGATGTCTCGAATGTCATATAATATTATGTAAGTAAGTATAATAATATGTCAAAATTCAATTTGGAGTGAGAGGGGGAAGAAAAAAGTCCTCTAGTTATAAGGATAGTACCTACATAAATGTAAGCATATTAATACAAACTGTGCTTATTATTTATTTTTTCTCCAATAAGCATTTATATTACACAGTACACTATTACTTAAATCCTCTATAATTTTTTGAAATGGCTTAGCTGAAGTTTCAAGTCCATTAATGAACATTTTATATTCCTGAAATACTTAGGCATCCACCGTGAAAAATCAATAAAAAATAAATAAAGAAACGGTACGGTACGTCACTAGTTTTAATAATAACTTTGTGTGTACAAGACATATCACTAACGAACATAAACGTAATATAAATGTTTTTTCAATACATGGAAATAACAAATACATGTTTACTTTCGCATAATTTCAGAGCTTTTTCGCAATTCAAAGGATCCTCAAAGCTTTTATACTGTTCAATTAGAGCTTGTGTAATTTAATAAAGGAAAGGTCAACTGACGACCATTTAATTAACGATTGTGTATTCAAGTGTAATATATTATTAGCCTTTATAAATAATAAAAAAGATTAAATTGTTTGTTTTTCATTTCAAATTAACAGCTTTTCACTTAATGCATATGAAAGTATATACGATACTAACAACAAAAAATCAATTTCTATTTTTTTTTCTGTCTATCTGTCTGCTTGTTACGCGTAACCTCGGAAACGGCTGGACCAATTTTGACGGGACTTTCTCTGGCATATAGCTAATGTTGTAAGGATAAACTTACACTGTTCTTTAACGGACTTCAAAAAAGGAGGAGGTTAGATTTTAGAAATTTTATTTATTTTATCTAACGCAATCTAGGGATGAACCCGAGCGCAGCGAGGTTGAGTCGCTTATAGTTATAAAAAAAGTTCTCCGCCGCGTCTGTGTGTCTGTCTGTTCGTGATAAACTCAAAAACTACTGAACCGATGTTCATGCTGTTTTCACCAATGGATAGAGTGGTTCTTGGGGAAGGTTTAAGTATATAAATAGTAATTTGTCAAGTTTTTGTTTACATTTACTAGCGAAACCCGCGGCTTCGTTCCCGCTGAACTAGCTAGTTGATTATATTTCAAAGCTTCTTATACTATTCATTATAATATATTTTTGAGATAAAGAGAGACGCAGACTCCAAAATTTGAAGAGATGTTTCTTCTTAAATTAAGCTCACGCCATATTATACCGTCATGGTGCCTGCCCATCATATCATAACTTTGATATGCCTAATAAAGTCCTGTCACTCCTCTCGACTGACAACACGGCTACAAAGTTAGAGGAATTAGGTGTATTTTAACAGGCTCTGTGTGTAATGTAAATGTAATAAAATTCAAAATTAGTCAAATTATTAGTACCTATGTTTAATATTTTGGTAAATTTTAATGAGACACATGAATGAGATAATTTTAACTACGAGATATTAGTACTAGTAATAACTAGAGATATTTTTAATTATTGTATTTAGATTAAATTTATAAATTTTATGAAAATCTGTCGAGTGGTGCCGCAGTGCCGGCTTAAGCAAGCGCGGGGCCCGTAGCAAATTCTTTCAAAGAGCCCTTGATCTGCAGGAGTTCTTAAGTATAAAGTAGTAAAAATACAATCCAATACTTAATACTCAATACGTTTATTTGCTATCTATAGGTTAATTTTGTGGGTAAGTAATAGTGTAGTAAATTACTATCTGACAAGTACAAAAAGCCTGAGATGGGATTTCCTGGCAATTTAGAATAATTTTAGTAGGAAACTAACAATTGAAAACTGATGAGACTACATCGATTATTTTTTTCAATACATATTTCAAAGTTTATTTAAGGGTGCTATTACATCTTTTCTCGTATTTGACTGTTTAACTCCATTTTTCCATCCTCCATCCGTGATCATGGTTTAGATATGGTCACAAAATTAAAAAAAATATGCATGACAAAGTTCGATTATTTATCTCGGGAGTGCTCTAAACAAATATTTCAATTTTTTTTCATTATTTATGCCAAGGACATTGTCGGGCACCAAGTGTCTGACGTGGATTGTCTTAGTAGGAAAAGTTGTAACGTTTCACGTTTTTGTGACATCAAAAAAAATTTACATAAAACATCTTAATAAGTTTTACTCAAAAAATTACGCTCAGGCAGAGATGAGTGGGTTTAAATATGCGGGGCCCCCTTTCGCGCGGGGCCCGTAGCAATTGCTACTCTTGCTATATGGTTAATCCGGCACTGAGTGGTGTAGAAAAAAACTATAGTTTCGGTCATTTTATCGACAACAATGACTATTGAATTATGTTGTATGTATATAATATATAGATGTTTAGATTTACGTTGGTACATCCATAACGCATAATTTGCTCATCTAAGTTTGATGAATCCTAATGCCATATTGAGTAGAGGTAAAAGGTTTTAAAATATTTTTTTTTCAATTGTTGTTATTGTTTATTAAAAATCCTTACTAAGGCTTTTTCTGTCATTCTGTTGTATTTCTGTTACTTACCATATATATTAAGTCGGGATGTATGCTCGATGACTCCTAGAGAGTTGGCCGCCCTACAAGTGTAGAGTCCCCCGTCCTCAGACCGGACCGCACTTATATTTAAGTAGCTTACGACCTCGTTATTCTTAGTTGCGAACTGTTCTATGCTGTATCTGAAAAGAAATTCTTTGATTACTCCCAATTTTTTATTGATTTATTTATTTTTTATAAGAAATCAATACAAATTAAAACATTTATTGGTATCTAATAAAAGTTTTTGATAATTAACAGAAAATTAACAGATTTTACTTAATGTAAGTGATATGTTAGACGTAAGTATATACGGTACTTATTAAAAAAAATGAGTAAAGAATTTGTAAAATCTGTTTGATCTTAGCAATTACATTGTTATGCGATGTAAGAAAAACATTGTTCATAAACCTGCATATCTGGGAGAATCTTGCTAGTAATCGAAAGACATTAAAAATCTGCCAACCTCACTTGGTGGCTAGTCCACCTTTTCCACCCTCGCAATGAGGAGAGGCCCATACCCAGAAAGAGGACGTTAAAACGACAGTATTATTATTTATTTAACCACAAGGAGTCTTATTATTCTATTACAAATAAGTAAATTACTTTTAAAATTGAATTTCATTTATAAAACAAACGTCTCGGCCATGTCCAGAGCACCCGCGGCATTTACAGTGTTCTCGACACGTTTTGAATTATAACTCAAACTAGAACTGAATAATGTTAAACTTTCTCAGTCAATGTAAATTTAAAGATAATATGATATTAACTAATTGGGTAATATCTAGTATTTTTTTAATTTATGATGAAATTCATGAAGGGCCAGTAATTTATTATTTACATAATTTAGTGGTTTAATCACTCAAATTCAATCAATATTCAGGTTGAACTACAGGACTTAAAGTGCAGAAATTTTCACAGCACTATAATAAAGTAGGATCTTAAAAAAATATACTAATATATAATCATGGGCGTATTTCAGGCTTTAAAGGATAATTTGTGAAAAAGACAAAAAAATAATATATGGATAATAATAATGTATCTCTTAAAACTTATAACACACATATAGATAGCAGAAATCAGACTCCAAATGTGCAAGTCATACAACTGAATAAACAAAGTAAAAGTATTTAGTCTGTCTATAAAATTTCTAAAAATATACGTCATAAGATAAAATATTCATGTACAATAACATGAATAGGTCTGTTAGTACAAAATTAGTGCCTACTTTAAGCCTTTGACGTAAGACAAAAACAACCCTTAACCCCCCACAATTTCTACTACACTTTGTAGTAAAGAGGAAAAAAATATATAATATAAACAGGAATATTTTTACAATATATTAAACTGATTTAAAAATAATAATTATGTATCAATTTAAACTTTCAGTAAAATTTAACTACTTCACAAACTTATAATTTATCCCTCACCGATGCCTGGCCATCGTGTTGACAGGCTGTCCATCGAGCAGCCACGTGAAGTGAGGGGGAGGGGATCCGACGGACGAGCACTTGAGCGTGACTACTTGTCCGGGACGAAGGACTTGCTCGATAAACGTATATTGCAGCTCCGGTACTGTATCTAAAGAAACCATTAAAAAATAAATTACTAATTTTGAAAAATTGGTAATTTTATTTCCAGCTATTTTGTAATCTTCAGAAAATCTACAACAATAACGTGAAAGTAATACATAAGTAATTGTACATCTTGAGTAATTACAACTTCTTTAACAATTTGTGTATCTTCAACATCAGTGCTACTTCATATTTGATTGTATTTTTACTGATTTCTTTTAAGTATTATGCTTATGTATTATTATTATATTAATTCAAATCTGGGATAAATATTTATAAAGCTTATATGAGTTTTTTTTTTTTTTTTTTATGGGACAAAGGGGGCAAACGGGCAGGAGGCTCACCTGATGGTAAGTGATCACCTCCGCCCATGGACATCTGCAACACCACAGGGTTTGCAGATGCGTTGCCGGCCTTTCAGGAAAGGGAGGGAGGGAGGAGGGAGTAGGGATGGGGAGTGGGCCTCCCGGACTCTCACTTACCGGACGAAACGCGACAGCATAGCTGCCACTTCACGCCGGTCTCCTGTGAGAGAGTGGTAATATACGGGGCGTGCCGGCCCATTCGTGATTCGGCTGCTACCCGAAGGTAACAAGCATGGCACTACCACTATAACATTTTATATACAAATACTACCTATGTTCACGGTTTAAGAATACAAAACAGTAAAATCACCCCTTACCTCCAAGCCTTATTTCTGCGCTAGCCTGAGCAGAATCCCGCTCGTTCCTTGCAATACATTGGTAGACTCCCTTATCTGATCGGTGTACAGACGTTATAACTAGTTGTTCCCCGTTGCTTTGCACGCGATGTCTGCCACCGGTCACCCCTGACACTGGTATGCCATTGTGGAGCCACTCCAGCCTAGGCGAAGGCCAGCCAGCCCAGGTACAGTTTATAATAGCTGTGCCACCGCTGTTTACTACCTGTGAAATAAAACATATTTAATTACATTTATAGCTTCAAAAAACTCAGTAGCGTACTCTAGGAAATGACCAAAAAGAATTCATTTAAGACGGGCGGGTGATAGTATTAATTAATTATAATTGAATTTAGAAGTAATAAAACATTTAAGTAATATGAATCAGTGTATGAAGTATTTTGAAGTATTTTTGAAGTAGTTTTTGAAAGTCGCTCTGTTAAGTACACATACAAAATTGAATATTAACTAATTAACATTATTACATTTATTTTTAAATAACTTAAAAAGATTCTTAGCTACTACAGAATCAGGTCTTGCAAGTATACTGTTACATTCTCCTATATTGAGGTAAAAAAGGTTGTCATAAAATAAACATTGTCTCAATGGCTCTTTCTGAGCACATTCCATCAAAACATGAAGCACATCATCTACTACCGGCAAGTAGGACAATTTGGGCTATCTGATTTATATGAGCTTGTTATTCAGGTCATTAATAGAATATATTTTACTAAGTAATTTGTACTAATAGTAAAAACGTATCTAGAAATGACTTAAAGTGAGTCGCCAGTTGATTTATAGAATGCTTCCAGTTCTGTTTCGTAATGTTACATCAATTATTAACACACGTAAAGTAATTTAGGTTAGCGTGCTAATTACTAGGAATTAACGCATTAATGATGTATTTCAGATTATGGACGC
The DNA here is from genome assembly GCA_951802675.2 of Boloria euphrosyne. Taxonomy (NCBI): domain Eukaryota; kingdom Metazoa; phylum Arthropoda; class Insecta; order Lepidoptera; family Nymphalidae; genus Boloria; species Boloria euphrosyne. The sequence continues at coordinate 15,224,899 of OX637872.1, forward strand.
AGGCATCTATCGAAACATTGTCTTTCTAATAAGTTCTAATAATAATCTTTAAAATTCTTTACTTTTAAATAATAATCATAGCAGATAAAACTAAGGTGTATGTTTGTAACATCAACATAACAGTTTTTTAATGGAATTATATACAGTATGTGAAAATAAAACATTTTAATATTTTTGTCTATCTGTCTGTTTGTTTCTGCTAATCTCTGAAATAGTTGATTATATTTTGATAGGACATTCACTGGCAGAGAGTTAACATTACAAGGAGTTACTTAGGCTACTTTTATAAAGAAAAAACGTACCTCGTCATAACTAATATTTATTTTGGTGTTTATGTGAGAAAAGAGAATATAAAACTACTTAAATAATGATAATAAATCATAATTAAGTTTACAAAATGAATACTTAAGTCTATAAATTCAGTAACTATATTTTGATAGCTTAGTTAATTTTCATAAAACACTAAACGCAGCTATAAAAACATTATTTGGAAAGCACATTTTTAACGTATTCAGGTCCGAATAGAGAGAACAAAGCAAATGGCTCTGTGCCTAAATAAACAAACTAATTGTCTGCCTGGACACAGGTCTGTACCTGTTAGCCAAAGGGTTAGCCAAATAATTTAATGTGTCAGGTGACGTTTTGAACTTTTTTTTCTATTATTCTCTCGTTCTTAGTCTAGTTTTAGTGCGTATTGTTATTATTTCATTGAAAAAGCTTGTACATAAAGATGTTAGAATTGCATTTTAAAGATTTCTTTTTAATAAATATGTTGGGACATTATTACAACAGCGCCATCTAGTTCCGTGGTAAGCTACGAGGCTTGTATTACGGATACCAGATAGTTGATATACTACAAATTTTAAATATATACATATTATAAATATAAGCACCCATCACTAGAGTACAAACATTCGTGCTCAACAAATGAATGCCCCGACGAGACTCGAATCCGCGACAGCTGGCGCAGAAAGTAGGGTCACTACCAACTGAGCCAAACGTGTCGTCAAACAATATATGTACATAATAATGTACACAATATACAAAATAGCATAAAATTACTTTCAATAGGTAAATTATGGCATGACCAATATAAATTTAAATAACATTTCTATTAACAATATTGTTTTCTAAAGTCAATAATGTTATGTAAAAGCAAATAATATACAATAATTCAACTCAATTCTATCGGAATCAGATATGGTGGGCATACTGTTGATTGGCGAATTTCACACATTCTTCGAAAATTACATTTGTCTCGATAAAAATGTTTATTATTAAAAAAATACTAGGAATTCCCGCGGCTCCGCCCGCGTTCAAGGAATATTTAGGGTTATAAGTATTTTTTGATGTCAATTCATAAAAATATAAAAAATAAATATAAATTTTTGGTCTAAAAATAAACTATCTGGAGACGGCCACCCTTATCACCTATGGGAATAAAAAATAGCGTACGACCTTTTCTCAGACCTACCAAATATACACAAAAATATTACACAAATCGATCCATCGGAGGCGTTTGAAGACAAACACTGTGACACGAGATTTTTATATATTAGATAACGTTTAAATTTATATATTCATTAATTTTGTATTAAAAAAAAAGCATTTATGCAGCTATCTACACTGTTATAATAATAATAAGAAAATGACGTAATATCACTGTGCAAGCTTATTTGAGCATAGTTGTGCATTAATTATGCGCGCTAATTAAGTTTCCCTTTTATTTCTTTAAATTTAAAACTCTTGTAGAGTGACAATTTGACTAGCTTGGCCTTCGTAGGACTCAAATTAGGACCTTTGCATCTGAAACACTAGACCATGAAGGCAATGAACATATAAGAATATGCTGTTACACCTAAATCGAGTTGGGTTCGATGGCGCATTTAGAACAAGCTTTGACATACCTAGATGCGTGGATCAACGCTTAACTTATTTCATAGTTAGTTAAACTAACATTTTATAAAACTTTCAAAAAGGCTACTGGATATGTATAGTGCTAACGCTGCGACAGGATGGTCTTCCAATTACACGTTATTACTCATTAAATAATATGTATTCATTTATCCTTATTATAATAAATATTTTACAGCAAAATAAAATATTTCAGCAGTACATAGAGCACTTTTGATACAGCAATTATATTTAAATATCTGCATTGTCCGAGGTAATGAATCGAAATGTTTCACTCACCGATTAAATAGAACTTATAAAACCTCATCCCACTCATTTTACAGCGCCCTCAGATAGTCAATACAACTCCCAATAAAGTAAATCAATAACAGAATAAAAATAGTCAATACCAGTCCATATTCATTATGCATTAAATAAATAGAAGTTAACAATAGACAGTAAAGTAGAGCAAATTTTTTTTTATTTTAGTATGGGAGACAAGAATACCTTTTTTTAAAATTGGGAAATGCATTAATGCATATCACCTGGTTTAATTGAAATTGGTGGTTAAGTTGAATCACCGACTTAAAACAAGCCAGTACTACCCTCCAAAACCCAAAGAAACCTTCGTCCGTCTTAATAGGGTATAGCAGGATCCCCTAAAGTCTAATTATGTAACCACGACGCCCGGAAGGCCCGGCAGGTGCCGAAGCTAACCATACAGCTAATGGGTTGCTCTACAGTTCACTCTGGTATAAGAGAAGGGCCAAGAGCCATCTGCACTCTCACATGAAAATATTAGAGGTGCGATACCCAGGATTTATGGACTGGGCTACCATTGCCTTTAACTAATTTTATTGGATTCATAATATCTGGTAATAAATAAATAAAAGTCATATAATTGATAATATTTTTTGTATATTTGCGTCTTTTTAGTTTGTTTCACATGAAAAATAATTAATATTTAACTAATTTCATCAGTAATATTATGTTATAACATATATTTTATGGTTCATAATAATATCTTATACTGTGATTAATCATTTCTTCTATCGGTATATCTGTTATTATCTCGTTGATTGCGGCGCACTACGTCGGGGGGACTGTCTGTATCCTGCGCGTGGATGCCGCCGAGCACTGCCAGGATCGCCGCGAATACTAACATCAACTTGGTAGAATACATTTTTAAATTAGTTAGTTTCAACTTCAGTGCTGAACTGGTTGGACTTAAGTATATCATTTTGAATTTGATAACGCTATTTATACTGTTAACATGACCTACGAGTATAGTAAATTTTCATTTTCACGGTTGACAAAATCCTGTCAAAATAAACGTTATCTAGATTTGTTTTTATATAATGATACGCATTTAAAGTGAGCTTTAAGTCATTTAGCCTTTTGTAGTTTTATAATTTAACTAAGTTGTTTTATTTATTTAAAAAAAATCTTTTTGGTTTATATAGTATAACTTTTATTTCAGTTGGATGTTATTACGTATGAAATGATTATGACTAATAGCTAGGGAGGAGCTGGTGGCAATTCAGCTCTATGATTCCATTGTTATTGAGACCAAGACGTAATGTAGTCTGGACCTATGTTAATTCTAAAAAATAAGTAGATAAGCTCAGGTAGCTCTGATTATTTCGATATTTAATTTAATTATACCATCGTTTTTGTCATTTAATACATTTTATAGATAGTGAAATTGAAGCTGGCAGAAGTCAGTCAGTCATAGTGGGAGTTTCTATAAAGAGAATTATCAAACTGTAAAAAAAATAATTGATTCTATGTCATTCCATCGTCTTTTCACGAATTATTTTTATATTTTGTTAAGTATTTGTAAATATAAGAAAATGTTGGCAAACATCTTCAACTCTGATTTTAGATGTAATATTAAAACCATGATGTACGTGTTTTGGAGCTATCTATATTCCTATCTTTCTCTCAGTGACCTTCATTCCTGGTTTTAAGCCACCTACCTATTCTTTCTAAATTCTAACCTTCTTTTCTATGCGCAAAATTAGTATAAAATACACAAATAATATTAATGAGTGTGTATTTGTACTCCCTTGCAGCTATCCTCAGGACGTCAAATACTTCTGCCTTGGAAAAGACAGTATTGATGTTTTCTGCCTTTTTCATTTTTATGCTTCTCCTAACCAATTGAAATATTAGACTTAGCAGAAGCGATGCTATAGTTGAAGACACTTATTTTTATTAATTATTTTTATTATATTAAAAATATATGGTTCACGTGGGATAATTTCTATTTTTTACCAGGGACACACATGCTCACTAGAGCGAGCATCTGTGTCCTTTTCGCCGCAGTCGGGTTTAAAAACTTGTTAAGCGATATAGAATAATAGTCAGTTCAAATAACGAATGTAGTACTCATACAATGCATATCATTGTATGAAAACAAATCAAAGTTACATTTATTTTAACAAGATTTGTCGACCGTGAAAATGAAATTTTATTATAGGTCATTACGCTAACAGTATAAATAGTGTTAACAGTTTCAATAGGATATTATCAAGTTCAGCACTGAAGTTGAAACCTACTAACTCAAAAATGTATTCTACCAAGTTGATGTTAGTATTCGCGGCGATCCTGGCAGTGCTCGGCGGCATCCACGGGCAGAATACAGAGTGTCCCCCCGACCTGCGCCGCAGTCAACAAGATAATAACAAATATAACAACAGAAGAAATAATTAATCACAAATATGATATAAAAGGTTATTGACAAAGAAATGATCTGAATATCATAGTTATTCATCTTTCCTTTTGTGCAAACTTAAACCAGGCAAATATAATAAAAATATTGTCAAATAATGTGTTTCGTCTTATTTATATTTACCATAACATAGTTTTTTGTTTTTTTGACTGTTTTAACCTTTAGTCATAATTAATATTATATGAGCAATTCTTGTTAACTTTTATTCTCTTGCAGTAGAAGCTCAGATAGAAACTTTCGGCTTAAATGAAATGATGATCATGGTTCCCTTATATTTAACGACATCATCAAAAGGGATCATATCATCCTGAGCTTATTGAGCCTTCTGAAAGCCTGAAGTCAAGGATATCTGTCGCTGGTTCTTTGGGTAGGTGCCATTTAAAAGTATAAATTTTTTGAAAAAAAAGAACATTACAGAAAACAAGTAAAAATGCATGTATGATAAACTTCAGAATTCATCTGACTTAATTAAACGTGAAATTATTGATGCTATTGTGGTTTAATATGTATGTAATTTGAGCCAGAAAAAAAAGTTTTACGTTTCACATGCAACTGATATTAGAAAAGGAAAAAATGATTTCAGCGACTCATTTCAGACACTGCGTTACATTTTCTAAACACTTTCAATACCCTAGTTGTGTACGCTATAGAGTGGATTCCAGATATGAGACTGGCATACTCGAGACAGCTGCTACGCACTAATTAATTGTACAAGATTGATTTAGTTTCAGATGAAAATCCTTGTGTCAATAGTGCCTCCTAAGACGTAAGTTTGCGATACTTCTTGTAATAAGACATTTCCCATTGAGTAACTAGAGACAAGTTTATTTTATATCGAAACATTTGGCCACGTTAGGAGTCATACCATTGAGATGATATCATTTAACACTAGCATTGAGATCGTATTGTATTAGGTCTACACCTGAATTCGATTGAACTGTTTTGTATAATTTGAGGTTATCTACAAAAACTGAGCATTTACAATGCTTGGTGTTACCAGTGATATCGTTGATAAAAACTAGAAACAATAGAGGACCTACATGGGAGCCCTGTGGAACTGCACTCTTAGCAAAATACATGTCCGATTTAAAACCAGTCACGGCTACTGTAAGTGGTCTTTGTGTTAAATATGACTGAAACCATCTAATTAGAGTAGTTCCAAGTCCACATTGATATAATTTTTCAGAAGTATTGATGGCTTACTTTATTATACGCGCTGCTGAAATCAGTGTATATAGCATCTATTTGGTCTCCCCTGTACATCGCTAATATCAAGTCCGATGTAAATTATTATATGCAAGGACAAAAGAAAGATATTTTTTTAACTGTGTAACGATACTTATTTTTTTAAGTGTGTACGATATTTCTCAGTTAATAGTAAAAAGCATTATTTAATCTACTATTAAAGAAGGTTTAAGGAAGAGGCACTACGAAAGTGAAAAAACGAAAAATTTATAACTAATACTACTCATTTAATTCTTTGTTAATAGTTTGGTTATGGTCATAATACATCATATTTGTGATTAATAATTTCTTCTATTGTTATATCTGTTATTATCTCGTTGATTGCGGCGATTTTGTTGGTTAGGCGGATCCTGCACGTAGTCATATCTGTAGTTCTCTCGTTGACCGCGGCGGTTAGTTTGTTGGTTGTTCTCATCCTGCGCGTAGATGCCGCCCAGCACTGCCAGGATCGCTGCGAATACTAACATCAACTTGGTTGAATACATTTTTAAGTTTTAGTTGCAACGTCAGTGCTGAACTGGTGTGACTTAAATACATCCTATTGAATCTGATAACTTTATTTATACTGTTGAATTAAACGTTATTTATACTGTTAAATTTTCATTTTCACGGTTGACAAAATCTTGTCAAAATAAACGTTATCTAGATTTATTTTTATATAATGATACGCATTTAAAGTGAGCTTTAAATCGTTTAGCCTTTTCTAGTTTTATAATTTAACTACGGCTTGTTTATTTTTTCAAAAAAGAAATATTTTTGGTTTATATAGTATAACTTTTATTTCAGTTGGATGTTATTACGTATGAAATAATTTTGACTAAAATATTGGACCTAATTATTGTGTTGATACTACTAAAATATTTACCTACATTGGCATTTTTTTTTATTTCGCCATTTTCATTTATATTTTTGTTTATGATACTAATTTATTTAATACTACTACTAAGTTCTTAATTGATTTATATACATCTTGACGCTCGTTTTAAAAGAAAGATATAACGGCGTCTAAGTGGCACAAGCACGCACGCAAACACATACATGCTCACTACTCACTAGAGCTTCGCCGCAGTCGGGTTTAAAAACTTGTTAAGCGATATAGAATATAGTCAGATCAAATAACGAATAACGATCAAATCCTTGTACAATGCATATCATTGTATGAAAACAAATCAAAGTTACATTTATTTTAACAAGATTTTGTCAACCGTGAAAATGAAATTTTATTATAGGTCATTACGCTAACAGTATAAATAGCGTTAACAGTTTCAATAGGAAATTGTCAAGTCCAACCAGTTCAGCACAGAAGTTGAAACTTACTAATTTAAAAATGTATTCTACCAAGTTGATGTTAGTATTCGCGGCGATCCTGGCAGTGCTCGGCGGCATCCACGCGCAGGATACAGACAGTCCCCCCGAGGTAGTGCGCCGCAATCAACGAGATAATAACAAATATACCGATAGAAGAAATAATTAATCACAAATATGATATAAAAGATTATTGACAAAGGAGTGATCTGAATATCATAGTTATTCATCTTTCCTTTGTGCAAACTTAAACCAGGCAAATATAATAAAAATATTGTCAAATAATGTGTTTCTTCTTATTCATATTTACCATAACATAGGTTTTAGTTTTTCTTTTTTGAAATTTAGTCATAATTAATATTATATGAGCAATTCTTGTAAATTTTTATTCTCTTGCAGTAAAAGCTCAGATAGACGCTTTCGTCTTAAATGAAATGATGATCATGGTTTTATATTTAACGACATCATCAAAAGGGATCATGTCATCCTGAGCTTATTGAGCCTTCTAAAATAAGCCAGATGAAGTGTTAAAATTTAAAAGTATAACATTTTTGAATAAAAAGAAGAAGAAGAAGAACATTACAGAAAACAAGTATAAATGCATGTTTGATAAACTTCAGAATTCATTTGACTTAATTTAACGTGAAATTATTGATGCTATTGTTGTTTCATATGTAATTGAGCCAGAAAAAAAAAAGATTTAAGTTTCACATGCAACTGCTATTAGAAAAGCGAAAAATGATTTTAGCGATTCATTTCAGAGTCAGCCAAACCGAAAATACGACGCACGGTGTCTACATTTAATAGAACTTGGAAGCTATGCTTGGAAACTGAACAACTTCGGATGCGGCTGCTTCAATTCTATTATTCAAAGCACCTTTTCGAATATTCTTAAGTTTTAAGCGACTTTTTGGTTGTAATTTTCCAAATTTAGATTAGTGTCTCCTAAGAAATCCGCACAAATACCCAATATTACCTCACGGTAGTTTTTTTTTCTATTATTATCTAGCTAAATGTTACTTAAGTCGTCTCGCCACGTTTTATTGGGGATTTTCTTGACTTTATAAGTGTTTAAAAATTACATAACAGTGTGAGTCCTTACGGTTCACTTTTCATGTTTTACAACTTTCCCCATTTTGTATCAGAGGTTGAAAATCTAAATATACATACATACTATATCATGGCTTAATGCGGGTTACGGTTCCAGCGCCTATAATAATATTATTATACCAAGATCCCAGAGCGTTCTGACATAACTTATTTTCACATGGATGAAACCTTTACGACTTAGTAGCGTCTAGTACACTTTTAAATACCTGCCTACTTGTGGAGCTTGCCCTGTGACACCTGGGCAGGTACCAGGTGAGAAAGGTAACTAAAAATATGAGTTATCTTACTTAAATTTGTATAGCTGATTTTTATATATATTTTGTAGAATATTATTCAAAACTAGAATTATAAAGTGTCAGACACTTTTCATGGACCAGAGCTTTTGTCAGACGCTTTACAGCTCGACAAAAAATTAATGAACTTTACTTATTTTTTCATGTCTGACTTTTAAATATGTTATTCAAGTAACTATTACAAAGTTATATTTCATCAGTCAGACAAATTCGAGTGACCAAACATCCCCTAAACATAAAATTATTCAGCGGGAGTGCGAGCGCGAGACACTATGCGCATGGGTCTCAGAGTGAAAAATTGAAATGTATTGAAAATACTTACTAATTTCAATCCAAGATTTTTGCATCCTTATTTCAATAAGATCCCTTATAAAAAAAAGATTTAAAAAGATTCAACCCATGCAAAAGGTATATCTATATATTTATCAAGTTGAATCTTTTTTTCTTTCAAAAAATGTCAGTTTGACTGTGACTGTTTCACAAGAAAACCAATAGACAAATTTTAATGAAATTGAGTATGGTCATAGGGGGTATCAGTACTGCAGGATTTGTTATTTCTGAGAAATCATATCAGTACTCAACAATTATTATGTAAAAAAATGTTCTAAAAACGCATTCTACAGACCGGAAACCAAATTCTTAGATTGAAATTAAATATATGACTGGATACGTTATAACTCATAGTATATACTTCTGACAACTGAGATATTTACCTGAAGTAACGAGAATCCTATATATTGACCCGAATAACCAACTAAGATTATACCAAATTTCATCATAACGTGTCCAGTGATTTTCTCGTCACAGACAGACAAACAGACAAAAATTCTAAAAACTATATATTTGGCCTCTGTATCGATAATAATGACTATTTATTTATTTATTTACTTGTTTATGTAATGGATAAAAGAATAATATAATAATATTTTTAATTTAAATATTTAATGTACAGATTCGAATAAATTAGAATTTTATTATAATACTAGCAAATCATCAAAATCGGTCCAGCCATTTCAGATACATATATATATTCTTTTGACAGATAACACATCTAGATGTGAACTTAGAATACTATGTTAAAGCATAAATCTATAGGCGTGACTGTTTTTCAGTAAAGTGTACCACAAAACGCTCTGGTTGTGGGATAGTGTTTGGTCTCGCTTCGCTCGCCCTAATAAATAAAAGATTGTATGTTTGTTCTTTATGCATTTCTAAACTATATATTCTATCTGATGAAATTTTGGTAAGGTCTTCTAAGGACGCCGGGGGTTATTGACCAAAAAAAATTAACTTTGTGTGTATCAAATAAATATAAGAATTTGCACAGGTTTTTTAATTTTTTAATTTTATTTTTAATTTACATGTAGTTATTTAGTAGCATTGAGGGAATATGTTGGTAGGAATATAGTTTTATAGTAATAGTAACATAGGTGTTAATTTTAAGCTAAATTCTAACTTCCTATTCTCTAATCTACTATTGTTTCCGCTATATTTACACAATGCACATATCAGTAGGTGCTTTACTTTACGAATATTTTTATTAATTTATATTCTGTAGGTACTTCAGGTGTGTATATATTTTTGTGTTTAGGGGATGTTTGGTCACTCGAATTTGTCTGACTGATGAAATATAACTTTGTAATAGTTACTTGAATAACATATTTAAAAGTCAGACATGAAAAAATAAGTAAAGTTCATTAATTTTTTGTCGAGCTTTAAAGCGTCTGACAAAAGCTTTTTTGCTAGCTTTTAATGACTTAAGTATTGACATTAACCATGTTGTTAATAATGAATGTATATTATTTTTAACGGGAGAATATTATTATGAAAGGCATTACATTCATTACATTATTTATTCATATAAGATTTAAAAATTGACTTTAAGAATAGCTTTAAGATACCACACTGTCTAAATTATTCATTAAAAGTTTATTATCTAAGCTACCATATAAACATTGTACACGTACAAGCAAATATGGTGTCACGATTTTTTTTTATAATTGTAATCAAGTATTGCAATAAAGTCTACTACTTCACAGATTATTCCCCGTACAATATTGGTGTGATTCAATATCATATTATATCCAATAACTTTATACGAAACTAACGACTCACCCTCGCTTCGCTTGGGTTCGCCCCCAGATGTAACCTCTTTAGTATAGTTTAAAAATGACGTAATTTCCATATATGTATAATCGCGTAAGAAAGCTTTCATTCGACCGTTTTTTCTCCGATTCACTTTGCAAAACGCACTACCACGTAAAAGCCTTTTTATTTTTCGGTTTTTTATATAACCTATGACACTCAGCAATAATGTGGCTTTCTATTGGTGAAAGAATTTTTAAAATCGGTTCAGTAGATCCCGAGATTACCCCTTACAATTTAACAAATATACAAACACACAAACTTTACTTCTTTATAATATTAGTATAGATTAATAATTTCGTGAGTTAAGACTTGTAACTAAAACTTGATCCTCACGTCTAATTTTTATATGCGATGATAAAAGAAAGATATTTTTTGAACACCTATGTTATTTATCAGTTAATAGCAAATTTACTTGTAGCTACTTTATTAAAACTACTATTAAAGAAGGTTTAAGGAAGAAGTACTAAACGAAAAATATATGTATAACTAGTGATACACATTTTATTTCTTAGTTAATAATTTGGTATATCATATTTGTGATTAATAATTTCTCCTATTGTTATATCTGTTATTATCTCGTTGATTGCGGCGATTTTGTTGGTTAGGCGGATCCTGCTCGTAGTCATATCTATAGTTTTCTCGTTGATCGCGGCGGTTAGGTGGTTGATTGTTCTCATCCTGCGCGTAGATGCCGCCCAGCACTGCCAGGATCGCCGCGAATACTAACATCAACTTGGTCGAATACATTTTGGAGTTTAGGGCTAGGCTGGTTGGACTTAATAAATTTTGTTTACTTCTTTTACATTATTTATACCAGTTATATGACCATAAAAATTACTTTTTCAATTGAGAAAAATAATCAGAATATGTTTTTCAAATTGTTTCGCATTTAAAGTCATTTGATGTTAATATCACCATTTTATGCATTTCAAATTTTGATAACGAAATACAATTATGATCGTAACTTTTACCGACTTTAACGAAAGGGATACCCCATTTTTCTTTTAGTATCGAAAACAAAGTTCATAATTATTGCATCGGCTAATATTAGTTCCAATGACGTCATTTCGTTAGTTCTATTAACTTTTTTATTTTCATTAAAAGTTCAATATCTATATTATCCTAAGACAATAGAGCTTTGAGTGCGTGCGTTAACTTAGGACATTTTTAATTAATCTTATTGCACTTAACAATAATAAAATTCATGTATATTCGTCAAGGATAAGACGTATGAAACCTTTTTAAAGGAGTAAGTAAAAACAACTATGAAAAAATAGTTCCGTATAAACTGAATTAAAAGATAATCAAGTTGACGAAGAGATTCAGTACATACAAATAGATCAGACATGTAACAATTCTTAAGATTTCGCCATAGTCGGATAAAAATAGTTAAACAAAATAAGATTATAGCAGCTACAAATCACTTCAAATGCATATCGAGATTACATTTATTTTTAAAGTCATAGTAACCATGAAATGAAAATTTACTATGGGTTATTACGCTAACAGTATAAATAGCGTTAGCAGTTGCAATAAGATATTGTAATACCAACCAGTTCAGCACTGAAGTTGCAACTTACTAACTTAATAATGTATTCGACCACGTTGATGTTAGTATTCGCGACGATCCTGGCAGTGCTGGGCGGCATCTACGCGCAGGATGAGAACAACCAACCACCTAACCGCCGCGATCAACGAGAAAACTATAAATATGACTACGAGCAGGATAGACGTACTCAAAAATATCGCCGGGATCAACGAGAAACTTACAGATATGACTATATGCAGGATCCTCCTAATCAAACATATCGCCGTAATCAACAAGAAGCTTACAGATATCGCTACGCGCAGGATGAGCCTTGCATACTATGTCGCCGTAATCAACAAGACTCTTACAGATATGACTACGTGCAGGATCCGCCTAACCAACAAAATCGCCGCAACCAACAAGACTCTTACAAATATGACTACGAGCAGGATCCGCCTAACCAACAAAATCGCCGCAATCAACGAGATAATAACAGATATAACAATAGAAGAAATTATTAATCACAAATATCATATATCGAATTATTGACAAAGAAATAAACTGAACATAACAGTTATAAATTTTTCGTTTAGAACTTGTTCCTTTTACCTATTTTAATAGTTATTTTAATGAACTAGATGTAACGCTTTTTGAACTAAACAGATAAATTTAAAAGGCGACACAGTTAAATAAATATAATTGTTTATCTTCATATAAAAAATATGTCAAGATCGTGTCCTAGCTGCAATTCCTAACTGACTAAATGATTAATGATTTTCCGTACAAAGTAATTGGACATAATATTATGACATTGGATCACACAAATATTATACAGAAAAAAAATGAAAATTTCGTGCGTGCAAAGTAGGTACACATGTCAGAAGTAAAACTTTTTTGGCAAACTTTTTTTAAATCTCGTTTGTATTTATACTAACTAACCCCGTCTAGGCTCGTTGAGAGAGGGAGATGACGCGACGGTCACACCGACGAGTTAGACAGAGTTAGAAATGTCACTGACTTGCTGTGGGCGAGACCTCCGAACTGTGCATCTTGACCGTCTGAGGAGTGGTGGTGTTAACTCTTCCCTGTCTTCTTCGTCTGAGAGCCTGGTACTTGTACTGGTGCTCGTTTATATTTAAAATAATCTAAAGATTTAGATTTCCGAGACTTGAGGGAAGGAAAAAGGAAATAAAAAAAATATATAATTATTTTGATAAGAAAAGAAAAGTGTCGAAAATTAATACAAATGCCCTTTCTCGCTCTCTCTCAATCACTCCCTACCTCTTCTAAAAAACGTTTTCACATGCTCGGGCCACACTAACGGGAAACGCCAATGATTGTCATCGCGATAATTATTGCATTAATTATTGCGTTAATAGTAGACCGTAGTGTGGCCGCTCCAACGTGTTAATTCTCGCGTTAATCTCTTTAGTACCGCCACTCGAGCTATCGCCAAACGTCAAACGGCAATGTGAATGCCGTTGTCAAATTAACGCGTTAAGTCGTGGCTACACCTACGGTAAACGTCCAGCATCGCGATAATTAACGGCATTTCCCGTTAGTGTGGCCCGGGCAACATCCGTTGTCGCGTTTTATCCGTAAGAATTTTACCCTCATACATGAGGGTAAAAAATGATACCTATGCAAAGAAGTTTTACTTCAAAAAATTTATGATTTTTAATTTACTCTAATATAACGATAGCAAATATAAAATGTACCACGGGACTGTACATCTGAACTTAGATAATGATCAAATTTAAGCTTTGAAATCATTCTCTGTTAAAATATATCTTAAAATAATATATTTAATACCTTAATATTTTCCCTTAAAAATCTTTACCATATTATACACGAATCAAACTACTAACATGGGTAACATTCGGACATGTCGTATTGAGAATTGGTCAATATTTCAGTAATCTACCAAAGTTCTGATATGGCATATAATATTATCGTTGGCGAAACCGTTACGTGCTTTGCAATAAGCATACTTGCATTAAAATACCATTATCAGCTATAACGGTTGTACATTTCACCGATAATAGGTATCCCATGCTATATAATTTGACTATGAAAATAGTTACCGTCAGTTATAAAAATAACATAATATTTATATTTTGTTGTAATTTACAAGTAAATACATAAATTTATATTTCTAATGGTAAGAGTAACCGTAAGCAGTTTACTTACCAAGATCGAATTTAACCACCATTAAACGTGACAAGATGACTTGGGTTATATTCAGCTCGTCATTAATTATTGTACAAAAACAACCATTACTAAGTACTGCTACTAATGCAATAATATATTACACTATATTACCTATTGTTTGTTATTTACTCGTATTTAAAGGTATGGCTAAGCAAGATTCGGAATAGTACAATTTGAGATCATCAGTAAAATTACGTCGCATCGCACGTACGCATCTGAAATTGTTCAGTTTAATCGTGGACGTTCAGCAAATAAGCCATTTATCAACGAAACTCTTAAGAATTAAAATTACGAAAGGTCTAAAACCAAGTTAGATAGTAGTCTGGTAACGATCGGTAAGAATCCAAAAGCTGAGACATGAGAATTAACGCTCGAGATCTAAGAAACACTTTATTGAAAATTATTTGTAGCTTGTTGTGTTAGGCCAAAGATATATCGTTGGAAATTGAGGGTTGTTGAAGTAACAACAAAGCCATGAGAACTTTTGATTGTGTATCTGTAAATAATTTAGCCTGCATGTAATAAACTGAGTTGGCAGTTGTAAATTAGACGAGAATTACATGTCTAAATCTAAATTCATTTAACTTGATATAAGAATCAACAATTCGATATTTTAAATGTATAGTAGCAAAAGGACAAAGACGTTTAACTTTCAATACAATGACTTTCCAAATTACGAAAATGAGATTTTCTTAAGCAACCAGCGACTGACGATCAATTTCTCTTGCCTTTATTCCGACTTATTTCAGAAGGCTCAATAAAAGCAAGAATATGATTGGTGGCAAGATTTGTTCTGCAAAAGTACAGTAAACAAAAATTGCTCATTTAATATTCATTATTCATTCAAAGTTAAAAGAGTTGAAGAACAAAACTATACAGGGTTCATTGAAATATTTAGTAATAAATAAAAAATATGATCTGATAATACTTTTACTATTTTTTGTCTGTTTTTAGTTTGGTCTATCACATGAAAAATCTTAACTAAGAAAATTACGTAGGTACATCATATTTGTGATTAATAGTTTCTTCTATTGTCATATCTGCATTTGAAGTTATTTGAAGCAGCTATATTAACCATTTTAATTTTAATTTAAAAATATTATGAATAAATATCACAATTTTACTAACTACAAATTAAAAATATGATTAATAACTACATAGTATTGTAAGTTGGTCAACAATACAGTCATCGAGCAAAATTCTAATATATGCCAATATATTTATGTAGGCGCTGGAACGGTTACGTGATTCACATTAAGCCGCAATATTTGCATTAATATACCATTATCGGCTATAATGGTTGTACATTTCATCGATAATAACGCTATAAAATTTGATTACCAAAAGAGAATATAAAAATTCTGGTACATTTATCTTCACCTTCAGTGATTAAAACTGACTTGATATGTAAATTATGTTTTTATATATGTATATGATTTCCAATGAGCTTACAAAAAGCTGTCCTCCTCTTTGGTAGTTCAAGGCGTATTATTTAGTTTCAAGGGCGATTTTGTGGTTGCACAAGTTTTATACTTAAATATTTTTGTTTCTAGCGGAATATAAATTTTCATTCACATAAATACTAGTTCAATTTAATCATGGGCGGGCAACGAATCAAGCCCCTTTTTGTAATAACAAATGAATTATGCTTATTCTATTTAAAGTGTTTTTTGTTATTAATTGTACTCTCTTCCACTCTATAATAGCTTAAAAACATTTATTTTCCATTAAACTAAAATTTTCACATACAAATCGACTGTTTGTTGAGTTGTAAGAATTTTCTTACGACTTAAGTGTATATCAGTCATAACATTTAGTGGTGGCTCTTCAATTATGAAATTATGTATAATTATTATATTATATAATATAGTATAATAAATAATTATAACACGTTGTACAACGGTGGTGTGAAAGTTTTTGCTTGATGTAGAGCCTATGTTACTCGTAGTCAGTTACATCATAAGTTTAGAAAAAATAAATTTCTATAACATTTTGAGGTGAAAAATTGTTATAATAGAATTTTACAAAGAAAAATATAGAATTTTTGTTGAATGTTGACGACAAAAGACAAAAGACGACGAAATATTCACCTGCTCCTATTGATCTGTAGTTCAAATAGGAAGTGTGGACGTGACGAGTAGCATCAAGTAGATACTTCAGACGTGTTAGACTAGCTTCGTATTATAGCTTTACGTATGTTTTTTAGTCTATAAATTTATAGTTTGTTGGACCGTGCAATAGAAAGATTAAATTCTCATTTAATTGAAACTTTGATATAAGGAAAGTTTTAGTAAATTAGTAGTTAGTTTTAGTACTACATGCATATAAAAGATGGTCCAATAGAACAAAATATTACTATATTATGAGTACAAAATTAAAAAAAGAACCTAAATGCATTTATTTAGCATGAAAATACGTACATCTGAGTATATATCAGAATATACCTACTCAAAAACAACGTTTACACAAGTTTCCCCAATAACCCCAAAGGTCCAATCTCCCAATCACTGAAACCCTGTGCTTGCAAAAGTGGTGTCCAAAGTAATGTTATTCTCAATTCCTTCGCAGAGCCACTAACAATTCGGAGACCGATCTTAAACAATCAGCCCAGGCTTCCTCCGACGAGTTTATTTTGCTGAGCGAGTAACCTACTTTTGTTGAACCTTTAAATTCCGGAAATGCGTGGACTGTTGTCATTTTTATTTACAGTTACTTATGTGACCAATTAGAACGTGTTTTGGTAAACTTTTCCACATTCTTCTATAATAGAAGATTTTTTTTATACAAGATTTTTGGAAGTGGTTTCGTGTTTGATTTAATATATAATATTTTAATAAAGTTAAATATAAAATATATTTATGTTCATGTTTGTGTTTAATTATTATAATACATTTCAACCAAAATATACTAGGATATTACGCAACAAACCCGATAATATTATAATACGAAACTTATCTTAAAAAAACATTGGATATCCATTTTAAATTTATAATAAATATTAAATATTAGAATATATCGAAAAACATGGTCACTAAAATAATAAGCACCATAATGTAGTACCTTTGTGCTTAAAATTGGTAATTGTGAATTGCAACTACCTGTTAATTACATTTACAAGACGTATGTAAATATATTATGTACTTTTCAGTTCGCGCTTGGATAACAATCGACCATTCGGATGGGCCAAGCACACCCCTAGACGCACGAAGTGTTGCTATCAGTAAAAATGGATGCGTGATAATGGACCCATTAGTCTAGCTGCTTACACAAATTATTGACATAGTTCCCTGAATATCATGTATAAAATTAAGACTCATATATACATACACTATGAGTAACGTCACACATCGTTTAGATTAGTCTTGGAACTCTTTTCTTTTTGTTTTTATTCACCGGACTAAACATAAACTAGCAGCTTTTTCTAAAATTGATCCTTGACGTTCATGCTATGCATATAGGCTACAATAAAATATAAAAATCCTTATTTACTCATATTATGTTTTAATTCATTAAATATTCTACGATCAAGTCAAGATTTTCTCCTGTACTGCTGAAAACGGCTTGAATGGGTCTGCGCCGGCCTTCAAGCTATATTGAATTATAAATGATTTTCTATTTTAAATCGTCTTGAAAAGTAAAAGAAAATTACTGAAATAAGGAAGAATATGTATAAAAATTTGCATTGCATATGTGCATGTCATATATCTTCAAAATATCTTTTTCCACAATAATACTCGTAGATATTTTTGTAATTATTAATATTTATACTAATCTATACATACAATAAAATTCTAACTGTTATAATATTATAACTTTTGTAAAAATCTTATTGAAATAATCATTATTATTGATACAATGGCCGAGTTTATAGTTTTTTTAATTTTTTGTCTGTCTGTCTATCTATGACCGGATCATGACAACCACTGGGTGAGTAGCTTTTGAATACGTGTTATTTAGCATTCACTTTGCTTAAAATACAGTATTTTGACTAAATCAAAGAACCTTTTTTAAATATGTTTGTACATTCAAATCAAATTAAACTGATGGACGGCAATTAAAATCGTGTCACTCGAATTCAGATGGAGTTGACGTTAAAATCACAGCCGCAAACACCGCACGGTTAAATGGAGAGGCAAATAACAGGGTTGCTTCATTATTTATTTGGAATAATTAAACGACCTTTTAGTCCCGTTTTCTGTTTGATCTGTTCGTATAATAAAAGATATTGGAGTCAAGAATTTATTTTGTATATTTTATTAGTTAGTACCTATATCTATTGTATAAATTTCCTCCCTCTGAAGCTTTTAGGAGATTATTCATAGAGAGTGAGGTTTTGTAAATATTATCTTCATCATCATCAGCCCTTTTTAACGTCCCACTGCTGGGCACGGGCCTCCCTCAGTACGAGGGGGATCAGGCCATAGTCCACCGCGCTGGCCCAGTGCGTGTTAGCGGACTTCACACGTCTTACGAAAACTTGCTAGGTTTTCTCAGACATGCAGGTTTCCTCACGATGTTTTCCTTCACCGTAAAACAAGTGGTAATCATAATAGAAATGATTCGCACATGAAAATATCAGAGGTGCGAGACCCGGATTTGAACCCGCATCACTCGGTTATACAAGTGACGCATTACCATTGGGCTACCACTGCCTAAAGATTATCTAATATATAACAATCTCGTGTCACAATGTTTGTTATAAAACACCTTCGAAACGGCTTGACCGACTTATATGATTTTTTTTTGTGTATATTTGGTAGGTCTGACTCTGTCTGAACTATGACCTATTCGTAAGCTATCTTTTATTCCCTTAGGTGACCAGGGTGGCCCATTCCAGATTTTTTATTGTTTATTTTTAGACCAAATTTTTAATTATTTTTTTATTATTTGTCATCAAAAATATATTAACTATAGTAAAGTTAATACCTCGCTGCAGACTCGGCCATAAATCATAATCGGACTAGGGATGTGCGCTAGTTGCGCGCGCGCAAGGCCACTATCGATAACGGAATCATCAAGGTTGCGACGTAAACATACTGCATTCATTAAGTATGCAGGGTAACTAATGGGTACTAATGTGATTAACTAACTAATTATTAAAAACTAAAGAGGGCAATTAACAAATATGTTTAGCCTATTTAGTATAACTATTTTAGTTGTGCTGTGCTATTAAGTATATTTAAATCGCTACAAAAATAAATTAGACCATTACGTGTCAAATAAACGTGTTTTTATTTCTATCACCCATTTACAAAGATACAAAAAAAAGGAACTATCGATATCACTCATCGACTGCAGTAATGCACAGCGCAGTAATGCACAATGCCGTGCCATAAGGCCCGTGAGTGGGAAAGAGAGCGAAACACTCGAATGATTTATGGCCGAGTCTGCAGCGAGGTGTTAACTCTACTATACCCTAATAATTACCCTAAGTTTTGCAGAGCCGCGGGATTTGCTATTATTATATTAAAATTTTGATTCGAATCTGTACGCTTACTGAAATACTTATTATTATCGGTAGAGAAATTGAATCTATAGATTTTATATTTTTGTTTGTCTGTTAGTAGCCGCATTTCAAAAAACCACAGTTTTTGATATTTTTTTTTAGGATGAGACCTGATTATTTGGGTTAATATAAAATACTATTTATTACAGTGAAATAATATCTAATCTATGACAAGTATAATAAAATGTACGTAAAAATGAACTCTAGTGGCGCGAGGGTCAATCGCTAGTTAAGAATAAAAAGGCTTATTGCAAGAATAATATTATAATTTGCCAATAAATGAGTGCAATTTGTTATTGTTATTGTAATTTTGCGGCATAAGCTTGTTTTGTTTTTTATTTGGAATTATTTAAGTGTTTTTTGTTAGTTTTTACTACCTCGCTTAATAACCAGGCCACAGTGCGAAAGTTTCTGATCCAAATTGGCAGTATGAGTTGAAATTGTGGATATTTTTATGCAGAGCGAAACGATGGAAACTTTTGATTAAATTTTCGGAATTGGATTTTAGACCTTTAAAGCATTTTCTGTTGCTATAGCTATTAAACTGCAATAATAGTAGTAGATCCTGTATTTTTTTCCATTATACAAATTTAAAATTTTTTTAGTTTAGATTATTACAGTCTTTGTATAGGTAATAAAACTAAACAATTAATGTGGAAGACTTTTTAATAACAATATCAAAGTAATCAAATAAAATAAATATGTTGGGATATTATCATAATGCACCATCGAGTTAAGTGGTAAGTTATCAGGTATGTGTTATAGATAGCAAATAGTTAATCATCTTCATCGTCAGCCCTTTTTTTTAACGTCCCACTGCTGGGCACGGGCCTCCCTCAGTATGAGGGGGATTAGGCCATAGTCCACCGCGCTGGCCTAGTACGTGTTGGCGGACTTCACATGTCTTACGAAAACTTGCTAGGTTTTCTTAGACATGCAGGTTTCCTCACGATGTTTTCCTTCACCGTAAGACAAGTGGTAATCATAATAGAAATGATTCGCACATGAAAATATCAGAGGTGCGAGACCCGGATTTGAACCCGCATCACTCGGTTATACAAGCGACGCGTTACCGCCGGGCTACCACTGCCACAGTTAATACGTCATATTTTAAATAAAAACACCCATTACTGGAGAACAAAATATACGTGCTCATTACAAAAATTAATGCAGCCATTACACAAAAGTATATTCAAAAAGAAATATTGTGCTTACAAGAATCTTGTAGTTTTTAATAATACCATTTTGCAGCTATTTTTATTTATTAATATTTACACTCTCATCACAGTTTTTAATATGCTGTTTAATATATTTGTATAGAGTTTTAAAATAATGTTCTTTTTAGATATCATATTTTGCCAAGTTTTCTGAATGTCGAATGAGTAGGTATATAACCTCTTGGTTGCTGTTTTGCGACGCTTTATTAAAATGGGGAAGGTTTTGTCGGGTTTTAGTGGGTAGTACTGGATGTCTAGCGGGTAAGTCCCACATAATCACATCTATACATATTACATACAGGTGGAATGCGTGAATGCATGTATTAATTTGAAAAAGGAGTTAATTAAAAAAAGGATGTTGCTATTACAAATATAATAAAGTTAGTAGGTAACTTGTAGACAAGTATGGTAGATGGGCTTTCTGTAGTTTGATCATTCTGGGAAATCCCTAACAATGTTTATATTGTAGTAAAAGCTGTTTTATCATTTAAAATTTATTAAAAATGAACATAAACTCTGTTTTATTAGAAATTTCAAGTTACTTACCTGTGTATGTGGTTGGGCATGTACAGTGAGGTGGGCGCGTAGAGACAGATGTAGCCGTAGCGTTATATGTCCGTGTGCGTTAGCAGCTCTGCAGGCCCATCTGCCATCGTCTGAGAGCTCAGCTCGTCGGATGGACAGCGAGTCTGAAGACAAAATGTAGCGCCCCCCGCCTTCACCCTCACGTATCTCCCGTAGAACACCACCAGAAGTCTCTCGATACCATCTGTGGGAAAAAATGATTATTTTGAGTTTTACAAATCATTATTTTACATCTGTGGAATAAAATTAAACTTTATTTAGGCTTTAGGTATCCAGCATCTGAGTTTTGAATCTGAATAAAAATACGTCTTTTTTACGAGTCTTTGTCAGAAGAAAAATTCAGAAGTAAGATTAAGTTAGTAAGTTGACTTTTAAAATCCACCGTGTAAAGTTCAAGTAAGGCTATCAATCTTGCGCCTTGATAGGTATCTACCAATTCGTATTGATTTTCTGCATTTATTTAATATGCCATGAAATGCGTGCATACATAGATACGCTATACCATCCCAGCTATAACTGCCTCGGTGGTGTAGTTCTGGGTTCGAGTCCCGGGTCGGACCAACTTTAGTTATTGAGTCTTTTTGTTTCATAAGCCTCAATAACAGCCCGGAGTTGGGAAGTTGGCGGTCTGTCACCCCCGTGCCTCGTAGAGCACGTAAAGCCGTCGGTCCTGCGCCTTAACTCTCACTGGTCGTGTCGAGTAGTAGTCTCACCGAGATTTTCAGAGTGATAGGAACAGAGAATTCACTTGTATTAGTGCGTACACTCGTGCACTATAATATCTCCTGCGCAGTTGGCTTGTCTCATTGAGATTGGCCGCCATGGCCAAGTCGGTCGGAGAACATTATACCATTCCAGCTACACTATCCCACGTTATCTATAAGATTTAAATTAACCGCTTTAGGTATATTTGTAATATTACATTCTATGGTTTCGACAACATTATTTTTTATTGGCCCAATATACTTTACTTCAAATTCTACAAGCACTTTATAATTATACACGAGTGCATTTATTCATATTTTCCAAATTGTCTAATCAGGAGAATTCATACGCACATACACACAATTTCTTTAAGGTTGTTTTATTACTAACTCTTAGCCTGAAGTTAAAAAAGTTTTAAAATAGTAAAATTATCGTTATATTATTTTTTCATTTTATATCTTTATTATATTTTGTTTGAAATACAACATTTTCCGACAGCGAATGTGGTGCGACGTGCGAGCACAAAGGCTTGGATGTAATCGTATTGTAGTAATTTCGAAGAAAATTTAATTGCTGGTAATAATTAATTCATCGTAGTAAAATTTTATTATGAAATATGGCATTTTTTATATATTTGTTAAAAGAAATGAAATATGTTTAATATATTTTGTATTTTCTTCTTCACATTAAGCGAAAGCTACGTACATATAACACAATTTCCATAAAGGGAACTAGATAAATAGATACGTTATAGTAATAAAATAAAAATAAACATATGAATATGTTGAGATATTAACACAGCACCATTTAGTTTCATGGTAAGCTACGAGGCTTGTGTTACGGATACCAGATAATTGATAAGCTACATATATATAACTTTCAATACATACAAATTATAAATATGAACACCCATACGTGCTCATTACAAAAATGAATCCCAAAAGGACCAAAACCTACGACAACTGGCAAGATTAGTAGTAGAGAAAAATGGCTTTCGAAAACTTGCTATGTTCCCTCACACTTTCAGGAATTCAAACCAGCGCATTACCAATGGGCTTCGTTATTTACATATTTACAAATCAATTATACGATTATGTAAATGTACTAACTACTAATTATTATTATTAACAAATTACTATTTGTAATGAAATAATAATTTAAGGTCTATAATAGATAAGAAATAAAGAGAATGCGTTGTTTTATAAAGATAATGGAGATATAAATTACGTAGTAATAATACACTAAACTACGGTTTTATGTTAGTCCGCAATGAAGCACGTGACATCGCCTAGCAACCGCAACGTACGTCTCAATTTGTCACGCACCGAGCTAACATTTAATCAACCGTATACAATTATTATGCGCATACCAATAACATGAAAGCTGTTGCTTGGAACTTTTATATCCAAAACAGTATTAAAATTTGAATATTTAACATCTTTCTACATACTCGAAAGTGACAATGCGAAAGTTTGTATGGATAGATGTTTGTTGCTCAATGACGCGAAAAGTACTAAACGGATTTTGATGAAATTTGCAACAGAGATAGGTTAAAATCTGCAATAAAAAATAATGTTTTGATTAGAAAGGTTCGTTTTTTTCACTAGAGACATACCGGAGCGTAACCAGGGCAAGCCGCTAGTTCTAATAAAACTATATTTCCGGAATTTTAGAAAAAATAAAATTAAGTTCAATAGAACAACCAGCGTTAGTACAACTCAGCTAAATTCATAGCAATGGTATTTTTGATACCAAAATTGATGTAAAGTAAGGAGTTTCAGGAAATATACTACAGGCTGTTTAAATATTTTCGTTAATACATACGAAATCGAAAAATCGTAAGCATGTATTCGAAGATGCATGGATGCATAATTGTATTTCAATTATATGAGATATAAAAAAAACTACGCTAGAATTTGATTTTCTTTGATTTTCATCCAAATTTGTCTAGTTATTTGAATAGGAAGGAGTAACACA
Source organism: Boloria euphrosyne (assembly GCA_951802675.2). Classification (NCBI taxonomy): domain Eukaryota; kingdom Metazoa; phylum Arthropoda; class Insecta; order Lepidoptera; family Nymphalidae; genus Boloria; species Boloria euphrosyne. The sequence goes on from OX637872.1 coordinate 15,249,356, forward strand.
CATCTATACATATTATATACATTATATATTATATTTTTAACGTATAAATAAAATTCGATCAAGGGAGCTTTTTTCTATGTTTTAATTTATACGCCAGATACGAAAAAAACTGAAACAGCAACATGAACGAGCTTCTTTTACATAAAACTGCATAAACTCAAGCTTTCATTAAGAGATTGTATTTGCATCAAGAGAATTCATAATTCCGTTCAAAGTTTTGACCCTTTACTTAAAGATGTTTAACTTTTTTAAAAGGCAAATTGAAATTAAAAAGAACGTTAATCATTTGTGGGGTAGTATTTGATTAAATTTTGGCTGGTGTATGGCATATCTAGCATAAACTGATTAGCGTTTTAGATACGTTGTATTAGAATTTTAATGTATTAAATTTATTTTGTAATTATTCGTTATTATAGAAACAGAAATGAATGCATGTAATAACTCGAAACGTTAATAACTAGTTATCTGGGTCAAAATATAGGATACTTTTTACTGTGGGAAAATATCTCATCAATGAGAAATCTACACTAACTGGTAAAACTAGGAACGAGCCCGAGCGGACTCAGGGTGAGTTTATAGCTTATATTTTTTAGTTTAGGGAATCAAACAGTATTACAGTTAATAAAATTTAAAAAAAGAAAAATATACACATTTACCAATTAAGTTACCGCAATTTGGAATAACATAGACATCATTGGTAATAAAAATAGAAATTTTTGACTAAATAATAAAAAAAAATTAAAAGAAAGGCGGCACTCGTCGAATCTATCCCGTTTTCTCCAGCCCCAGGGAACTTGTTCAGCAACACACACCCGCCAGTGATACGTGCCTTGCTCTTACTGATTGATTGATGATACTTGAGATAGAAAACGTTTTTGCTTCAAATATAATACTTGTATATAGTATTTTTGAGTTCTTTGAATGAAATTTAGTCATAAGTGTTTTTGTATAATTTACAAAATAATATCACCAAATGATTATTTTAAAAAGTTACTATATATAAAGCGCATTTTAAGCTGTCGGTTCTGCGCTTTATCTCTATGATACAGTAAACTTATGATTCCGCCGGATTCTACTCTTGAGTTTGCGCACATACTTATACACTATAATATATCCGGACGATGACTAGAAAAACATTTTTAGGATCAACAAAAATTTTATGATATTATCTAATATATAAAAACTTTGTGTCACAGTGTTTGTTATCGAGCTCCTCCGAAACAGCTTGACCGATTTTTATAAATTTTTTTTGTGTATGTTTGGTAGGTCTAAGAACAGGTCATAGGCTATTTTTTATTCCCTTAGGTGATAAAGGTGGCCCTCACCAGATTTATCTTTTTTAATTTTAAGACCAAATTTTAATTTTTATTTTTTTATGATTTAGCGTCAAAAATACTCATAACCCTAAATTATTTTCTTTCTACTAACACGGGCGGAGCCGTGAGAATTGCTAGTTAGTGTATAATGATTGGTTTTCTATGTTACTTGTGCTAAACGCGCAGAGCCGTCAAATAGATGCAGTTGAAACTTCAGATTTGAGAAAATATATTGTATTCGACAACTATAGGGATATAAATATTTATACATTTTATTTTAAGCTATTGCATAGCTTCTGTCGCGGGCCTTGAGCGTGGAGACCGAATCCAGAAATTCCGTAACGAAAGTAACCTAACACATTTTGTGTTGATTGCGAAAAGGTTTTTTTTTCAATAATGACATGGGTGTCATTTTCATGGTTTCTCGGGGTGCTGATTGCGAAAACGAGGTCCATTTTCAAATCCAAGATGGCGGATATCCGGTTTTTTTTTTCAATAATGACATAGGTGTCATTTTCGAGGTTTCTTGGGGTGCTGATTGCGAAAATGGGGTCCATTTTCAAATCCAAGATGGCGGACATCCGGGTTTTTTTCAAAAGATAATAAAAATATTTTGAACAATATTAACTTCTCATTTATTTAATAAAAGAAAAAAGTTGTTTTCTTATCGGTCACCACGCTCAAAAAGTGTAACTTGAATTAATATCAAAGAAAAAAAAACAAAGGAAAAAAATACTGCATAAATAAAATAAATAAATAATTACAATTACATAAGTTGATAAAAACAGCTATGCAATAGCTTTACCACGGCAGTCTCCGAGTGCCACACGTCTTTTTATCTATACATATAATAAAACTGTAGAAAAGTCGTTTTTGTACATCAAAAAAAAATTACAAAAAAATAGCCAGGGTGTTAAAGGACAACCAATAGAACCCATTTCCAGCATTTTTAGAATTTTTGTCTGTTTGTCTGTTTGTCGGTTTGTCGGTTTGTCGGTTTGTCTGTTTATTTATCCGGGCATCACGTAAAATGTACGAAAGCAATGTAGATAACTTTTATTCACAACGATTGAACGTAACTTGAAGTAACATTTAGTTTTTGTTTCATTGCAATCGGTTCAGTCTTTCAAAAGATATTTGAGTTTAAAGTGAAGAAGTAGAGAAATTCCAGAAGTAAAATTAGGGTTATGTGAATTTGGTCTCACTCATCTAGACGCCTGAATGTAAATATGCGTGCACAGTTAGGAGACTGCGTAAATGCACAGGAGTTTTCCAATTTATTGTTACAAATAGGCGATGGCACATACCCCGTACAAGAAGATGGAAAAGTTATTTTGATTGATAATGATTTGAATTGATGGTTCCACAGCTAATGTTGTTTATAAAGAAGCACTAGCATAAATAAAAAAAATGATTTGTATCGGTATCCTCCAACAGCGCTTCGCAGTAAAAAATACATTGTTAAGTTCCGACATCCACGCGAACGAAGTCGCGGGCACAGCTAGTTAAATAATAAGCGTTGGTGTGTAAAGTATATTTTAGAGGAAAGTAACGTAAAGTAAAAGTATGAAAATTTCTGATATAATTATTAATTATTCTAAGTACTTTCATGCGACTCGTACCCACCTCTAAAATATTATATAAAATTTTCTCAAAATATTGCAAAATATTCTATGAAAAATAATCCCATCAACAAAAACGAGGAACGAGAACTTTACAATGTGCTATGTAAAATGTAACATTTTTCAAATAGATGTATTCTAAATATGATCGTGATCGTACATGAAAAATGAGTGGTTTTATAGAATACCAGCGCGCATCAGTCCTCGAGGCGTCGATGTCATCCATTACTCGGCCCGAGGGTCTAAGCTTGCGATATGTAACGTTGTGAGTTTCACACGTGGTTAGGTACAAGATGTACATAAATTCTTTCATTATTATTTGATTGATGATAGAATTGTCGAAAAATGTTGAAAAATGTCAAATTGAGTAAATCTGTACGTTATTTCTTGTAACAGCTATGACTTGATGTTGATGAAAGCTAGTATTCTCACATATAACACCTGCTAAGTCACTACACGCTTTGATGATGATGATGATGATGAACAAACAGACTGCCACATTTACAATGAGCAAGGAATATAATACCGTAATGTTAATTGTTTAAATTAATTTATAGCTGGCAAACTTCAAAGTACCAGCTTAGCTAATTTAAATTGGAAGATTGCCTGAAAATTCTAAAAGAAAAATCGCTCTTTGTAGTAAATGGCAAAATACTATATACACACATCAAAATTCTATTAATATGTGTATGAAATGCTTTCATCTGCCATTCAATATTTAGTTACCACATATGAACTATAAATTTGTCTCCTTCATGTAAATGTAAGATCATATCCAGCTGCGGGACTGTAAGAAATCTGAATAATTATTGCAAGTATCATATTCACCACAGAAGAAAAATTGCAGTAAAGCAGCATTATTGACATTTAAAATCAGTATCTAAACTAATTATATAGTTGGTTTGATAAATATTTTTTAGTTCCATTTTAGTTTGCGGTCTCAATACTGACCGTTCACTCGACGCAGCGGCGCAGATATTTTCAATATTCAAGTATTTGCAATAGTTTCATTGAAAATAATTTGATTTTTATATTCACTCAAACAAATATTCTGTTAAAAATGTTGATCAGCCAAGTTAAACTAGCAGAGGTGCATTAATATCATATTAGAAATGGCAATCGCCTGACTTCAGAAGTATTAATATACGAAAACCAATTGTAACGTATAACAATATTATTTGCTGTTATAATATGGAAAAAAAACACCGTAAAGAAATCGACATGCTTAAAGGAAGTAGTGCTTAAAAGTGTCCGCCATGCAACATTTGGCAATAAAATTTAGAAAAAAAAATATTCTGCATAAAATTATTACAATTTTTTACTATTCTACTACCAGTTCGGAAAGAAGAAGCCCCTGACCTGGGAAGAGCTGGCAAAAGAAACTCAGAATGGTATAGTTTGGTGATCTATAGACTGGACATATTGAATGGAAGTCAGTGCTCACCAGTGGACCAGCAAAAGGCTGAATTATAAATGAGTGGGCAAAGGACCTTAAACAAAATTTAATCTTTGATGTCAATATGTGATGACTATAAGTCGAGAATTTCCTATAGTAAACCAATTTTATCATTTGTAGATTAATTAAGTACAGATTTTAAGACTTTAATTACGAATTCGTCTTAAATTATTTTTAAAGCAAATAACATTAATTAGCAGATCCATTAGAGATATTTTTGTAAATAATTTGAACGTCACAAACAAATATACAAGAGCTTTGAAAAGCACTCTCTGGATTAAAATAAGTAAAACTTGTCATCGGACATTTCTCAGAACTTCGTCTTATCTTATAGTTGATAAAGCTTCATGGTTAATGGAAAACTGATGTTTCCGTAACACTGTCAATATCTCGTTGAGCAAACTGAGAGCTCTCTTGGTAACGTTTGATTTATTTTACATTGCACACTCTAGTGTTGATTTTCTATTAGAATTGATATATTGAACCAAGTTGCCATTTGCCAAAATTAATTTGGCTATGAAACATATATTTTTTTATTATAATACGTGAATTATAAAAACACTGCACATTTACATTTAATTATTACATAATTTAAATTTGGTTAACTCTTTCAACCTTTTTTTTATTTTATCCCACCACAATTGTCTATTACAAAATGGCGTAAGCTCTTTTTATAAAAAAGTGAAATTGTGATGATATTATGTGCAGCCATCACAAGCTTCGTAGATTACAATGGAACAACACGATGCTGTGTATTAAACAAATTTATAGATATTTAAAGGCAGTGGTAGCCCAGCGGTAACGCGTCGCTTGTATAACCGAGTGATGCGGGTTCAAATCCGGGTCTCGCACCTCTGATATTTTCATGTGCGAATCATTTCTATCATGATTACCACTTGTTGTCTTACGGTGAAGGAAAACATCGTGAGGAAACCTGCATGTCTGAGAAAACCTAGCAAGTTTTCGTAAGACATGTGAAGTCCGCCAACACGCACTGGGCCAGCGCGGTGGACTATGGCCTGATCCCCCTCGTACTGAGGGAGGCCCGTGCCCAGCAGTGGGACGTTAAAAAGGGCTGATGATGATGATGATAGATATTTAAAGGTTTAACTATAAAAAATAATAATAATTGTTGTATACTTGTTAAAGTACACATTACACCTACATACATGTACATATTGTAACCACAGTACTTATTATGTTTACTCACTTAAACGGACTAATTGGCGACATTGTTTAATCTACAGGACACTCGATACTATTTGCACTACCCAGGTACAATTACTACGGATCCTGTTCATTACCGTTTTAACTTAATTTAAACATCGTACAATTAATTTGAAGCACTTAAGTTCATATTATATGCCACTTGATAAGTTATCAAATTATTAAAGTTCTATTCAATTTTGTAATTAATGACATTAAAATATGCCAGTTTTGTACAAATTGACTACTCGTTTGGCGCAGCTGGTAGTGCAAGCGTACTTGCTGTGCAAGCGATCGTCGGTTCGAGTCCCACTAGGGACATTTATTAGTGAGTACAAATATTTGTTATTAATATATACTCGTAATAAATGTATGTGTTACCAACTTTAGATATTGTTAATATTTAATAAAGAAACGTGCAATATTTTAATAAGTAATGAAACTGTTTAAATTTAAATATTTTAATAATATCTTATTTTCTTTATTGATATATGATTTATAAATATTAATTATATACGGACTTTCTTTTGACCATAGACTAAAAGAAGTCTATGGTCAAACAAAACGAAGGCGGGAAAATAGACTGTATTCGGAGGGAACTGTTTGAGCTGAAACACAAAAAAATATATATTGAAAAGTAGAATTGTACGAACATACTAACAAAGTGTTTAATAATATGTTGTTTTAACTGGTTTTTGTTAAATTTTAATATATTTGTCATAAATAACGCTGTTTTTTATTGAAGTGGCTAAAATATGTATTTGAAGTTATTTATGTGTGTATAACACAAGCCCCGTAGCATACCATAAAACTAGGTAGATGGCGAAGTAAGAGGTGTGAAACCAGGGTGTTTGTTGCTAAAATAAGATGTAAGATATAGACTTGTTACGTCATGTTGATATTCTCGCAAACAATGAAAACGAAAATTATTCTCTCTAAGTACAATCCTTCTCAATAAAACTAATTATGAAAATTAGTTCACAAATGTTGAAGAAACAGAGTTACAAAGAAAAAATACAGTAATATTAACAACCACTTCAGTTTGAAAGCAATAGAAAAATTGCGATTTCTAAGAATAAAATAAGTTCCATATTAATGAGTCGTATTTATAAAAATTAGGACGATGTCGTGAATATTTTGAACAAGTAACGCTCTTGCTTTATTTCGGTTCTTATTTTTTTGTCCTTAAATGAAGAAATGATTTATTCCCTATACAAACTTTCAACCCCTATTTTACCCCTTCAAATTTCATTTTTTGGCAAAAACCTATTCTGCAAACAACAAGCCATTGCACGTTTTCATTAATTGACGAGGAAACATTTTTCCCACAATGTCAATGACTTGAGATGCATACGTGTAACTCAGCAACTATTGGCCTGAGTGTAGTAATAGTAACATTAGCGATAATATTAACTTAGATATCGCGATTACCTTTTCGAAGTCAGTCAAAAGAAAAAAAAATAAGTTAAGATAATAAATAATAATATAGTAAACTAGCAGTTTCCGCAGCTCCGCCCGCGTTCTAAGGACGGAAACCTAATTCTATTACATATTAAAAAAATACTCGTATACCTCTTTCACTGCTCACTGCAATATTGACAAAATGGAAGTATCTAAATTGAAATGGCAATGCCTAGGAAAATAAAAAGTTGCCTACGTCCTATTCTCAGAACTACCAAATATACACAAAAAAAAAAGTAAAAAATCGGTAAAGCCGTTTCGGACGAGTTCGACAACAAACACTTAGATTATACTTTAATTAATTATTAGTTGCATCATATTAGAATACATCGCCCTTAAACATTTGTAAAAATACATTGAATTTGTTAAACCAGCATTAAAAAAAAAAATAACTGTCCCACGGCAACAATACATTGTTCCTGATTAAAAAATACTCTATGTGCTATCACAGTCTATAATCTTGATGATAGTAGTCATAACAAAGCTCGTGTCCAGAAGCGGGATGTTAAGAAGGTTCTCAATAGATACGAATGAAACTTAAGTCTACTATTATAGCATTAGGATTGAACCGTTCTTGTAAAATTGAAAATTGATAGATACACCATTATCTATTAAATAAGCCAAAATCCATTGACCTTATGACTTTTCCCGCAATTTGAGGAAAATTATGTTTTATAACATTTCAAGCGACAGTCCCTCGAGGTTGCTTTCAAAGTTAATTAATGAAAATGTCTATAAAATATATTATAATTCACTACCTATTTACTTAAGATACTCAAATTTTTCTACTATGTTATTATATATAAGTGTAATATATGTTATATCATTTTGTTGATGTCACAGGTTTCATTTTTGGGCATATATTTAAAATATCCAATACTAGCGACTCATCCACGCTTAGCTCGCGTCCGTCCCTCAGTATAATTTTTTAACAGTAGTCACTTCAGAGGTTAGCTGGAACAAACAAAAATACAAATACTTGTTGTGCTAGCGGTAGCGGCTTCGAGTCCTGATGAACGCAATCGTTTGTGATGAACACGAATGTTTGTATTTCAGCCATGGGTGTTTATATTTATAAGATGTATTTTTTCCGTTTAAAATTATATAAAATATGTAATGTATCAACTATCTAGTACCCATAACACAAGCCTCGTAGCTTACCATGGAACTAGATAGCGCTGTGTGTTAATGTTGTACTTTTTATTTATATGAATTAAATATTCTATAGATCATATTCATATTCGTCGTTTAGTCAACACAAGTCTAAGGTAAACAAACTGCTAAATATTGGTAGTAATTCTATAATTACATAATAAAGAAACAAATACCCCACAACTTTTTTATGTAGTGCATAAAAGTCGCTCACGCACAGGTCTTTAGTTAAGGTGGCTACACACGTTAGACTTTGCTTCAAATAGGCACGAATAAGTGTTTGACTAGACAATATTTATTATTATTAATGTTTTGAAATGCATTTATGCATACCGCCTAAAGGTTTTTTTTTATGGGACAAAGGGGGGCAGGAGGCTCACCTGATGGTAAGTGACCACCGCCGCCCATGGACATCTGCAACACCACAGGGCTTGCAAATGCGTTGTCGGCCTTTTAGGAAAGGGAGGGAGGGAAGAGGGAGAAGGACAGGAAGAGGGATAGGGAGTGGGCCTTCCGGACTCTCACTTACCGGACGAAACGCGACAGCATAGCTGCCACTTCACGCCGGTCTTCTGTGAGAGAGTGGTACTATACGGGGCGTGCCGGCCCATTCGGCTGCTACCCGAAGGTAACAAGCATGGCACTACCACTTGTAATAACAGGTATGTGGGGGTTACCAGATAGAAAATCCAGTAGTACCAAATAAAATCCATTAAAACCTCCCGTGTCTTCATAGGGTGTCAGTAGGATTGCTTACAACCACCGCTCGGCTGGATTGCCGTACACTAGAGAAGCCTACGACTCGTACACGAAAAGGTGAACGCACGTTGGGGGGAAGACTGGACAGTCTACGTCATATCCTCGTTTCCTCCAACTGCTCAACGTTGTGGTATTGTCAACCTATGTAAGAATATATGGAAGATTTTTAATGGCTCTAGACTAAGCGCGTGAGTCCATTTTGAAGATTCATATTACGTCATTATATTCGTTTTTATAGCATACCTATGTGTTTTTTTTGCATTCAAAATTCTAAAAATCTTGGGCGCCATTTTATGTATTTTAAATTTTTTGTGTGAATTGATCGGGTGGGGTATATAATGATGCAAACCACAAAGATGCGGTATTAATTTCATTTCGTGTAAAGTCGCCTTAAGACAATTTACGAGTAAATATAAAACGTTTTATGTTAGGAGTGATACGATCTCAAATAACACAAGAAAAATAGTAAAAAGTGATAATTGTAACTTAACATTATTTTAAAACCTTGTGAGTGAATTTTAAAACCCTTTTATTAGTTTTAATATAAATAATTTTTAATTTATAATTAATTAATTAAAAGTACGTACGAGGGTGAGTCGTTAAAGAACATCTAACTTGTCTTAAACTTTTGGTTTTTAGGAGTCCAGTCCCATCAGGGTCTCCTGTGACCATGATTGATTTTATATTTCAATTTGACACTAACTCTTATCATATAATCTAATATTAAAATTATTTATAGTTTCAATAAACAGAGGAAATCGATTTTAAAACTTATATTAGAGTGAATAACTAAACATTCCAAATAAAGCGAGAAAATAACCTTTATTAAATCGATTTCATTGATAGCTAGCAGTTTTATATCACAGAACATATATACCCTAACGGGTTTTATATTTGCATGTTATCAATGACAATTTCAATATTAAAGGGTAAGATTGTATGTTTCAACGCCCTAATGTCAGGAACTGACAATCCGATTTAAAACTACGGAACCAACCCAAAGCGAGGGTAAATTGTATATTTAATAGCAGTGTATTTAATAACATAACTGCCTCGGTGGTGTAGTGGCTAGCATGTACGGTCGCACACCGGGAGGTCCTGGGTTCGAGTCCCGGGTCGGGCCAAGTTTAGTTATTGAGTCTTTCTGTTTCGAAGGCTCAGTAACAGCCCGGAGTTGGGAAGTTGGCGGTGTTTCACCCCCGTGCCTCGGAGAGCACGTAAAGCCGTCGGTCCTGCGCCTTAACTCTCACTGGTCGTGTCGAGCAGTCGTCCCACCGGAATATGAGAGTGATAAGGAACAGAGAGTGCACTTGTGTTTGCGCGTACACTTGTGCACTATAATATGTCCCGCGCCGTTGGCTAGTCTTAATGAGTTTGGCCGCCGTGGCCGTAATCGGCCGGGAGGACATTATTTAATAACATTTATTGACACTGCTATAATTAGATTAACCTCAAAATTTAGGGATAGAGAGAGAGAGAGGGAGAGCGAGAGAAAGAGAGATAGCGAGAGAGAGAAAGAGAGAGAGCGAGAGTGAAAGTAAAACGCAATAATAATAATTATTAGAAGGACAAAATTGACTTCCAAGGTTTGACTATGAATAAAGCTTATAAGCTTTAGAAGCATGTTGAAGCGCTCATTAATGTACAAAATAACATGTACCCGTACGTAAAACGAGCTCCATTCAAAATTATGAAACATAATTTGTACGTTTCAATATACTAAATAATATTATTCATTTGCTTCTATGTAAATAAATCTCTACCTGATTTCAAATATTTTTTATGGTGTACAATTTCCTGTACAATTTTCTAACTTATAATGACCAATTTATATACTTTCATCATTTAAAGACTGACCAATCTGTATCATGTACGAATTAATATAACAATTCATATTCTACGGAAATATGAAAGTACATATATTGTCTATTTTCTATTTGTTCTGTTTTACTTTATTCGCATTCGTTACACAAGTGAATGCCCCTGGCGGGACTCAAAGTCGCGACCGCTAGCACAGTAACTAAGGGTCTCTAAAAACTGAGCCAAAATTGTCGTAAAAATATTGATTTAAATCTAAAAAGTGTTAAAGCCATAACTAAATGTTAACATTAGTTTTAGAAGTAGAGACGATATAAACATTTACCTACGAGTATATTGTATACAGAATCATTTTCTTGAAATATAGTGTGTGGATAATCAAACGGAATGCGGCGTAATTGTGAAAAGTTATAAATATTGGTAGATGAATTCAATTTACTCATTCTTTCATATAAAAACACCTATAAAAACATAAACCAAATATTAAACTAAGAATTATAAAAGAAATGAACAAGTTTTTGGCATTGGTTGTTGTATTGTTTGTGCTGAGTGTCGTCAGTGCAAAGTATTCAGGGCCGTGGATCGACGAGAAACAAAATGACGACGATTTGTATATGACTGCTTAGAAATAGCAGATGAAATTATGTAGATAATAAGAAATATTTTTCGATTTTCTGACTCAATTGGGGTTGAATGTTGATTATACATCATAATTTAAAGGTCAAACGTCTTTCTGGTAAGCCGATCAATCGCAAGATTTATTCATAAGTAATGAGCGTAAGACTGCATTTTGACAAGATTTTTAGAAAAGAATGATTTTCATTTACATGCAATTTTAATAAAAATGTTAATAAGAAAATGATGTTAAAAAAACATTACTTTTTTTCTGCAACCCTTAATTTTTTTGTGAGACTCACCGGCCAGAATCCAACCAGTACTATACCCACTAAAACCCGTGACGTATGTTAATTCGACCAAGAGATTAAATGTTGTAAAATTTTTATCATAGTTGATACCTTTCTGTACTTATTCCAAATCTTACTTTGAAAAGTCTAATTTATTTACAAAGCTTGTAATAATTATTTACTTATTTACAAAAATAGTAGAAGTTTTGTGTAAATAAATTTATTTTTAGCACGATTAAAAAATAATGGAAAAGTAATTGAATACAAAAACACTGCCCTTTGAGAAGCGCACTCGATAAAATAATAACATCGTAGAAAACAAAAAAATGACATAAAAATGTGACTTGAATATATAAATCTAGGTTTACCAATATTACAAAGCGTTGAAAACAAAAAAAAAATAAATCTCTAAAATTACTAATCCTATTATGTAAGTTCTTTCACTAATAAGAACGTCGCGTAACGCCTATTGTATATTATGTTTGTTATCCGATAAATTGTATTTTTTTTGTTAAAAATTATAATATCTTTATCATTTCGATGTGACAATTGCATTACCACTAGCTACCATGGCGCCTAAAATATCGGGGACTCTAAAAATCTAAAAAAAGATTACGTTTCACTTCATAATAATATTGTCAGTGAACATTTAAAGAATTATATAATCACTTTAATTGAAGTTAGAGAGAAAACGCATAAAATGCACACTTTCACATAATAATATACTACATAATATTTTGTTTCCACATCATCAATCATCAGGACAGGGCAGTTATCAATACGGTTACTAAACGAAGCGCGGCACGTGATCCGAGTGATAGCAACGCCGTAAACACTCGGCAAACTTCATGCTAAGACGGAGCCTAGCTTATGGATAGGGTTATGAGGGATGAGGACTGGCCTTTGAGCCCAGTTGAAGATCAGTACCTCTCTCCTAGGAATTGTTTCGCGTTCCGTGTTGTTCCGTGACCAAAACATGGTCATAGTAAAGTCAAAGCCTATGAAACATAAGTCGGCCAACGAGCGTGACACGCTTGGGACATTAGTGTATGGCAGCATAGGCTTTGGTAAAATACTATGTGGTACTGAGTGGCTATTTTTGTTTGAACTCTGAAACGACTTGACAGATTTGAATGTTTAGTACACGTACGTCGTTAGATTCATCGCGTTCTCAAGATAAGTTACAGGTTTTAAAAATAATAGAAATCTATGGCTGACGTTGAAATAATTCGTAAAAAGTAAGGTTTCCTTACACTTATATATTATCTGGGATATATGAAGCTAAAATAAGTTACTGAATTTAGTCACGTACTAGCCAGCAGTATTTTGTTAGTGACATCAGCTTTGGAATGGCAAATATTGTCATAGCTTCATGTAGGAATGGTCTACGCATATTTGTTTTTCTTTACGTTGGGAAATGAATTAACGCATACTACCAGGTTGCTATGTGGGACTCATCGGCTTAAAATAAGCCAGTACTATCCACTAAAACCCAGCAAAACCTTCCTCTGTTTTAATGGGATGGGATCGCTTAAACATCAACCAATATATTAATAACTATAACCATTGAATATTTGTATATCATAACAAAATCTATTTAAAAAGTTTCGAAGAATTCAGGTAAAAGGAAATAAAACATAGTATAAAATAAATTTAACAATTTAATTCAAAGCTGAACACATTCACCTTCAATCTTTATAAATCCCGGAGAACATGGTTCGCTACTTCGGAATGTTACCGCTGCATGAACTGGACCTGAAGCTATGGAAGCCAGGAGCACGAAAAACGTCACAAATAAATAAAAAATGTTATACATTTTAATATATAAAATACCTATTAGATGCGTATTAGAGATCTAAAGATCCTTAGTTTCAACTTTGCAATAAATATGTATAGGAATTGTGCCAATATAAAGGAAAAATGAATTAAATCTAACCATGAAGGTACTTGTTTAACAATTGCGAAAACTAATTCTTGTTATAATTTGATTTATTTTGACATTATTGTTTTCATGCACAATATATTTCACATTACTAAATGAGATTACTTTATAGTGTTTATGGTATACAAGTAATATATACATACTTTACACGGTATAAAAATAAATTTAAAAGGTCTTTCTGTGATTTAGGAATATTTTTTTAGTTCATAATACTATTATGATTCACATACTGCTTCTTTTTAATATTTAGTGAAATCAATGAAAAAAAATCAAAAGTAGTTTTTTTTTAATATAAATAGACGGATAATTACGGTTCCATCCGAATATATCTATCGCAAATTTTCCGAATTATGAATAGATAGAAATAGAACAGTAGAAGAACGTCAATAAAAGCAAAAGTTAAGGCAGACTTGGCCTTCTACGATTTTATAGAAAAAAAATATTCATGTGTACCAAATTGATAAAAAGTTATAAGAAAATATAGTAAATATAAAATAATTTTACGGTTATTAGTTATTAAAGGTGTATATAATCGTATGTATAAAAATCTCGTGTCACAGTGTTTGCTATCGAACTCCGAAATGGCTTGACCGATTTTTATGAAAATTTTTGTTTATATTTGGTAGGTCTGATTATAGGTCGTAGGCTAATCTTTATTCTACTAGGTGATACGAGTGGCCATCTCTAGATATTTCATTTTTAGACTAAAATTTTTATCCGTCACGTTATTATGAATTATTGGCATCAAAAAATTCTCATATCTCTTAATTTTTTTCCTTAGAACGCGGCACGCTATTAAATAAATAATATGTAATAATTTAATACTTTAGCTCGTGGCTTTTCTATTGTTGTACAGTGAGATGTACGCATCATAAGTTTTACACAGAGGACGTGGCGGATATGATCAATTATGTATCGAATAACGGTGTAAGTATTCGTCATGAATAAAATCAATGAAATACCTTTAAATCGAATATATTATGCTCTCATTTTTCGTTAATATCAATTGTTACGCCTTGGCAGTAAAACTTGTGCTGTCACAGCAAATGGCGGCGCGGCGTCACGCTGCACTGTTCTACGTCACCACTCTCGGCTCTTTTGAGTGTTCAAAACAACCTTTATTGCAAGTATTTTATTACTTATTAGCAAACCCAGTCCGCTTCAAGCTCGAGGGCGCAAGTCAAAATAAATTATAAGGTTTTTATACGTTTGTAATAAAATAAAAGCAGCCTATGTTACTCCTTATGAATACACAAGTATATACATATACAAGTTATATGCTGTAACTATTCAACATCAAACCGGTCTTTTTATACGGAAGTGTGTGTTGGCCAGCACTTTCTCGACACACTCAGGACCTTCGCATCATGGAGATGAAGATTCTTAGGTGGTGATGTAACTGCATACCAACCACCCCTAGTGGGACTTGAATCCGCAACCGGTATAGCAAGTAGGGTCACCAAAAAACTTAGCCAAATGTGACGGTAAACGTGAAATTTGATTAATATATTATTTACGAATTTGTAATAAAAGTTTTTACATTATACCTTACTTTATTTTTTATACAAAATTAAATATACCTACAGTAGCAATATTAGGGTGTAATAAAGAAATGGGATGTAAAAGTCAAAGTTCATAGAACAACTCAGTCAAGTGTAAATTAACGCGCATAGAGGGTTCTCCGTTCAGAATACACATTAATATATATATGTATTCGAGACTAAAAAAGAAAAAATATATATATGAGGCCTTGTTACATTAAATAAGTTATTTTTATGGACAATGTGTACCTCTTTAAAAACAGGATCCATTTAAACCTCCATGGAGCATGGAGCATTCTATAATTTGGCAAATAAAAAATGTATTATCGGTCTCAGTAGCGTCTGGCAATCCAGCCGGGCGCGAAGTCAAGAAACGCGCAGGGAGGGCCCACTTCGGTGGGCGGTGTGTTTCTGGTACTTCTCTGTATAGAAGACTGAGCCGTGTGGTCTGCTTAGTCGTCGTAGTTGATTGCGTAAGCGATCCTGCGACGCTCCATTATTTATTGATTTAATGGGCAGTACTGGCTTGCTGGTGAGCCCCAATATCTACCTGTTCCCTAAGAATAAAAAAAGCCGTAGAGGTATCGTGTTAAAGTGTATTTGTGACCTAAGAAGACCCATAATAGCAGGAATTGGGTTTTAGTGGGCAGATCTGGTTTTTCTAGTCAGTGAGCCCCTCAGTACCACCCGTATGTACTCGTATATAGGTGATTAATTGAAGATTCTAGAACACAGAAACTTTCAAGGAATATAAATTTTCAAATTAAGTCACACAATATTTTAATATTATGTTCATAAACATTAAATTACTAAGTTTCTTACGAATGCTAAACAATTAAAGCTAAAGGAATAAAAAAGGACTCATAATACCCCTGTGTCGTAACTCTGCCCTAAAGTAATTGCCAGGCGACTCATTGCGGCAGAAACCTGCTCTCATTACGTCGTCCTAATTTGCTTTCACCTGAAGACTTCTCGTCTCGATCGCACTGAGTTTTGAGTTGAAAATTTTCCTTTGCACCAGATGCTAGTAATTTCTGTTATATTATTATACGAGCAACCCGGCCCACTTCGCTGGGCGTAAGTTAAAACAAATAAAACGATTTTAATAATTTTCTAATGAAATAAAAGTAGCCTTAATTACTGCTTATAACATTAGCTATCTGTGAATCAAAGTTTCGTCAAAATCGGTCCAGCCGTTTCAGAGATTAGCCGGAACAAACAGATCTTAGTTAAAGCTGTTAATTTGAAATAAAAATCAGACAGTTCAATTTTATTTATATGTACCTACTGATTATAGTTTTTTTGGCAATAAGTTAATAGAACTGTAGAATTTTTAACTAGTGTTAGACCATAAATATTTTTTCATTGCTAACACAAAAAAGGTCTCATCAGTAACTAAACAAAAAAGTAAATCAATTGAGAGACAGAAGAGGAAAAGGTACTATAAAAAGTTTTGTATTTTTTATTTATACCTACCTATATATTATAGAACAATGTCACTTTACCTCGTCTGTACGCTTAGCTCTTTTAGACCAGGCAACGGATTTTAATGCGTTTTTCATCAATTATCTTCAAAAGGAAGGTTTACATGACGCATAATACATGCAAATGATAGTAGAAAGGGCCGAGTAAATAACTAATTTCTGTGATCTTTACTTTCTGATGTACACTAATCGCTAAAATGTTTAACTTAATTACATGTTTAGGTTCTGGGGAAAATTGGTACACAGATTCTCCTATGAATGCATTCTCGTAGAAATTCGTAAAGAGAATAACAATGGGGGTTTTAATGGGGTCTTTGTCCAGCTCAGGGGACTGTGACATTCTTACTGACTAAATATTTAACGAAACCCTCATCGCCCTTACGGGACGTCATAAGATAGCTTGTGTAAGATAATATTATATGCTAACTTTGTGACAATATCTTTGACATTTTTATAAGTTTTATAACACGTTATTTAAAAGTTTGACAAGTGTTTTTAAATATAACAAACAAAAATCATAATGTAATTAACGTACTGTCTAAGTGAGTATAAGTCAGTGTCTAAATATAATTGTTTATAAAATTCCTTATTGGGCATAAGGAATTTTATAAACAGTTGTTTTAGAAATTTATCCGTCCCGCAGGGCAGCGTGCTCGGCCCAACCCTCTTTTTGATTTACATTAACGACCTATGTCGTATGACCATCCCTCACACCAAAATTATCTGCTATGCGGATGACACGATCCTCCTAATAGAAGGTAAATCATGGGAACAGGCTCGTTGTTTTGCGGAAAACACCCTTTCAGTGGTCACAAACTGGCTATCATCTCGTCTCCTTACACTGAACTTAGCAAAAACCAAATTTGTTACCTTCTCCCCTACTCTATCCTCTCAACCTTGTAGTTCTTTCACGATAAAATTACATAACTGTCCAAGTAATGATAATGTTTGCTTATGTCCATCCCTGGATCGTGTGGAAAAAATAAATTATCTCGGTGTTGTCCTTGATAATACTCTAACCTGGCGTAGTCATATAGCATTACTAACCCAACGTCTTAGGAAGCTGTTATATATTTTTAGAAAAATTTCTCATGTTGGTGATCTCGACTTATTAATGATGGTCTATCATGCGCTGGTTCAGTCCTTATTGAATTATTGTATTACAGCTTGGGGTGGATGTTCTACCTCCATTCTTCTGCCTTTAGAACGAGCTCAAAGAGCCATACTTAAAATAATAATAAAAAAACCAATTAGATACCCCACACATCTTCTCTTTAATGATTGCAAAGCGTTATCAGTAAGACAACTTTACATCTTGAAATCTATCTCTAAATTTCACCCACTAGCAGCACGTAAGTTCCCAAGTTTTAATAACCGCAGAGTTCCAGTCATCTTTAATACTAAACGGTATAGAACATATCTTGCAGGTCGGCACCTCGAAGTTCTCGGCCCGCGATTATATAATAAAGTCAACCGTCATCTTAATATTTTGCACTTGACACCGAATAAACTTAAATCAGTTATTAAAACTTGGCTTAAGAGTTTAAGCTACTCAGATACGAAAGCTCTATTAAAGGTAATACCGTGATACACACACACACACACACACACACACACACACACACACACACACACACGCACACTTAATCTTTATCATATTATTAGATAGTCCCTTAATTAATAAAAATAATATTAATAATGTTGAATTTAATTATAAATGTTAATTCTTATATATATTTTCATTATAATTGTCGTCTTGTCACCTTAAGCTTAGTCTTAAATTGGATAAGAGGGTCCGTGGAAGGTTAGACGTACGCGACACAGGGCATCCTAGTGCGTGCGTCTCAGCACTCCATTTGCCTATATATAGTTACATAATTAATAATTGTATTAGTTTAAGGAGTATGTTTGTTTCCTATTATGTTAATGAATTAAATAAATGATTAAATGATTAAATGTTTACCAAATTAAAAAATATTAATAATACTTACGTATAATGCTGTGTATAATATATACATACGAGTATTTGAAAGAGCCGATATGAGTTCTATATAATTTTTCCTCGTATTGATTTAGTAGATTAGAAAGTCATACTAGTTTTGAAGGTATAATGTAAATAATCAAACATTCAATTAAAAAGTAATAAAATGATAATAATTAATAATACGATTCATTGTCAAAGGATCAAAATAACAATCAAACCACAAGGTAATAAGGTTGCTTAAGCCGCATTACGCGTACAGCATAGTTTCCCAACCCAATATAACAAAAAGCACGCCAAGAAATAATATAGTTAAAAATCATGTCCACAGAAGCTGACACTCCGTCAGAAACACACATTCACATTAACAATATTAGTATAAAATTATAATATATCTCCTGCGTAATTGGCTAGTCTCAATGAGCAGTGGTAGCCCAGCGGTAGTACGCTCGCTTGCATAATTGAGTGATGCGGGTTCGAATCCGGGTCTCGCACCTCTGATATTTTCATGTGCAAATCATTTTCTATCATGATTACCACTTGTCTTACGGTGAAGGAAAACATCGTGAAGAAACCTGTATGACTTAGAAAAACCTAGCAAGTTTTCGAAAGACATGTGAAGTCCGTCAAAACGCACTAGGCCAGCGCGGTGGATTACGGCCTGATTCCCCTCGTACTGAGGGAGGCCCTGAGGCCCGGAGGAGCAGTGGGACGTTAAAAATGGCTGAAGATGAATAAGATTTGCTGCCGTGGCTGTTATCGGAGGTCATTATTATTATTATTAGTATGAATTTACCTATAATGTACAAACATTCGACCTGAGACCAAAATTTACATAATATAACCATACGCCATTCACTAGATCAACAAAGCAGTGAAGCGTAGCAATACATGTAATAATGGTCTAAGACTGTATACTACAATACTAAATACAATGACTGTAGTAACTATAACATTTCATTAATAACCTTTTTGTTTCCATTAGCGTGGGATAGCTAGAGGTTAATGTCCGCACAACAAAAACTAGATGATATGTCGCATTTTAGTTTTAGCTGGCCTTTGTGCACCTGAAGGTATAATTTATATAATTTACTAACTTGTACTGGTATATTTTATTTATTAACTAGTAACTTGCCCTCGGTCCGCTTGGGTTTGCCTCTAGGGACGTTATAATGATAAGTTTGACCGGGATAGTCACTTATTTCTATCATTATACCAAAATATTATTAAATCTGTCCAGTGGTTTACTTGCGATACAGTGATACACAAACAGACATAAAGACAGACAAAAATTCTGTAGACTATAAATTCAACCTCCGTATCGTTATTATTTTATTTTAATAGTGTTATTACACTATTAAAATTAGATTTTCAAAAAATATTCAATGTACACATTCGAATAAGCTGTTCACTCATTCACTCGTCATGAAATATTGAAAACCATGACGTATAAGGATGGAATTCCTATAGAACTTTAATATTTGAAGGCAAACATCGCAAAGAAACCTGCATGTCTAAAAGAACTCAGCAAGTTTTTGAATGTTATGTGAAGTTCGCGAACCTACACTTGACTTATACTCGTAGTAAAGGCCCGTGCCTATTAAAAAGGCCTGAATACTAACTCACATTACACTCTCATTTATCGTTTGGAGATAATACTTTAAAGTTTTATTCTTGATTATAATTAATGTTAGAATTTCTGCAGTAATGTACACGAGTACAATATAGCATGTAATAACTTTGACCGGCTACCTCGATCCAACGATCGAGTGGTGGCTGTTACATATTAATTCCACCGAAAATAGTATTCCCAAAGAGGGTTAACGTCAGGCAGGCGGCGGGTTGTAAAATTTCTTGCCAAACCAAATAACAACATGTATAAGAGTGTCAAAGAATGACAGAGGAGAGTGGAAGACATGTTGTGCCGACCCCGCATAGCGTGGGATAAGGACAGGAAGAAGAAGAATTACTTTCTTATTACTGGAAATGTAGTATTTAGCTAGCGGAAATTACCTGTCATAAGATTGGCTATAAAAAGAATATTAAAAAATATCTTCATGTTTGAGAAATTAAAAATTGTCTGTAGTCCGTTTTCAATCAGATGACGTAATATTTTTTTCAATTAAATAAATACTAATAATTAATTAATAACATTTATATAAAACTAGCGCTTCACTCCCACTCCGCAGATAACAAATTTTAAAAATCTGACGAGGAGTTTTCTATTTATGCATTTTCAGACACACAGACAGACAGACAAAATTCTTATGGCTAAAGATTCGACCTTGATTCTGTATCGATATTGACTATTACAATGACATTTTCAAAAAAAATATTGAATGTATGTATTTTTTATTATATTATAGACTGGTCTTAGTTATTTACATACATTTTCTATTCGTGTAAAAATACAAATTAATGTATTTTAAAACACGAGTAAAACCACGAAAACCGCCTAGTTATTAATATGGTAATTATCCATACAGCTATGTTTTTGTATCCGGGTATGTATTAGAGTGAAGCACAATTTGTAAGTTCCTGTTTTCAAATCGTTGACGGCCGGATGAGAAATATCAGTGTAACGGATATAGCGATGGATATATTATGCAAGAAATATCCGGTGGGGAGTTACGAGTAAAATATTGTTGTAAATGCCGCACTCGTTCGGTGAAACTCATAAACTGGTGTAGGGTATAGAAAATCATCTTTATACTTGTTCAAAAGAGTGTAATACGTATTCTTAAAAAATATATACTTTAAAGAATAATTAGTTATGAATTAGTTAGAATTCACTAATGACTTGCGAAATTAAGGAACACTAACAATTTAAATATAGTTGTTACTTGTTGTATATAAATATGTTTATATAGGCTTACTGTACTATCTACTGTATCATTGCAATGTCATTGAAGTAACGGGATACCAAGTTTTGGAACGAGTAGATGTGGAAGGTACTCAAATCATTTTGTCGTGTAGAAAATGGCAAAAATGATTTATTGTTCTAAAGAACTTAATTAAAATCGATTCATCTGTTTGGGTGCTACGAAGCCACACACAGATACCTTAAACTTATAACCCTCTTTTGCGTTAGGGGTTGATAAATAGAAAACATTATTATATTAAAGATTTCCAAATCCCAGCTACATTAGTTCACAAACAAGTTGTGGTTAATAGTGCCTTCAGGTTGTTAAAGCAGTATATAACGGTTATACCGATGCATTAAGGGTAGCAATATTGCCCTGGGGCCCTTTGAACTTTCTTCTGTAACGCAAAAAGTAGTACAGCTTTGCGTATCAAAAGAGTCTGCGATTTTGAGCTTTTAATTTTAGATTTTTAAATGAAGTTTACTTTTACATACCTACGTTTGTATGCCAAAAATAATAAAAAACTATATTGAATGTACTTGAACTTTTTTTTTAATAAGATGTATGAATATATCATTAGTGTATAAGCTTTGTCCTTCTTAAACATGTATAAAACAACATAAAGCCGTTTAAGCCAGTGAAGACGTTAATCGTGCAATAGCAACGGCTGTTTATAAAAGTCCTGTTCTAAAGTAGCATAAGAATTAGGATTTAAAAAATAATAATCAAGCAACTTACGTGATAGCAGGCAGAGGGTTAGCGTGAACTAGGCAAGGTAGCACGGCGTCGCCACCGCGCCGCGCGCTCGCCTCCCACGTGCCGGGCAGCACCGCGCGGGGGGCGGCAGACGCACTCGTAGCTGCTGGCAACAAATTTCAAATTCAAATTCAAAATATTTTATTCAGCATGAAATTATTACATACAATATTAGTGAACGTCATGAGTCTACTACTAGTTCGGAAAGAAGAAACCACTGACCTGAGAAGAACTGGCGAAAGAAACTCAGCGGGACTAATATAATATATTTTTTTTGTCTTAGTACTTATGCTTGCTTGGTCCAGATGTATACCTAAGCATTTAAACTAGCAGACTAAGGAATGGTATAAACTTACCGCCGCACTCATATTCACTTAATGAACCTTTAAGTTGAATTCTCGACTTCATGGTTCATTAAGTAACTACGAGTGCGGCGGTTCTACTTATAGAACTAAACGTAAAGTCAAACAATAATATTTTGAAATCATTCATCATTTAAAAAGAGAGAATAATATTTTGGTCTCTCTTTTAAGCGGCAGAGAATATGTTAGTATTAGCAGTACTAGCTACTCACCCTCACTCCGCTCTGCATCGTCACTGCATACGTTTTAACGGTTCGTATACATTTTTCAGCGTTACAAGTTTTCACCATATCAAATTTCATCAAAATCTATCCAGTGGTTTTGTCGTGATATAGTGACACACAGACAGATAAAAACAATCTAAAAACTAGATTCAGCTTCTACATTGATAATAATTATTATTTCAATATTATATTCGTAATACTACTATATTATAAGAGAAACCTTATTTTTTAAAGAAAGTAATTGATCTATATAGTAGTATAGTATAAAGCAAAGTCGCTTTCCGCTCTCTGTCTGTCTCTATGTATGCTTAGATCTTTAAAACTACGCAACGGATTTTGATGCGGTTTTTTTAATAGATAGAGTGATTCAAGAAGAAGGTTTATGTATAACTAGCGGAACCCGCGGCTTCGCTCGCGCTAATTCTAGGGACAAACCAAAGCAAAGCTAGGGCGAGTTTCTAGTTGAGTATAATAGCAAAAACACGCTATTATTTTCGACTTTGACATCTGTTTGTATTTAAAATTATATATGTGTAGTATATCAACTATCTTGTATCTGTAACAAAAGCCTGGCAGCTTAACTTAGAACTAGATGATGCTGTGTGTAATGTAGTCCGGATTCATTTAAAAAAAAATAACTTACGTGCGACATCAATACTAATGGGAGAGCTTTTCCGCCGCTCTCCGGTTAGTGAGTCCAGGACGGAGCAAGAGTATTGCGCTCGGGAGTCGTCTACACGAACTGCCCGCACGATCAACTTCCAACCCTCATCTACTAACAAGGTTGGTCCAGCTGAAACCATGTAACGTTATTGTTATATCAATATTATTATTTTTAAATACAGTTACTAGGTAAAACTAACTCTTAGTTTGTTCCTATCAAATAAGCTTTTTGCCATAATATCGATATCCGTAAAAGTTGATTACCGCTCAGGGCTATATATTGACGTAATGTGA
The DNA here is from genome assembly GCA_951802675.2 of Boloria euphrosyne. Lineage (NCBI taxonomy): Eukaryota > Metazoa > Arthropoda > Insecta > Lepidoptera > Nymphalidae > Boloria > Boloria euphrosyne. The sequence continues at coordinate 15,273,162 of OX637872.1, forward strand.
TCTTGTTAAGAGATTAGACTCGACTCCTCTGGCTCACCTCATTGTGCTTATGGGCTTCCATTACAGATTACAGTAAATACTGCTATTCACCACATATCTTTAAAAATTTTACATTACTAGTAACTAAGTATAATTCCTTATTTTTCCATACTGTGGATGATGATTGGTTTGGTTTGACATATCCGTTTCTTAATTTAAGTTAATGTTAGTAATCATTAATTTAAGAAATTCCTAGAGAAAAACCATAATTCTTTTCCTAAAATAAAATAAGTTTGCTAACTTGTTATAAAATCAGCTGACTACTAGCGGAAGCCGCGTCAAAATCTGTCCAGCCGATTCAGAGATTAGCAGAAACAAAGAGTCAAACAGAATTTTTTTTTTCTTATAAGCATCATCTATAATTATTACATATACAATTGAATACAAATATGTGTGTGTGTTATATGGTAAGTATTTGTAATGTGATTTTTTTACTAATTGAAGTTAAAAATTGAATCGTGAATACTTTTTTGTTATATCTATATTTTTCCTTTTCTTTAAATTAGCAACTTTGTGAATAATTCAAGACAGAAACAGAAAGAAAATAAGGAAGAGAAATTATCTTTAGTCTATAACTAATATTGAATTAAGGAGTCTCATGAAAAAATAATTTGAATCAAGAGAAAAATTTTATGAAACAAAAGTAACTTAGCCGAATTAGCAAAAAGTTGGCATTAAGACAATTTTTTGGAACGCTTACATTAAAATAGCAGATGTAGATGGGAAACCGAGTAAAGCAGATTCAAATCCGAATAATTTTTAACATGATTACCACTTATCTTACGGTGAATTAAATATTGTGGACCTAAAAGTCTCAGAGTACCTAATAAGCTTTCGAAAAACCTGCATTCAGACCATGGGGTGGACTATGACTATATTTTTGTTACTAAAATACTTACAAAAGTGATCGCTAGCGGATATCACAGCATCGTCCCTATACCAGGCTGCGACGGAAGCGTGTTCTCGCACCGCGGCGGGCACTGCACACGTGAGGAGCGCCGGGCTGCCCACCTCCGACGGGGTCGATGTTACATGAACTTGCCAGTCTTGCCATACAACTGGGAACAAATGTTAACATATATTCACCATATTACTTAAAAATTATTGCCATTTTTTTCTAAAATTTTAAATTAAGCATTATACAGCAATACTTTATAAAAATTTTGATCTGAAAATAATCCTTTGACTGGATCCTAAAACGGTGTCAGTTGTCCCTTCACACTTACAGAAAACGTAGATCATAATTTTTAATCTTTATATTGTTAACAAGTAGAAACATCTAGATAAAATAGTGCACTTTCAATTCCTAACTTTCATAGATAACCAAACTTAAGGATGATTAAGCGTAAGATATTTTTACGGTACCTCCGATGCACGACAGTGGAACATCCACTGCGCTTTTTAGGTCTATCAACTGAAATTATAAATAAACAAATATAATATAAATAAATAATCTTAATTATTTAAAATAGAGGTGTTTACACCCATGGCTGAAAACATACATTCGTGCCCATCATAAAAATGAATGATCCAACGCGACTCGAACCTGCGACCGCTGACACTAGTCACTAAAAACTGAGCCAAACGTGTAATTAAACAAAGGGTTATATAATAATAAAGTATCTCTGTATATTTGTAGTTAGTCAAGTTACATTAGATACAATTTACATAATTCGTAGGGTGGTTGCCCCGAATGTCATCCCCGCTTCTAATAGGAGCCTATTGGCCTATCTCATTGGAATCTTATTTTTAGAATTACTAGTGTCGCCATCTAATAAATAAAAATACTATTTAGTATGGCATTCGGGGCATCCACCCTAGGTACTAGTGAGAGTTATAAAAGTACAAAAAGAAATATTTCAAAAACTCTCACATTCACACATACAATTAAGCAATCTACGTCGAACAAAATAATTACGAATCGGAAACGGTAAATCAGTTGAGTCTGCAACACCCGACCATTATAACAAATCTGGATTTACATAAAAAATATTTTTTTACTTTGCATTTGAATAATTTCCTCAGTAACTTGGGGAAGGGAAAATAAGGGCTGACAAAGAAAAAATAATTATACGGAACGATAGAGAGAACAATGGCAAAGAACACAGTTACTTTTAGAACTGTTAGAATATTTTCTAGATACGATTGTTTTGGATTAAAATAACATAACTTATGAGTTCTTTTCTACTTAAGGCAGGATAAATGTTTTTATCACATTTATTTTTTAAAGACTGCCAAAATTATAAGTAATTCTATACTAGGTATTTATTGTTAAGTCGGCATTTATAATATTGATTTCTTAACGATATTTTGTGTATTCATAATAAATTTAATAATTATCGAATTCGCAATATTAATTATTGCTATAATAAAGATTTTAGTTTCCACAAAGAAGTGCACTTAACGACTTGCAAATTAAGGTAATGATATGTTAAATCAAAGAATATCCTTTCCTTGTCCTTCTATCCACTGTTTGAGAAAATAAAGAATTCTAGTTAGTTACAAGTAATGTGATAATTCGAAAGATATGTGGTAGATAGCAGTATTTACTGTAATCTGTAATGGAAGCCCATAAGCACAATGAGGTGAGCCAGAGGAGTCGAGTCTAATCTCTTAACAAGATCACATTACGTCAATAAATAGCCCTGAGCGGTAATCAACTTTTACGGATATCGATATTATGGTAAAAAGGATTATTTGATAGGAACAAACTAAGAGGTAGTTTAAGTATTTTTCAAAAAAAAATTATCTATGCGGTTAGGAAACCAGATTCTTTTTTTTCCATTTTTATTACATAATTCCTACTACTCGTAAGCTTTTATAAAATGACTTCAGTTCTTATAATTACCAAACCTAGAAACTCTTAGAAGGAACTTCTCCTTTACCGCAGAAGGGCTTTTGGGGGTAACAGCAGTCTGTCTTCCTTATTTTTTGTTTTTTTTAGTAACTGCAAAAGCTCTGTTAAAATCGATTCAGTCAAAGACTTAACATACATTAATCTATTTTGTGAGTTGGTGTCAATTAAATAACTTCAAACCGACTTTAATGTGATAATTGTTTAAAAATCACATTTAAATAAAGCAATTTTGTTGGTAAATATAATATGTTAATTTATTTGAAAGCATTAATAAAAATTGTTAGAGATATATTTTCAATATATATTACATGGTAATTGTTAAATTAAAAGTGTTATTTTCACTTCTTTCTAGAATCTAGAATATACTCGTAGCTATAATTTCTGGATCAGTCCATAAACCAGGCCTTACCAAATTTATAAAAGGTCAACGATAATATTAGAAAGATTTCTTTAAGTATAAGCTATAATACCTTTTGAAAGGAAAATATATTATCCTCTTAAATTCATGAGGCAAACAAAACAGACCCTTTCAAGAGCTTCAGCTATATATGTACATACATTTTCGATGGACGGTCAGGACTTTGGTCATTAATTTTTGTCAAGGAAAAGTTTTTGCTCCTTAATCTTTAATGAATTTATTGAAATAAAACAACATAAAAGCTTTAATGTTAAATTCAATCTAATTTAAAATTAATTAAAAATTGCATCTAAACATAATAATACTATACCGTTTTAAAATGTTATATATATATATATATATATATATATATATATATATATATATATATATATATATATATATATATATATATATATATATATATATATATATATATATATATAATATAACACAATAATCCCCGATTTTTAATTGTGAGCCTTTTATACAGTCAATATTTACCTAAAAAAAGATCAGTCATCGTCATGAAAAGAAAATGTCTGAAACCTTATCTAACAATTAGCCATTAAGCTTCAAAAAGGTTTTAAAAATAATCCTTAAATATTTTAAATTTGAATTACTCTATCTTAAAAATAAGTAAAATAACAGCTTCAAAATTTTTAAATTTTTCAAAATTTTAAAAGATTTTGGTACCAGAACAAAATAGTGAATTTATTTATTTTTATATACATATACTTCTTACCAAAATATATCAAGAAAAACTCATGGTGGGTTGTTTGTAATTAATTGTAGGTAAACACGCAAAAGCTTTTTATAGTCTTTTTAGAACTTTCAAAAAGCTCTAACTTGTAAAATGAATTCCAAGTTTTATGAATAACTGAAATGACCTCACCTCGGATCTTGTTTCTGTGAATCTCTCTATTCAATTAAACTTAAACTCGAAGGCGTTTTGAATATTTCAAGCAATTTTAGGGTTGAGGGAAGCTTTACCTTTCTCCGATTAAGTTTATATTGAATAAGAGAATATATTATTTAAATTATAATAAAAATGTAGTAAGGATAAATATTTATTGCGTTTTAAAAGTTAAATTAATCTTTTAGTTTAGGCAAGAATGTGTATTCACTCATTGTAGTTTAGTGTGTGGTGATATTTAAAAGTAGAAAATTACATAATGTGTACTACTATAAAATGTAATTAGTGTGTGTTTTGAGTCTAAGTTATTTCAAAATGTCCCTTACACAATAGTAATAATAGAAAATTTTAGATACTTATAATAATATATGATTTTAATTATTGATAGATCTTGTAGAGGAATGAACCCGCGATATTTACCAATTTCTTAAAACTAAAGCCCTTAAACTGTATCTTATAATTTACGTAAGAAACATATTTTTTATTATTTTTAAGTTTTTATTTGTGTGTTAAGTACGAGTGTTATAAAGTTGTGTAGTCGTAATAACTTAGTTGGTTATAGTTTTGGTTTGTTTTTGAATATATTAGAAAGATAAGGTTACTCTGTAGGTTCTTGACGCACAGAAACTATTTTTCTGAGAATTTTGAGTCAAAATTTTTGACATTTATGCACTTGAGCGAGGGTAAGTCGCAACCGCTCCGATACGAGTACATGTGAAAATATAGTACGATTTTGTCAATAACGTTGGAGATTGTAATGAAAATTTTATAAGTCTCGAAGTTTACTATATCCGAGCTTCGTATTCACAGACACGTACATATATTATGCTCTAAGACTTTACGCCAAAGAGATTTAGCTTACAACATCTTAACTGAACTGGGTGGGTATCTTGTACCGATTAAACTCAAAAAAGTAGAGGTACTTCATACACATTTATTTTTTCTATAATAATACGTTATACGATATGCTTAATCACCTGTTTTTCACCAGATTTTCATGCTTTTTGTAACGCGTATATCTCAAGATTAGTCTTAAATAAATTTCTAGAACTAAGTCTGAAAATAAACATGAGAGTCTACGTAGAATAGGGTATATACATAGGGTTGGTGTACACAATGGTATCATTATACATTTTTGGGGCACATCTACAAAAACAGGCTTTTGACAGTTTGTCTATAATGTCAATGAAATCTAAGTGGTGAAAATGCTGTTTCAAAATATTCGAATAATAAAATATTTGCTTAGTCGATATTTTTACCTATCAATTACATATAATTAAATAATTTTTGTGTTAATCTGTCTGTCTGGGAACGCGTCACGAATCATTGAACAGATTTTGATGAAATTTGATATTATATACCTGGTTATGCGGGTCAATATATACAGTACTCTTTACTGTGGGAAATCTAATATCTGAGAGGTCTATACGAATCACTAAAACGTACCTAGTTTAGAACCCGAACGGAGCATGGGTGTGTCGCTTGTCTTGTTAAAGTTTTATCAATGCAACTTTTCGCTTTGCTTCCTTGTTATAATTAATGATTAGTTGTAGCGGAGTTCATATTTATGGCTTGAAGGCAATGCAGAATAATAATTATAAGATTTTTAAAATTCTCATAATATAGCGTTTATAACGAATAGTGGCAAAAAATTGTACGTAAAAAAATTGTAAGTAAGAGCTACATTAGTAAAATTTAATATTCATGTCACGTTCTTACTACCTAATAATATAAATATAAATGTGTAGCAGCGGGGTTCAAGCCCGGGTGTAGCCTTTTATTCTGATATGAGAATAATGCTCAGCAAAATTCACTTCGTGGAAGTGTTTTTTTTTTTGAAATACATGAAGTTTATGAGGCCGAAATTCTATTAGATTTAAATTTTAATTCGGAAATCTATTTGAGTTATAAAATCTATTTAATTTAAGAAAAGTGTTTAAAATAAGAAATATTAAGGGAATTTAGTGCCATGTTGTGTTTTTAACCGACTTCAAAAAAAGGAGGAGGTTATCAATTCGTCGGGGACTTTTTTTTCATTTTTTTTTTTTCTATGTATGTTCCCCGATTACTCGACGATGGCTGGACCGATTTGGAAAATTCTTTTTTTGTTTGAAAGGGTATAGTTTCTAGTTGGTCCCATAGTCACCAAGTCACGATCTGATGATGGGATCCCAGGGAAATCGAAGACAACTCTCAAATTTTATAGGCACTTATTACGTTTTTCATATATTTTCTAAAGCTGTTCAAGTATTTGCGTCTGATAATCAACATCTCCTGTGGTTGAGCTAATGATGGAAGGTACAACTCCTCAACGGTTAGGAGTTAAAAGAAAATTCTTTCAATATTATACGTAATTATAGACCGATAGTTAAATTCTTTCAGGCTCTTATTAACCGACTCTAAAAAAAGGAGGAGGTTCTCAATTCGTTGGGGACTTTTTTTTATGTATGTTCCCCATTACTCGAAGATGGCTGGACCGATTTTGAAAATTCTTTTTTGTACATAAACAAAATAAGTATCTACTTTCCGCTAAAAATTTGAAAATAAATTATTTTTAACAAAAAACAAAAACCGACTTCAAAACTAAACAAATCTAAACTAAAAAGTAGAAAATAATACTTTTAAGAACTTCGTTAATTTAGAAGTCGCTGCCAGCCAAAGCAAAATAACCTTAAATAGACACATAAGTATCCGATTATATAAGTTGTTATGGTAAGCTTCGGTTTTAGTTGCGTAAATAATTATTTCGCTTTGCTTATGTATCGGATATTTTATTAAATATAAATACAATATTTTTTCGTGGCTACGCTCGTGTTCATGTGTCGTTCTTAATTTTAGATTTGATTTGATTCATGAGAAAACAACTAGACTGAATTTGATGTGATTTTAAATAACGTTACTTTGGTAACAGGGTTAAATAAAAGATAATTTTTACTGAAGCAAAATATAACATCTCTTCGTAATCTATACTAACAGTTAAAAGCCGAGCAGAGCGAGGGTAAACCACTAGTATTTTATAATTTTCAGTATAATTGATAAAGGACGCTGTTTAAGTTGTTCATCTCAACATTTAATGAACGGATACTTCAAATCATTTCAGTAACCATTCATAAACTTGTATCAAAGAAATGCTGGTAACGTTTTGAAAGGTAAACATGATTTAAACTATATACAAAGTAAATTTAAATTAAAGCCGAGTTATTATAAACTACCAAACAGTTTGCTTTGTACATGCTGACGTCCTTTTGAAGGTAATTTAACTGATACCTTACAGAATATTACCGAATTATCGCTTCCCTCGGGTTCGTTTTCAGTTCGAGCTATTTTTATTATAACTATAGTTGCCTATAGTTTAATTTACGTCATAAACTATATCTAACTAACTTTCATCCAAATCAGTTCACACGACACTTCAGTAATTGAAAGTATTTTATTAAAGTTTGTTTATGGAAGGGTCTTCTTTCTCCTTTTATATAACATTACTAGCATTTTCCGTGACACCGCCCGCGTTTAAAAGGCTGGAAACTAAATTCTTAAATTTCACATACCGTGTGATGTTTTACAGCTGGTTTTTAACTGTTACTTGAGATTTCTCAGAAATGAGATATTTCCCAGCAGTAAAAAGTATCCTATATCCTGAACAAAATAACCAGCTATCATCGTACCAAATTTCATCAAAATCTACCCTATAAGACAGACAGACAAAAATTCTAAAAACTATAGATTCAGCCTCTGTATTGATAATAATGACTATTTCAATTAGAATTTTCAAAAAATATTCAATGTCTAGATTTGACTAAGTTAGAATTTTATTATATGTATAGATTATATAAACATTTAAAGCTTAGGAACTCAAAATTTAAAACAAATTGACGTATCAAAAGACGTACAAATCTAGAGTAAGCTGGTAGTGAATCAATCTGAGCAAGTAATTGTTCTCAGGGAAGGCAATCAAAATTAAGGGATTGAAGGTAATAATATAATTGTATAACTTCAAATTCAATTTATACAAATTATTTAATTTCAATCATTAGGAATGTCTAAAATTTATCTCGTAATTAACGTTGGCTAAACGTTTCGAAGCTCAAATCATTCCTTAGGAGGAAATTTCCAACGATTTAAATTTTAAATATTAATAAGAATGTCTATCTATCCCACATTTTTTAGATTCAAGCAAATATTTGGTATTTTAAATGTAATATTATTTATGTTTTTTCACAAAATTGTTTGATTTTTGGTTCGAGACGTTTCTAATACTTTACAGTAATCATAGTTACGATAACGACTTCTATACTGTACGCATCATAAGTTAAATTTTAACAAATAAATTTAAAAACTAAACAAATCTAAACTAAAAAGTAGAAAATAATACTTTTAAGAACTTCGTTAATTTAGAAGTCGGTGCCAAAAATAGCTCGAACTGAAAACGAACCCGAGGGAAGCGATAATTCGGTAATATTCTGTAAGGTATCAGTTAAATTACCTTCAAAAGGACGTCAGCATGTACAAAGCAAACTGTTTGGTAGTTTATAATAACTCGGCTTTAATTTAAATTTACTTTGTATATAGTTTAAATCATGTTTACCTTTCAAAACGTTACCAGCATTTCTTTGATACAAGTTTATGAATGGTTACTGAAATGATTTGAAGTATCCGTTCATTAAATGTTGAGATGAACAACTTAAACAGCGTCCTTTATCAATTATACTGAAAATTATAAAATACTAGTGGTTTACCCTCGCTCTGCTCGGCTTTTAACTGTTAGTATAGATTACGAACGGATATTATATTTTGCTGCAGTAAAAATTATCCTTTATATTAACCCTGTTACCAAAGTAACGTTATTTAAAATCGCATCAAATTCTGTTTAGTTGTTTTCTAATGATACCGTCACAGTCACAAATCTAAAATTAAGAACGACATATGAACACGAGCGTAGCCACGAAAAAATATTGTATTTATATTTAATAAAATATCCGATACATAAGCAAAGCGAAATAATTATTTACGCAACTAAAACCGAAGCTTACCATAACAACTTATATCGTTAGCAATATTTCGATAATAAAGATATCGTTTACGCTATTAGCGAGCCTCCCTAGTAACGAACGCAATATAACGACGCCTTACTCCCACGTAACGACCCGGCACACGATAACGACTTACCCAGGGCAATACAATAATATAACGGCTTAATAAATCTGAGTATTATTAAGTATGCAGGGGATGTACTTCGTTAGAATAATTATAGGATGTACGAGTATGAGTATAACTAAATTTAGATAGTTTAAATTTTAGTTAACCATTTTCCCAGCAATACATAATTATAATAAAATTCGTCGTCGAAAGTGTGAAATTGTGCATTAACTATTGTTTGTAAAATCTTGTTCAAATAATCTTTATTATCGAAACTTAGACCGAAACTATAATTTTTAGAAATTTTGTCTGTCTGTTCGTTTGCATCTTTGACCGCATCATGAGAAAGCGACGGGATAGATTTTGAGAACATTTGTTATTTATATCCGAGTTTACGTAATAGAATATTTTTTCTAAATACAGGAAAATATATAATTTCTAAGAAATCTATTATAAGCTTTTCTATATCTTTATTTATTTATGTTGGCAGAGTAAAAAAAAAATAGTGGGTTATTGTAACAAATAGTACCAATACTTCAGCTGATATGGTATATGGTAACAACATTACTTTTAACATTTTTTGCCCAAACTGGGTCAGCCGTTATTTAATACTTTATAGCATATCTATATTCTCATCTATTATATATGGCGTCATCCATTCCCGTACAATATCTACGCTGAATCTATCGAGTAAATAACTATCATAAAAGTGATAAGTATTATGTTCGTAGAATAAACTTGTTTGCTTCGAATCACGGTGATGTAGTGGAGGGTAGTGTAAAATTCAAAAGGCTCGTATGAGTTCATATTGAGGTTGGAAATGTGGTTTCAGAAGTCGTAGCTAATATAAAACAGTATGAGAATGATAGGTTTTTTATGTATTTCTGTTCTGATAAATGTGCGTAGAACTCGTATATGAGAGGAATTTATCGCTATTGAAATATGTACGACGTACGTATTCACATTATATGAATTATTTTATTTTTTTGTTATATTTAATAATTTGAATAAAAATCTGATTGTTGTTGTTTGTTTGTACATACTTTTTTAGGTACTATCAATTATATTTACAAAAAAAATGTAATTGCATTGTAATACTCAATTGTAGTCTTTTTATTGAAAAAGCTTTTAAATTTCATGTAACATCACGCTTTATTAAAGAGTAATGAAGAAAGAAGTGATCAAATTAAACAACTCGACAGAGCCGCAGGGCAAAACTCGTATCGGAGCGGTTGCGACTTCTATAAATAATATTATATTTATATTAATAATTATACGATATCTATAAATAATACTTTTAGCTATAAGTAGGCGAACAAATCATTTAAATACCCTTTTCTCCTTAGTTTGTCAACCGATTAATTTATATGGTAGACAAAAAAAAATATTAATGTATTTTTCATTGATTTTATAATCAAACGAGCACTGCACAAATAACGGTATTAACAAACCCATTTTTAAAGTCTATGACTTAATAATATTGCCATGACTCAAAAATTCCTTACCTTTATTTTCCTATTTAAAAAAAATAACTATGCAATAATATACTACATTTTCAGTCAGTATTATAAATTAGTTAATGTAAACTCATCTCGTAATCTAGATTATCACGATGACCTAATCAAGCGGACAATCATCAGTTTCGATTTTAATATACAAGCTATTGCCTATGCATAATTAAAAATTAGTACAACGTTGACTGAATTCTGATGCTATAATAGTTTGTAATAGTGTTTAAAATAAACTGGTTTTGTAATATCTATTATGTTTATATTTAAAAATTCTCACTGATCGTGTCGAGTAGTCGTCCCACCGGAGTATGAGAGTGATAGGAACAGAGAGTGCACTCGTGACAGCGCGTACACGCGCTGCACTATAATATCTCCTGCGCAGTTGGCTAGTCTTATTAAGATTGGCCGCCATGGCCGAAGTCGGTCAGAATACATTATTTAATAATTCTGATGAAAGTGTGTTCATAGTTCTTCCCTTCGATAACATGATCGATTTTGGCCGATATTTTTTTTTTCAACCGACTTCTTCTTCGAGGAGGTTCTCAGTTCGGTTGTGTGTATGTTTTCGGTCCCTATTTTACTTTGGGGTTAGGTGGAGGCTTTAAGGTAAGGTACTCATAGTTGAACCTGGTTGCGATGTTCAACCTATTCTTCAGTATTTCTGTCATTAAAAAAATTGCACGAAAGTCTTTACATTACGTGTTTTCGGAAAATCTTATAAAAATAGTCATGATCAATTAGAATTTTTTATCAAAATCTGTGCAATGGTTTTCTTACTTATTACTAATGAGTAATATATAAAGGTGAAAATAAAGCGTATATTAGTCAATATATAACGACCATGTCTAGTCTAGTTTAGTCTAGCGACCAGTGTGAGAGATATTTTGTCACTTTAATATGTATATATCTATACATCTATATAATAAAATTCTAACTTAGTCAAATCTGTACATTGAATATTTTTTGGAAATTCTTATTGAAATAGTCATTATTATCGATACAGAGACCGAATTTATAGTTTTTAGAATTTTTGTCTGTCTGTCTGTCTGTCTGTGACCGCATCACGAGAAAACCACTGAACAGATTTTGATGAAATTTAGTATTACGATAGCTGGTTCTCCGGGTCAGGATATAGGATACTTTTTACTGCTGGTAAATATCTCGTTTCTGAGAAATCTTAACTTAAAAAAAGCCTTTCAAGCATCACAAAGTATGTGAAATCTAAAATTCGGTTTCCACTTTTATAACGCGGGTGGAGCCGCGGGAAATGCTAGCATACATAAAAACCCGTAAGCCAGTTACAAAATATGTACGCATTACAAACATAAAACTCGTCGTACCACCGTTTACATACATCGTTCAGTATTTTTTCAGTCTGTCTTAGCACAGGTTAAGTTCACACCATTAATATAATAATAAATTCACACCATTAGTTTTACGAGACCATCACGAACAGCATAGTGAAACCTTATTTTGAGTCACTGCTTTTGGCCATGCCTAAAACATTATATGACTATACTTTACCTTATGTTTTAAGCAAGCGGTTGCAAATTATACGAAATACGAATAATACGAAGATACGTTTGGCTCAGTTTGTAGGGTGTGCCAGCGGTCGCAGGTTCGAGTCCCGTTGGGGCATTCACTTCTGTGAGAAGCGCAAATAAACCAAGAAAAAAAGAAATATTTGATCTAAAATAAATTCATTTAAAATGCAAATCGATATTTTATTCCAAATGTACAACAATGTCGTGCGACTGTTTCCCAAAATTTCGTTCAATCATATTGCTTTTTGAAAAATTACCAAACATAAGTCTTTTGCTCGTTTAAATACCGTGTCTAATGTAGCTGTCTAGGTTAAATTATTTGCGGCACCGCACTATGGACTAATGGATGCGGTCCCGAGATACAGCGTGATTTATAAATGCACAGATGCTAGTTTTCCTATTCATTTATTGGTGTATAATACGTTAGTAGTGAGACGACCGGCTTCGTTGGGCGTTTTTTGGAACGATTAGTGACCTACTTAGAGTGCCAGCAGTCCCGGGTTCTAGTCCCGAAAATAGAATAGAATTTTTGCATTTCAGTCATAATTTTTTATTTATTGTATAGTAATTAAAGTTCTATAATATGAGTAGTGTGTCAACTATCTAATATCTATTACACAAGCCTCGTAGGCCGTAGCTTAGCTAACTCTACGATTACCGAACTAGACGATGTACTTATGTCCCGACATATATTTTTTATTTATTAATATAATATATTGGTAAATTTGAAAAGCATAGCACCTCATCTAATTAAAAATTCCTCATTTAATGTAAGGAAATGAGCAAGGCTTACTATCCAGTTGATCCTATATGGAACCCTTTGCAGTAGGCAGAGGTTTCCTATCTAAACAACAGCGCCATTTAGCTCCGTGGTAAGCTACGAGGCTTGTGTTACGCATACTAGATATAGATAAATTAAAGATATATAACTTTTAAATGGATACATGTTATAAATGGCCCATGACTGGATTGAAAACATTCGTGCTCAACAAATGAATGCCCCAGCGGGACTTGAACCCGCGACCACTGGCGCAGAAAGCTGGATCACTCAAAACTGAGCCAAACGTGTCGTCCAAAAAACAACTCTTTCTACTTCTGTATAATACAATAGATTTAAAAATCGAAATAGCAAAACGTCTACCCTTAAAAATATTTCTTAAAGTAATCAAAATTAACATGTAAATTTAAAAGCCGCCAAATAAGTTTGAAAGCTCATAAAATTATTTAGATTTCTGAAACATTTTACATCTCCGTTTTATATGTAACGTGAAAATTACGCGTTGAAACGTACGGAAATACAAATACAAATTGAGAAAAATTGGGAACCTAATTGGATTCTCTTAGTTATAACGAATTAAAATCGTCATAATATTCAGTTAAGTGTATAAAAGCTCTAAACTTTTATCCCAGAATCTTTTTGATAAAGCGTACTTCAATTTTTCGTTCCAATTTAAACCTTATTTTTGGGTATTAAAATGAATTTCTCTTTGCCTCTGCTTATCACATTAATCAAATGAGCGAATTTCGACAGAAATCCAAATTAGTCAAATTACGCCAAAGCGATAGAGACGGGCGGATATTAATAGAAAAGTTTTGTCGAAAAATATAGTTAAATCATTAATTAATTGTAAAAACTTGTAGTTTCGTCCGTGTTTATATGATTTTTATTGACAACTAGCGACTGTTTCTCGCTTTGTTTAGGTTCGTTCCTAGGTAAGTTTATTTTTGCGGAACTCTGATTATTTTTCTGAAATAAATAGCCTATATTACTTCTCGTAACATCAGCTATCTGCCAGTGCAAGTGCAAGCACATAAGTACATATTAAGAGAGAACTAAATCTGTGGTCCAGCCGTTTCAGAGAATAGCGGGAATAAGTTAGACACGTTTGAATGACTTCGAAAATTATATCTGTATGTTGACCGAAATGAATAACTTAATTTTTCTTTAGTAAAAATAATAGGCTCTTAAATAATTTAAATCATCATCTTCAGCCTTCCTCAGTACGAGGGGATCAGGCTATAGTCCACCGCGCTAGCCACGCTAGCACAAATGTCTTTCGAAAACTTGCTAGGTTTTCTTACGATATTTTTCTTCACCGTAAGACAAGTGGTAATCATGATAAAATATCAGAGGCGCGAGACCCGGATTTGAACCGGCATCACTCGGTTATCCAAGCGAGCGCGTTACCACTGGGCTGCCTTTTAAAGTAAATAATTTACATAATGAAAACAATTCGAAAACTTATACATTATCTCGAAGGGTAATAAAACCCCTATTACAAGAACTAAGCAGCGTTCTCCAATTATTATTATAATTTCACACGTAAACATCATCTATTTACACTTAGTTCTGAAAGTTCGGACAATACATATTATTGAAATTAATAATTTACAGCCAGATAATATTTCATCCTACAAAGCGATCCGTTGATTGAACGCGTATTTGCTTACTCTAATTAATTATATGAATTAACAAAGGAGAAAATATATCCCAATATTTGTTTTAAACTGCTTACAATATGTTATTATTACTAACATAACAATTATGTACCATACCATGTACATAATTTGGATAAGTGAATTTTGATTTTTTTCTAGTTTTTTCTCAATGAACTACTGAAAATTTCATTAAATTTAATAATACTCTTAGTTATATCGAATTTTCAGGGAAAAGTTCATTTTACTTTACCTCTACTTAGAGTAAAACGTTTCTTAAAAAAATCGGTAATGTGATGATTAACATTTTTATTAGCATTTCACTTATTAATTATTACAGAAAATTGGAAAAATTACACTTCTATACATACTCGTATATAGAAGTGTAATTTTTCCAATTTTCTTTTTTTTTATTTTTAATATGTAAAAAGGGCGGGGTAAGGCAGTAGAATTAAATTTAATATCACGTCCATGGCTGTTTGAGGTTAGATCCCTTTGCGTTCTTTATACAGGTAATATTATTTAAATCTTCACACACGCTTAATAATATTAAAATATCATTTTATTTTTTATAAACATATTTTTTTTGTTTATATTGTATCTATAGATTATCCGACGTTCCTAGAAGGAGGGTAATGTTTATTGCGTGTATGTTTGTACATACATATGTCTATTTCTTTGGTACGTTCTGTCGACTTTAACATTTTCAGCGGGATGAATTTTCAAGTATAGTTTAATTGTAATTAAATTTTACTTTATTAGAATATTTTACAGTAACTATTAAAATATAGTGACTTAATCGGGTAACCGAGGTACTAATAAATAAAATTTATATTTATACCTATTCAATATAACTTAGAGTTTTTATCTTAAAGGAAACGGAAAATATATTTGTGTTATAATGGAGATGTGAAGGGTTAGGATTGAGAGGCATAGTAGTCGGTAAGCACAACTTTCAGTCGGAATTAAAATGAGCTTAAACTACGCCATAGAAATATTTTATACATAAGTTGTAAGGTTTTATCTTTATATTTTTTATTTTTATATTGTATATATATATAAGTATCAACATTATTTACTTAACATACTACTAGTGAATTACCCTCGCTTGTGTTTGTTCCTAGGTGCGTTTCGTCATCGTCATCGGATATCTGCCACTGAAAAGTCTTTTCAAAAGGGGTCTACCCGTTTCGGTGTTGAGCCGAAATAATCAGACAGAGAGAAAATCATTTTATGACTTGTGTTTTTTATATGTACACCGAAACTACAATTTTTATACTAAATTTAATATGATGATGAAGATTTTATAAAGAATTATAAAATGTAGGAAAATAAAACAATTGATACAAATACTATGTTTGGGAAAATATTTTTTGTTGAGTAAAGGTATAGTTATACCAAGATATATTATCTTTCACTAAAGTTACTCACTCAAAGTTCACTTAGGAATCTGGGGACTACTTTCTCAATCCAAGATCAAACAAAGTTTCCATTATCATGCTCCTTTAAGCTGTAAGAAAAGTGAATACTATTTTTACTTTAATTGGCATACACTACACAAAGTACATACTTAAACTGTTACTGAGAAAATAAGTAAAGTCTAGCGGCCCTGGGAGTATAATCTATAATAACCTGCAACAGTGGGTGATTTTTATATTTTTTAAACTTTTAAAATAATCATCGCGGGTATAATCTAAGTGATATATAGCCTATAAAAACGGGACCTCATTAATTCCGGTTTCGAAAATAGCATTCTTCTTGATTGATGACGAGGTGCGCCGCCGTGACGCTTGACACCTGATAAATTTCTCCCATACATCGTTATAATTTATAGTCCTAGGTAGGCACTGTTTCATAAAACATCAAATATTTTTCGAGAACTTTCCTTTTCGACAATATTTACACACAATTTTTCTTTCATCGTACGACAAGTCATGTTAGAAATGGCTTGCACATGAAAATATCTCAGAAACGGATTGGAACCCGCTTCACTCGGTTACTCAAGCGAGCGCGTTACCACTGAGCAACCACTGACATCTGTTATGGTTATGAAAACCAATTATTTTTAAAAGCAATGTTTAGTTTCTTACCTTCTGAGTTTGTAGTCAAGTGCCAATTTTAAAAGCATAAAGATAAAAGATTTTTGTCTGGTTTGAGGATTTTTGACGAGCTTTATTTAAGGGCACTTTTTAATTAAAGTCCCTCTTCATATTATATGTTTGCGTTTATTTCAGAAATTACTGTACAGGTTTTCAAACAGTTTTTAATACTGGAATTATGTAGTAGATACGAAGGTTTAATATATAATTAATATATTTTGTATGTAAGACACTGTAAGACACTAATACTGGTAGTATTATTGACGTAACATGACTTTTAAAATCAAAAAATTTATATAAAGAGTCCGGGAGGCCCATTCCCTATCCCTCCTACCCCCCCTCTTCACTCCCTCCTCCCTTCCTCTCCCTCCTTCCCTTTCCTGAAAGACCGGTAACGCATCTGCAAGCAGTTGCAAATGTCCATCGGCGGAGGTAATCACTTTCCATCAGGTGAGCCTCTTGCACGTTTGCCCCCTTTATCCCATAAAAAAAAAAACTATCCTAGGTACATAATAACGGTTATCATAGATATTTCTTAGATAACTATGATATAATATCAGCAGCAAAATGTATACTTTTTGTTGACCCGGATATCCCGCTATTGTCTATATACCAAATTTAATCAAAATCTGTACAGTGGTTATCTTGTAGGCAGTTACAGACAGATAAACATAAATTCTAAATATTATAGATCCGGCTACAGTGTCGATAAAAATGACTAATTCATTAATTCCAAAAAATATTTTATGCACCTACTGATTATTATATTTATAAATAAATATCACAAGTAGAATATTATAAATTGCCAAAATGGTAACTACAACTGCAAAAACATCGGCAAACTGCAAATCAAAATTAAAAAAATAATTTAGTTTGGTTCAATTATATTAAATACCATTTATATTATTAACTAAGCAAACCTAGTTAAAATAAATTAAACGGTTTTTATTATTTTCTAATTGGTAAAAAGTATTTTCATTTGTATCCATTTGTGAATGTATTGTTATTATTTAATCATTGATAACTTAATTATAGTATAGTAGAAAACCAGTAGTTTTAAGAAAAGAATAGGAAAGAGTAGAATAAATTAGACGTAAATGTTGTGTAGTAATGAAATGGGTCAGTGCAAAAACCTTGACATCAGTAAAGTGACCAGCGCGAGTGCTCCTGATGTCACATCCGAGTATAACCTTCTTTAAAAGAGTGTGACAACGAGGTTAGTACTAAAACACATACTTTTAAATAAAAAAAAATTAACGTAGAGCTAGATATAAGAAATTAAGTCGACCAAATTAAATTAATATTAGAAAAAAATTAGTAGATTCTTTATGATTTGCGGATTCTTTTAGTTTTTTTTTATATAAATAAAACAAACGGCTTACTCTCCCTTAACTCGATAGCAAAGCCAAAACTCAAGTTCAACAATCATAGTAATATTCTAACGAATTTGTAAATTAATGTGTTGAGTTTTAATGAATGAATCATACACTTAAACCTTTCCCAAAAATCATTTCGTCCATTAGTAAAAACTGTATGAAAATCTATCAAAGATAACGAGTTTAAAATGCTCAGACAGACAAACTGACAGAAGCAATGGGGGAAAGTAAATATGTAGTATTCTCTATATAAAAATATCCTAAATGTTACTCTCAATACTAAGTAATGATCATGTCAAATTATATAAAAAACGATGTCACTAACTTCGCATACTTTCCAGCATTTGTCAACTTCTACGAACATAATTTCTTTGCATAAAAGCACCAGCTCATTAGAAAGAACATGATATTTTTATGTTTTTAAATATTTTCAGTACCAAATTCTGTCTTATTTAATTCAGTGATTTTGTTTTTTATAAGCATGTTGCGATATGTATAAAGATGTTGCAATTTAGGTAGAAGTAACTGGCCTTACTTAATATAAGATATCTAAAAACTAAAAATTTATTACAATTTTCACTTCTAGTTTAAGCAATACTCTATTTCACTACATAAACTCTTATTATAACCTTTTGCTATAAAAGTGCAATAAAACGTCTATAATCGAAAAAAAAAACCAAAACTAAAATTTTAGACCGACAAAACTCAAGCATTTTGTCCTACATCCATAACTTACGGTTGAAAAGGGGACATTGCTGCTTTTAAGATCTTATCTCTATGAACGGAAGTATTTGCCGCCGTCGCAGGAAACTCGACGGTTCTTACACCTTTATACGGGAACGCTATGACGGCTGTGGCTAGACTGGTGGCCTTCTTAAATGTAAGATGTAGAGTTTGAACGCTTAGAAATGTCGCTTGAAATTTGGATATTTCTAGGTATTTGCATAAAAATTTATGTTATGAGTGACGTTAAAATACTAATGTTACTTATAAAAATATGCGACGGACGCTTAATATTTTGGTAGTGAGTACATTGGTAGGAAGCAAATGTAGTCATGTAATTCAGACTTCACAAAGCCAATAGATTGTCAAAAACCTTTGTCTCTTATTTTATCATGTTAGGTGGCTTAGATAGCTGTTAAGTATTTGAAAGTCGAATTGCTAGAAATAGAAAAAAAGTAAAAACAACATAAAATCTGAAGATATAGTTTTATTCCAAATTTTAAATTTTCGACTGTAATCTATATCTAAAAAATATATCTTTATCATTACAATATTCATAAAATAGCATATTACTTACTATAATCAAAATAAAAAATTAGAATGTGAATAAATTTTGTACAAATTTCACATTTTAAAGAGATATTTTTTTCAAAAGTTTATAGTATACTATTTGTACAAATAAGAAAATATATAATTAAATCAAAACTAAATACTGCCTAGAAAAATGAATATATGGATCTCATAATTATTCATATTAATTATGAATGTAATATTTGTACTGATTTGATAAACATAAGAACTTGAAGCAATTTAGACAGTGATAGAATTTAGATACTTATATGTACGATACTCACACACACACACACACACGCACACACAAACACAAACACACACACACACAAGCATATACACTGTGTATTAACTACACACACTAATACAAGCTACTGCAATTCTATGTAAAGTCCAAACTCGTGACCTCTAGTAACCTCGTCTAGAAGACGAAGAAGAAGTGAGTAAAATCGTGTAATAGTACAAGATTTTAGATTTATTTTTACTTTGGGATAAACATTTCTCGTTGTCACAGAAGCTTAATAGCCCTTGCTTTCTTGAAAGCTCCGGTGACCCTCTCGTACGTGTAGCTTTGTTTACAAAAGTTTCGATACACATAGTATGATATAAAACTGAATGTATCATAATAGCTTGGATAAGAAAAGCTAAAATTAATAGAACTTTTAATTATAAAATAAAAAATTGAAAAAACCCCCGACATAATATAAAAATAGTATTCTATTAGTAAAACCCTTTCATTTAATACCCACATTGAAGGATTAGTGAAAAAAAATATGTAATCCGCCATACGGCGGCCATATTGAACCGATTTTCATCATACATAGCTAAGAACACTTTCAAACAAAAAAAAACGACAACATCAAAATCGATTCATTCGTTCGGGTGCTACGATGCTACAGACAGACATACACACTGACAAGTCAAAACTTATAACATCCAATCGTTCTTGCCTCGGGTGGTAATAATAGATGTTTGTTGTACTTTTACTTTTAATTTTAATGTTTATCTAAACATATAATAAAATTGTAACTGAATCAAAAATACATTAAATATTTTTTGGAAATTCTATTTGAAAATGACATTATTATCGATACAGATATATCGATACAGATATCGATATCGATCTATTGTTCTTAGAATTTTTGTATGTCTGTCTGTCTGTGACCATCACGAAGCATCACGAGAAAACCACTGGACGGATTTAAATGTTTAGTATGATGATATCTGGTTACCCGGGGATACTTTTAATTGCGGGAAAATAATTCATTTTCATCAATTTCTGAGAAAAAAATAAATAAAAAAGGCATTTACTTCTTTAGAAAGCGAGCGGAGCCGCGGGTATCGCTAGTTCATTCATATTTTCATTATCACACATATTTACTACAATCAATTGTGCATATTACATAGTAGGTACATAAATAAATAAACAATCAGTATTACCAGGAATGAAAGTGTATGAAATTAAATTTAATTTTAAAGAATTACATTTTCGTAACTATGGTGAGATAAAAAGTAGCTTTACTGTTTATTTATTTAAAACCATTATAATAATGAATAAGTAATATTTCGCTCACTTAACACTTATGTTATTAAAAAATGATGGAGTGTGACATCAATTATCTATAAAAAAATTTTTGAAGAATGTCATCTCCATTCATTCAATCAATCATCGCTTATTTCCAACACTTATCCTACATGCACTATCAATTCACTTCACTTTCACTTTTTTATATCTTTGTTTATTTTTTTCGATCCGTTCGTTATAAATCGATTTCAACCTGGTCTTCGTACTCGAATCACTCGACATAACGCACTTGTGCATCAACGAAGAACAGGCATCGAACTTTGAAAATTGTTAATTTAAAGACAAGCCCTGTCTCTGTCCTTCTCTGTGAAGTATTTACTTGTCGTAGATATAAGCCTTTAAACTTTCAAGGGGCTTGTAACAGTACCGAAATATAGGGAACTTTTAAAAGTTAGTACTTAGCATGGTAAATATCCCGTTTCACATCATAATAGTATTATCGTAGATTGTCACAACTAACAACTCTCTTGATGTTGTCCTATTATTCCGTTACGGAACTTAGGGCTGCAGCAGTTGTTTTCCATGCCCTTCTATCTTTGGCAAGTGTTTCGACATGGTTCCACGTGATTCCCGTCCTTCTAAGGTCCGCTTCAATCGACCTCCTCCAGGTGTTAGTTGGTCGTCCAGGTCTTCTTCGACCGGCAGGCTGCCATTTGAATGCCACTTGTGCAGTATTCCCGTCCTCTCTTCGTAAAATATGCCCGACCCAGCGCCACCGCCTTAGACCTATCTCCAACAATTCTCTTAACTATTCTTAACCATAGCTTACACGTGCCATTTCGATGTGAAGACGCTATACGCTTTCAAATACGAAACAATATTATATTGTATGCTTTTCTCGGAAATATTAATTTACTAGAGTGGCATTTCCAAACTGGCAAGTCATTTTCGTTTCGCATTTTAGTAAAACATGGTATTACATTTTAAACCACATCCATCCATCCACAGTCAATATCATATTGAAATATATTATAAATGTGAAAGATAGTGAGGCTGGATGAATGGATTTTTGTTACGAGATCATGCTAAAACGGCTTACGGCTTGGATGTGGCACAGAAATAGGCTTATAGTCTGGAATAGTGCATAGATTATTTTTTATCCCAGAAATAGTGCGTTTCCCATGGGGTATATATTTTTTTGTTTTTTACTAGGGATTAACCTGAGTGAAGCGAGAATGAGTACATAAAAGTTTTGTGTGATTATGTGATCCTTAGTTTTTCTACCTACTACAATATATCTACAAGGATCCTAAAAAAAGTATAAATTAATTATTATGTTTTCATCCGTACAAATTATGCCTCTATATGAAAAATTTGTAATTCTCAGTAATAAGTGAAATTTAAAATTGTTCAGAACAGAGGCATGACAGTTAATTATAACTTGTCAATAGTTATTTGCAGATTTATATACTTCAGATTATTATTGTGTATTTTAATCTTCATTGACACTTTATATAATTGATAATGTAGAGTTGTTTGTCAGCTATTTTTAAGTAATGATTGTTTTATATGCATTAAAATGTTTTGCATCATGCAAAGCTTTTAAATTTTAAGTTAAATAAAAAATGAATTTAAAAATATTACATTGATTTTGAATTTTACGGAAATTCTGTAAAAATTAAAGCATCTGGAGGAAGTTGCGTATTATAAGCAAAACACACAATTCGATTCAAATCTTTAAAATCGTGAAAACAAAATAAATTAATATAGATTAGGTACAAGAGTTATTACTTAATATTTTAGTTTAAGATATTGTTTTTATTTTTTATTACTAAATAAACTATAATATTTGACTTACTGTAATGTACAGTTTTTACTAGTTGCCGAAAAAGACATTCGTTATTGACTTCGTCTTCCATCATCGAACCATGAAACTTGATTCTATAGAATATGTAAATCCGGATTATTAATTTTAGCCGTCTAATTACTTACTCACTGCGTAAGTATAAACATGTTAAAACACGAACTTTTCGAACCACGAACAGTCAGTCCCTCATCAAAAAAGTAGCTTCTCCCCACAGAACCCTTCTTAAGCTAAATTCACCCTTGTCAGATCCGTCAACATATTTTACTGTCTCATGTTTATGACACCCGGAAATATACCCATCTAAGGATATAAAAGATCAACGAATGTTATTCAAAGTTGCGTGAAATATTATCCGAGTGAAAAATGTGAGAATATCGTTTCATCACTCACTCCCCAAAATGATTCATAATGCTATAGACTAAGAGCTGGTGTATAGAAACATGTCTATATTGAGATTGTTTATTTTATGTAATATTTTTGTTTTTTGGTTAAAAACTTTATATCACTCTCAGACTTTAGTTTAAGTCATTTTAAAATTAGTCTTCAGCTCTTTTAACGTCCCACTGCTGGGCAAGGGCCTCCCTCAGTACGAGGGGGATCAGGCCATAGTCCACCGCGATGACCTAGTGCGTGTTGGCAGACTTCACATGTCGTTTAAAAAATTGCTAGGTTTTCTCAGACATGCAGGTTTCCTCACGATGTTTTCCTTCACCGTAAGACAAATGGTAATCACGATAGAAATGTCAAATGATTCGCACGTCAAAATATCAGAGGTGCGAGACCCGGATTTGAACCGGCATCACTCGGTTATGCAAGCGAGCGCGTTACCGCTGGGCTACCACTGCCAAATTATTTAAAGGATAATATTTTACTTTTCAAACTTTTAAACGAATTTATTTATTTTGACCTTTTTAATCTATTTCAAAAAGATATAGTTTATAATAGGATTTCGTTTTCTACGTAGAATAGGATTACGTTATTATTCGTATAATAGGGTTTCGTTATATATTTTTATGTTTACACTTTTCCTTCTCATATTTGGACATTTTTCAATTTTTATCATTTTTACTCGAGTACAATAAACTCGTAAAACCAGATTAAAACTATCAAACTACCTATATCGTTTAAAGTGCTCAACTTTCCACAGCGCATACAATGCGTCCTTTGTTCCTATAAAATCGAGAAAGTTTCAAATTAAACGCAACTACCACTGTAATAAACAAAAGTTTTGCAAACAATGAGTACGATCTGATTCACGTACATTGCTGGTTTGTGTACATCTGTTTTGGGACACAGTAGTTTGTAAAGCGCAAAGTATCGATTAGCTTTAATCGAGTTATATGTATAATAGGTAAATTAAGTAGAAGAGGCTTTTTATTTTTGCACAGTTCATAATTAAGTATTATTTTAGTTTTGAAACAATATCAACTGATTCTCGCTTCACTCAGTTTCTAGGTGCCTAAGAGCCTATGTTACTGCTCTATATAAATTCTTCTTTTGTGGACAAGCTCAAGGAGTAACAACACGCAAAAACAAACAAATTTTCGTATTTTATGCTTTAAAATAAATAAAGATGTGTTAGCTAGTAATGTAAATAACAGCTTTTTTAATAAATAAATAAATAATAAATAAATATGTTGGGACATTATTACAACAGCGCCATCTAGTTCCGCAGTAAGCTACGTAACGTGCTTGTGTTGCGGATACCAGATAGTTGATATACTACACATATACATTTTAAATAAAATAAATAGAAACATCCATGACTGGCGTACAAACTGCTACAAACATTCGTGCTCAACAAATGAATGCCCTGGAACTCAAACCCGCGACCGCTAGCACAGAAAGTAGGGTCACTACCAACTGAGCCAAACATGTCGTCATCCGTTTTAGACTATCCGTTTTTAATATACAGGCTTTAATTACTTACTTTAAGATTATGATATTACTGGATTATGTACGTAACATAAGATGTGACACTATAAATTTGCAAAAGTAGAAAACTAAGTAAGAGAGACTGAGTTTAGTTCCCTCGCTGTACCAACAATAATCCAATGCCATAAAGGCTTACGAAGCGATATAAACAGCGCTCTGGCGACCGATAAATTTTCACCGTTAACAAGTTAAATAGCCATTCTAAACTCAGTATACATTACCAGCTATGTTCCTAAAATACATTTTAGAAGATCTACAAAATTTTCAGTGTATTCGATTACCACTTTCATTACATGACCGAGTTTATGTTGTTTCGTACTGTGCTTCGGATTTCTCAGATTTTAATAAATAAAATAGATTACTATGATTGTAGTAAAATGACTTTGTTTAAGGTTTTTTTTAAGTATCGTAAAATATATAGAGTTTGATGAAACTTAAAAATGATAGTTTGTTATAATGTAAGATTAAACTCTTTTTTACTCCTGACTTCGTGGTACCAAAATATTAGACATAAGTTTAAAGGATAAAAATCGACTCTTAAAATTAAGAAAAAAATAATTCTATGTATTTTAAAGAGGTGGTTAAGTTATCCTTTTGTATGAAGAGACTCCTTAACAACAGGACTGAGTCTAAATATCCTGTCACTATATAAAAAAACATACTAATTTGAAATGTAATATGGGATATATGTACATATAAGATGTATACTTCTTACTGCAGGAAAATATCTAATTTCCGAGACATCAAAACCGACAGTTCAAACGTATGTAGAGACGAAGCCGAGCGGAGCAAAAGTGACTCACTAATTCATAAATAAATAAATAAATATGGTAGCAACAAAGTACCATTTAATTCAATGGATAGCGAGACATGTGTTATAGATTTGTTACGTATACGAGTATGTTAGGACATTATTACAACAGCGCCATCTAGTTCCGTGGTAAGCTATGAAGCTTGTGTTACGGATACCAGATAGTTGATATACTACACATATAAATTGTAAATACATACATATTATAAATATTAACACCCATGACTGGAGTACAAACATTCGTGCTCATCGAATGAATGCCCCCAGGGGGACTCGAACCCGCGACCGTTGGCGCAGAAAGTAGGGTCACCTACTGAGCCAAACGAGTCGTCGTATGTATACCAGATACTTAAAGCACTACATCTATACATATAATAAAAATCTAACTTAGTAAAATCTGTACATTGAATATTTTTTGGAAATTCTTTTTGAAATAGTCATTATTATCGATACAGAGGCCGAATCAATGGTTTCTAGAATTTTTGACTGTCTGTCTGTCTGTGACCGCATCACGAGAAAATCACTGTACAAATTTTGACGAAATTTGGTATGATGATAGCTGGTTACTCGAGTCAGGATATAGGATACTTTCATTGCCGGAAAATATCTAATTTCTGACATATCTCAACTAACCACTACCAAGCGGCTATAAAACATCACACGGTAGGTATGTGAATTCTAAGAATTTGATTTCCGGTCTTTAGAACGCGGGCAGAGCCACGGGAAACGCTAGTATATGTATATAACTTTAAATACATACATAAAATAACACCCGAAAATTAATATCTTGTCAAAGCATACTAACAATGTATTTTACACGAGTGAAGATAATAAATTCAATTAAAAGTATACAATATTCGAGGCATTCGGCCAATTCGTGATTTGAAAATAAGGAAAACAATTAACGCCATGAAAATATAAACTCATTTCGTGCAAGTACTAATTGAAAGTTCCAGCTAGAAAACAACCTTATTAACAAAGCTCTATCATTGTAATTGCTATTTCAATTATACAATTTTCACTTATTTCTCACAATTTTGTTAACGTGAATAGGAAAATTGGTATATTTCAATGTCTGTCTGTTTATGTAAGTGTTCGTGAAGTACTCAAAAACTACTGAGCAAATTTTCATGCGGTTTACTCTAATGGACAAAGTAATTTATAAGGAAATTTTTATGTTTTTATGTTTATGGTTTTGCGTGAGTTAGTTCATATACGACGATGGTTTTTGAAAATGTTGTAAAAATCGCTCTATAGGCAAACTAATAAAACTAAAAAAAAAGACGGGTTGCACTCCGGGAGTGCCGGCAGAAGTGAAAACTTGATTATTAACGTTGTGCATTTTCCAGTCATATAACATACTCTCTAGTACATTAATTAATAAATGAAAATTAATGAAACCTAACCTAACTGGAAGCATATAACATACTCTCAAGTAACAATGAATATGGAGATTTGGATTGTTTATACTTGCTTGCAAAAATTTACAAAAAATTACTAGTATATTTATAAAGTACTCACTCATTTTCTTTCGCTATTTTTTTGTCACATTTTTCATTAATGGATTCACTTTGTTCAATTTCCATATTTTAAACAGTTTATATACACTAATTTTATGAATACACAGTAGTGTCACCACTACACAGACGATCGAGCCATCAGCTGTCACCATCGATGGATTTTTTTAATTAATCGAAACCCTTACAATCGATTAAAATCTGGATATCCGCCATCTTGGATTTAAAAATGGACCTCATTTTCGCAATCGGCACCCCGAGAAACCTCAAAAATGACACCCATGTCATTATTGAAAAATATCCGGATGTTCGCCATCTTGGATTTGAAAATGGACCTCATTTTCGCAATCAGCACCCCGAAAAACCTCGAAAATGACACTCATGTCATTATTGAAAAAAAACCGGATATCCGCCATCTTGGATTTGAAAATGGACCTCATTTTCGCAATCAGCACCCCAAGAAACCTCGAAAATGACACCCATGTCATTATTAAAAAAAACCGGAAGTCCGCCGTCTCGGATTTGAAAATGGACCTCATTTTCGCAATCAGCACCCCAAGAAACCTCAAAAATGACACCCATGTCATTATTGAAAAAAAACCGGAAGTCCGCCATCTTGGATTTGAAAATGGACCTCATTTTCGCAATCAGCACCCCGAGAGACCTCGAAAATGACACCCATGTCATTATTGAAAAAAAAACCGGATGTCCACCATCTTGGATTTGAAAATGGACCTCATTTTCGCAATCAGCACCCCAAGAAACCTCGAAAATGACACTCATGTCATTATTAAAAAAAAACGGATGTCCGCCATCTTGGATTTGAAAATGGACCTCATTTTCGCAATCAGCACCCCGAGAAACCTCGAAAATGACACCCATGTCATTATTGAAAAAATATCGACAATCGAAAGAAAACAATCGATTGTTCGATTAATCGATTTCGATCTTACGAGTCTTACGAATTTTCGATCAGCCCACGTGTCCTGACGCGAGTTTTACAGTTTTTACCCATCCCACAAAAGTGCTCAACGCCGCTAAAGAAGTTTTCACTTCAAAAATATTTTTTGTGTTTGAAACCGTAACGGATGATTTTGAGGTATAATAATGCAGTGAAGAACAAAGTCTACATTGACGGTTACAAAAAAGCTCTATTTAATAGTTTTTACTCAGAATTTTAAACGCTTTTAAACCATTATTGCCTAGCGGTGATTATCACAATTTCGATGCACCAAATTTCAAACTTTTTGGCAAAAACTACAGTTAAATTGGTTCATACCGGTATCGACAACCTATGGTTCTTGATTGCATGTCTCATATCACATTTTATGCTAATCGATACGGTGCAACAACAGTGCAGACAGCTGTGATGCGTTCAATTGAAAGCAAAATGAGCGGGTTCAAATATTGTAACATATACCTGTAATATTCATGAGGAAAAACTGTTTGTAGTAAGAGTGAGTTTTTTTTAATATTTAGGGACATTTGTTCGGCGGTAAGCTACGAGGCTTGTGTTACGAATACCAGATCGTTGACACTCAAGTTATTGTGTCATCTATCATCCTCTAAGCTTATTATCATATTTTATAACTTTACATACATACATACATATTACAAATACAAATATAAACACAAATATATTTATTACATATTTATTATCAAAATTGAAGCCTTGTAGAATAAATTTTTTACTAATATAAGCATTTGACGTACTCGTATACTAACATTCTGTTCAAATATCAGTGTGAACGGCAGGACTAATTTTAATAAAACTTTCAGTTATTAGTAATTATAAGGAAGTTAATGTATGATAGATATAGTATAGTAGATAGAAGTAAAAAAAAAGTAAACAATACTACTACTAGTTTATTTAAACCTATATCTAACAAAATCAAAATGACTCGACCTGAATCAAAGGCTAGCCTGAGCAAATCGAATTTCGCCTGTGAAGCTTTGACGTCATAAAGCTGTGTCCCGGCCATTGTGTGGGATGTGACCTATTGACACACCTTAGGTGGTGTTTCGAGTAGGTTTATTGTATATGAAAGCTTATAAAAAGCTACTTGAACATTGTAGCAGTTTAAAATTAGATTAGAAAGCAATTTAAAGTTCTTTATTTGTTATTGCCGATGTTTATATTGATACATTTGCCTCAGTTTGTAGCAACTCTAGTTGCTGTGTCAGCGGTCACAAGTTCGTGTCCCACTGGGGTGCTCAGTAGTATGATGAGCATGTGCACAATGCTTGCATAAACGGTGAAAAGAGGAAATTTTGTTCTTCAGCTCTTACAATCATTGAAACAAATTAGAGTTTTTTACTTTATTTTATACAATTTTATGGTTGTAAATTGAGTAACTTACTGAAAGCACTACACTACGTATCACGCTGGTATATATCAAAATAAACATATTCACTTGCATAATTTTCGCTCCTGAAATCAATTATTCAGGTCAACAACAGGAATATTCGCGTATAAATCAAATATTGTGCGTATTATGATAAAATTCGTCGCTTGGTTGGGTAGTGTATTATGCTTATATTATAAAAAATAACAATTTCAATGATAGTTCTACATTTTCCAATGTATAAATAAAACATAATTATCATATAAATTAGTAGTTTATCTCTAACTTTAGTATCCCAAAAAATGGTCAAATACGACTACTTTTTCTTTTTTTTATTGTTGAAAAGCGAATTAACGCATGCCATCTGTAAAAGGTGGCTATGTGGGGTTCACCTGCTAGAAAATGCTAGAAAAGCTGGTACTACCCACAAAGACCTATAAATAAACCTAAAGTCGCAGGATCGTTAACTCATCAAATTACGACGTCCCCACTGTATAATCCTTAATTTTATAACAGAAATCTTATATTTTCCTATCAGTTACTGACCAAGGTCATATTTACTCAGTAATGTTATTAGTTTAATACGTCATTTGTCGGATAGGTTTGTTGAGAATAATAATACTTGCAGTTACTGTACTGTACTTGTAACTATGACTGGTACTCTTAACATAAAGACCAAACAAAACACAATAATCTCTGCAGGTACATAAAATCAATACACATATAATATTATTATGTAGATTTAGCGCTAAACGTACGGACACACGTCGGAGCAACAATACAATAGTAATGGGATCAAAGATACATTGAATGCCTTTTATATTTTCTATCTGAGATCCCTCAAAGTTCAAATTCAATAGAAGCCAAACAGTTTCAGAAGTTTTAACTCTTTCTAAATCGTTATACATGTATTGTGTTAGCTTTATTCTGCTATGTATTTTGTCTTGAATATTTTATCGGACTACTAAATGTGAAGGTTTATATATTACGCTCGTATATGTGTTAAGGCAGTGGTAGCCCAGCGGTAACGCGTCGCTTTTATAACCGAGTGATGCGGGTTCAAATCCGGGTCTCGCACCTCTGATATTTTTCATGTGCGAATCATTTCTATCGTGATTATCACTTGTCTTACGGTGAAGGAAAACATCGTGAGGAAACCTGCATGTCTGAGAAAACCTAGCAAGTTTTCGTAAGACATGTGAAGTCCGCCATTACGCACTGGGCCAGCGCGGTGGACTATGGCCTGATCCCCCTCGTACTGAAGGAGGCCCGTGCCCAGCAGTGGGACGTTAAAAAGGGCTGATGATGATGATATGTGTTAAGAAACTGTCCAATGTGTAAGCTGACGAATTAGAGAAATTGACGAGCAAGGAAACTGACTAAAACTGAGGTTTTACACGCGGGTGTTAATATCAGGCATAAAAGTTTATGAGTATTGGTGTCCTCGTGCTCATGTACTATACTCCTCTGTTTTATAATCCTCGATACGCTCGAAGTGTTTTTGTAGGTAAAACGATAAAAAATAGTTGCTTTGATATTAAAAGCAGGCACTTGAATACTACTACTAGCTAGTTATACCTTTATGTTTTATTTATAAAGCAACTAAAAGTGAACTTCATTTTGTTTAACATCATATATGAATACAACTCGTCCTCCATTATTACAGTTTACACTGAATTTTGAAATTCAAATCTAGTTTCAAGCACCGAGATAAACATAGCTGTCGTATAATTTTATTACCATGCAGTTTTAATCATATAATACGAATTAAAATTCATATTTCTGTACCTAGATTCAGGAACTCAGGATGTACTTAGTGTACTTTAGATAAAAAGTAGAATATATCGCTGTTCGCTTATAAACTGTTTTTAATCGACTTTAAAAGAGAAGATGTTTTTTTTGTGTATGTCTTCGCGAGTAACAGGTGTCAATCTCATATTAAAAAAAAACACCACGAAGTATAAATAAAGTTTGTAAACGATATTGAAATTTTGCCTTGGTTTTCACTAGAAAAAATTTTTTTGGATGTACGCGAATATTTACATTTTAACTAACTTATGTTTTCGGATTTTTTCGCGGATCTATTTTGAGTTTTGGTTCCCAACGTTTCTATTGCTTTACCTACAGCAAACGTCATCTATAGAGAAATACTAATTAAGTTATATAATATACATATTGAAAATAATATAAAAATGACTTTTTAGTTAAAATATAAGATACAAAATAAAACTAAATTTGCTATGTAGTCGGGCTAAGTACAAGCTTATCCTCGTAATAATGTATTAATTTGTTCACTTCTAGCACGTCTTAAGCTCTAATAAGCTCACAAGATAGTTTATGCTCAAATAAACAAATGTATTTAATACAGAGAAAGATTAATAATAAACCTTTGATTTAATGAATAAAATAATGATATATGAAATATCATTTTAATTTTGAAACTTTTCCATATATGTAGCAGACAACCTTTAATAAGAATAGTTAAAATTGTAATTTTCCATTTCATTCAACCGCCGCCATTCACTGAAAACACACGACCACTCGTATAAATCAAAAGAATATTTGTCATTCATTAACACTAACGTAGCAACCATTTAAAAGGCTGTGAATCGAATGTCACTCACCCCTTTCAAAGTTCAGATGAAATAAAAAAAATGTATATAGAGTGCAAAGTAAAAGAGGACTTAAGTCAGATGCATAGATGTGAAGATTGCTTGGAAGAATAGACGTAGGAAGGAGACGCTTGTTAACTCGACACATGCAGCGTGACTTAACGAAGCGAGCTAGATAAAAAGGAGAAAATTCAAGTAAATTCAGTTGCAAAGTTATTAAATCAGATTTTTTTTATTTACGATATCATACTGAGCTTTTTTATTATTAGCTTTTAATTTTGAATTTGCTCCTTCTATAATATTCTTAATGCTACATGCCCAACTTTAAAAACCTACCTTATTCGGTAATGAACTCTGTTAATTCGAAAGCTAATACTCTTTGTTAAATAGAATTATTCTGCTATAATTGCTATTTAAATAGATAGACAACTTTCAAATTCATTTAAAAACAGTTATTCTATCTACGCTTACATTAACTTTTTAAACTTATATAGTACTGCCCACTACACGACGTATTAAAATATAATATCATAAAAATTGGTCCACAATTAGCCATAACATTCGCCTTTACAATCCCATCGTTTTTGAAGTCGGTCAACAAAACAGTGCACGGCTATTCGATGCACGTCTTGCATGATTGCAGGCGACAGACCACTACGCCGGGGCTTGACTACCAATTGACTTATAATTTACGTACGTTTCACTTCATTTTTTTTTTTTTTTATGGGACAAAGGGGGCAAACGGGCAGGAGGCTCACCTGATGTTAAGTAATCACCTCCGCCCATGGACATCTGCAACACCACAGGGCTTGCAGATGCGTTGCCGGCCTTTCAGGAAAGGGAGGGAGGGAGGAGGGAGAAGGACGGGAGTAGGGATGGGAAGTAGGCCTCCCGGACTCTCACTCACCGGACGAAACGCGACAGCATAGCTGCCACTTCACGCCGGTCTTCTGTGAGAGAGTGGTTCTATACGGGGCGTGCCGGCCATTTTAAACGATAGTGTTAGTTCGATATTTGGTCTTCATTCCATAAGCTCCATTGTCCTCTTTAGTACAAGACTAAAAGCTTATTTTGTACTTTCTAAAATCACACAAACTGGAGCCATTAGAAAGCTTATTTTTTACTTTCCAGAATCAAATAACCGTAGCTGTTAGAAGCGCAAAAGTTTGTACGTGTTTACACTGACTGAATGGATTTTAATGAATTTAATTATACGAATAGATATCATAATAAGCTACTTAAAGGTTATGTTAGAAAAACATAAATGGAATTTTCGTTACTCAATGATTCAATTTATTAACCTTTCGTTCATGACATAATATAAAAAGACAAAGTAAAGATCTGAAAATGTATTCGCTAAAATATTATAAAGTGTTTTAAAGGCAGTAAAATAAGAATGTATATATAATACTTTCTTAGGTTTACGCGAATATTCGACATTATAATTAATGAAACTACCTTTTCGGATTTTGTAGCGGATTTATTTTGATTTTTATGTAAATATATTAAAACTATGTATGAAATGATGTATAATGTGTAGTGTATCAACTATCTGTTATCCAAAACAAAAACCTCGTTGCTTACCATTGAAATAGATGGTGAACTATGAATTAATGTCCCAACATAATATTTTTTATTTGTTATATATACTTATAAAACAAAAGCAGTATTAATTAAAAATAGATAAAAAAAATCTATTTTTTTCATATTCTATAGTACATATATAATATACAATATTTATGATTATGTATGAACTTTTTCATGATCAAAATGAGCTGCATTACAAAATGTATCATCATCATCAGCCCTTTTTTTTAACGTCCCACTGCTGGGCACGGGCCTCCCTCAGTACGAGGGGGATCAGGCCATAGTCCACCGCGCTGGCCTAGTGCGTGTTGGCGGACTTCACATGTCTTACGAAAACTTGCTAGGTTTTCTCAGACATGCGGGTTTCCTCACGATGTTTTCCTTCACCGTAAGACAAGTGGTAATCAGGATAGAAATGATTCGCACATGAAAATATCAGAGGTGCGAGTCCCGGATTTGAACCCGCATCATTCGGTTATACAAGCGACGCGTTACCGCTGGGCTACCACTGCCTTGACTCAGACTCAAAATGTATATTGTGTTAAAAATATAAAAAAAAATCACTGAAAATAAGCTAAAATTACAGAAGCGATATAAATAAAGTGCTAAAAGTGCTTTGCCGTATTCAAATATTCAATTAAAAATCACCTTTATTTATCCTATTCAAACTGTATGATGGGACATAGCAAGAGTTTAGTTCTGTACAGTCGATTATCCTAAACTATGCGGATTTTGTTATTGCAATCACGTATCTCATGATTGAGAGCGACAGACCGTAACCGGGAACCGAAAACTTGGCCAGTGATCAAGTTGAACTTTAAGCTGGGCGTTCAATATTAGTGGGGAATGTTGGTGTACATTTGCTTAAAAATCTCCTAAATCAAACCCTATTAGGCTGAACTTTATTATAAGTGAAGTCCTAAAGAAGCATGTTCATATTTGATATTTGTAGAGTATGGTCCAAAATGAGAGGATTTAATAGAGAACCAATATCAACGGCATAGCAAAGATCACAGGATATTCTGAAGTGGCAGTGTGACCCGATTATATTTGTTGCAGAGCTAATGATTGATAGAGTAGACGGGTTTTAAAGACGTAGACATCAGTCCAGTTTTATATTATGGATAAAATAATATTCATGACTGAGTCTTGCTGAAGTCGACAAAAAGGAAACGTCGATAATTTTTCATTAAAAGTTACATAGACTTCTAAATTACTTGAAAAGTACCTAATTTTTTGACGATTAAGGATCTTATCTTTTGGTAATATTGTAGTTTTTTTTAAAAAAAGCAGTCCAACACAAGGCCATTTCTTACTATCTGTGAACTAAATTATATGCAAATTTGTCTTCATAATTAGGTATATATAAATCTTTCACATGCATATCATGTAGTGTCTATTAGTGTGATTATATCTGCATGAAAAATGATGGAATGGAACTAGAATAAAAAAATAACAATTTTAACCCAAATGTAATATTTTCACTTAGGTAGATGTGTATAATTTTATTTTAAATTTTTAAACAAAAAAACCGAATAGAAAATTTAACCGAGCGCATTATTATTGTTGTCTAATGTAGTTCCACATGTTGTTTATACAATGGGTATTTAAATGATATGCAGTGGTAGCCCAGCGGTAACGCGCTCGCTTGTATAACCGAGTGATGCGGGTTCAAATCCGGGTCTCGCACCTCTGATACTTTCATGTGTGAATCATTTCTGTCATGATTACCACTTGCCTTACGGTGAAGGAAAACATCGTGAGGAAACCTGCATGTCTGAGAAAACCTAGCAATTTTCGTAAGACATGTGAAGTCCGCCAACACGTACTGGGCCAACGCGGTGGACTATGGCCTGATCCCCCTCGTACTGAGGGAGGCCCGTGCCCAGCAGTGGGACGTTAAAAAGGGCTGATAGCATATAAGATGGCGTATAATATGATAATATGAGGATGGCCGTAGCAATTGAACTAACTATTAATAATTGATTTTATATCTAATAATACATTGTCCTACATAATTTAATATGTCATTCCACATATTTTCAGTTGAATGGTGCTTATTGTCCGGCCGCTCAGAGAATGCGTTTCTGACAGATCGTGATCGACTGGGCGATGTAACTTGGAACTGGCGTACAATTTACGGCAAATTTTTAAATATCTTTTATTTACCTTATTAACGAGTGATAAGTACTAGTACTAAGTACTTAAGTAATAATTCGAATAATTATGCCGACTTACAATAAATGTATTAATTTTGGGCTAAAATTATTACAATTACTTAATTAACAAATATAAAAATAATAGCTTTTAAAAGTCAAACCACGTCAAACGACGCTGTTTCAAGGTTATGTCAACTGTTTGTTTTTGTAGTGATGTGACAAAATAACGAGGCAATTGTATTCGAATATTTTTGTAATCTTAATATAATCTGTCGGTATGATATAAATAATATAATATTTAATGTACTTAGTATTTAATAAAGTTAATAATATATTAAAGGTACGCCCAAACAAAACTTAAGAAAATTAGTCTCATAATATCAGTCAGATGAATTAAAAAAAAACATTGAAAATAAAATTATTTACTACTTTATATTTCAAGTAAAAAATGGAAAAAAATAAGAAATCGAAAAAGTCACAAGAGATGACTGGATGAAGGTGGTTGAAAAAACTAAAAACATTATCTTTGATGACTTTGACCGCGATATCCGTATAGATACTATGATTGAGAATAATTTCATTATACACGTTAGTGAAGATGACAGCGACTCCTTAAGCGAATTGGAAGATTAAATTGTTTGACATAGTCTTCATTGTTTAAGGCTTAATTAAAACTATGTTTTTCATAATATACATTTTCCAATAAATAAAGCATTTTTATTTTTTTTTCCTTCGTTAAATTCAGAAATTACGATTCAATTCAAGTAATTGATTCATTAAAAATGTATTTACATTGTGAATATTTATTGAAATATAATTCCTATAAAAAATAACAACATATAAATTATTAATATACATAATGAATGCAATAGATAAAGTTACTAAATTATTGTACATCACTAGTCATGACGAATTGACAGGTGTCAGAAACGCATTCTTTGAGCGGCCGGACCATAAATTAATGATTTGATAGTTTATAATCTGTGCTTTCCTTACGGAATTCATTGACTCAATGAATGTAGTTCAAATGTATAGAACGCATGGTCGACGATGGCATAGAGACCTCCCATATGTCGATCAAATGAACTGGTTTTAATCATAATCCTACTCGTATAAATGTGTTTGCCTTGATGAATACGATGGTAATATTAATATACAAATATTTCTGTAACTTTATTTGTTAATTATAATTATATGTCATCCGGATTTTTACGCGGATTTATTTTGATATTCCTTTACTTTTCGAAAGCTTTACAGCTGTCATAATCACGGGAAAAAGATAGTCACGGGAGGCAACCTAATAATTAAGCAAATCTGCGTATAATTGTTAATTAATTTAAAATTTAATCCTATCACTTACCAGCCTGCGCCCGCATGTCCCTCGATACAATAGCGCCGTGAGTGTTGTGAGCTCGACATCGGTACACAGTACTGTGGATGTCCTGGCGGTACTGCATTGAGGCAAACGGGAGGAACACTAGCGTGCCGTTGTCGAGCACTTGCCTGTAAAGAAAATCGATATTTATTACACAAATCAATCTACTAATAAAAAATAATTTAATTAAGAAAGGCGGCATTAAGGTAACCGTTGCATTGTCACGAGAACCAAATTTTAGCCATAATGGTGTAAGATTTGATTACGGACAGATACCGGGACAAATTAGATTTAATAAATGCCTATAATATACTTAAATCAAATAAATTTAAACAAGAACTTTTGAATTGCCATCATATTATACTAGTATTTTAACTAAATTAAATATCAGTACCGTGCGTAAAACGTAACGCGCTCGCTTGGATAACCGAGTGATGCGGGTTCAAATCCGTGTCTCGCACCTCTGATATTTTCACGTGCTAATCATTTTCTAACATAATTACCACTTGTCTTACGGTGAAGGAAAACATGAAACCTGAATGTCTAAGAGAACTTTGCAAGTTTTCGAAAGACATGTGAAGTCCGCCAACACGCATTAGGCCAGCGCGGTGGACTATGGCCTGATCCCCCTCGTACTGAGGGAGGCCCGTGCCCAGCAGTGGGACATTAAAAAGCGCTGATTACATTACCGCGCGTAAGTCTAGTGAGGAATCTACCTACGACCCGAAAGGCAGTTAGCTTGCTGCTTAGCAATCATCAATCAATCAATAATGCAATAATGATGTTCTTATCCTGCCTGAAAATCAGCTAATAGAAAATCCAGACATTTGCATTTGCAAAGTTTTCAGTGACGGAACAATATGATGTTCTCAATATTATATATTAATACTAGCCTTTCCCGCGGCTTCACTCGCGTTCTAAAGGCTGGAAACCAAATTCTTTCGCAACGTTTTTGCAACATTTTTCATTGATGCTCCGCTCCTATTGATCGTAGCGGGATGTAATATAGCCTATAGCCTTCCTCAATAAACGGATTATACTACACAAAAAGAATTTCTCATTTCAGACCAGTAGTTCCTGAGACTAGCGCGATCGAACAAAAAAACAAGTTTTATAAATAGTAGTATATAGATTAAGTAATTATTTCGAGATATATAATTGTGAAAGTACCAGAGAATAGCTTCGGAGGCGTCTAAGTGAAGCAAGGGTAAGTCACTAGTATTACAGTATCAATTCAAAGTCTATATACGTTGTTTGGTTTAGTAAAGTTCGAATTTTGTCTCTACATCGGGTATTTTTATTTCAAATATATTACCAAAGGCATAAAACGGTGCACACAAAAGTTAGTCAATATTATTTTTATACGGCTATAAACTGGATCCAAGGGCTTTTATATGATTCTGCATAAGCTAAGTTATTACAAATTCTGATATTTCTTTATTAGCTTACGCTTTTTCCATGATTATAACCTAATTTTCTTTTGATGTGGATATAGAATATTTACAAATAAATATATAACATAAATATTAATAAATAAATATATAAAAATAAATATATAATAATAAAAAAAATAAAAAATCACTGCGTAAAAACTAAAACATGAATTTAAAAGACTGGTGTAAGTTGAACAAGAATTATTGTATCATACATTAAGCAAGATTCGCAGTAAGAATAAAACATTATAGGATCACGAGAAATAATATAGCAACAAGAGAAAGCGATGTACTATGTAAGAAACTTTTTCATAGTTTATAGCTTTTTCATATACTTGTATTTTATACTCCCCTAGAAAAGTAACACTCCGCATTAGTAAAAAAAATAATTTTAGGTAAATATTATATTATAGTCACTATATTCGATGAAGATGATGAAAGTTTTTCACATTACGAGAAAATCACTAAACAGATTTTGATGGGAATATTATAATGTCAACATACAGGATACTACGCGACAAAAAAAATGTTACATCTGATTTAATAAAATGAAATTCAATGATATTATGTGAATGTATATTTGTTACTTTTTTACCCCAAAATGGCTAATTTGGATTGAATTAGTTTACAGATAAGGAGTAATAATCTGAAGTAACATAATTTACTGCTACATACATTTACATATAATTAATCATTATATAAAGTAATTAAAAATAGTACACAAATGTTTTAATTAAACTAAACATGCCATATTGTAAGTACACCATAATCAGGAAAATAAAACAGCGATCCAAAATATAGCCTCTTCGCGTTTCATTTCCTGCGAGACTAAAAAAAGGAAAGCTAAAATTAAGGCAGTGCATATTGAAGCAAAAAGACCCCCGGGATCTCGTAATTGGCGCTCAGAATCCCGAACACCGGAGAATATTTTAAGCCGGTGCATATTTGAGTCGAATTGACGTAGCGGCGCTAAGGATGTACCTTTGTACCTGTTGTGTGAAGTACGAGTACGTCTTTTTGTATACAGGTTTTGGGATGATGAATTTCTATTATATTACGTGTACGTGCGTGAGCTTATGTGTGAACTCGAACCCAGAACTTTCAGGTCTGCAGACAGGCACATACATACAGGCTAGACACTAAAGCAATGAAGGAGAACAACAATATAGCAAAGAAATGGGAATATAATATTTATAGTAAACTAGTCCAGGACGAACTAGGTACGTTACAACCATTAGTGCAGATATCTTAGAGATGAGATTTTTTCCAGCAGTACAATGTATCTCTTAAGTTGATCCGGATAACCAGCAATCATCATACTAAATTTCATCATAATCGGTTCAGTAGTTTGTCGTGTTGCGGTCACAGCAAACAAGTAAAAATTCTACAAAGTGATTATTTCAATTAGCTTTTCCAAAAAATATTAAATGTAGAGATAATATTTTACTATAAAAAATGAAAGTAATTAATTATTTTAGTACGTGTGTATGTTAGAGACCCTTTAATAATATAGGAAACTGTTCATAATTTAAACAAAAACAACAGTATCAATCGAGCGCTTATCATCAGGAACATCGAGCGCGATTGAGGAAGCAATTTACATAAAACGATTACGACAGACAGTCAAAGGAAATGAAGAATATTAAAGTGAAATTTTTCTGATTGAAATTGATTTTGAATTAATTTTGAGCGGAATGTGATGTAATTATTAGGATTTTGCCTCTCTGTGGTTTGTTTGTTTTATAGCAGGTTTGTTTCTTGTGTGAAGCGAAAATTTTAAATAGCTGTACTCCAAAATATGTACTAACGGTGTTTTATTTGCCCATTTTT
Organism: Boloria euphrosyne; assembly: GCA_951802675.2. Lineage (NCBI taxonomy): Eukaryota > Metazoa > Arthropoda > Insecta > Lepidoptera > Nymphalidae > Boloria > Boloria euphrosyne. The sequence continues at coordinate 15,313,762 of OX637872.1, forward strand.
CTCTCATGTTTACAGACTTTGAAATAATATTTGACATGAAAGAATGCTAGTGAAACGTATTCGATATTATCACCAGTGCCAGTCATCTGCGCTGTGTAGAAGGGAAACCACGTATACTTTCGCATTTTATAAAAATGATCATTTCACTTTACGGCAAAGTTTTCACAACAACAATAACTGTATACTCAATATTTTTTCAGTCTCTCTAAAGACAAGTCATATAGGTATTAAAAAAGACGAATCTTACAGGCAGACATTAATACCGTCTTTATAACCGTCTATAATTTTTTTTTTTATATCTTGAGTAATATAAGATTTTTATAACAATTTAGTATATAAAACAATTTGCGGGACATAAATGTGGCTCCGGGCTCGTGAATTTAAACAGAAGTCTCTAGAGAATGTTGTACAGACTCATACAATAATTACGAGACTCTATTAAGATTTGGGATTTCTTTTTTAAAGAAATTATTATCGAGAGAAACTTAAGCTTTTACTTTTTCCTATTATGTGGCTCACTTATAATACTAGTCAATTACCCTTGCATCGCTCGAGGGAGGTTCTAGGTATGTTTTATATGGATATGAATAGTTATCGCGAGTGTACTTTAGGAGAAAGACTTAGACTATTGCAGTCTTTACTGTTCGCCTTATTAAAACGTTTAAATCTAGAGTTAGTTTAGCTATCGTTAGCCGTTCAACTTTCTAAGAACGACTTGATAAAACTACTTTTCACGTGGAAATAAAAGGTTTTCCTGTAAAAAGTATCGTAAATATTAGCCAGAGTAATAAGTTATCAATACACAAAATTTTATTAAAATAAGTTCAGTACACTTTACATGAAACGCGCACAACTATTTCTCTAATATTTCACTCATTTCCACGCGTCGAAATTTAAATCTTTAAAATTCGCAAACCTCTATTAGGACCGATTTTTTTGTAGACAACCCTACATCAACGTGTTCGCAACAAAACAACGCTTACGTTGATATATTTTTTTTTCTATTATCCAATCATGTGAAAGTAGCTGGTACTACATACCTGTTTATACCTGCCAACCCAGTAGTTCGTCCACGTAAATAATAGCCAACCCAACGTCGGCATATTCTATATGTTTTTTACTTTCAAGTCAGTATAAAATTTTCTTATTATCTTGATGTTGCAAAATTCAATAAAAAATCATTTTTTAAAAAATAATTAAAAATATTTTGACCAGGATTTTTTTAGCCAACCCATTTTTATTATATTTTCTAATATACTAAATTTATTATAAAATAAGTTTCATGCTATTATCAGCTCGGTGAAGGTCGATGTAGGCTCGTATCTTAGACCATAAGTTAAACAATATATCGAAAAATTGAATTACAAAACGTGCATGTTTTTTATCTTTTTCTGTTCATATAGTATTATTATGAAATCAGAATGAAGTAGAGTAGTTTGAATTTAATTTTACTTAAGTCTACAAGAAAAATAAAAAATATTAAAAGATTCTACCAAAACTGCCAAACTTAAAATAGAAAAGAATAGTATTACAATAAAACGTGACACAAGTAATGTAGTTATATACCACATAATATTATATATATTTGATATTTTATTTTTTCAAAAATTCTTATCATGTAAAAATTTCTAAACGTACAAAATTAGGTTTCTGAATAAATACTCGTATAATTATATCTAGAATCTGTTCCTTAGTTTTTGTTTTGCTCGTTAAAATCCTTTACGTTCTTGTACAAGCACAGTTTCGAGGGCATTTCCCTGTATTTTGTAATTTTTTTACATGACGTTTCGACGAGATCCTTTAACTCGCTCCGGTCTCGTTAATTAGCGCGCGTTTACGACTCTGCTACGTGAAAAGTTTTTTTTTATATTTTAAAATATACGTATTTACTTACAGTTTTAATTCTGAATGAAACTGTAACGACCTGCCCTAAAATATTTTTATTTTTAGGTTAGTATACTAGTGAGTATTTTAGCCAGAGTTCAAAAAAAATCAAATTTTTCTCAAATATATATATTATTGCCTTAAACAAGGTGTTACTCTCAATGATTATTGATAAATACAAATCTAAAGAAAGTATTAGAATAATAGGGAAGGCACTTTTGACTCAGTTTGTTTCGCAATATTATGTATACCAGCAGTCGCGAGTGTGTGTCCCACTTGGTGCATTCATATTATGTACGATTTTACTTCAATTATTTATGTATTTAGTTACATAATATGTGTAGTGTATCAATCGTCTAGTATCCGTAACACAAGCCTCGTACCTTACCTGCATGGAACCAGATGGTGCTGTGTTAGTGTCCCAACATATTTATATTTATTATTATTGACACATATTCAATATATTATATCTGTTATAGGATTATTTCCATATAGAGTGTTTTAAAATATTTTATAAGTATAACAAAATGGTTAGATTTCTTTCTAAAAATAGTGTTTAATACTATCGAGATAGAACAAAAATATAAATAAACAAAGAAAACAACAGACATGATTTTTTACAATGTTATTAACGACATCACGAAGGTACGTGATAAATTTTAAGCACAAAAGAGAACTGTTGAAAAATTCAGTTTGCAAACTGTTTAAGGTAGAACCTTCATACAACACGTTCCGAAGTAAAATAATTTAACTTTACCTCAGAATGTCTTCATTTTTATTTTTTAACTAGGCATGAGGAATGACCCATAATATATTTTTTCGTCGGTTCTTGGCAAAGCTTGTTGGCCGACATTTTCTATTATTTGCCATAAATAGCCATATTATAAACGTTCTTAGATAATGAAAATATGAAAGTATCTATTTAAATAAGCTTTTTCCTGCAAAACAATTAAAAAGAACCTTTGTGCTTTTTCTAATTCCACAAAACCTGTAACGGTCAATGTATTTATACATTTGTACAAGCTAACTTTGACAAGTCATTATTTTTTTCATTTATACGACAAAAGGGGCAAACGGGCAGGAGGCTCACCTGATGGGAATTGATCACATTTGTAACACTGCAGGGCTTGCAGATGCGTTACCGGCCTTTCAGGAAGGGAGGGAGGTAGGGAGGAGGGAGCCAAACGTGTCGTCTAAGTCAAAGAACTTTGGATGAACTTTGGTTTTCAAGAATTCATTCATTAATTATTATTTTTTTTATGGGACAAAGGGGGCAAACGGGCAGGAGGCTCACCTGATGGTAAGTGATCACCTCCGCCCATGGACATCTGCAACACCACAGGGCTTGCAGATGCGTTGCCGGCCTTTCAGGAAAGGGAGGGAGGGAGGAGGGAGGACGAGAGGAGGGATGGGGAGTGGGCCTCCCGGACTCTCACTCACCGGACGAAACGCTACAGCTGCCACTTCACGCCGGTCTTCTGTGAGAGAGTGGTACTATACGGGGCGTGCCGGCCCATTCGGCTGCTACTCGAAGGTAACTAGCATGGCACTACCACTTATAATTCATTAAATCAAATCATTAATTTAGAACTAAGAAAAATTTGAGAAGAAAATATTAATTGGACATACGAATAAGTAACTAAGTCACATGTACGTCAAACGCTTATGAAAATCTTTAGGCCAAAATATTTCGTTATGGGCTTACTGGTAAATTTCCTTTGGGAATACCGGCGAATTGCCTACAAAGTACACAGCGACGTCATATAGATAAGATATTATATTGTGATCGAATCTTTTTTCCACAGAAATCATACTCGTACTGATCTACTTTGTAAGACTTATTGCGTTCCTTTGATGGGTTATAGCAAATATTTTTATAACTATCATTTTACTTTAATATACGTAGAATTACTGTTTTACCTTTCGTTTTTAACCGACTTCAAAAAAAGGAGGAGGTTCTCAATTCGTCGGGGACTTTTTTTTTTTTTTTTTTTTCTAGACGCCAAGCCAAGACAGCCAAGACGGATAGACTTATCTTGCCTTTGCAAGGAACTTTGATTTGGCTGGCACCGACTTCAAAATTAACGAAGTTCTTAAAAGTATTATTTTCTACTTTTTAGTTTAGATTTGTTTAGTTTTGAAGTCGGTTTTTGTTTTTTGTTAAAAATAATTTATCAAGATACAAGAAGATGCATTTACAATGAAGGTAGAATTTTCGATGTTCTTAACAGGTTTTTTATTTAAATCTTCTTACAAAAATTCTGTGCTTTCGTACTAAAAGCAGTATCTATGATAATATACCTATCTATAGAATGAAATATTATGAGAATGCTACGACATATTTTTTTCCATAAAAATTCAAAATTTTATAATCTTATTAATTTTTCATCTCGCGAATGACACCGAGGAGAAAGATTAAAGCAAACCAATTAGCAATAGAAAAATATTAATTAAGCCTTTGTTTCACGTTCCTTGATGAAAGAAAGTCCTTAACTTTTAATATTGGGGTTAAACTACGAGTACTTTGGACATTTTACACAAAATGATTAAAATATCGTCTTTGTCTTTACAACTTACAATTTAAAACCTCCTTAACTTTACAATTTAAAACCTCCCAGATTGAAAATTTTTAATAATAAATGCAAAAAATATTCATGTCTTTCGGTTTTTACAGTAAATAGTCAAAAACCTTAGTCTCTCCCGTGACCATGATTGCTGTAAAGCATTCGAAACGTCAGGAACTAAAAATCAAAAGAAATCCGCGACAAAATCCGAAAAGATAGTTTCATTTATAATGTCGAATATTCGCGTAAACCTATGAAAACAATATATAAAGCTTCTATACATCAATAATTAAAGTTAAAAAAGCACTGACTTAAAATTAAATCAAACCCTTGATGTATTAGACTTTACATCTGATATGACATAAAACCTTCTTTTTGAAATATTTTTAATATACATTTATTTAAAAAAGAATTTAAATACTTATAAAAAGTATAACAGTGCAACAATTATTATGAAACAAAATTTTTCTGATTCCAAGAAGTTACATTCTCGCAGTTTATTGCTGATGCTTTACTTAGATAAAATTTAAAAATGTTATATAAATCTTAAATATTCTTTTGAGCTTTACAGCTGCTTCAAATACCATTACTATCTATACATAAAAAAATATATAACTTTAGAAAGCACCTATATTTTGTCAAGATAATCAACTCCTAAAATAGTAAATGCAAAAACAGAGATGAAATCTAAATTCTCATCTTCAGACTGGCTGGCCTTTGCAATGCGCATTACATATTCCTTTAGAATGCTCCACTTTGCAGTCAGAACTGTCCGCTGGTGGAGTACTCAAATAGAAACAGGTGTACCCTGCATAGAACGCGAATTCGACGAATGCTCCAAAGATTGAATTACTCAGCAGTATCCAATATCAATAGTATTATGTTACGATTTTGTGGACAGTGGACGCTATCTTTATACGCTTGGGCTCCTTTATAATTTGGCATTACTGTGAAGTTTTTAATTTTCTTTAACACAGTAAACCCTATTAAGAATCCTTTCAACAAAGACAATTTCCCGAAAAGCTGCTTTTGAAATTTAAGTATGTTTACAAAGGGGTAATGTAATAAAATATGTTTATTAAAAATGTTTATCTCAAAAGAAAAACGTCTAAAATGATATAAGTATACTTATCCGTTAGTGTTATATAATGTTATCCTTACTTATATTATTAGTGCGAAAATAACTCTGTCTGTCTATCTGTCACGCCAAAACTACAGAACCGATTTAAATGAAAGTTGGTTCACAAATAGTCTAGAGTCTGTGAAAGGACATAGGCAACATTTCATGGTGAAAAAAGGGCTGTAAGAGTTGAAATAGGAGATGAAAGTTTGTATGGAAATTACGTCATTTTTAAAGCTAGAAGCTTGAAATTTATTTTTGAGGCTTTTAATTATTTTTATTATATATAATTAAAGAAGACATTCAAAGTTTGTAATAAAATTATCCTAAAGGCCATACCTAGTATTAAATATTCCAGTACATTTTGTATAATTTTTAATCTGTACATGCAGATTTCTTCACTGTAGAGCTTACTCAGTTTTAACACTCAGTTTATTTTTCAGGTAAAACTAAGCCAAGCGAGAACTTCTATAGATATAAAAGAAATTAAATCACATACATACATTTTTATATTTGCAACCTTTTCACCGTCATTTTCCCAACAAAAGCTTATCTGAACGTAAGTGCTAAACCGAAAACAATATTTATTCAAGTAATAGCTTAGGAAAGTTTAATTTTTTTTTCTGTCACATTTGAATTGCCTGTTATTTTATATATTAAAAATGTACTCGTGACAAATTTCGATTACAGTGACCAATTTTCGTGAGACTAGCCAACTACAGGCGTCATGCTCAAGTTCACTCTTTATTTCTATCACTCTCATAGTTCAGTGGTACCGTCCCACTTGACATGATCGGTCAGAAATCAGATGCAAGATTGGAAATCGCCAACTTCCCAACTCCGGGCTGTAACTGAACTAACCCAACCCAATATTTGAACCCAGGACCTCGGGATCTGCAGCCTACATATACATAATATGCTTGCGACTAGATTCACGAAGAAGTCTAAAATCTCATATTCTTACATTATTATATTACATATAATATAAACGTATCATTGTTTGTTTATAATTTCTTGATTTCCTTCTCAAATTGTATATAATAATAACAATATATCTTTATTACATAATATGTATTCTGTTACAACAATTCATTTACGAACAAACATAAATAACAACGCGAAACATGAAATTCCTGCTACAATGAAAAGTTTCTACAAAGGAAAAAAGTACATTAAAGCTTAAGTTTGGTAGAAAGCTCCCATTCAAACTGTTATTTTTCTTTTGATAATTTTCATTTACTGTAAATAAATATTATTTATTATAATAACATCTCTTACTTTATATCTCTTTTCTCTCTCTTACTTTATACGTATAAAGGAAAAAAAAGAAGTAGTGAAATGGTTTCACCATGGAAGATTTAACATGAAGTGTCCTAGTCTGGGTTCAACCAAACAGTGATGTTTTTTTTTTATGGGACAAAAGGGGCAAACGGGCAGGAGGGTCACCTGATGGTAAGTGATCACCTCCGCCCATGGACATCTGCAACACCACAGGGCTTGCAGATGCGTTGCCGGCCTTTCAGGAAAGGGAGGGAGGAAGGAGGGAGAAGGACGGGAGGAGGGGAGTGGGCCCCCCGGACTCTCACTTACCGGACGAAACACGACAGTATAGCTGCCACTTCACGCCGGTCTTCTGTGAGAGAGTGGTACTATACGGGGCTTGCCGGCCCATTCGGCTGCAACCCGATGGTAACAAGCATGGCACTACCACTTGCAAAAGTGTTTTTTTTTTGTCTTAGTGTTAAAAACTACTAACTCAAAATTGTGATAAAAAAATTAAAATTACTTAAAAAATAAATAATATTGGAATGAAATTGTAATGTATAAAGCTTTCGAAATAATTATTTCATGTATCGATACTTTTTCTTCTTTCTTAATTATTGTAGGTACGTACTATAATACAACAACATTATAATATTATGTATAAAAATATTAGTCATTTAAATTATATTATTTTTGTGAAGATTTTTCATTCAAATCTAAGACAGATTTTGAGTTTTAGAGAACTAATGAAAAGCAATTCATGTATATATTTAAGATTACATTTTTGTTTTCTACTCTATCTCTACTCTATACGCTTCTTCACACTACACTGCACCAACGACACCTATGCACGCTCCAAACAAAGGGAAGCCCTTATAAGCTCGTCTTAACTTTCAACATAAATTCCGACATTTACTCATTAAAACCGGGCACGTAATACCCGGCCAAAGGGCTTTGTAAAATTGTCTCTCAACTGTTATAATGTAATTTATTATAAATTGGTCATTTCACGCCGACTTTGCAAAGAAAGTTGTACGTTAAATCTATACATAAAGCGAAATACCACTCACCCACTGATTTAATAGAAAATTTATTACAAATTATTTATTTAAGTATAATTTTGTGGGAGACTGACTTTAATAACTATATAATAGACTTTCCTCGGAGAGCACGTAAAGCCGTCGGTCGTGCGCCATAACTGTCACTGGTCGTGTCGAGTAGTCGTCCCACCGGAGTATGAGAGTGATAGGAACAGAGAGTGCACTTGTGTATGCGCATACACTTGTGCACTATAATATCTCGTGCGTAGTTGGTTAGTCTCAATGAGAATGGCCGCCATGGCCGCAATCGATCGGAGAATATTAGATTAAAACCTTAGTCTCTTGTTGCTATTATTACTGTAAATTCACAAAAACTATTTGTGTTAATAAAAGAAAGTATTAATACGAAAACTCGATCATAAAATTTGCGTAATGTAAGAATTCATTGAGAAACAATATTATGTGTAAACTTATATTTTACAATGTATAGGAGATGAACTTTTTACGAAACTTTGTATTAATTTTTCCACTAATTGACTCCATATCCACCTGTCTTGTTCAAATGTAAATAAATTTTCCTAAGCGAAAAAACTTTCAGTTTTTATTGAAGATTCCAATTTCCCGAAAAATTTTATTGATTTTATTTTTCTAAAAAGTTTATTTAAAATAGGTCCTGTACTTTTTAAGTGAAGTGAACAAATTAAACTTTGTTGCGTTTTTCGTTAGCCAGGGGCCTCCTATAAATATAAAAATCTACCACGCTGGTCAAGTGTGGGTTATACTTCAATGTTCTCTTAAACATGCAGGTTCACCGTAAGCTGAAAATGATTCGCACATGTAAATATCAGAAGTGTGATCGCGGATTTGAAATCACATCAGTCCGTTTTTCAAGCAAGCGCGTTACCTCTGGGCTATCATGGACTATAGTGTATACACTATCTAGAGTATAAAAAAATAGTAACCTATTTAATTTTAGTATTTCTTGATGTTATCTATACATATAATAAAATTCTAACTCAGTCGAATCTGTACATTGAATATTTTTTGGAAAATTTAATTGAATTAGATATTATTATCGATACAGAGGCCAAATCTATTATTTTTAGAAATTTTGTCAGTCTGTCTGTCTGTCTGTGACCTCATTACGAGAAAACCATTAGACGAATTTGAAATTTGGTATCATGTTAGCTGGGTACCCGGTCAATATATAGGATACTTTTTACTGCGGGAAAATAACTCATCTCTGAGAAAATACAAAAAGAAGGTTAGAAATAAAACCACGCTTGCATTTACGTCTTTAGAACGCGGGCGGAGCCGCGGGTATTGCTAGTTAAATCATAAAATACGCAACATGCTTACTGTGGAAATAGTAATAGACCCAAATTAAAAAGCGTTGCTGCTATTATAATAACAAATGAGTATTTTAATATAAGAGACGAGAACTTCATTATTTGGGAAACAAAGCTTTTAAAAAAGTTATGGAGACTAAATTCCCGAAGTCATTTTAAAAGCTTTTTGATATAATATGCATAACATGCTTGGTAATAAGTAATAAAAATCAAAGAATAATGAATAAAGAATAAATTGGACTTGGCTTTGATTTTTATAGCGAGGTCTAAGAGAGGTTTCACTTACTTTTTAACCGACTTCCAAAAAGGAGGAGGTTATATGTTCCGATGTATGTATTTTTTTTTTTTTTTATGTATGTTCACCGATTTCTCCGTCAACTGTGGGCCGATTTCAAAAATTTTTCTTTTGTTCGGTAGGGTATAGTTCTGAGGGGGTCCCATTATCACAAAATCAGGATCTGATGATGGGATCCCAGGGAAATCCAGGGCAACTTTCAAAATTTATAGGCACCTATTTTGTTTTTTATATATTTTCTTAAGCTGTTCAAGCATTTGCGTCTGAAAATCGTCATCTCATGTGATGAGCTGATGATGGAAGGTAGAATTCTTCAAATGTTATTTTTTATCTGTGTTCACCGATTTATGCGTCAATTGTGGGCCGATTTCAAAAATTTATTTTTTGTTTGGTAGGGTATACTTCCAAGATATTCCCATTGTCACCAAGTTAGGATCTGATAATGGGATCCTAGGGAAATCGATGGCAACTCTTAAATTTTATAGGCACTTAGTACATTTTTCATATATTTTCTAAAGTTTTTTAAGGATTTGCATTTAATAATTACCATCTCATGTGGATAAGCTGATGATGGAAGGTACAACTCCTCAACGGCTAGGAGTTGAAAGGAAATTCCTTTAAAATTATACATACATATATAGATTGATAGTTGTGTTCTTCCAGGCTATTACGTTAATATGATAATAGAAGGTAAATCTCATTAACCTTTAGGAGTTAGGTGGAATAATGGACGTGGTTTATTTAAACTATTTCGTATGGGAAATGTAAACATAAAGATGAGCTCGTAGTTTAGTTACAGCTACAGTAGTCGTAGATCGAGTACTCTTTAGACACCAACACCACACCCCCCCCGCCCTTTCGGCAGACCCGATAATTAATTACTATTTTCGTCGTTAATGGGTATGCTCGTTGTTTAATATAAAGCTTAAACAGATTTTAAATTAGTGACATATAGTAAGTCACTATAATTAAATCAGCTAAATAAAAGGCACACTAAAAATGTAAAAATAAGTTATTTTAAAAAAAAAAATTAAACCAACTTCAAAAAATCTGCACTAAAAAGAGAAAAATAAAAAGTAGAAAATAATACTTTAAAGAACTATGTTAATTTTGGAGTCGGTGCCAGCCAGGTATTTTAATTTTGTTTACAAATTGATAGATTAATCGAATATACGGTTATTTTTCTTTGGCTGGCACCGACTCCAAAATTAACATAGTTCTTTAAAGTAATATTTTCTACTTTTTATTTTTCTCTTTTTAGTGCAGATTTTTTGATTAGTGTTTAACCGACTTCCAATGGAATGAATTCTAAAATTTTGCAGTTTTATTAAATAATTATAAATTTATTACTTTAATAATTTTGTATTATTTATGTATTTATTTGTTTAAAAAGTCATTTTCTTTCATTTTTTTAATTTTTTTAAACGAGTATCAATCTCTAAGCCTACACTTCTACTTATGTAATCAATCTCGTGCTAATTATTATCTATTAATTCTATTTGATGTAATATGTTTCATATAATTTAAGATAAAAGCATGTAATATTAATACAATTTCAGTATCTAATCATAGAGTCAGGTAAATAGTTTTGAATAATTAAAGTGCATATTTTCAGGTCAAAGGTGATTTTCTTTTTTTAAAACTAGATATAAAACTCAAAACAAATTAAATGTAATCATATCAACAAAAGTTAAATAACACAAGAAAGGAAAAACATATTGCCCGTAATGTATTCTACTATCTTTCCTGCAGACTTCGATCTATTAATATCAGAAGTAAATAAATATTGAAGCAATATAAGTACTGTTTTCTTCAGATTTTTATATTTTCCAGTTCAAAGGTAGCCTTTAAAAGAATAATCATGGAAAAGATTTGATCAAAATGGCATCACGTTGGAACTCAATCATTTCGAATGGTGAGGAAAGATAAAGCTCTTGGGCACGTTCAGGGAGGATAGAGTTATAAACATTTTTATATGAAGGGAAATAAATAGGGGAACGCTTTGATTAAGACGCACTGGTTACTATATGATTTCTCGTAAATATTGATATAAAAATAATTTTTGAGTTACCCTCGCTACGCTTGGGTGGGACCGTATGTGCTTTTTTACAAGGCTTTTATTATTAACTAGCGATTTACCATTGCTTCGCTTGGGTTCGTCCCTATAAAAGTTTTGACGGTTTGTGTAGATTCCTCAGAGATGAGATATTCTCATGTAGTAGAAAACACGTATATGTTACTGATATCCGGCTATCATTATAAAAAATTTTATCAAAATCTGTCCAGTAATTCTTTTTTTCGTGATGTGGTCACTGACAAATAGGCAAAAATAGAGGAAGTGTCATATAATATTATGTAAGTAAGTAAAAAATGCGATAGGAAATTTACCTTAGGCATCATACTTTCTACAGGCATTGGCAACTCAGTAGTTACCTACTTGAGTGAAGCGGGTTCAAATCAAGGGACTTTTCACCTATGATAGTCTCATGTGCGAATCTTTTTAAAAAACCTACTTACTACTTGTTTTATGGTGAAAGAAAACATGAGGAAACCTTTTATAGGAACTTAACAATTTTATGAGACATGTGTAGCGCAAACCAGCACTTGGCTAGCGGCGTGTTGGACTATGATATTAATACGTATTACGAGTACTTCCTTTGATTTACGCGAATATTAAATTGGCTGAGTCTATTAATACGGATACCGTACGAACAATTTATAATTATTAATACGGGTACTAGGCAAAGTAAGTCGTCCGCTAATCGGATGAATAAAGAAAATATTATTCGTCCGACAGTTGTCGGTTTATACGAATATCTATCACTTTTTTTGCTTTCTTATAAAAAATAAGTGAGTTTTAAATATAAAAAGAAAATAACCTTAACCTACCGAGCCACCGACTTTTTAACATAACATAAAATAAATAAAATAAACTAATCTAATCATCCGATAAATGTACGAATAAATATGATTTATTCGTCCGGTACCCGAATAGTCACTTCGTAATAAATATCTTAAATAAAAGTGTATTTTTGGTTTTTTTCTAGAATTAATTTTCACTTTTGATTTCCAACATTTTGAAAGCTTCATATCAATCATGCTCACAGGTGAGACAGTCTCGGAGTCCTAAAGTCTCTCGTGGGTCTTATTGCTGAAAAATATTCGAAATATGTGTATATTTAAAATTTACCTCATTCACTTTGCTTCGCGCAAGAAAATGACGATTTTGTTACATATAAACTTTATAACAACTATAAACATGGGAAGTACAAGCGTAAAGAAATATACGAGGCGAGTAAGCAGCCTGCACATTCACATGTTTGAACGGCAAATGTAATATTTTTTATTGCAGCTAGTGAAACGTTGCTCTAGTGCAGGTTAGGAATTTGTTTCACTGGTAACATATTATACAACATCAAACAAGTGTGTAGGTCTATATCGCACACCGAGACATTAAAATTAGTTTATTTATTTTATCATCATGATTGCAAAACATTTTTTGTGATGTAAATTTAAAATTTGTAACTTTTGGATTTTTTCCTTTACATTTGATTCTTGCCAAAGTTCATGGTTCTGCGTCAACTGGAAGAGCTCTATATATTCATGGTTGGTATGATTTTGATTTTCGAGTAAGTGTCAAAGTAGTTAGTATGACAGACTCTATATTTTGATTTCTTAACAGATCCAAGAGATCTAGATCTGAGTATTTGTTTTTTTTTTTCAAATTTTCTTAAAAAAGAGGCATAACAAACAAACATACTTTCCATGGTTCGTTTTTTCCTTTTCAAGTAGGGTACTTTAAAAATCAATTCTATTTTCATACAAATTATAATGTAGTAGTTTATTTCTTCGTATCCTCAAATTAATTGATGTAGAGAATGGTGGAAGTAATTTCTTATTTCAGAACGTAATTACGTTCGATAATTGAAAACATGACGTGACTGATGTAATATAAGTTTGGTTAGTTGATACTCAGTTACCAATTCGTTATTAATGAGTATCTCTTCTATATAAAATAAGTGAAGACAAAATAATTCGCTATCTTTTTCTTCTTTATCTATTTATCAACCAATTTTTTTGTTTTTTTGCTTTGTAGATATTGATAACCTTTAGTATTATAAATTAAAAAAGTGAAAAACGGTTTTAGTAATTAAAGTAGTATAGTAGTTAAGAAATAGTATTAATTATAGTCAAGTTTCCAAAAACCTTTCGCACAAATTCGGTGAAGTTAAGTATAAGCTTTTAACCTCTACGTTAATTAAAAACATTGAGGGAGGAGTAAAACAATAGCAGAGATGAAAAAAGTGTCATTTAAATCGGGAAGAAAAGTTACAAAAGGTATTTTTTTATTTGAATAAGTCAAGGGTGTCCTGTGGGAAATTTATTCCTTAAGTACTATAGTATTAATATTATTAGACTGTTTTGAAAGGGATGGATGTTTATTTGTAGAAATAAAATTGAGTTAACGAAATGTTAAATATTTTACGTCGTTTCAAACGAAAATAAAGTATTCTACGACTTTGCCAATCAAAATAAATGTCAAAATTCTCTTCAACTTGTACCACACGTCCGTCCCTTCAATTTTCACAGGCTAATGCTCAAAGGGCTCTGCGTCATTAGGAAGCGTCTCGACGAGCACCTCGGAGTGCCCTTACAATACCTATATTCTGTCAGCATTTCGAAAAGTAGACGTTTTTTTCTTATTTACATGAGTATTCGGAAACACATTATGTCTTATGGTATTACGAGGAAGGAATGCCGCTGCTAATACAATTTTTGTCTTGAAAACATAGCTATTTTTTTAAGGTTAGGTTCTAGAGTATCATTAGAAGATAAGTTTAAAGTAGTAAATAATATATTGGCTGTTGCTTCTCCATACGTACCTATTTGAAAATGTTTTCGTCTTTAGTAGGAGCACACATAAACTTGTATTGCATGTGACTCAATTACAAAAGTATTTTTTATGGACAATGTATTCGAGAAATAAAAAAATAAGTACTTAAACTGTATAAATATTGTAAATTATTATAGTTTAACTTACAAAAACGAGAAAGTAATATTAGTCATGCTGAGTTTATTTCGTCTATTCTTCTAAAACGACTACTTTCCGAACTGATATTAGACTTATGACTTTCAGTAAAAAAAAAAATATTAAGTAATTTTTAATGGCTGAAAAGTTTGACCAACCAAACAGACATGAAGAAATTATTCCGGAACCAATTTTTACCATCGGGTACGGCTGCTCAGAAACATCTCCTCAATACTTTAGTCAATTATCGGTCCTTGGAATCTGTCAATTATACATTCAACCTTGTGTAGGCTTCCAACCCGCAGGGTCCAGAGAAATTGATTTAGTATGTTCTAATAGCAGGTAAAATGTTCGTTACTTGTAGCTTCATATGTTATCATGTTGTAATCTATATATAAATAACCAAAAGCAAAACCTTTCCTCCTTTGTTTGTAAATCATTTCCTTTTTTTTCTAGTAATAATAATTAATGAGCTTAGCGTTAATAATAGTTTTGTTTATATATAAATATATAGACATTTTATATATGATATACATAATTAAAAATATATAGATTTTGATTGACTTTCGACCTCTGAGTAATAGTAACTTGAGTAATAGTAGGATATAAAATATTAATTCAAATTCAAATAGGAACCAATTGTACGATGTAAGCTATATATAATAGAAACATAATATGATTCAATCGTAAACTCACAGTTTAATCAAATATTTTTTCAAAATTATAATATTAATATTGAGACTAAAAAGCCTCAAGTTATATTATCATTCGATAAGCTTTCATTTCTCTTAATTTTTCCAATGTTTTCTTATAAAACATCCAAATATCCGGAGCTTTAAGCTCTGTGGGAACGAACAGGTGAATAATATAAGCGGATTTTGTACTTTTATTCACTTTCAATTACAAAGTAATTTTATCTATGAAGAATTCACCATTTATTATCAGAATGAATGCGTAGAGCAATACTTGTTGGGTATATTCTGTTATATAGTGTATTTACCGCAATTTGTATAGAAGTAGGATATAATTAATTATACAGCGTTAAATAATAATTAAAATGATAAAAAAATGTTATTGGCGTTAGATATCTAAAAAAGACAAATTAAACCAAAGATGAAAATAAACAAGTCAAGTATTCATTCAGAGTGGGAATCAAACCCACGACTACCTGAACACTTATTAAAAAACCCTCTGTGACTGTTATTTATATAATTCAACGAGTACTGTAGAATTTCGGCATATGTGTATGGTAATATAATTACAAAACCACATCTTCAATGTCTTCGTAGTTCTTACTCAACTTCGAATTGAAGCTGATTTCTTGACAAACTGTCGCTTGGATATGTAAATATATGTACATTATCTAAATTAGAAATTTCGAAACGATGCTCTCAACTCCTATGACTTTGCTAGAAATTGCACAATGTCTTATCAATTTACCTTTCATTTTCCATCTTTACTCCTTCACTTTATAGTGACACTATAATATTATAGTTATCAAAGTTATAAAAGTTTCATTAGGCTTATAACTTAAAAGTTCTTCGTGTCTTCTCCATTCTAAGTGACACTGGCGAAGTAATCTATGCTTTGAAGCCATTAACAAGAAAATTTAATTAAACTTAAAAGTTAAGGTATAATGAGGTTTAATAGAATGTTTAAAACTTACAACGAGAGGTTGTTATTATCACAACGCCATTTAAATATGATCATCCACGTTTACGTACGATTTGTAATTTTAAATACTATTTTTTTGTACTTTGTTGTGGTTTAATTTTGAGTTGTATTTCCCGAATGTTTAAATGCGTTATATAAAAATTGGTGAAGAGAGAAACTAAAGCTTTTGGTGTTTCAAAATCCGAAAAGCCTTTATTCTTGAAAAATTACTCAATCGTAATAGCAATAAGTATTATATTATTACTAGTAATTCCCGCGGCTCCCTTAATATAATATATTAACTGTAACTAAAGATTTTTCAGTAATAACATATTTTTCCGCAACCCGGACATCTATTTTTTTACCAAACGTCAAAATGTCCATTTATTTTCTCTTGATGCTGTTACAGATAGACCAACATTCTACAAACTTTAGATTCGTTAAAATATATGAGAGTTCGACTAAGTTCGATTTTTGTTACGTTATTTCTGCATACACTGTAATTGTATGTATTGAGTAAGTTCATCATCATCATCTTCAGCCCTTTTTAACATCCCACTACTGGGCTCGGGCGTCCCTCAGTACGAGGGGGATCGGGCCATAGTCCACCGCGCTGGCCTAGTGCGTGTTGGCGGACTTCGAAAACTTGATAGGTTTTCTCAGACATGCAGGTTTTCTTACGATGTTTTCCATCACCGTAAGACAAGTAGTAATTATGACAGAAATGATTCGCACATGAAAATATCAGAGATGCGAGACCCGGATTTGAACCCGCATCACTCAGTTATCCAAGCAAGCGCGTTACCGCTGGGCGACCACCGCCTCAGATTACGTTACATAATCATAATAACAATATAGGTTATAGTATACTATAGGGAAATTGTGTATATTATGTAGAAATGAAAGGGGTATGTTACGAGTAGGTCAGCTAGTTAAACAACAGCTACGATCCTCCTAAATATAATTTGCCAGCTCTCAGCGTCTTTGAATTATGTAAATAGAGAATTAAAGGATGTACCAGTACAGAATGCTAACGCGACGTGTCTACGGTAGCTAAGTTAATCCTAAAGCAACATTAGTAGCTTAAGTTAATATTATATAATTTATTATCACAACCACTACATATTATAAAGTAAAGTCCTCCACCGCGTCTGCCTGTCTATCTGCTTGCGATAAACTCAAAAACTACTGCACCGATTTTTATGTTGTTTTACCGATGTATAAAGTGTTTCTCGAGGAAATTTTTAGTGTATAATTTGTCTAGTTTTTTATATATAATATATTATATATATTATATATATTTATGTACAGATATTTTGAAATATGTAAAGGCGTCTTTCTCTATAATTTTAGTTCTTCGGCTAGTAGATATTGACGAGCTTAGTGCTATCATTAAAACTTATGAAACCAGACTGTTAGTTTTTTCTATAATTTGTATTTTATTGTGTACAGTATTTTCAAAGTCTTCATTATGAGAGAGATAAGGTTATACCACTATGCTAAGTGCCTAAATGGGTTGACGGACTGCGCATGTCTTCCGAGAATTACTTCCCCCAGACATCTGCATGTTCTAGTCCTAGTTTCCGCAAGATGTTTCCTGTCATGCTTCAACGTAAGAACAGTGGTAATTTTGTTGTAAATGATTTGCGCATGAAAAATATTTGACGTGATTTTAACCCGCCTCTCTTCTTTCACACTTCCCATGCGAGCGCGTCACCACCTTCTTTACATAAATAAGTTAATTTTATTAAGATATTTTTCTTAAATACTCAACACTCAATAATTACTGTAATTTAGGAAGTTAAGTAAGGATCTTATACTACTTTGATGCAAATATTGTGTAAAAAAAAGTTTGTGTCTTAAAACTAACACTAAAACTTATTATTTGTTAGTTGAGTGTAGTAGTAACTACACTCAACTAACAAATAATAATATGGAATTTTCTGAAATTCCATTAAAATATACGCGTAAACAACTCGATACTATAAGCCTGAAGCTTTGTTACCAAACAACGCGACGTTGACGTTTGTGATTAATTTTTTCATAACCAGAACGACATCAGTTCGCTCCTGTAACCTGGATATAGGGCGCGTCGACAAAGGATTTATGACATGGTAAATATTTTTCCAACCTTTCGGGCTTTGTTTCATGTAAACCAATATATAATTACCCGAAAACATTATTAAATTTTGATTTTAATATTGTTTCGCTATATTCTACTGTTTTTGGTAACTTTTTGAATAAAAACTAATAATGGATTATATTTAACGCCACTTGATTTAGTAAGTAGTCATGGGAGTTTATTTATAATATGTATATATTTAAATTTATATATGTGTAGTATATCTGGTATCTGGTATCCGTAACACAAGCCTCATAAGCTACGAAACTAGATGGCGCTGATGGATTATTGTCGCAAATTTAATTATACTTATGCTCGCTAGAATAGAAAAATATTTATATGTCACAAAAGTTTCGAAGGATGTTACTCGTAGTTAGTCAATCACCACAGAACGGCTGAACTGATTCCGATGAAATTCGATACAGATATAGATAATAGTGTTTTTTTCATCCCGAAAAAAATGTATATAATATACAAAATAGAATAGTTTTTACCACTATGTACGAATCCGAGCGAAGCGAGGGTGAGTCGCTAGTATATTTACAACTTAAATTACGCTTCCATTCTATTACTGTCTAATATGATTTTAGAGATATACCTTTAGATTTAGATACCCTTTATGTTAATCATTGCTGGCTTAACCTTAGCTCATGTTTATTTTTGGAACTAAGTACGACATATTTCATATTAAGCAAAGACGTTTCTGAATAACAAGTAAAATCTATTAGGAACACATATTTAAGAAAAGGGTAATTTTCAAACCTAAAAAATGTTATATAAATGTACGTTACATCGCAAACCGCGGGTACACCGCCAACCGAAGTAGGCCACCTCCCAGTGTGTAGGCTTTACGCCCAACTGAATTGCCTTACTCTAATGAGCCTCCACACCATGATAAGATGAACATAGATCTTTCCCAAGAAAACATACCTATTATAAAACCAATTTCTGTTTGCTTTTTAAACACAAATTTAACGTAAAGCCATAACATTGTATGGTGCGATTGTTTCTATCACTTTGCTATACACACTCAGAGAAGAATGTATGAAGATTTATCTCCTAAAAAGCGGTATTTCTTTATAAAAACGTGAACTGCTATATAGAGGTCAGGTTATCAGAAGCGAAGTATCCAACGCGAGTCATAAATCCCGCGGTGACGTGTCATTTATCCGCACGCCGACTGGACCGTGTCACTGCTAACGTACAGGATAACGTTCATTTTTATTTCTGGTACCATAAGATGGAAAGCTTTGTAAGCTGATATTTTTGATGTGGCAACATAGTAACATAGGTTTTGACATAATATTATAGTAAGTAATGTGTTTCGTATTTTTGTACACGATATATACAGAAATATGTATGTATAAAATGAAATTGGCCAGAATTCTGCAAGTGCACAGCAGAAAGATATTAAAAGGTATTGAAAGTGTCATACCTAAGCAGTTTTTTTACGAACGTATCGATCATAGGCTATCCCACATTCTCGTCCAATGTTTTAAAAAATGCCACAGGGACAGTTGGAAGTGGCCCAAAAACTGACAATTTTAACCTGTAACTACCTGATGTTGGCATTATTGCAGATTCAGCCATTCAACCTAAAATAGAAGTAATTCCTAAAGACACCTAGAATGTTGTATTCTAGAATTATATTTTTGTAATAGATATCTATTATTTTTCATAACCAGGGTCACGTAATAAAATTGGTATGAATATTTAAAAAACATCTCATGTACAAGCAAAATAATTTTATTTCACATAAACATGCTATCTTTTGCCATTTCTCTAATTAACTTCACGGATGAGCCATCGTAACACTTGGAATTAACGCGTATTCTATATCAGACCTTATTTAGACGTACTTTAGTTTATTATTCCGTAGCAACAACCAATTATTACTGTGCGTGAAATTTACCTTGTTTTGGTGTTACACAAGTCGTCTGTCTGTGAACATGTAAATATTTCGTGTTATATTTTGATATTTTTTACTTCTTTTATAGACTGAAAAAGACTATTCCCGTATACAATTGGTCTTTCTTCAGTCTCTTTTCAGAGTTTCTGTATAGTCTAGGGAACACATACTTCATATTATAATGTTGATAAAACGTTTTACAAGTCGTCATAAGTACGACTCGTATTATAATATTGTAAATAAATGCAAAAGATTCATATATATTATGTACAATCAAGCAAAGCGAGGACAAGTCACTAGTCTATATATATACGTATGTACATTACACAACCAACTGTATCTAAGTATAGGTGTATTTCGCCGGCGACGTTACCTTAGAAGCATGTTAATCTAATTCTGCGGCGAAATTAAGCGACCCCGGTGAAGGAACAAATTGTGAACCATATACCTGGATTAGTGATCACTTTGAATATTAATATAGTAAGAGCATCTGGCGCAACGGTAGCTCATATAGCTTTATCTATTGGAGGTAGTGGATTCTAGTTATTAAGAGATCTTTTGCTGAATATTTTAAGAAATTTATATTTTGTTCCAATGCTGAAGGAACAAATGAGCAAGTGCGTGTCTGGATACATGAAATGTAGGGTTTCGTAAGCGGTTCGAATATAAAAGTGTATTTTTGGTCGGAACAGATATCGGATGAATACTTGATTTTTACTTTAATCTTTCTAGTGGCAAGACTTGTGGAGAGACGGACGGACATGGCAAAATAATAAGAGTACCTTGTTGACTACAGAACCAATATCAATATCTATTTTTTTTTGTATTTTATGTTTATACATAAATAATATAAATACTAGTATATTCATAATATAATAAAAATCAAAACGCCAAATTACAACATAGGTACATTATGTGATGTTGATAAACGAATCACTTCATAGTTTTTAAGACTATGCTAAAGAGTAAAGAAAGGAAACCAAAAAATGAATTAAGTTTCATGAAAAAAAAAACCATTTTTAACTATCTTCGACATACATTTCTTATTAAATAAACACAATTTTTCGATTAATTAATTCACATTAAAATCAACCAGGCGAAGAAGGCGACATACATGGGATTTATATGGACATAAAACCAAAGTACATTACTCGTATCTAGTAATACTTCAATCTAGACTAAAAGCGCCATTTTATGACCTAAAGGCATAAAAAGGGAGCCAATACGAGTATATTATAGATCAAAAGCCTTTGATAATCCCATTAAAATGTAATATTAAAGTTTGAAGCATATCGTACTCGAGCCAGACCTCTCGAATCACGTTTACTGCAAGCACCATCGTGTGCGTGTAAGTCTATATCAATTAAGTGCACTTATATAAAAAATTTAAAGCTCATTGAAATTGAAGAGAGCTTTTTTTGCGCTGTTTTTCTTTTCGTTTCAACTTAATTTTATAAAACTCTTTTTATTTTATTCATCTAGATAATTTTGAATAATAAAGCGGTCCCACTTGATGAAAGCTCTATGTATATGTAATTATAAGGTTTTATAATAATCACCCATAGTATGTACATACTCGTACATTTAAATGTGACTTGATTGGATTATTATCAAGCGAGCGTCTGTCTTGGTGTCTCAAAATTGGCGTGTATATAGGGCACATATGCATATCAATTTAATACTGAATAAATTTATATATAGTTATTACTGCTGTGATATGTATTTCTTAAGAAAAAAATTTATATGATGTCAAATATTCTAGCATATACATGCAAACTGTAACTGTACATATAAACTGAGCATTCATTTTAAGTCAAGTTGGTAAAAATACGCTATTTGATTTTTTATCGGTTTGCGCTACATATAGTAAACTAGCAACTCACCCTCGCTTCGCTCGGGTTCGTCCCCAGGTGAATCCTCTTTAGTATAGTTTTAAAATGACGTAATTTCCATATATAATCACGTAAGAAACGCTTTCATTCGACCGTTTTTTCTCCGATTCACTTTGCAAAACGGACTAAAAAACGTAAAAGCCTTTTTATTTTTCGGTTTTTTATATTACCTATGACACTCAGCAATAATGTGGCTTTCTATTGGTAAAAGATTTTTAAAATCGGTTCAGTAGATCCCGAGATTACCCCTTACAATTTAACAAATATACAAACACACAAACTTTACTTCTTTATAATATTAGTATAGATATATGAAAACAATGTTTGGTACATAGAGTATTGTAGGTACACGTAGCATAAAATTATATCTTTAAAACTTATTAATAACTTTATTTTGGAAGCCTGTTTAAAGATAAAAAATATATATTTTTTGTCAAAATTAATTTCATCATCGTTCGTATCGAATTATCTCATTAAAAGTGAAAGGACCCGACATTTCATCTCGTTCGTCTCAGAGAGATTATTTCTCGTAAGATTATAAATTAGATATTATATATTATATTAAATATATAAATTTTAAATTAAATAGTAATAATGATATGTTATTTCTGTTTCTTTAATCTTTCAAGCTAAGACGTATCTTTAACGTTAGTTTATTTTGAACGAAACTTTTTCTTAATAACGTTTTCTGAAATACAAATTAAAACCTAAGTTTATAACATAAGCACCTATATAAGTCTATCTTTTCCACGAACAACCGCAACAACAAATAGACAGGAAGACAAACATTTTAAAAATCATATATTTCGCACATGTACCGCATATTAAGCCCAGCGATAACGCGTCGCTCGTATAACCGAGTGATGCGGGTTCAAATCCGGGTCTCGCACCTCTGATATTTTCTGTGCGAATTATTTATATTATGATTACCACTTGTCTTACGGTGAAGGAAAACATCGTGAGGAAACCTGCATGTCTGAGAAAACCTAGCAAGTTTTCGTAAGACATGTGAAGCGCTGGCCCAGTGCGTGTTGGCGACACGCACTGGGCCAGCGCGGTGGACTATGGCCAGATCCCCCTCGTACTGAGGGAGGCCCACCCCCAGCAGTGGGACGTTAAAAAGGGCTGATGATGATGATGAACGCATATTTATAATATTGAAAAAACTTTAAAAATGTGTTTTTATATGATACTTTTGAAAAAATTTTAAAAATGTGTTTTCATTGAATGTATGCATTTAGTGAAAAATTATTGATATTACAAATAGACGCTTCAATATCTCTGTTGATGCAGATCCATATTTTATAAATTGGCCATTGAATGAAGTAAATAGAGTTGCAGTGCCGTCTCCGGGCCTCGGCTTTACAAAAACAATATTGACAATTACCTACAAACTAAACAAGTCTCATTCAAACGATCGCAAAGAACACTAGATCGTATAATTGGTCTGGCAAAATGAATGCCGGGGGCGGAAATGCCTGTACTATGGGTTCTTACATTTGCGCCCTCGTTAGCGAGTACGTTAAATATTTTAGTGACTATAAAATTTTATTTAACTGACAGTAAATTTTATAATTTTAAAAGTAACAAAAACAAATAATGACTTGTTATGAAACATTTATTTTTACTTTTAGAAAAACGCAATAAATGCAATAAAAATATTTTGGAATGTTTATGAAATCAGGTCAGGTCCAAAGAAGCGAAGTGATCTAAAGCGTCGATAACCTAGAACCGAATCATCTGGCGAAGAATGACCAGGAGAACCGATTACAAATGAAATGGTTACCCATTTCATTTGTAATCGGCTAGGCAGAGAGAGATATAGATAAAGGGGGGAATGTAGATAAGATTAGTAAATAAGAAGATTAAAAAATCTCTTATATTTTATTATTTCACAACAAAGCACATAACTTTATGTGGTACAAAAATTCATATCAGTTATATAACTTTATTCTAATCTATTATATTAATTATACTATAATAGTCAAACATTTCCGATCGTAGTTTATACTCGTAGTACTATTGTTAATATAATAGTAGGGGAGTTACAAAACAAGATATTAACCGTACAATGCCTGGACGTATTTGACAGGCTGAGCTTGAGTAGCGTCGGGGGAAATGCATTTTTTATTCGAACACGTGTGGTTTGCTGTGTTAGTTGCTTTGAACTGCCACTTGAAAAATACAACAGTGAAGAATTTTTCTGACAATTTAGTTTTAGAAATAAATAAGTTAAAAAAAATTAATATTTTCCTCGTGTTGATATTATCAAATAATACTTATCTTTGAATGGTCTAAACTTATGTTTTTGTTTAGTGTATTATGTTAGTAAAATTAAGAATAAGGTGCGCTGCCTTTATAAAACTCTCTATATCTAGGGAGAGGCTCCAGGCATCTAGTGACGCAATATTTGAATAAATAACAAATAAAAAAGTACTGCAGTTCCGTTGTATATTTCTTTTTTACTGTAACCTTTAGCTTGATAGAAGAAAATATAAAAAGATTTTCTTAGATAGACTTATTGCCTAATAAACAATTTCAAGCTAGTCCTCGTAACAGTGCTGAAATATGGAGTAGAAGAGTGAATTAGTTAAAAACATAGTAAATATCCCATTTTACTATTATTAAAAATAATATTGCCACAGACTAAAAAAGCTTAAAATCTTACTGTCAACGATATACGGAACCCTAAAAACCTAAAATATCCATAGTAACTGCTGGTATCATTCAACAAAGGTTTCTTCAGGGCACGTGTACTAAACAATTTGCGACCAGAACATTTATCGGGCGGCCAATTGAAAAAGTAATCGGATTAGGCTCAGCTCGAGCAATTCCTTTTGTATGGAACCGATTCAGTACAGTGGTTGACAACCTTTCCAATAAAAAAGGTGGACATTCAAAAAGGTGGCGTAAATAGATTTTTTCTACACTCTTATAGTTTTGTACAAGTGAATATTTCTTGCTACTATATTATTTTTTACTCAAAATTCAAAAATTGATAAGCAAATCATTATAGTACTAGATTTTCTTGCGGCTTTGCTTGGTACGTTGATGTAAAGAAGACTATGTGTAAATATATAGAAAGCGCTCGAAGCAACGTTCTGATCAGAAAAAAATCTGACGTCTGATCGGCAGCATCCGGGACTTATCAGAAGCGGACGTCAGACAAGTTGGAATTCTGATAAGATGCGAATTGCAGAGTCGAGACCAAAATATATAAGAAGCGTACCTTCAGCAGACTTCAGAAATTTCCTGGCAGAAAAAAATATACCTGGAGAATCAAACTTCAGAAACTTCTTTATAAATTAAATTTAATAAGTAACTTAGACAAAAATGACATAATTTTCCAAAATTTAATGTAATAATATTAGAATATTTTAGAAATAAACGTATAAAAGGAACTCACTATAATACAAAATACATTATTCTTTAAATACGTAATAATAAAATGTTTCTTATGTTGCTTTTGAAATACTCTATTGTTACTTTGCAATAAAATGTATCAAAAGCATTCATTATTTGTGTAAGAAGGAGCCTTGTTCAATTTTTATCAAGAATATTCTATTTCATGCTTATATACAATAGCGTTATTGTGCTTTAAAGCGTTTGATGTCAAACAATCCGTATCTACAAAGGCAATAAAATATTAAAAAGTGTTTTTTTCACTGTCAGAAAAGAATCTGCGTACTCCCACTGAAAGTTCACACGTCTACAAAACTTTGAAACTCATACTCATAACAATTTGAAAAGCAATTTCGAAAGTTTTTCTTTAACCGAGTTAGAAGTTTAAAGCTTTCCTTGTTCTCATGCAATCAGAGAAAATCCTATTCCCACAAGACTTTTAAAGTTATGCCCAATGTAGTATTATAATATACGGTTATTTTAAAGTTTTATCTTTGACAATTGTTAAAGCAAAGCGAGGGTAAGTTGCCTGTAATTTACACTAGTCACCTTTTTCTGTTAAACACATCGGTAATCTTAACAGACACTAGTGATATACCTATCTTCAATGATATTCTAATAAACAGATATGTTATACGCTCACTACCGTCAAACAACCGAAAAAAGTGTTCCGCGCAGCACACATACACACTTTTCATTCAAGGTACATTTCACTACAAGTCAAAATGATAGAAAGGGGACAGTCGATAAAATCAATAAGAAAAAAAGAGACAGCTAGTGTTGTCAATTGCGCGTCAATGTAAACCAACATTATTCTAGCGACCGATCACATATCAGAATATTAGGCAAATAATTGAAATATATTAATAAATCGAAGTATACTGCGTTCTTACATGTGGTATGAGATCCCTTGTGTTTTATTAACTTTGGTATCATAATTGGTGCATTTCCTAAATACATAGGATAGCATTTTTTTTAAATTTTGTAGCAGCGTACCACTCGTCGCCATGCGTGACACAGACTAAAGGCAATACGTACCAATTAGGACGTTTTCGAGTCTTCACGATTGCGCGCTCACAACATATCTGTTTGAATATCATTGCCTATCTTGTGTTAGAAAATTGTTATTTTTTTTGTAAATATCTCGGCTATGATACTCGCATTTGAAACGTCGGGAACATTAAAACAGTTATATGCGGACTAAATCAAAAATGAAAAAAAAAGTATTTACAATATTTAAATTTACCACCATCTGTTTATTTAAATGATGGCAGTCATGGGACTAATGGCTGGGAGACTATAATAGCTGAGTGCAAAAGATTGTACATGGTGTATCTCACGAGTTGGTTTTATGGCTCTGTAAGTGTCCCATACAGCCATGGTGTTTTCGCCTTTATAGTGTCATTTGTAATTAAACGTTAATGTGTTGTACAAATAAACTTATGTGAAGTAAAAATTTTAGTTGTCGAAATTAGTATAGTTAGAACAGAAGTATATAATTAAAAAAAAATAAAATAGTTTATGGTTTTTATGTTGGTGGGTGACCTTTTTAACGAACTGAATTCTAAAAATTTATTCACCAGTCGAAAGCTACTATATACATGTAAATAAAATTCACTTCTCTTGCCATTTGTATATACCGCATATTGTGTAGTTAGAACGTGCAATTGGCGAAGGTATCGAAAACATTCCCACAAAAACCCTTAACTGACCAACCGACAAAAACCAAAAAGTACCACTTTTTTTACATGAACGAAATTCAGCTAAACAAAATTACTTGTTTAGTCTTATTCATTAGAATCCAAAAGGGTAACTTTTCATACTTTTGGGAAATGAAATCTGCGATAATATCTAATGTTAGCTATCAGAGAATAAAGCTTAGATTTTAAATTGATGGTATAGTTTCTGAGTAATAAATTGCATAAGCTGAAACCTCAGAGGAAATTAAGCATAATTGTGAGCTTGGTAATTTATTATTCATATTTTAATTAGTTTAGTTAGTTATGTTCTTTTTTTATCGACAGCTTTTCTCTCTGGGCTGAGACTTTCTACGAGCGTCGGAAAAGAAAAACTTTAAAAGTTGTAATGTAATACAAAATCACTATCATACAATCATACCATGTCATTCCCATATATTTTAAAAGATATCAATGCAATTCTTACTAACTTCTCGCATTGGTCGATGAAATAAACGTTTTGTTAACTTCAGTGGAATGATATCAATGCCTAAGCTCCGATAAAAGAAATAGAAAAGAATATAGAAGTCAGAAGTAAATTTCAAGGAAACAAAGTTTCTAAGTGTACCGTTGATGTTTTGTTCGCTTTTCTCACAATATAAAAATGTTGCTACTCTCTAGAGATGTGCAATCTGTCATTTAAAGTAAAATCAATCGCTCGTTTCTCTTTTAAATTTGTTTTGTCTTTTTCAAGAGTAATAATTCAAACTTAATTAGTTTATCTATTTTTAAATATGAATTGGCCAAAATCACTTAAAATAGAAAACAAGAATACAACTAGTGATTCGTCATTGCTCTGGTCGTCTTTAGTTACGTTTTAAGTGTTTATATAATTTTCTTAAAGCAGTGGTAGCCCAGCGGTAACGCGTCGCTTGAATAACCGAGTGATGCGGGTTTAAATCCAGGTCTCGCACTTCTGATATTTTCATGTGCGAATCATTTCTATCCTGATTACCACTTGTCTTACGGTGAAGGAAAACATCGCGAGGAAACCTGCATGTCTGAGAAAACCTAGCAAGTTTTCGTAAGATATGTGAAGTCCGCCAACACGCACTAGGCCAGCGTGGTGGCCAGCTGATTCCTCTCGTACTGAGGGAGGCCCGTGCCCAGCTGTGGGACGTTAAAAAGGGCTGATGATGATGATAGTTTTTTTAGAGACAAGATACTTTTCTGCAGTAAAAAGTATCCTATATGTTGAAATAACCAGCTATTATCAATTCTAAATTATATAATTGCTAAATTTTATTAAAATTTGTCTTGTGGTCTTCTCGTGATGTGGTCACAGATAAATAGACAGACAGACAAACATAAAAAGTAACTATAAATGCAGTCTATGTATCGTTTATAATGATTATTTCAATAGGAATATCAAAAAAATATTAAATATACAGATTTTTTCTCCAACTTCCAACGTCTTTTAGATAATATAGTTTAAGGTTCAATGTAAAATAAAATAGTTTTTAATTTGTTAAACTGGCCATTTTTGTAAATCTGGCAGTCAAAATTATGAAAATTGTTATAAAAATAAAAAATATTAAAATGAATAAAAAAACGAATGACAGGACAGAGAATTTTGCTGCAAGGGATTGATCTGCGAGGAGTTGAGATGGGTGGATGTTGATAGTAGTTGAAGAGTATATCTTTTATTAAATTATTTAAGTAAGAGTTCTATAGAGGAATGTAACCTTGATATTGTCATAGAGGAGGATATTGTCATCTTTATAATAGTAATAAATATTTAATACACATACTATTGAAAGCTGAAGGTTGCTTCAATGAAGACTCCCACAATACTAAAGTTTATATAAGAATATTAACTAGCACTAATACCAAAATTAAAAGTGGAAACACTTACATTTTCAAAGCATGCATACACAAAAGATAACGTAAAAAATATTCTAGTATATAAAAGTAACACACGACGCCATAAAATATGAAAGGAGGCGAAGAGGGCGCGACATGAAATATTAAAATTGAAAATTAAAGCGACGGCTGACGTCGAGGACGTAATGAGATTACATCTGAGACAGTTACACCGGGCGGGATCTTACCAGCCTTACATATGTATTGTGTGGCTTTATTAACACTTCCATTGTGCTAATAAATTGTAATAGTATTCGCTCAGTGGTTGTAATTTGACGATAAATATTGTTAAAATGCGTGTTTTAAGCCCTAAGGTTTTTAACGACCCACTGTTATTAACGATTAGTGTAAATTTTCAGCGTTCAATATTGAAAATTTCATTAAAGTTTATCCATTGGTTTTCATATGAAGCGGTCACAGACACAGATAAACGAGCAGACAGACAAAAAAGCGACGAAATTTGGACTCTGTATCGATAATAATGACTTGACTAATCTGCAAACCTAAGTTAGAATCTATAATTTACATATGTATTGATATAACCACCATTGATTGGAGTACAAACATTCGTGCTCATCACACAAATAAATTTTCCCAGCTCCCCTCAAACCCGCGACCTATAGTATGGCAAGGAGCAACAAACTGAACCAAAGGTGTCGTTAAACAAATCCGAAAAATCTGTTTATATAATAACGTTCTAAAATAAATTATTCATAGCTTTAATGCTTATACTGGCAGTTCTAGTTGCTCATGGCCATGTTGTAACCTAACCTAATCTAGGAAAATACAAGAAAGGATTCGTTATTTTCAACACGAAATCAATTTTCAATCACTAAAACACTGTTTGTTTACATTAATCACGTTAGGGGGCAGCCGAAACCGGGATGCAGAGAAATTCAAATTAACTGAAAATGAATTTATTAACTAAAAGTCACTACAAGGTTACTTAGCTACGTGTCGATGCTAGAACAAGTGAGAAGTGAACAAGTAATATCCTTTTAAGGTGAGACCGCACTAGGCGTAACTACACTGCACTGCAGCGACGCGACACGGCACTGCAAAATATTCTTTGTATGAAATAGTATGAGGCATACCGCACTACGCGGCAGCAGCACTACGCGACACGGCACTGCACGGCAAACTTGACCAACTCGCCAAAAATGCCGCGGCGTGCTGCGTCGTGTAGTTCCGCTGCCGCTAGTGCGGTATAGCAAGCGACGCGACACTGCACGCCAATCAAGTTCCTTGAACCTTTTTAATAATAAAATGTAAAAATTATGGTGGGATATTTAACGTATTTAATTTTTTTTCCAATTAATTTCATTTCATAACATTACATCTAAATAAAAATATAAATACAGTTGAACAAACAATTTGATTGATCGAACAGTATAAAAAATAATCTATCGAATAAAAAACATTACATATGAGACATAATACGCTAACTTGTAAAAAAATTATTTTTATTTTTTAAAAAGAAACATTTATCGAACAAATAATAATTTTTGAAGACCAAACGATTGGTTTATAAAAAATAGTCGAAATATTTTTTCAGCCACCAGGTTCAAGGAATTCGCTAATAATGTCATAGCATATTTAATGCGTAAAACGAAAGGTTGCTTATAAAAATGGTTCTATACGAAGAACGATGTTTAGTTTTACTTGTTGGCCAATATCCAAAGATATAATATTAATATGATCTCCAAAATGACATTGAATGAAAAATACCAGTAAAAATGTTAGTTTCATCCATCGTGCTCAAAGGTTGCCGAACTACTGAAAAGCAAAATCTGTCGCGTAGTGCCGCGCTAGTGCGGTATACCTGTTTTTGCAGTGCCGTGTCGCGTCGCTGCAGTGCAGTGTAGTTACGCCTAGTGCGTTCGCACCTTTATACTGTTATTACACATTCGACAATAAATGAATTAACAAACAAATATTGCGGTACGTTCAACCAATCAACGCGCGAAGTGCATTCCGTTTTCAATCTCGCAAATATATCTATAATCTTGTACACTGCGAAATTATAATCTGACGGTATTTACGGTGACATACTCGTATACATACTAATGTCAGATTTACACGTACATTTTGCATTTTTAATAAAGCAATAATAGCGGATTCTTTGGGCAATTTATTTTAAACGCTTTATAGCATTAATTGTTACAGAAGAGAAAGTCTCTCTTTTCGAAAAGATTTAAGGGAAATCACAATAACCCCTCAACTAAATTTAAAGGTATCATATTAAAGTTTCTTAACGGTGGTATTGAGATCGGAAATTATTAGAGTGATAAAATATATGTAGTTAAAATTTGATGTGTCCAAAAGATATCGTCACCAAATTACAGTCATAGCAGTTTCAAACATATTAAATTGTCTGATGACAGGGCTAGATTCTTTTATTATTTTTTGTAAATATTTTTTTTATAAAATAATAGATTGCATATAATAATAAATAAATAAATAAATAAATATGTTGGGACATTATTACAACAGCGCACTCTAGTTCCGCAGTAAGCTACGTAACGTGCTTGTGTTGCGGATACCAGATAGTTGATATACTGCATATATAAATTTTAAATACATACATATTATAAATATAAACACCCATGACTGGAGTACAAACATTCGTGATTAGCAAATGAATGCCCCCAGCGGGACTCGAACCCGCGACAGCTGACGCAGAAAGTAGGGTCACTACCAACTGAGCCAAACGAGTCGTCAATAATATTATATACATACATACTATACCTAATAGTTTTTTTAAACAAACAAATTGTGTACGAATGTTTGTTTGTGATAGTGAAGCTAAAATCGCTCTTGATTTAGAATTTTCGTATGATGACATGTATTTTTGTACCTATGTAAATATAATCTAATAATGTTCTCCAACCGATTACGGCCATGGCGGGTAATCTCATTAACTGGCCAACTACGCAGGAGATATTATAGTGCACAAGTGTTCGCGCAGACACAAGTGCACCCTCAATTCCTATCACTCTCACACTCCGGTGGGACGACTACTCGACACGACCAGTGAGAGCTAAGGCGCAGGACCGACGGCTTTACGTGCTCTCCGAGGCACGGGGGTGAACCACCGCCAACTTCCCAACTCTGGGATGTTACTGAGGCTTACGAAACAGAAAGACTCAATAACTAAACTTGACCCGACCCGGGACTCGAACCCGGGACCTCTCGGTGTGTGACCGTACATGCTAGCCACTACACCAGTTAATTATAAATTGGTTTCTTGATTGGGTTGGTTATTTTAAATAACGGTACTCGTAAGTTAATTAGTTAAATTTAAACTCTTTTACTTCTTGTCTGTTCTTTAACTAATTAATCAATTAATAATTAAAAATTCCAATCTCTATAAAAATCAGGTTAAATAAAGTATTATTTTTAAAATATATACGTGCTCTAAGATATTTTATGATAATGATTATTATGTAAGTGGTCGCAAAATAGCCATTTTTTGAATAAAAGTTGACGTTTTTTAACTTCATTCATAAAAACCTATATAAGATTTAAAATTGTAAAGAAATGATCTTATTCGCAGAATTTATCTATAAAATACAATATCCTAAAAGTCTAACTAATCGAATCTGAACATTACATTTTTCTCTACATCGTATTGAAAAATTCGTTACTAGTTCTACAGAGAGAGAATCTGTAGTTTTTTGAATTTTTGCTGTCTGTCGGTAAGTCTATCTGGGAACGCACCACGAGACAACTCTGTCAAGCTGGTTTTTAGTGCCGGAAATCTTCACTTTTCCCGAGCGGAGCAAGTTTGAGTCACTAGTATGCAACAAATTCTCTCAGAACGAGAAAAGTAAAAAAGTTAAATTATAATACCATAATTATACTTTTTATTATACGTTTTGACAACATAAAAGACTTAAAATAACGAGAAATCTGAAAGAATAGTCAACTCAACGTTCAAGTTACTTTCTTTAACAATAGAGTCTTAGCATTAAATTTGATTGCATTCTTGACTCAGAAAAGTATTATCAAGCTTTTGAGAAAATAATTTGGTAAAGCACACAATAAGCACTTTTATAAGAGAAGATACGTTTCTTAAGAATGGTATTTGGTTCTGAGAATATGTCAATCACGGGTTCGATATTTTATAGATTTGTATTTAAGAGTTTTAAGAGGTTGTAGTCATGGCTGGTGTATATACGCCTAGTTTAATTATAATATGGAACAGTCTTTACTCTTCAGAATTTCGCTTAATTTTTGAATTTGAATTTGCTATTAGATTGTTAATAAGCGTCAACGTAAAGGTTTTCAAATCTGACTATCTATTTCCTTATCTTGAGATTAGAGCGCGTGTGAATGACGCCATCATTAAAGCTTAACTAAACTGCTGAACAGATTTTGATAGAAGTTTGCATAAGTTACAACCTGAAAATGCACACGGGCTCACTTTGGTCCTCATCTTACTTACACACACACACACACACACACACCGCGAGTGTTGTCATAAATAAAAATTCCTTCAAAATATAGGGGTAAGTTTAAATTGTTTATGAAATCAGAAGTAACCCCATATAAAACGTGCACAAGCAGGAATTACAACTCATTAAAGCTGTATCTCTACATAGGTTAGACTCGCACTCGACGCACGTTTTGCTCAACTTGACAATCTTAGAATGATTCGCATGTTTTAAAATCATATAAATAAAATTATTTGTGTTACTTTGAATTAAGCAATATTTATGCATTGAAAAGCACCAGTGTATAACTCATTTGTATTTAGTATAACAATTACACCACACTATGAGTACTTAACTAAAATCACAACACTTCACAGAAACTTCGCTCAACCGCGGAAAAAAAAGTCATAAAAATCGGTCAAGCCGTTTCGGAGGAGTTATTATATACATAATATTATATTATAAGATTTTACAAATTATGCATACATTGTAAACATTATTATCGTTATATTATACATGTATGTATTATAAGGTGCCACCTCAACCAATAGTTACTGTAAGTTACTAACTAATATAAATGGATGTACCGTCAGGTGGTCCTCAAACACAACTTAATCTTATCTTAGCGAAGTATGACGGAAGTTTACGAGAGCTTAGCTCAAACTCTTCGTTATATCAACTAACTTTGACACGTGGCTTCTCTTATGTTTGCTTGACAAATATTTCATTTTGCTTTCAATTTAAACCTACTTGGGGTTGCTATGCGCCTAACTTTACCACATATTATACCTAAGTATTTAAAAGTATTACGTCTTAGGTTTTAGCATTTTAAAAATATACGCTTAAAAACACTTTACGTGCATTCAATTTTAAGTGCTTTAAAATAATCATACACACGTATAGCTCACGGGAGAGAGATTCTTTTATTTAAAACTAGTGATTTATCCTCACTTCGGTCGGGTCTATAGATGTTTTTTTATTTTTTTTAATGGATTGATATATATTCAAAAATAAAAGTAGCCTAAATTACTGCTTATAACCATTCTACCAGTGAAAACCGCATAAAAATCAGTCCAGCAGACCAACAGACAAATTTTTTTGACAATTTTTTTTGCAGAACTATGTCTAGCAGAAGATTTTATACAAAAGCCTACTGTAATAAAACTATGGTCTATGTGCTGTTATAGTCCTAATAAATAAAATACGAGGTATACGCTATATAGTGCTTAAGTAAGGATAAAATATTTGTTTGAAAAGCTAAGTTAAAGCACGCATAATCTTCAGTTAAAACTACTCCTAACTTTAACTTAATCATTTAACCTAGCAAGTCATTCAAGAACTTACCGGAGAAATGTCAACTACAACTTCAGAGTATAAGAAATATTTTTCACATCAAATCTAAAGCGGGTATTAAAAAGTTTTGAAGCATAACGCTAGCGGTCGGGAATGAAGAGCTGACTCGGCTCGCGCTGGATTTTTACTTAGTTAAGAAGTTATCCAGTTAAGGGACACACAGTTATGTGAATGCATCGTTCCAACATTTAATTAATTAAAGAAGTTTACGAAATTCGTTATAAATATTAAAGTAATAGATACTTACATTTTAACGGTTGGCATAGAATAGATAGACTTTGTCATCATCATCAGTCCTTTTTAACGTCCGTTTTAACGTTTATGGATAATTATCGATTTGAGTGTTCCTGGGTGTTTTCAACAGACTCCAAATAAAAGTTGCAGTTCAGTTGTAAGTTTGTTATATCAGAATGCCTTCATTTGTGCATCGATTTCGAAAGTTAATTTCCATTTAAAAGCATATTCCATATACTTTCAATTTAGTAACATTTTCAGTTTAAAAATTAGAACAATAAGTTGAATGAATTTGAAGTAAACAATTTCAAGATTGTTTATTTTGAATAAACTTTTCTGAAAATTATTCTTACTGTCCCGGAAATTAGCAGGTATATTTATTTTTGTTGCAGAAGTTTCGAAAGCTTTACAGAAACAGGGTCACGGGGGATTCTCGTCTAAAAATTAGTTTGACTTACAATCTCAAATCACTCCTTATATAATTGAGAATGTGAGTGTGTTTGTTACGCTTTCAGGCGAAAGCTGCTTAACCGGCCATCATGAAACTTTTCTCACATATTCTTGGATGTATTAGAAGTAACATAGGATACTTTTTATAAAAAGAAAATTACGAATGATAAAAAAATGTTTGTCAAAAAATCTCAAAATTTTGCTACTTCAACGCCATCTAGCATTTCAATTATGAAGTTTTTGAAACTTCATTTTAAGTAGAAATTTTTAAAAATTGATAATCCCAAGCAAGCAATAAAATTTAGTTATCATATTGTATTTCTATTGTAATGAACTCTGATACTTAGTTAATGTTTTGTTGCGAGCAAAGCCACGGTTAAAAGCTAGTATTCGTAGAAATCTAAGAAAACAGTATTTCAACCATTTTTTACTATTATCTATATAAAGTATATCTGAATTGAAACTGTACATTGAATATTTTTGAGAAAACTACGAGAATCATCATTAATCATCACAGATGATACTTTAGGAAAATGTCATCCCTGAGATAACATACGTAGTAATGAACTCGAACAAAGCAAGGGTGAGTCGCTAGTCTATAATAAGTATAGATACAGAAAATATCTATTGTACTTTAATAATCCTACTCCATTTTATATCTGACATAAACACTCGTTTATGTCGAAGTTATCGACAGTATGTCGATCGCGTGCCACGTCACTGTAGCTTCTATTTCGGTAATAAGTTAAAATACATTTTAAGTTCACTGTTTTCAACTTAGTTTGACTTCTTAAAGCAAACATCCAAAATAACATGTAAAATGGTAATACATAATAATAATACATAAATACTATCGTGGTATAAATAACTTTATTGATTTGATCGAAGCGTTTTATTTAATTCAATATAATATTATATTCGAAACTTTTAAGAAATAGAAGACAAATATTAATAGAACATAATATATCTAATGACTAAAAAAACTAGAAAATAGTTTATGATTCTACTACATATTGATACACGATCAATCTATACATAATATAATAGAATTGAAGTATTTGTTATTAATATCAAATTATTAGGTTTTAACTAAATGCATATGAAAGTAAGTCTCTCTGTCTGTCAGTTTGTTCCGGCTAATTACTGAAACGACTCGACCAATTTTGACGGAACTTTGACTCGCAGATAGCTAATGTTAAAAGGAGTAATTAAGGCCACTTTTTTTCAGAAATTTTATTTACTTTTACTAGCGGAACCCGCGGCTTCACTTGCGCTTAATCCAGGGACGAACCCAAGCGAAGCGAGGGTGAGTCGCTAGTATTACATAAAGGAATATTATATTTTGTTAGTTATATTGTTATGTTAAATAAACCCGACCGGGGGAATATTATCCTCTCATAAAATATCAACGTAAAGACCTTCAGTGGATGAGAAGGCCGGAATTATACAAAAAGCCATAGAATACTATTGGGTTATATCCTATAAGAGAAAATAACATGTTCTGACTCAAATCCTATTGTCTATCGACTTTGATCCTCTATCCACTGACTAATTTTTAACCGACTTCAAAAAAGGAGGAGGTTATATGTTCCGATGTATGTATTTTTTTTTTTATGTATGTTCACCGATTTCTCCGCCAACTGTGGGCCGATTTCAAAAATTTTTCTTTTGTTCGGTAGGGTATAGTTCTGAGGGGTCCCATTATCACAAAATCAGGATCTGATGATGGGATCTCAGGGAAATCCAGGGCAACTTTCAAAATTTATAGGCACCTATTATGTTTTTTATATATTTTCTAAAGCTGTTCAAGCATTTGCGTTTGAAAATCGTCATCTCATGTGATGAGCTGATGATGGAAGGTAGAATTCTTCAAGTGTTATTTTTTATCTGTGTTCACCGATTTATGCGTCAATTGTGGGCCGATTTCAAAAATTTATTTTTTGTTTGGTAGGGTTTAGGTATACTTCCAAGATGTTCCCATTGTCACCAAGATAGGATCTGATAATGGGATCCTAGGGAAATCGATGGCAACTCTTAAATTTTATAGGCACTTAGTACATTTTTCATATATTTTCTAAAGTTTTTTAAGGATTTGCATCTGATAACTACCATCTCATGTGGATAAGCTGATGATGGAAGGTACAACTCCTCAACGGCTAGGAGTTGAAAGGAAATTCCTTTAAAATTATACATACATATAGACTGATAGTTGTGTTCTTCCAGGCTATTACGTTAATATGATAATAGAATGTAAATCTCATTAACTTCTAGGAGTTAGGTGGAATAATGGACGTGGTTTATTTAAACTATTTCGTATGGGGAATGTAAACATAAAGATGAGCTCGTAGTTTAGTTACAGCTACAGTAGTCGTAGATCGAGTACTCATTGGACACCCCCCCCCCCCCTTCGGTAGACCCGATAATTAATTACTATTACGTTACATACGTTAATAGGTATGCTCGTTGTTTAATATAAAGCTTAAACAGATTTCAAATTAGTGACATATAGTAAGTCACTATAATTAAATCAGCTAAATAAAAGGCACACTAAAAATGGAAAAATAAGTTATTTTTTAAAAAAAATTAAACCGACTTCAAAAAAATCTGCACTAAAAAGAGAAAAATCTAAACTAAAAAGTAGAAAATAATACTTTTAAGAACTTTGTTCATTTTGGAGTCGGTGCCAGCCAGGTATTTTGATTATGTTTACAAATTGATAGATTAATCGAATATGTATGTATCTATTTAGGGTTATTTTGCCTTGGCTGGCACCGACTCCAAAATTAACAAAGTTCTTAAAAGTATTATTTTCTACTTTTTAGTTTAGATTTTTCTCTTTTTAGTGCAGATTTTTTTGAAGTCGGTTTAATTCTTTTTTTTAAAATAACTTATCACATCAATTCTTTTATACTAAATGATTCAATTTATATTTTGATCCACATTAATATGCTTACGACCACTTACTTACTTAGGGCCACCCTTATCACCTAGTCACTAGTGGGATAAAAATAGTCCACGGCCTATTCTCAGACCTACCAAATATACACAAAATTCCCAATGATCCCAACTCGCGGGTAAAGTCATATGAAGTAGGTAGTATTAAATATAATGCAATTATTTGTAGAGTTAACCCTCCACGCCCACTGAAACTAATTTAAGTTTTGTCCCAATTGGTATTGTACGTGAGTTAAATTTGATCTTGGGAGTGACTGAAACGATCTATCACTAGTGTCGTCCATCATATTAATTATTGAATGATCGTTACATAGAAAAGTATTACGAGCCTATAATACAGATCTTTCGAAAGAAGTAATAATTAAAGACTATATTTTTATATCCCTGTCATAAAGTGTTAATTTGGAAAACAGAGCATTCTTGGATCTCGTGTTCCGATATGATGCAATGTGAACGTAATTACCATTAGTACGATAATCGTCATCGTTGAAGTTTACAGTATTGAAAAATTACAAGATTTTAAAAGGTATGTCTGCTAACCCGGAGGAGTGGTTACCATGCTTAAAATGTCCATAGATTTTGTGGGGCATTAAGAAGGGAATTATGTAGCACAAACAAACCCGGCTCGCTTTGCTGTCCGTAAGTTCAAATAATTTAAACGGTTTTTATAATTTTAATAAAATAAAAGTAGCCTAAGTTACTCCTTATAATTTTAGCTATCTGAAGGTGAAAGTCCCGTAGAAATAGGTCCAGCCGTTTTAAATATTAGCTGGCATAAAAAGCCAGACAGACAAAAATTAAAAAAAATATTTTTTTGATTTTAGTACCGTATATACTTTCATATGCTTTGAGTGAAAACCTGTTAACTTGAAATTAAAAACAGACACTTCAATTTTATTTACATGTACTGATATAATATTGTAAAGCTATAATTTTTGGTCATGATAGGAATATTGGTAGAATTAAGTTGGACCTTAAGTTGTACAATTGTGTTGAACATACGAATAAATTGTGAAAAATCTAACAAAGCCAAAAATAAAAATTGGGGACTCTAATATTTTTTAACAAAGACGTTATAAATAAAGGAATATCACTAATAGATGTAATTGTGGGTAATATTTGATTAAACGCTTTAACATTTGATTGACAAATTACATTTACCAACTAATAATTCATAAGAACTCGCAAAACTGATCTCGTTGTGGAAATGTATCCAGATACAAAAATAAGTAAGAACAACTTAACAGCTATATCAATTAAAGGAATTTATACCTCCAAAAAAAACCTAACTATATATGTTTAGCTCATAAAATATTAAAAATCCTCGAAATTGACAAATATTAAATTTCCAAGTTAATAAGACTAGAAGCTTTTTTTAATAATGGTGAAATACGTATTTTTAACCCCAATAA
The DNA here is from genome assembly GCA_951802675.2 of Boloria euphrosyne. NCBI lineage: Eukaryota > Metazoa > Arthropoda > Insecta > Lepidoptera > Nymphalidae > Boloria > Boloria euphrosyne. The sequence goes on from OX637872.1 coordinate 15,353,723, forward strand.
ATGTATTGATATGAAAGTGAAACCTCGAAAAAACTCCTCAATTAACCAGTGTTTTACTTTCTTAGGCTTCGTCTCTGCGTTTTTGGGGTTCCGTAGCCAAATAGATCAATAATCTTTTACGTATTACGGCATTTTGAATGAATAACTGCAAGAACTTTGACAAATTTTACTTACTTTATGCCCCATTCAAATATGTTTTGAGTTTGTACCAACATATATCAAAATTAGCTTAGCCATTATATAAAAGCAAGAGAGGTAAAAAATATATGCTATCAACTCTCAGATATATGTACAGTTAATTCAAAAGTTCAAGTGTTAGAAAGTTAATGTTTGTTGCTTAATGATGTGTTTGAGAGCTCTACTTCGGCGTAAACTTTGTAATATACAATTTGTTTGCTGGCGGTTTAATTATGCTTTTAGAATAATACACAAATTATTAATATTTATTACATGAGTTTGTTTTTAAGTGCTACCTTTACCAGTTTTTAGGGTTCCGTACATTAGAGGAGAAATAATTCTTGTAGATACAATGGAGTATATCGATATACTATATTTATCTATAAAATATAATATAAACCCTAAATAACGAGTAATAGACTAAGAGCATCTGTTGAGTTTCTGCTGGGCTTTTCGCAGCAGAACTGCTTTTTGAGCGAGTGTTACCTTTTACTCGGATTGACTACACTGACGCTCTGTAAATTTAACAGAAGTTTCAAAAATATTTGTAATCTTTATCTTTACATAGTATAAATCAAAGTCGCTACCCTTGTTTGTAATCTTAGATCTTTAAACTGCTCATTGAATTTTATTGCGGTTTTCATCAATAGATAGAGTGATTCAAGAGAAAGGTTTATAGGTAGCTAGTAGGTAGTAGTAGTTTATAGTTTATGCATATTATAGTTGAATAAAGCTAAAGAATATCTCAAATCAGTGAATTCTATAATAATCGTTAAAACGTATCCATGAATTCAACCGAAAATAATAGAGCGTCTCTAACAAGAGTAATATTTAATTTTCCGTTCCTACAATTGTGTGAGTGGAATCGAACTTGTATCCGATACATCTTATTCATTAATCATAGTGTTTAAAGTTAAGAAAGATGACAAAACAAAAATAACTTTTCCAAACATTTGTTTCTGGTTGATATATTATCTCTCAATACGTCTCAAGCGGGTGATTTGAAAGATCATTTCTTATTTTACAAAGTTTTTGTTTTTGTTAAAATTAAATAATTTTGGTTAAATTCATACTTCATAATACTATTTTTATTTAAATCATCATCATCAGCCCTTTTTAACGTCCCACTGCTGGGCACGGGCCTCCCTTAGTACGAGGAGGATCAGGCCATAGTCCACCGCGCTGGCCCAGTGAGTGTTGGCGTACTTCACATGTCTTACGAAAACTTGCTAGGTTTTCTCAGACATGCAGGTTTCCTCACGATGTTTTCCTTCACCGTAAGACAAGTGGTAATCAGGATAGAAATGATTCGCACATGAAAATATCAGAGGTGCGAGACCCGGATTTGAACCCGTATCACTTGGTTATACAAGCAACGCGTTACCGCTGGGAGTTATTTAAATATGTGATTTTAATATAGATTCTTTTATTTATTTATATCACAAAGTTTTACAAAAGGCGGTATTTACTTTATTTTGAATATACTTAATGTTCTGTTTTTTAATGATAAAACATTTATTACAACATAATACGTTAAAGTCTCTCCACCGTGGCTTTCTGTCTGTCTGAACGCGATATACACAAGAACTACCAACGAAGTTTTTCATAAGTTTTTCATCAATCGATGGAGTAATTCAAGGGCCAGCTGTAATGTAATTCGTTTAGGTTTTCGTAAATTGAAATATGAGGATGATTATTCAAGATGTCGAAAATGACTGACTGAATTGACGCGCACCACGTAGACAAATAAACTATACTCGTATGTAAGCTGGCAGTAGTGGTCCACTGTTACGCGCTCGCTTTAATAACAGAGTGATGAGGTTCCAAATCCGTGTCTCGCACCTTTGATATTTTAATATGCGAATCATTTTTTAACATGATTACCACTTGTCTTACGATTTATCGTAAGGATAAGGAGAACATTGTGAGGAAACCTGCATGTCTGAGAGATCCTAGTAAGTTTTCGAGAAACATGTGAAGTCCGCCAACCCGCACTAGGCCAGCGTGGACCTGGCCTGATTCCACTGGTATTGCAGGGAGTGTCCAGCAGTGGGACGTTAAAAACGGCTGATTATAAGTATATGTATTACGAAATAATTAATCTTAAATGATCTATTATATATTTACATGACGCATCTGAGTGACGAAATGGTAATTTATTGATTACCATTTAATAATCTTACGTTTTACTTTTTAACAACTACAGAAAGACAAAGCAAATACACTCTATGACTATGACTATGACAAATATTATGAGCTTAGAAAAAAATAATTGATAATTTAATCGAATCTGTAGTACAATTTAACAGATTCGTCTTACTTCACCACAGAGTCGGTGTATCCAAAATGTTCTGTTCCAAATTACGTTCCCCCCATAAATAACACTTATTGCTTACACAATAGAGGTCATAATTCACAGGCCATTCTAGTAAGCTCTGAAAGCTTAACTGCTACGAGTTATTGTGCGCGATATAATACCCTACCTTGAATAAACTGCTCGATCGAAGTTAACGAGAGCGTAAAATATTTATACAGTAAATTGATCGGCCTCTTCTGTAAATAAAACAAATTTTCTAATAAACATCATTAAAAGTTGAAGCTAGAATCTCGTGTTATATAATGCCTACATCCCTACTCGAACTTAAATATAAATGCGAAAGTAACTCTGCCTGTCTGTTACGTTTTCACGCCCAAAGCATTGAACCGATTATAATAAAATTTAGTACAGAGATAGAATAAATCTTGAGAAATGTAGTCCACATTCTACTATAAAAATTCTAGCTACATTCTATTATAAAAAGGGCATGAAAGGACTGAAAATTACAAAGCAACGAACTTTACGACGAACTTGTGATAAAATATAAATCATTCGACGGTTTTACTCTTGCCACCGAAGGCCTTATTCCGGTGCGTTTTGCGATTTTTTGATTCTTTTTATATAATAATAATATTATAAACATAAATATTTCATTTTCAGGCAAATGATCAGCCTGATTCGCTTTTTGGAGAAATCCTAAATAAAAACAGAATCCCCTTCGCTGGGATCCATGCATACACACATACATGGGTACTAATTATAAATGACAAGACGATTACATGAAGTCATGAATGACGTTTACATAAGTTTAAGTGTAATAAATAATAGGCCTGATTCCCCTTGTATTAAAGGGAGGTCCGTGCCCAACAGTGGGACGTTAAAAAGGGCTGATCACAAAATACATGATGTTACCAATACTATTGACATTGACACTGACTGACTGTCTGTAAAGCTAGCCATACACGCACAGATCTGCCCGCCGGATCTGTCCGACAGGCAGATCCGTGATTCGCCACACACGAGTACGGGCAGCAGTTCAGATCGTAATTCCAGCAAATACGGTCGTCTGTAAAAATGTCTATTTCAAAGCATAAATTAGCAATAATATGTGGTGGTTTTATTTGTCTCGAAGAAAGAAAACGAAGAAGAGTTTGGGTAAAGCAATGGCTAGAAAAACGGGCGCGATATAGCCATATGAATCTAATCAGACTTATAAAGCTCTATAAAACTTGTCCAAAATACTTTTATTTTCACTAAACGCCATTTCTGTTATCAAACTCATGTATATTACTTCGAGTGTTAGTGCGCGACTGACGTCAAATCTGGCGGGTACATCCGTCGCTACGCATACACGCACAGTTGGGAGCTCGGATCTACCCGCCCCGTGCCCGATCCGCTCGATTTGACCACGGGCAGCGGGCAGGCACCCGGCGTGCAAATCCGTGTCCGTTCTCACCATACAACAGATCTGCCCGACAGACGTGCCTGGCGGACAGATCTGTCGGGCAGATCTGTGCGTGTATGGCCAGCTTAAGGCATAAAATAAGTCGGAAAAAAATCGAAAAAGAATTTTCATTTAAAACACTTAAAAGTGAAGTTGTTACGAGTAAATAGGTGGGTAGGTAGACAACACTCCGTATACCTTGGTATATAACCTAACGTAATATTAAAATTTGCAAGTGAAAGGAAATGAATTAAGAGTCTGTATAATTCTAACCTCATATTCCTTGATACAAACATAACCTTATTTCATTTATATGCTTGAAAGGGATCCCTAAAATTTCCATATTAAAAGCGTATCCCAATTTACCAATTAAAGAAATTTGCCTGTGATGCTAGACTTTAGTTACCAATTAAAAGATTTACTATAAAATAAGTAATTTTTGACCGTCTTAATCTAAATATATAAAAGCGAAAGGTCACTTACTTACTCACTCACTCATTACGAAATATAGAAAACCGCGATTTGCGACAGGGCCGGATTAATTAAGCCTCCTTAATTAATTCAGCCATGTCTAAGGTCTCTCGCAAGTTTGTATGAATTCCTTAATTGTGCTACAACCTACAAAATAAAAATTTGGCAGGAAAGCATATACATGTATAATATAATATATACCTACTCTTTCTATTTTATTACATGCATGTGTTAGGTACGTATGCTATGTTTGCAATATTTTGTTATGTTAGTGCCATAGCCTGCGATGGCACATTAACTTAAATGGCGCTATAACTTTGATAGTATATGAACATTGTCGACAGTTTGTTTAAATATTGGTTTGAGTTCTAGATGGGTTTTCGTTCACAGATTTAAAACCTAAAACCTGCAAAAACCCTTCACTAATGGGGTTAAAGTGCTAAAAACTTCTACAAAGTACATTTTTACATTAATAACACCCCGTCTTATCACCGATATGGTAGTAGTAGTCTGAAGAATCGGTGTTGTCATTTAGCAGGGATATGCGACTAGCATTCTTGCCACTATTCCACGCGGATATGACTTGTTCAAATCAATAATTTATTTATTTATTTATTTCAGAAAAAGATTGATTATAGAATATACTCTTTACATAACTGTTAAATGAACATGGAAAGAATATCCAGAAAGAGTGCTTAGGAGCTCGTACTAGGAAGTATATATATACTTAAGCAATTAAGTAAATACTTGTTTTTTCTATATAGTTAAGTATATAGCATAATTGTATTTGTATTATCTATTGTATATAAAAAATATATAATAAATAATAATTTTCGCTAGTATTATGTATAAAGTGGCTCTATATATTATAATATTCTAACATATAATTTCCTTAATATAAAGGAAAGCTGAGTTCATGCTCATACAAAATATTCGACCTCTATTCCTAATTTCTAAATCCATTTTTTCCTCAGACCCAGTGATTATTTACAATGTAAAGAAGTAATGATTTCATGTGCGAATCTTTTCTAACAAAATTAGCACTTGTATTACGGTGAAGGAAAACGTCGTGAGGCAAGTTTTCTAAAGACATGTGAAGTCTAACGGTCTAAAGGAAGGCTGAATTCAAAAAAGGGACCAACACTCACTAACTCAACGCAAAAAATATAAACAAAAAAGGCAAGCACAATATTATGTATATTTTTGCATCACCAAGTTAATGAAAGATAATTGCAAAAATAACTTTTAACGTTTTTACCATCTACTTCGTATAATTTACATTCTGAACAAAGCGAAATAAAAATTTCCGTCGAGAGTCATTTTGTTGCGAGCTGACAACTCATAATTGTATTTAAGCATCCTCTCAAACCTTACCATCCATACTAATGTTGCAGGCGCGAAGGTATGTACTCGTACTATGTATGTTTATATATAAGCCTTTTATGCTACATTTTAAGTACACAATATGGAATATGTGATTCTTATGTTTTTACGCTAAAAGAGCTACACGGATTTTGTTGAAATTTAGCACCAAAATAGCCTTATGGACGAGCTATATGCTATCATTAGTAATCTAAAAAATCTAAGTATTTCTAGAAGTGGATTGATTTTATTTAGTTCTTTTGAAGTGATACTTCTTTCTAGACACAAATCAATTCTGGCGTAGTGCGGCTAGGTTGACTACACATGTCTTTTGAAAACTTGCTAGATTCTATCAAACACGCAGGTTTCATACGACCTTTTACATTAATTCGCACATATAAAGTCACAGCTACGACCCGGGATTTGAACCAGCTTCACTATTTCATAATCACGGTTTCCTAAACAAGTGCATTACCACTGGGCTACAACTGTCTCAATATACCTATTCCTTTCCGCTTTTCTCAAGAAAACATTTGTGTGAAATACAAATAAAACTCTGACATCATATGTGGCATATATTTTAATAATTGCTTACGTTGCCTTTGGAGCTCTAGCTTCTATGAAGTGTCGTAAAATATACGGTGCATTATCAAGATACTCGTAGTTGCATCACGCATGGTCGTACACGTAAATTATAGCATGTCGTAAGACTTTGCACGTAGTACCATTAATATTAATTATCACACGTATTCGTAGGTACTTGCTTGTTATAACTTTTTAAACTTATATTGTTCACTGTCTTCTAAATCAATTCAATACAATTTTCTTGTTAAGGACTTCGAAACGTGCCAGCTCTTCTCTTTAAATGTAATTTTCCAACCGTTAAAAGTGAATTGTCCTAAGCTGGAATGAATAGTTAGTGTAACACAGACAAAATAAAGTAAACAGCTAGCATGTACTGCTGAACATCCAGATGTCCTAGGTTCGAGTCCCAGGTTAAGTTTAGATACGAGTATAGTCTTTCTGTTAAGAAAGTCTCAGTAACCACCCAGATTTGGAAAGTGGGAGATATTTATTGATTTAATTGTTGGTAATAGAATAATGTAAAGCATCTTTATATATATAATTCTTCTGTGAGTGTGTATGTCACTGGACCGATTTTGATGAAATTTTTTGTGTGTGTTCAAGGGGATCTGGGAATGGTTTAGATTCACAATTTTGTCCGCTGGACAATGTTTTTTTAATTGCTGTTCGTTAGTCTCGCTAAAACTCGAGAACGGCTGGACCGATTTGGCTAATTTTGGTCTTGAATTATTTGTGGAAGCCCAGAGAAGGTTTAAAAGGTGAATAAATATGAAAAAAAAGTTTAGGTCTTTTATTTATCGATTGAGGCAGTACGAAGTCTGCCGGGTCAGCTAGTTATAATATAATAATAAGACCCTAGAGCGAATAAAAACTCTGCTCCGGAGATAGCCGAGCGATTCAAGGGGTAAAGCTAGTATGTGACGAAGTACTGAAATAAGAAGCTGTATTTTCATGGCAATGCAGCATCCAAAACCCAAGATACTGTACACATCTTAAATTCTTAACATTTTGAGTACTCTCGGGAGAACTGTTAAATGGTCCTTTCAACTGGATGGGGTTAAATGACCGTAAATTTGGAAAAATAGCTTCCATAACTATTAAAAGGAAAGATGTAGCAAACTGCTATTTCGAAGTATAATAAACGTGTACGAGTACTTCAGTGAAAGTTGTTTGTTTAAAGTAATTTATTTTAAAATATGCTTGAATTTTTTAATAAAGTATTAAATCAATCGTTTTTTGTATGTTCTGTTTGATACTCTGTCTCTATATTTAGGGGCGTATTTCTTAAAAATGTGTTATTAAGTAGATTTAGAGACTTATATGGTACAATAATAATCTATGAAATATAGAAATTAAGTGTACTATATCTAGTTATTTTTAAAGTCCTACTGCTGAACACATGTTTTCTTTCAATACCAGAGGTGGGTTTACCACGTTGACCAATCTTTTTTAGCAATTACGGTGAAAATAATTTTCACCGTAATTGCACATCAAAATATCTGACAATATAAATTAAATAAAATGTATGTAGATAAATTTATTCCATCACTAAACCTAAATTTAACGGTATCCATTTAAAATCATCATTCCTCATAACTGCTATAGGTATATTAACAATAAAAAGGCCATTTAGATATTAATATAAATAAATAAATAAATAAATATGTTGGGATATTATTACAACAGCGCCATCTAGTTCCGTGGTAAGCTACGTAACGTGCTTGTGTTGCGGATACCAGATAGTTGATATACTACACATATAATGTTTTTTTAATACATACATATTATAAATATCAATACCCATGACTGAAGTACAAACATTCGTGATTAGCATATAAATGTCCCAGCGGGACTCGAACCCGTGACCGCTGGCGCAGAAAGTAGGGTCACTACCAACTGAGCCAAACGAGTCGTCATTATATATTTATGCCTATAACTGCCTCATTGGTGTAATGGCTAGCATGTACTGTGGCACACCGGGAGGTCCTGGGTTCGAGTCCGGGGTCGGTCCAAGTTTAGTTATTGAGTTTTTCTGTTTCGTATGCCTCAGTAACAGCCCGGAGTTGGAAAGATGGTGTTCCACCCCCGTGCCTCGGAAAGCACGTAAAGCCGTCGGTCCTGCGCCTTACCTCTCACTGGTCGTATCGAGCAGTTGTCCCACCGTAATATGAGAATGATAAGGAATAGAGAGTGTACTTGTGTTTGCGCATACATTCGTGCACTATAATATGTCCCGCGCAGATGGCTAGTCTCAATGAGATTGGCCGCCGTGACCGGAATCGGTTAGGAGGACATCATATTTATGGCATGAGGATTGATAATATACAATAATTATCATAATGTGCACCACTATATTCATATTATGTACATATACTATAATTGCTGACCTTCAGTAATGAAGAGAAAGAAAAGCTTGAAGAAGCATATAAATATTATGTAAGTATGTACAAAAAACATGCGTATACGATATAACTAAATGAACAAAAAAGATAAAATCTAATACACAGTAAAATTATTATAAAATGTTAAAAGGAAGACCCAACGCTAACTAAAATCTGCGACGTTATTGCGATGTTAACCGCATTTAATGCGAGAAAACGAAGAAGATAATCGAGCTTATGCTTAATTATAATACGTTCGCTTTATTGCGAAAATATTTGAATGCATATTAAATTTCTAATTAACGTGGAAAGGGGACACCAAAACCTTATTAAGATTTGATTTACTGCTTCAGCCCCAGTGACTGTAATTTCAGGCTTGCTTATTGTACGGATATACACCTCTGGAGAGTATGTATAAATATCAGTCTCATTTTCAACATTTCGTTCATAAGATAAACGTTATTCATTATATTTACTTGTTTAACATACTAAACTAGCGTTTATTCGCGTCTTCACTCGTGATATTCTCGTAGAAATACTCAGCGAAAAACTTCAATCTTAAATGGTGAATAATAAATCATTATGGAATGATAAATACGAGTAATTTGGGCCATTTACACACAGTACCTTGTTATGGATACCAGATAGTTGAACAAGATTCGGGCGCTGATTTCTGTAGATACCTGCCAGGTTGTTTATAAGAGGTTAGCCGAATTGCTGTTAATTAATTAACCTTTATTTAAAGTTTAGTAAATTTCAGTTCATTTTTTGTGTTATGAGTGAGAAAACTTCATTTTAAACAAAATTATTTACCATAGTCCTCACTTTAACACGTCTAGTTATGTATTTGACGACTCGTTTGCCTCAGTTGGTAGTGACCCTACTTTCTGCGCCAGCGGTCGCGGGTTCGAGACCCGCTGGGGGCATTCATTTGCTAATCACGAATGTTTGTACTCCAGTGTTGTTTATATTTATAATATGTATGTATTTAAAATTTATATATATGTAGTATATCAACTATCTGGTATCCGTAACACAAGCACGTTACGTAGCTTACTGCGGAACTAGATGGCGATGTTGTAATAATTTCCCAACATATTTATTTATTTATTGTTTATTATATAAACCATCCTAGGACCTACCCAAATACACACAAAAAATCATCAATATCTGTTCAGCAATTTAGAAGGAGTTCAAAGACATACATGCATACAGGAGAAATACTCATTATATAAAGAATTACTAAAATTAAAAAAAAATACAATATACAAGTGATTCAGCCAGCTTCGCCTTAACATTTATGATCTCTACAAGTGAAGATTGAAGAAGAATAAAAGATGAACCAATCAACTTCGATGAACATAATATGGCTAAGTTTTATCAGTAAAGATAATTTCCTTAGTAAAAATAAGTAAAATGTTCATTGAAAGCACTATTATATAATGTTAATTTTGTGCTATTATTATACCCTGAAACTCAAACTCTGCAAAGTACTATTTGCTTTTGAGCTTTATAAGTAACTAACTTTTGCTAAGTAATTAGTTTATTTATGTATAATTGGTCTGCTCCTAAGGGTCGTAGCTTGGGGTTACGTTATCTATAGTCTGCATAAATAAAATAAAGAGAACGCTTTAAAAGATATAGTAGATACAAATGATGCCGAATTTTGGAATATGTCATTATTTTAACTAACTATCCGTATTTTCTTGTCAAAAATTATAAATTCAAAACGGCTAATATTATATCACAGTGTTTGCTATCGAAATCATCCGAAACGGCTTGACCGATTTTTATAAATTTTTTGTTTACATTTTGGCAGGTCTGAAAATAGGTCGTATGCTATTTTTGATAAGGGTCCAGTTATTTTTATTTTTGGACCAAATTTTTATTTTTTATGGTTTGGTATCAAAAAAATTTAAGCCTTTTTTAGTGATTAGAACGCGGGCGGAACCGTAGTTATTGCTAGTTAAGTATATAAAGCTATGTACATAAGCTTTCCATCTAATCTTTAAAGAATGCCAACCATCTGTATAAGAAAATGTAGAATAGTATCAAATTGTAGAATAGTAGCATAAACAGCAAATAAAGCTTTTATTTTTGACTTAGACAGTTCTCTTCGCGGGTTTCGTCTACAAATTTCTTGTCTGAGTATTTCACACTAATAACTCATATTATACCTTTAAATATAGTAGGACTATGCATACATACTTTTAGAGTCGAGCTGAAATATCTAATTTATCAAGAAAATTCCTAGAAGCTAAACGGTAAATACACATATTATATAAATTAGCTTAAATTCTGTGAACACAGACAGAAAACCTCTTTATTTTCGTAGTCTAATTTCTCAGTGTACCTGGTAATTGCCTACACCTGGGTTAGACAAACGGGAACAATTGTGTAACAGGCTTATCAATTTTTACTCTACCAGCACTGCTGGGAGTAGAGATTAAATAGAATAGCTTTACAGCTTTTAAATAAAGCTTATGTACGTATTTGGGTACAATTCAAGGATAACAGGTAAAAATTGTCAAAAAGTATCATATACTAACTTAATATTATAAATACGAAAGTAACTGTCTGTCTGTCTGTCCGTCCGTCCGTTTAAATGAAATTAGGTACACATAGTCTAGAGCTTGAGAAAGGACATACTTTTCAAGGCGGAAAAAGGGATGGATGAATGGAAGGGGATGAATCCCCTATTTCAACTTTTACAGCCTTTTTTCAGTTTTTATGGGAATAGTGTCATTTTTAAAGCTAGAAGCTTGAAATTTACTTTTTAGGCTTTAAGTTAGATTTAAATAAGCAAGACATCTAAAGTTTTAAAAATTTTATACCAAAGGTAACATAATATACGAGTAAGGTGTCCACGAAATACAAACATTTCAAAAGTTGGTCAATAATATGATATCATACATATTGTAATTAAGTCTAATACGGAGCACATCAAAATGCATCGAAAATGATAAACATGGAAATTAACATTTTATTAAAGTGTAGATTATCAACTCAAAGAACTATTTCAAGTGTCTGATAAATATTTCATAGCGCCGCGGATCTCTGCTTTGGATGACGTATATTTTAAACTCAATGTTTGAGCGATAACTTTTCTTACAATATCTGGATATGTTAAATTCATGAACTTGACGCCTTTGTCACGATGATCGAAGTATTGGAAAACGATGAAAAAAAAATATGTTAAACTTAAAAAATTAAAACTTAAGACAGGTTATTCTAGACAATTTATGATATAGTGTTAGTACATTTACACAATTCCGCACCGCTGTGCATCGTTTGGTACAAATTTGTAACATGTAGACGGTTATAGGCCACTAGATCTCGATCGAGCAAGTATTTCCCTAGGGTTTTTGTTCTATTATTCAAAACAAACACTATCCTCCATAGAACTATGGCTTGTGAATTTAAAATGTAGGGAATAAGGAATAAATAACTGATATTATCTGCTGTAGTTCACAGTTCGATTTTCTGATACAGACATTATTGGTTTTGAAAAAGAAATATACTCGTAAATGCGATAATGGCACTTTGATCTATGGTTATTCCGATGGTAAGATTATCCATTTTGAAATGATTTTTATGATACTACTTAGTATTTTAAATGTGAATGTTCGTGTAGGATGTATGAATGTTTGTTACTCAATCACACTGGACCGTCTAAACAGATATGGATGAAATTTGACACAGAGATATATAATAGAGAGGAATATGATATAGGTAAGTTTTAATCCCTTAAAAATGTACGGTTCTCGTAGTGTAGATTTGTTTGTTGTTTTTCTCTAGGGACGAACTCGAAGTGAAGCAAGGGTGAATTGGTAGTATTTTATATTTTAATGCATAGTTAATGGCTTCTTGACTACTTAAAATTGTTTAAAAGTTAAGTGATTTCCATGCCTTATAAATGCTAATATACAGTTACAACTGTATAATATCTATATAACATACGAGCGATTCACCCCCGCTTCGCTCGGGTTCATCCATAGGTTATTACAAACTTTGAATGTCTTTTTTATTTATATCTAATCAAAAGCTTTAAAAGTTTCAAGCTACTAGCTTTAAAAATGACGTCATTTCCATATAACTTGTCATCCCCTATTTCAACTTTTTATAGCTCTTCTTCACCTTGAAAAGTAGCCTATGTCCTTTCTCAGGCCTTAGACTATCTGTGTACCAAATTTCATTTACATCAGTTCAGTAGTTTTGGCGTGAAAGCGCGACAGACAGACAGAGTTACTTTCGCGTTTATAATATTAGTATGGATTCTTTAACTTGCAGAAAAGAAAGTCAGTTAGTCAAATGATTATTACATCATAGCTTAAACAAAATATATCTATTGATGATTTTTTTATTTCCCTCATCTACATTATTTCTATTCCCCACGTTTCGTACCTTAGAACAACTTATTACGTACAATTATTAAAGTTATACCAAATTAGAAAATGGAAGTAGGTGCTATTTGATTTAATAAACGCTTCACTTAAAAGTACGTAGAAAGTAGTAATTGAAGTTAAATTAAAATTAATGTATACCAAAGTTTGTTTCTCCATTTCAATTAAGACTTTTTGTTAAATATTTCAAAACTAATTTCACGACTGCTGAAGTTTTAACGTCAGTCTTAAACAGGTTATAGCGGAGGCTATAATATACTAGTGACTTACCCACGCTTTGCTTGAGAGTGTTTCTATGTACATTTTAGATAAAATAATTTTGTAAATATCCTTTTTAGGGCATGTAATTTTCAAGTACAAAATTAAGATGTATCTCTTAATAGGCGTTGGCTATGTAATACGTTATAGCTAAGCCTGACATAGTGGTACAGTGGCTAGCATGTACGACTGCAGATCAGAAAGTCCTAGGTTTGAATCCCAGATCGGGTCAAGTTTATTATATAGATAGTATGCAGAAAATACAATATAGACTATCACAGTCCTTTAGATTTATCAGTTAAAATATAGTAGAAGTTTAATTAAAATAAAGTTATAACTAAAGCAATGTCACTACCATTACTTAGTGAAGCAGTAAGACGTCAGCTTACTTGGATGTCAATAATCTTATAAGTAAAATCCTTTTTCATCAGCTTATATTTGATCTCAGATTCAGAGCTCACGTTTTCGGCTCTTTCTTAAATTGAAAACGTCGTATAAAATTTTAGAAGATTTGCAAATGTATTTCTTAATGCTCCCTGATCTTATTTCTTATTGAGAAACTTTATCAACTCATAAACTTATTAAAATATCTAAATATTAGAAATATGTTTATTTATCTTTTTAGTACTTAGACTTTCGTTTAAAACACGTATTTAAATTTAACATCTTCAACCGAATTTAAAAAAAGGAATCAAGCCCATTCCGATGTGAAATATATAAAGAAATTATTTAATTTCAACAACAATAACGGTTACTACTTTGATAGAAATAAAAGTAAAGTGCTTGGTAGTTTGTGTGTTTGCCTTTTATTACCTCTAGCTTACTCGGTAACGTGATACTTGATAAGAAAAATCCTTGTTATATTATTTTTCCTAAATAATAATGCAGCTGGCTATGTTATAACTTTTAATCGGTTTAATAATTTGAAATGTTATGCTCTTAACACAAAGACAAATAAACAAATCAAGTGTGTTTATACAGGAGAGTTTTATTTGCTGTAGATAATAACTTTAAACGAGAATCGAACACGCTCTACACACTTGAGAATCAAGTCATATATAATTCAGCTTAGTTCTCTAAGAGAACAACATTTAAGCAAAAGGAAAGAAATTCTAATAAAACGAAGTAAGGAAACTGTCCGGATCGGAAACGTGAGTGTTCGACGTTTGACATCGCTCGAAGTGCGTGTCATTTGGTCCATTATACCGATATCCGTCTTTATGTGCTTCCGGTAGGAGTTCCGATTAACCTTTTGTGACTTTTCCTGGAAAATGTTATATTGGAAAGATAAATAATCATGTTTTACTTTAATCTTAAGGTTTATAATTTATAGCTTAAAGCTTTATATTATATTGGTTCTACTGGAATTAGTTCTTAAATGCACTGGTTTATTGCTGTTAGTAAATAATAATTTGTTATAGGCATTGTTAGTGATGGGCTTCGTGCTGGCAAGTGCATCTAAGTTGCCATATTCTACATCCTCGCTCTGTGATCTTATCCGATAAATTATGTGATTTCAATTGTGATCAACTTAAAATTAGTTTTTAGCCTGGCACTTTCTTTTATAATGAAAAAGTTAACAATGCGGAAAAAGCCTGAGATCTTAGCTGATATTTCTACCCCGTTTAAGAAAAAAATATTGGTAAGTGTGCCAAAGCAATACGCGACTGCTGCTACTTATACATATAATAATTCTAACGAATTCACTTAAAAAAACATTAATTACTTTGAAACATTAATTAGAATTATAATTATGCTATTTAAATTATTATAATACATTAACTATTTAGAAATTTTAGTTTGTAGATTACAATCAACTAACTCACGGAAACTGCTTGAAATAATTCAAATTCAAATTATTTTATTTAGCACTAAATTAATACAATTTTTATTGAATACCATGAGTCTACTACCAGTTCGGAAGGAAGTAGCCTTATACCTAAGAACTTGCGAAAGAAACTGAGCCGGTCTAATATTAAATGAAGTGAAGTTTAACTTATTTAGATTACTTTTTTTAGATTTGAAGTTAAAGTAAACCTAAGTTCAGATCGACTTTCAATTGTATATAGTTATAATGATATGTATATTACAACACATTTCGCGGACTTGAACATTTGCAGAACACGCGAGCTCTTCTTTTTCCAAGTTTTACGGGACACTTATTGTGTCAGGTGATGTACGACGTGCCGAGAAAAATGCGACTCGCAAAATGTAGGAAGATTCTTTACATATTACACATAACAAAATTAATTTGAATATTTACTCGTGATGTAATGTGACATAGCTGATATTACTATCAATTCATTGCGTTATTTTCAGTAAAAAAATACCAATTTGATGAACTTATCGAATTTATCGAAAGGTTTGGAGCGGTTTACGAGATACACGAAATAATTTATACATACAAGAATTGCGTTTGACATTGTAAGTTTTTAGTACCACATTTCTAAATATATATGTTTTTAAAAAGGCAAACAAACTACTATAAAGGAAAGAACGATCATTGTATCTACGAGTACCTTTTCGTTTTCCGGAGGAAAACTTCATAAAATGTACAGTCTAATTATAACTTCAACACTATGTATGACTTGTAGTAAGTTGTATGAAAATTGATACAACAGCTTCCCGACAATCGTGAATTTTTTCATATATATTCCCTCCTTTACCGAGTTTTTCATTTTTCTGAAAAACGAGAACTAATAGTCAGACAAACAAATAGATACATATATAAAAAACCTGTTTTGCACATTCTATATTGAATTTATGTCAAAAAGACTTTCAATCATTGTTTAATCTCGAGTCGACTCTACTTTTTTATACTTCTGTAAGGATATCGTTTTGGTAGAGACAAAATTGAGGACATTTTTGTTGAGGATGGAAGACGACGCAGGTGGTAAGTGAAACGTGAAATTGAATGGATATGCATTAAACGTATATGTATATAATAAAATTCTAACTAGGTCAAATGTGTACACTGAATATTTTTTAAAATCTAATTAAATTGTCATTCTTATTATCGATACTGAGGCCGAATCAATGGTTTTTTAAATTTTTATCTGTGACCGCATCAAGAGAAAACCACTGGGAAAATTTTGATAAAATGATGATACCTTGTAACTGGTGGTTTAAAACATTTCTGTCTTGCTTCATGTTTAGTTAAATATGACAATGTCGATATTATTATGTAGCCTTAGCATCATATATTTATGAACCGAAAGACTTTGATCTAATTCATTCACTATGCAAAGCTACTACCAGGTATATGAAAGAAGCGCTAGGAAAAAGTGTGATTTAGTGCTGCCGCGAAGAATAAGTAGCGGCGCGATGGGATTTTTTTTCATAACTTCATAACGTTTGAGTAAGATATATAGGATTTGTTCCCATGTATATAAAATTATTATAAAATATATACATATATGAACATAATATGATATATTATACAAAATAAATAAATATAAATTGCTATACATAAACAATAAATAAATGTTTGTTGGAAGGTACTTTCATTTTAATACAAAAATTAAGGATACTCTTTGATATCATAATACTAAACAACCATAAATTTATTATTCTATAAGTAGTTATTTTACCTTGAGTCACTGAGGTTGGTTCTCGAGACTCGTTATAACGTATAGATTTTTAGAGACTTGATATTTCTCTGCAGTAAAAAATAGCTATCATCATACCAAGTATCAATTTCTCGAATCAATGTCGGACGGACAGACAAAAATTCTCAAAACTATAGATTAGGCCTGGGGTAGCAGCCAAATGGGCCGGCACGCCCCGTGTAGTACCACTCTCTCACAGAAGACCGGCGTGAAGTGGCAGCGATCCTGTCGCGTTTCGTCCAGTGAGTGAGAGTCCGGGAGGCCCACTCCCCATCCCTTCTCCCGTCCTTCTTTTTCCTCCCTCCCCCCTCCCTCCCTTTCCTAAAAGGCCGGCAACGCATCTGCAAAACTGCAAGCCCTGCAGTCTTGCAGATGTCCATGGGGGGAGGTGATCACTTCCCATCAGGTGAGCCTCCTGCCCGTTTGCCCCCTTTGTCACATTAAAAAAAATACTAATTTAAAGGTTTACCTATTTGTGTAGATTTCTGATTAGTATCCAATTCCTATGCGAAGTCATTAATTGGGCTAATTTCATACTTGTGTTGGCTCTAGTTTTTTTACTTAGAATAGCTATTGAAATGATTGATGCTTTGTTTGATTGGATATTATTTATCTCACTCGTTGCTTCGAGTCATGATGATTTCGAATACTATATTCTTGTGACAGACTATGTTGACAACACGTTGCCACTTTATAAAATATATGAAAGGAACTTCATATTTTTCATAATATTTTTACAAAACAGCGGGCTTAAGGGTGAATTGGTAAATTGAAATAAGAAAAATATGTTAAAGTTTGTCGAGAGTATAAAAGAAAGCACGCTTATTTGCTATGTTTACTACGCTTTAAGTTCCACACGCGTTTAAATCTATAAAAAGCCTTGATGGCTCAATAAAATTATAAATGAAACTATCTTTTCGGATTTTGTCGCGGATTTATTTAGATTTTTAGTTTCCGACGTTTCGAATGCTTTACAGCAATCATGGTCACGGGAGAGACCAAAAAAATAGTTTAATTTATAATGTCAAATATTCGCGTATACCTAAGAAAGTACTAAGTAATACAATAATATTTTTATAGTATTTCCGAAAATTTGCATGAATTTTTAACCGGCAAAACTCGGTATAGGATAAGTAATGCGGAGAAATCTTTGTATGAACCATTTTAACGAGAGCATAATTCGGTTGACACAAACATGAGTAAGAGCTCTAGACCTATTACTTAACTTACCTTACTTCGCCATAGTACAAAGTGATCTTCACTCATGTGCCCACTACCTCTACTTCTCTGATGTATTACCCTCTCCTATATTTTTCTTTTCATATAATTTTACGCTTACAGGTTTCAACGTACCACGTTTTTACTACACTACTTTTGTCATAAGAACCGAATTCTTGTCTATTAAGTTTGTAATTCTGTATACATAGTTTACTTATGTGGAAACATTTTATTTGTATACGTATATCAAATAACATATGACTTACCTTAAACCAGGCACATCATCTAGTTGGGTCCCATCAGGCAGCTGCCAAGCCAGTTGAGGAGTTGGGAACCCGTGGGCTGCACAAGATACCCTGGCTCCTGTACTGTTGGAGAAGACCAGCCGTGATGGTGGCTCCATTAAAAATACAGGGCCGTGCTCCTGACCCTCGCCTCCTGTTAGAAAAACAAATTTTATTTAGTGAAGAAAGAACTCGTAATTAAACTACGTCTAACCTATAATCGTAACTTAATATGGAAGCTTCTAGTTAGTAAATAAAGCTTTTTATTTTATTTTTTTCTATACCTCAATAAATAGGCAAAAATATTATTGCAGTTCAGTACCCTTTTCTCCTCTCTTTTCCAAACGATTACTATCTTTCTTTGCCTATCAATAAAACAAACTATTTTCAAAACAGTAATCATTTTTCGAAACAGAATATTAAAGGAACTTATTTAATACTTTTTTAGGTTTATGCGAATATTTGACATTTTAAATGAAGCTAACTGTTTGGAGAGACTATCTCTCCCGTCACCATGATTGCTGTAAAGCATTCGGAAAGTCGGGAACTAAACATCAAAATAAATCCGCGACAAAATCCGAAAAGATAGTTCCATTTACAAGGAGCTTTTATATAGTTTATATAAGTACTTAGTTTTTCATATATAGGTAAATTTTACTCACGTTATAATTCGAATTATCGCTTCTTCGAATGCTTTGATGCTAAATCAAATTCTGTGTTCACAAATTATATCAATATTTATCCAAACAAAACTACAGTTAATATCTAGTTTAACATATCGATTAACGATTAACTAGGCTCACCAAATAGGCTAAGTTCCGAGCAGATATTCTCGAATTAACGAAGGCCGCTTCAGTGAGGATGTAATGTGCTATTTGCATTTCAAACGCCTGCACTGATTTTCTGCCATTTCTAGTAATTTTGTATCTGAATAAGGACTGGATTACAACGTTTATCTAGTTGTATTCTATGCATTATACTGTAGATTACATAGATGGCCTATTATTTGCTTAGTATCCTAGTGCTTCTAAATTTAAGGATAGGTATGTATGTCCGCCCAGTATGGTAAAACAGAACTTAATATATAACAATAAAACAACTAATCGTCATGATTTTTTTTGCGGAGAAGCAGAGGTCCTGTGTTCGAGACCTGGGATGAGCTAAGTTTAGTTATTAAGCCATACTGTCTCAAGAATGAAGTTGAGAAGTCAAAGGTTAAGAAATTGGCGGTGTTTTACCCCTGTGCCTCGAATCACATGTAAATCGTGTCTAATTTTCACCCGATCGGAATTTAAGAGTAACAAGAATAGAGAATGTACTTGAATCTGTGCGTGTACTTCTACACTACACTCACGCGCAGTTGGCTAGTCTCAGTGAGATGGCAGCCGTAGCCAAAATCATTGGTACAACATCGTCCTCATCATTGTTGGATCTGACTCAGCACTCAAACCCATTACCTCTATATCTAAAATCCTACATTTTAGTCACTTAACCAACGAGCCACAGAGTTAATACGACTGGTTGACAACTATTCCAACCATTTATTATTCTAGTCGTATATATCTAACGAGTATAGCGAAATTGGCGAATTAACGACGAAAGCTTTAATGTTGCGGCGGATATCATTTGCATTACAAACATTTGCCAAATCCGCTGATTTGCCGCCAACTGTGATAGTAACTGTGGTTGTTTTAAGACTTGTGTAATCTTCTTCTATTATTTATTATTAAGTTTATGTGGTATATATGGTTTATGTAAAGTATGCTTTAAAAAAACAGTAATCAAAGATCAATGAGAAAGTGTATCTTTGATTAACAAGTTTTTATTAATTTCACTGTAACATAATTTATATGAATATTGAAAATTGATTTTATTTTGTCACTTCGTAGGTACATGTAATCTGTAAGTGAAAAAATGTTGAACCTTTTATTTTATATCATAAGAATAAAGTATTTATATTAGTAACAAGTAGGATATTTTTTTTACAAACTTTGAATGTATTTTTTATTTATATCTAATCAAAAACCTAAAATATAAGTTCAAGCTTCTAGCTTTAAAAATGACGTTATTTCCATACAAAATTTCATCCCCTATTTCAACCCCTTACATCCCTTTTTTTTCGTCTTGAAAAAGGACAAAAACTACTTGCCTATGCCCTTTTCAGGCCTTGGCCTATCTGTGTACCAAATTTCATTTAAACCAGTTCAGTCGTTTTGGCATGAAAGCGCGACAGACAGTCATAATTACTTTATATTTATAATATTAGTAAGGATAGTATACATTTATAGATTTTCTAGCGACTATCTTGGCAGTGTTTGGATTCGATCTTTTTAATTTCTTTGGGTTTTTTCTCGTTTTCCCTATTTTTTATGCTTGAGTCAGCCTCCAAAAAGCATTATTGAAATCGATCCAGGCGCTTTTGAATTTAAGCGAAACTAACGAACTGCAATTGATTTTTATGTAATATAGAAGATAAATAATTTGAGTATTGTCTATTTGCTTTCTATTTGCATAGTAATTTGTTACTGTCACATGCTTTAGACAGCTGTGTAAGTCAAACAAAAAAGTAATTGATTTGACGTAAAAACAATGGAACGTCAATAAAACATTAAAATACAAGTATATCTTCCTAAACTAACGATTTGTGAACTTAAACTAGTTAAGTAATTCTATATAATATATTGTCGATCTGGAAGTAAAACCTATGACCCATAGAGTAGATTTTTATTATACTTTACAGCAATCATGGTCACGGGAGAGTACAGCAATCATGGTCTCTCCCGTGACCATGATTGCTGTAAAGCATTCGAAACGTCGGGAATTAAAAATCAAAATAAATCCGCGACAAAATCCGAAAAGGTAGTTTCATTTATAAGGTCGAATATTCGTGTAAATCTAAGAAAGTATTATGCAACACAATATTGTCATTTACTCAATCCTCTCCCTGAACTATGCTAACAGATGCCATCGCTTTTCATATGCGATAATAAATACCAGGCATTGTTGCAGAGCCAAATAATCCAATACTCCCATATACATAACTTTCACAGAATATCTAGGTCGGCTGCAGGTATATCGAACCGATCCTATTTTGGGAACGATGCAATATTCATAGTATGCATTAGCTCTGGGGTCTTCAAAGAATTTTTTGATGTCACATGCATATTGTTTCTAATTAAATCGATAGAATCATTTGTTGATGCTAATTACAAAAATATATTAGATATAAATATTCTGAATTAGAGTTCGATTAATCGTCGATTTCACCTTAATCACTCATTTTATTACTTTTAGAGGTTATTTTGTATTTTCGCGTAGTAGAGAATGTGTAATGTAGTAACACTAAAAATACTAATTAAAAATCACTCATATGAAGTCCGCTTGTCAATACATGATAATTAAAGTCAGGAACAGTTAGTTGTAAATTGCCGTGTGTATGTACAAACCATTTTTCATAAATTAATCAATATTACCTGAAAAAATAGAAAACTCTAGTATGTTCTTTGTTTATGTATACAGAAAGGCCAATAGTATGTTGAGAAATCAGATTAGCGAAGCTAAGTGATGACTGAGAAGAAATATCTACGAGAAAGTGAAAAGTGAATAAAACTGAAGTCGTAGTAAAAAAAAATAAGTGGTCAAAAATAATACTCAGCTGCAACTAGATTAAGCCAACCCTGTGTACTGCGAGTGTATGAGAATCAACAAAAGTAACTGTCACTAACCCGAAGTAATAAACCATTTATTGTGCTGAACACATGATTTAATTTAAAGGTCAAAGCAAACTATAATAATAACATAATTTATTATTTTAAGTAGATGGTGTAAGATAATGTAAAAATTACCTATCTATATTATTATTGACGTAAAAGCTCTTATATTGTAATGTTTTTATTTTTTATTTTAAGTCATTGGAAAAATATTTTCTGAACAAATATTATAATCGGAAATTTTTAAAGCTGGGGACAGTATAGTATCGAAGTTTTATCGACAAACTTAGTAATTGCAATACAAGCGTAGTTAGAAAGAGCAGTTACGATGCAATCGAGGAGAAAGAAGTTCTACGAGATCTCTACGAGAGTCTTAATAAGTGATTCTCAACACTCCTATGGATTAAACTTTTGGCATTGTACGAGTGAAGTTTAATACAAAAAAAATTGTTCACTCAATAAATAAATTGATGATGTAATGTCTAAATTTCACCGACTTTTAAAGGACGAGGTGTTGAATTTGGCTATTTTTGTGTTTTCGATTACTTATTATTGCACGACTTAATAATACAAAAAAAAGTATTAAATTAAAAAAATTAAAACAAAAATTCATTCCCGGAAACCGTATTTTTTTAAAACAAGCTCTTTACTATTTGGCACTGACTCTATAATCTCCACCCTAATGTAATAAACTATAAAATTTAAAAGAATGAATTAGAACTAAAATAATCTGGCAAATTACATCGCTTGCATTGCCAAGTCGTGTCGTAAAGTCCGAATGGGCAGTAGAAGTTTTTCAAAGTACAATAAGTTATTCAAGATTGCGGCCAGTCCCCGGAGTGCTGACTCGCTTATGATATTATTTCAAACTTCTCACGAGATGCAAAAAATTATAGTCAACTTTATATTCTTTCATTTTTATTGCGTTATAAATAAAGGGATGGAGACCGCTGTTTTGTTTCGTTGAATAAATTGCTTTACAGTTTTAGTGCGGGTTTATTTGAACTGATGAAATGTAAAGATGATTATGATTAGTTTGAAGCGATAAGAGTATTACAAAATACAAAAATAGTTTTATGTCTACACTAGCGACTCACCCTTGCTTTGTTCTAGTTTGTCCCTAGGTGCTCTCTGCTAAATTTAAAGTCTTTAGCACAAAAAAATTAAGGACTTTCATACAAAGTTGCTAAAACCCTTAGGTCTCCATAATCCTGCCCTGTCACAAAATCCGTTCTTAGCGAACGCATACTGACTATAAGCTACCTCCATGACAAATTTTATCTTCATACATTAAGCGATTTTCGATATTTCGAATGAGTATGTAAGTGAGTGACCTTTGCTTGTATATATATTTTAGATAAATTTGATCTATTTTCACATAATATGCACAACCATCAACCTTTCTCACTTGATAGTAACATTTTGTTTGAAACACACTCAAATCTGTGGAAACGTTACAATTTGAAGTACTTAGATAAAAACAGAAAGTTTTAAATTCAAATAGGTATGTATTAATTTTAATAACAGCTTTTCTTTAATAATGATATAACTTATATGAAAATACCGTAGTAATAAGGCCTCTATAGTTTTTTTAAGGTAACGTTTTCAATTCAGTTACCCTTAACTTAACCTTGTCATGGATAAAAGGGATAAGAACAAAATGAAATAAAGGGAAGCCCCCAAGAATTACCCTGAAACGTAAATGGCTTTGAAGTCGTAATACTTATAGAATTTGCTTCATACCATAGGATAATACCTTACCATAACCGAAAAGGTACAATGCTTCATACCATAACCGAGAAGGTTCAAGGTTGACTTTATAATATGTATTTTAAATCAATTTTTATTATGTTAATGTTATTATACTATAATGATTTTGAAATTGAAATCATAGTGATTTTTTTTAAGTTTCTACACGAAATCCGGAAATAATGACCGATGTATATAGTTCGAGATTTGAGGTTCATCGAGCGAAGTGAAAGAAACTTCCTAGTGTTGTAATATAATTAACATGGACATGACAATTGTAAATGATCTTAACGATTATTTTTTATGCCAACGCCATCACTTTGTTTTATAAGTAACTTACGAATACCATATTATAGAAATAATGATCTATGCATAAGAGTATATTAAAATTCTTAATAAGTTGGATCTGTACATTTAGTATTTTTTTAAGTCGGTAATGTAATCTATCGAAAATGTTATTGAAGAAAAGATAAAGCAAAAACCGAATCTATAGTTTTTTGAATTTTTGTCTGTCTGGAAACTATCACATAAAAATTATAGAGCAAATTTTAATGAAATTATATTATATTGATATCTGGTTATCCATGTCTACATACAGGATACTTTTTTTGTGGGAAAATAAATTAACACTTCTTAGACACCTATACTGTCTGTATAAACTTTTAAAACTACAAAAAAGACCAAAACCGAGTGGAGTGGCGGTGCGTTGCTAGTATTATATATCCACTTGATATGTAAAATATAAGCAATTTTAAAAATAGGTCACACACGAACGAAAATGTTGTTTTACGTTATAAATGAAGTATATAAAATGTGAAATACGTGCCACAGCCATTGTTTCAACAGCAACAGTTAACGGGAGAGCTATGGATGCTGCGGTCAGGGCTGTGCGGATGACGTTTCCTAAATTACGTTACCTAAGCTATATACTTACAACGAATTCACAGTCCGAAAAGATAGATTTACTTATAATGCTTACTAATTCGTTAAAAAACATGTCTCTAGTAAAGAATATGCGTAGTTTTCAAAATAAAATATAAATTTATTTAGTAGACTTTATATATAGGTATTACTACCCTACTTTCTGCGCCATAGATCGCGGGTTCGAGTCCCGCTGGGGGCATTCATTTGTTGAGCACGAATGAATATGTATGTATTTAAAATTTATATGTGTAACATATCAACTATCTGGTAT
Organism: Boloria euphrosyne; assembly: GCA_951802675.2. Taxonomy (NCBI): domain Eukaryota; kingdom Metazoa; phylum Arthropoda; class Insecta; order Lepidoptera; family Nymphalidae; genus Boloria; species Boloria euphrosyne. The sequence goes on from OX637872.1 coordinate 15,378,885, forward strand.
CCGTAATACAAGCCTCGTAGCTTACAACGGAACTAGATGGCGCTGTTGTAATAATGTCCTAAACTCCTAACATATTTATTTATTTGTTTATTTAGATTTAAATGATGTAAAGAAACACATACTTAAAATTATTTAGAGGCAGTATATAATTATTTAATTTATTAGTAGACAGATGTCGCCAATTAATAAATGTAAGTGCACAAAAGGCAATATAGCAACCCTATGCACAGCATCCGTCGCCGGGTTTCCTGGCTTTTGTTTCCTCGTAATGTTGTAACCTGGTAGTTCATCCGCAAATATATGGAAGTGTTTGATATAAGGCTTTTGTTTTGCTGAATAAGTGTTGCAGTTTGCTTTCGTGTGTATGCCCTATTGTTACACTATATTCTGACTGTAGCTTATAAAATATGAAATTTTTGACTTTTCATAAAGTTTGTGTACATAAAAACATTGTTGAAACGGACATTTTTTCAGAACTTTTTCGTACGTTATTGCCAAGGGAATGACGTAATGTACCCCATAAATATTACTAATGCGAAAGTTTGGATGGTTGGATGTTACACAATTACGATTGAACGCCTGAACGGATATGGATGAAATTTTGCACAAAAGTAGATTGTTATGTGGAATAACACATAGGTTCATTTCATCCAAAAAACTGCTCTCGTAGGATATCCATACAAGAGTGGCTAGTAAAAAAAAATGTAAACAATATGCTACCTTTTAGATCAAAACCTGTTTCTTCTCAAATGAAGGGTACAGGGGAAAACAAGGTATGTCACAAAATTATTTTTTTTAACTAACATTGCAATCTGTAATACGTGGCAAAATTTTAATGTTCCCATACTTTTCAACTTTTTTAATTTTATGTGACCTTCCTTGTTTTGCCCCTGTGCCCTTCAAATATAGTCAGTTATTTTGTCGCTTCGTTGAGATTGATTTTTAATTCCATAACTGGATAAACTAACTACGGAATTTAAACATTTGCTTCTAACACAACTCACGAATTATTCGACTATAAGTAATTTTCAGTTGCGACCATCAATATATATATATAACACACAAAAATAGAATTGAAGTGCCTGTTTCTAATTTCAAATTAACAACTTTTTACTAGATGCATATGAAAATATATACGGTACTTACATAAAATAAATAAAAATATAAATATGTTGGGACATTATTACATCAGCACCATCTAGTTCCGTTGTAAGCTACGTAACGTGCTTGTGTTACGGATACCAGATAGTTGATATACTACACATATAATTTTTAAATACATACATATTATAAATATCAACACCCATGACTGGAGTACAAACATTCATAATTAGCAAATGAGTGCCCTCAGCGGGACTCGAACCCGCGACCGCTGGCGCAGAAAGTAGGGTCACTACCAACTGAGCCAAACGAGTCGTCGAAGTACATCGAAAATCAATTTTTAATTTTTTTTTCTTGTCTATCTGTCTGTTTGTTTAGCCAGAACTAATCTCTGAAACGGCTGAACCGATTTTGATGGAATTTTACTGGCAGATAGCTAATGTTATAAGAAGCAACTTAGGTTACTTTTATTTTCTTAGGAAATTATAAAAATCGCTTCATTGATTTTTACTTACGACCTAGAAATAATAAATAGCGATATTAGTCTGAAATTATAAAGTTTAATAGACTATTGTATGAAGAATTGTTGCAAAATTAGTTTGTTATATATCACCGTAAGATATTTTTAACCCTCTATTAACCTCTTAATTAATTTTATATTTTCCATTTACAATGAAAATATCCTTAATATAAATTCACAAGGAAACAGCATAGCTTTACGCCTTTCATACTTTGCAAACAAATGTCAATCTTAATAAAAAGGAATAAGATAGAAGATCCTTCGAAAGTATATAAAGGTACATTAGCATACAAACTAGACGAGCAGCAACTTTGTCTTTTATTATTTTGGTTAGTGAAAATATTTCTGTTAAACACAGATGGATACTGTCATTTGGGATACTTAAAATTAAATGTGACGATTTGACTCGAGAAAATTAGGATCTAAACGTATAAAATTCTGAGTGGAATCTGTCTAAAATACTAATTATTATCGATATAGAGTTTTTAAAGTGAATAATTTTTATAATTTTTGCCGGTCCTTTCTGTGCCTGCATCGCAAGAAAACCACTTGGCAGGTTTTGTAGGCTATGATGATAATACTAGTAGCTTTTTATCCGGATCATCATGTAGGATACTTTTTACTGAGAAGAATATTCAAATTCAAATTAAATTTATAGCATAATTAAGTAGTGAATTAGTAAGTTCTTGGATTAAGCTCGTTAAAATATACACATTCTAGTGGCTTTAGAAAAATGTTAAGATATAATATGTCTTGAATCCGTTGCGGTGAAAATACAGACCAGATATCAACCTAATAGTGTTTATTACATTTTATAAGAATGTTTTTGGTAAGACGCCAAATTTTTACATTTGGCACAGCAACGTTGTTGAAAGCTTAAAGTTTTGATTTCGACCGGAACTTATGAGACCTCAATTAAGCTGTAATAGTACATTTAGACTTATTCTTCTCCCAAGTCGGAAGTTATCTGTTCGATCGACCTTCAAAAGGAAAACATTATAATTTAAGTTACATACTCGAAACTTTATAGTTATTTGATTTGGAACTTACCGATTATTACTACATATTCTTTTTGAAAAATATGGTTTAATGCAATTCTTTCCCTAAGGGTTATAAGGTTGTTATTTAAAACAACTCTACTTACTGGTAGAACAATCAATTTTGCATAATTTAACAATACGTGAAACAATAATGAATACTGTAAGAATTTTAATGTAACGTATATACAATGTACATATACTCGTGTTTGTACTTGGCATTATACCAATGTAGTATAAGAAGACAAGGTCACTAGTATTTCTTAAATTATAAAATATCCATTCCCATACAAAGGTCCCCAAACTAAACGACAAACAAACAAAATTTCCAGCAAAATAGCTTAGGAATTGCGTAGCCTGAAAAACAAAGCGGAGGCAAATTTCGGACCCTCGTTTAGAATTCCATTGTCGAAGTGGCGCTCCGCCTCGCAACAATACATCGTGTCCAAATTGTTCCTGTTTATCCATAATTGTTTTAAATTAACCTTTCATAACTTTTGCTTAGTTCAACAATCAAATGTCAACATTTTTACTTTTAAAAGAAATAGTTAAAATTATAAAAGTGTTGCACACAATTATGCCTACATACTTTCCTTGTAATTAAGTCTTTAAATTCCTAGCATGATATTAGAGAATTTTTCTTAATTAATATTTTACAATAGACATGTGTTCAGCTTTTTAATGTTCTACTGCTGGCTTTCTTAAACATGCCGGTTTCTTCACGACGTTTTTCTTCACCGAGGTATAAGAAGTAATCTTAGAAATGATTCGCAAATATGATTCGAATAAAAAGCATGGATTTTTACCCAATGGAGATTCACATGTTCATGGCTAATATTTTCCTCAAAATTGTATCAAACTTGCACCATCAATCAACAGATATTAACATCAAAAGCGTTATTAAATAACGTCATTGAGTAAAAAATTAGCTGGACTTCGCTTGCGTTAGCTTTGGTTAACACACGTGTTTGTATTTTGTGCGTGATTATTTAAATATTTCGCGAATACCGTTGTAATTTTGTTAAATAAGATATTACTAAATTGGTGTTGGGTATTGGTAAGTATTGTGTGTTGTTTTTGTCTTTGTATATAGAGTTGTGTTTGTAAAATGGATCCCGATCCTCCGCCTGATCCACCCGATCCTGGTGGATCGAAGGTACTTGTGAATTCATCGAGAAAGCGTCAAAGTGACGAAGTTTTACCTGACCAAACTAAAAAAACAATAGTTGACCCAACGTCAGCTACACCTTCAATCCAACATGTATATGTGCACCCATCCCTCTCCGGACCTAAATTCTATTCAGAGAAGGATAACGGACCTTTCATTGTTTATGTCTCTCGTGAGACTCCAGACCCTGCGGCAGGTACTACCATCCGGGCGATAAAATTCGGCCAATTTCTGTACCATAATAAAATTCAGAATATTGTTAATGATGGCGTTAAAAATGTAGGACGTAATAAAATTGAAATCCAATTCTCGTCAGCTGTAGCAGCCAACAACTTTTTATCGAACCCTATTTTAAAATTATCCAAATTCGTCGCAAGCATTCCAACCTTTAATGTCACCCGGATGGGCCTAGTGAAAGGAGTCCCCGTGGACTGGGCAATGGAAGAGTTTGTATCCTCTCTTGAATTACCTTCCTGTTGTGGTCAGGTGTTGAAGGCAAGACGATTAAATCGCAAGACTGTGAGTGAAGGCAATGTTACCTGGGTTCCTACTCAATCAGTTGTTTTAACTTTCCGTGGTCAAGTACTGCCACCAAAAGTATTCTCCTACCACACCTCCCTTCCTGTATTGACCTATAATCTCCCAACAATTCAATGTATGAATTGCTGTCGTTTTGGCCACATCAAAAGTCAATGTAGGTCTAAGCCAAGATGTTACAGGTGTTCCCAACCACATACTGGGGATGCGTGTGATGTGTTAAAGGAAAATTCTACTTGTCTTTACTGCTCCGCAAATCACTTTGCAACTAATAAAGACTGCCCTGAGTTTGTCAGGCAGCAAAACATAAAATCTCTTATGTCACAGGATAATATTTCATATATGGAAGCATCCTCCAGATTTCCTCCAGTTAGACGATCCTATGCCGATATGGCAAAAGAAATGTTCTCCCCTCCCCCTACATCTTTCTCTCAACCTATCCCTAGTAAATCCCAGAATCCTACTAAAAAGTCATATACCAAAACAGTTGTCAGCTCTCCTCGTCCCCGAGCTCCCCTTGCCAAGGGTTTTGATAGACAAGCTCACCAAGCTATTATTAGCAATTGTCCCTCTTCTTTGCCTAATGGCTGTGCCTTAGGTATTAATAATGAAGCTCCTTACGACTTTTCTAAGTCTAACCTTTTATTAAGCTTAACTGAAACCCTAATCTCAATTATATCCGCTGGTGATGAAATTCCTTTACCGTCCAACGTTGCCCAAAACTTCCTTCACATTTTTAAAATCCTTAAAAATGGCCCCACTCAACTTTCTTTAGTGGAATAGTAAAAGTGTACGTTCTAAAAAACATGAACTGCTCTCTATTATTGCCCTACATGAGCCTGTCATTATTGCCATCTCTGAAACTTGGTTAATTCCAGGATCCGGTTTTAGGTTCTCTGGTTTTGCCTGTTTGAGGGATGACAGAAGTGACGGGTATGGGGGTAGTGCCATTCTTATTAGGCACTCCACTCCATATTCTCTAATCCCTCTTCCTTCTTATAGTTCACAGTTTAATGCTGTGGCTGTAAGAGCTTTTAATATTTCATTCCTTTCGCTCTATATTCCTAATCCTTCTTCTTCTGTCTTCCTTGAGCTACAGTCTATCATTTCTTCCCTTCCATGTCCTGTATTAGTTATGGGTGATTTTAACACTCACCACACTCTGTGGGGGTGTTATTTTTGCGATAGATTCTCGTCTTTATTGGTGGACATGATAGATGACCTCAATCTGTGTATCCTGAATGATGGTTCACCAACCCGTAGAGTATATCCTACCCAAAATCCTAAAACTGCAGTTGACTTATCCCTAGCTTCCCCATCTATATCTTCCTTAATTACCTGGAATACTCTATCTTCCTCCTATGGTAGTGACCACTTCCCCATCCTTCTTTCTTTAAATAACGGACACCCTTCCTCCTCCCCTCCTTCCAATCCCTTGCTTCCATATAATTTAAAAAGAGCTAATTGGTTTGACTATGCTTGCGCAGTTGATAGCATGATGGACTCCCTTCCTGACTCTGTGAGTGATGAGAATGTCATGGTGTGCTACGATCGATTCCTTGCAGCAATTTTCTTAAACGCTGACCTTTGTATCCCTAAGAAACACCCTTCACAAAATCAGATGCCTTCTAATCCCTGGTGGGATCAAGAATGCAGCGATTTGGTTAATAGGCGTAAACTTGCCGAATTAGCATATGCAGCATGTATGACAGTGGACAATTTTCTTGAATATCAACGCAGTAACGCAAAATTTCGGAGATTGATTTATAGAAAGAAAAAACTTGGTTGGATCAAATTCTGTGAGTCCCTTGAACCTCGATCCCCGTCTTCTCTTGTTTGGAGACAAGTTAAAAAATTTCGTCGGGCCCTTGATGCTGTCCCCCATCATGGCTCCAACAATCCATCAGAATGGCTTAATGATTTTGCTGACAAGTTATCCTCTCCATTTGTTCCCTCGCACACTTTACTTTATACTCCTGCCCCGATCTGTTCATTGGATGATATGGATGCCCCTTTCACTTTGGAAGAACTCGAAAACTGCTTAACGGGTTTAAAGGATACCACTCCAGGCGAAGATGGTATACCATACTCTTTTATCGGGAAATTGCACGAGAAAGCTAAAGTTTATTTTCTCAAACTCATTAATGAAATATTTAAATCGGGCATTACACCAGCAGCCTGGAAATCCCAGATCATCATCCCAATCCTAAAACCCGGTAAAAATCCCTCTGACTCGAACTCCTACAGGCCTATCGCGTTATCATCAACATTAGCTTAAGTTACTGAACGGATTCTGAAAAACCGACTGGAATGGTTAGTGGAAAGCAGAAATATCTTAGCTCCCTCTCAGTTTGGCTTTAAAGGAGGCAAAAGGAGAGTATTTAGTGGGTGTCTTTCTTGATATTGCTTCTGCATATGACAATGTTCATCTTCCGTTGCTCAGGCAGAAAATGCAACAGCTGAGTTTACCGCCGAGGTTGACACATTTCATATGTAATCTGCTGACCGGTAGAACTATTTCTGTAAGACACAGATTACTTACTCTTCCGCCCAGGCTTGTCTGGAAAGGCTTGCCTCAAGGCTCGGTCCTCAGCCCTTTGCTATATAACATATACACACATGACCTCGAACTGTCTGTTAGCAGTTTTTGCAACATTCTTCAATATGCTGATGACATCGTTCTCTACTGCAGCTCAAAGTCAGTGGAGGATATTAGTTTTCGTTTGAACTCTGCTTTGCACTATCTAGGCCAGTGGCTCTCTGAACACGGCTTGTCTCTATCGGTGTCCAAATGTCAAGCTGTTATTTTTACGAAAAAAAGAAATGTTCCAAATTTTGATCTTCGTTATGAGGATCAAATTATCAAACTGACTGATAACATAAAATTTTTAGGTGTAATAATCGATAAACGATTGAACGGAATTTCCCACGCAGAGTATATCAGCAGAAAATGTGAAAAAGGCATCAATGCTCTTCGAGCGGTGTCTGGAGTGTGGTGGGGTGCACACCCTTATACTCAAAAGCTACTGTACAATTCTGTAATACGTAGTCACATAGACTACGCCATGTTTGTTCTAGACCCCTTCAACAAAACTCCTTCTGAGAAGCTGAATAAAATACAATATAAATGCCTTAGAGTAATATTAGGTGCTATGAGATCCTCTCCTACTAATGCCATGCAGGTTGAATGTGTGGACCCTCCGTTCTATATCCGCCGCCAGTACCTATCCGATCGATTTGTTAGCAAGGCATTACAGCTGTCCTCTCATCCCCTATGGCCCAGGTTTCGCCAGTTGGCTGAACTAAGCCCTGCGAACAAGCCATTATCCTTTTTACTAGATAGCTTCCTAAAACTTACTAAACTAGCACATCCCTTGTCTTGTTTCCCCTCTAATCCTATCTTCTGCACTCCCTACAATGCCCTAGTTATGTCTCCCTTTATAATTACAGAAATTGGTCTGACTAAGGGAGCGCCTGACACCAACACAAAATTCACATCACTAATTCGTCAAAATTGGTCGGATCACCTCCTCATCTTTACCGATGCTTCGAAGCTATCCAAAGATGGCTGTGTTGGTGCAGCTTGCTGGATTCCAAAATTCAAAATTATACTACAATTTAAGTGTCCTCCCCAGTCATCGGTGTTTACAGGCGAGGCTGTTGCTTTGTTAGAAGCAATCTTGTTTACCCTGTCTCACAATTTTAAGCAAACAGTCATTTTTACCGACTCTCTAAGTTGTTTATTAGCTATTAAGGAAAACCCCTTTCGTAGTAGATTAAGATATTCCATAACTTTGAAGATTCGCGAAGCTTTGTGTTCATGCTACCAAAAGGGCTTAGCTGTCTCACTAGTTTGGATTCCAAGTCATTCCGGGATTCCGGGAAACGAAACGGCTGACTCTTGTGCCAAAGCTGCCGTGCAGTGCGGGTCACTGGAGTATTTTTCTAATTCAGCTCAGGATCTATTATGTATTGCAAAATCTCGCTTAAATAAATCGTGGGAAATCAACTGGAACTCGTCAAAATCTTTTAAAGGTAAACATTATGCTGCAATACAGCCTGAGATCCCAAAACGCCCTTGGTTTTCCCGCTGCAAACAGGTGGAACGCTGGGTTATTTCTACCATTTGTCGTTTACGTCTAGGACACGCAAGTACTCCTGTACACTTGGCAAAGATCAGGGTCAGGGACCACTCTCTATGTGAATGTGGCCTTGACGAAGGTTCCCTTTCCCATATCCTTTTCAACTGCCCCAAACTTTTGTACCCTGTCTATGACATCCTTCCTTGTAAAGTCCCCCGTCCTATTAATGTTAACTGTTTGTTAATGTTTGTGTTAAGTCCATTATGTAGATTTCTGTGTTCATATATTAGAAATAATAAAATTAAATTATAGATATATTGTACATATATTACTTGTATTTCTAACAATTATTATTATTTTTTATAGTTTTGTATATATTGTGTTGTCTGTCTCTGTTGTAGGTTATGTATGATTTTACAACGAATTACTCCGCTTCTACATGTAATCAGTCTTAGTGTCTGTTTTTTTTTTCCGTATTCACCGATCAATCTATTATAAATCGTGTATTCTCCATTCTACGCGACATTGGCGAAGTCAACTGTGCCCAACCGGCACGCCTGGAAGCCATTAAAGGAAATAATTGAATTGAAAAATTAGCTCAGCCAAGTAATCCTTTTTATGTGATTGTACCGAATTGCCTTTTGTTTTTGTAAATTTATTTATACAAATATTTTTTGTCGCGGTGTTTCATTCGTTCTGGCACCAATTAAAATGTAAATTGAAGTCACCCGCCGTTCCATACGAGACTGACTGGACATGTTCAGCAATATTACCTACTAGGCTTTACTGTGTTGACATAAAGATCGTATTGGTCGGCCGTAAAAAGTAATATTTTATTAAAAATTATTATCAGAGGTACTAAAATTAATAAAATATATTGCATAAGCACAAAGGAAAACAATTTTATGTTGAAAAATTGTTGTGTAACACCTGTCTCTTTTTAATTTAAAACACAATTTATAGGATTGCAAATAATTTTGTCTTTTGTGTTGAACATTTGATTGATGATTTTTTTCATGGAAGACGAAGAGTCAATATAGGTATTCTAAACTTTGTTAAATATCGTACCTAATTACTTTGATAGTATACATTGGTCATACACTCAGACTAATATAGACGGATTCAGCCAAAATAAATGTCAAACCGAAAATCGTAGCGTGACTAATGCTACTTTTCTCGATTTTGGCATAATACAGATTATTTTCTTTAAAAATAGGGAAAATTTTATGTAATACCATATCCTTAGGTATTTTTTGTGGATGTTATACATCTGGAGTGCGTGTTTGAGTCCAAATTTAGTTATTAAGTTTTTATATTGAGTATGCCGTCCAACTGGAGTATGACAGTGACAGGAATAGAGAGCGTAGGTACTTATGTCTGCGCGGACACTTGTGCCTTATAGTATCTTCTCCTGATGGCTAGCCTCAAAGAGATAAGCCGCTATGACCGGAATCGTTTAGAAGTCATTATTATTATTATATACGTATATATAATTACATGTTATAAGCTTTGATGAATATATTATATAATACTAGCGGTGCCCGCGGCTTCGCTCGCGCTAAGAGTGAATAAAATAAACATTTTTGCTTATATACTGTTACTTATAATATACCAAGGACTGATTCCCCATTTAAAGTTCTGGCCCTCTTAATTTGTATTGCAGAGCATTATTTCAGTGTCACGCAAAATATTTCAATAGAATTAAATTTCCCATACAAACTTAGCCACCCCCTTTAACCCCCAATGGGGGTGAATTTCGAAAAACCCTGAAATACGTGTTTCATCATTTGTACTAAAAAGCATTAATTCAAAGTTTCATGCAAAAATGTGCAATAAAAATAATTTTCTCATACAAACTTTGCCACCCCTTTTAACCCTTTTAGGGGTTGAATTTCCAAAAAATAATATGCCTATTTCCTTCTCATGAATGCAAACTATCTACATACCAAATTCCAGCAAAATCGGTTGGGTGGTTTAGGCGTGAAAAGGTAACAGACAGACAGACAGACAGACAGAGTTACTTTCGCATTTATAATATTAGTATGGATGTTATTTTCATTAAAACTCTTAAAATTAGTACAAAAAGCAAAAAACAAACGAAATCGGGGAGAAAACTCGTACGACTTAATCTAATGCTAGATACAGAAAAGCTCAGTTCGTCGTTACTTAGAATAGATTATGATATAAAAGCTTAGACGCTTATATTCTATTTACACAACCTATACAGAGCTTTACCATTATTTTCTTTATTTATTAATTGAATAAATTCAAATTTGTAAGACGGTTTAAATTTTTTTATTAAGTAAATAACAATAGCAGCTAGTTTAATAGAGGCCACTATTTGCACCAGATATTTCGTAATAACTTTTTACTTAAATAATTATTTGGCGAGTACGGAGAAGGCCCATCAAAGGGACGTTGATAAGGGCTAAATACAATACGCATACAAGGACTAAGTTCTTGTTTCAATTTAAATCCACCTAATAAATTTATGTTCAAAGATTTTACACATTGCGTTACTTTAATACTGCTGTTAATTGTTTTTACGTTATCTCAAAAATTGGCTCTTACTGACTGGCTGTTAAATAAGACTAAAAAAGTGTGTATGTTAGGAGTCACTTATTTTTTATTTAAAGAAATTATTTAAAAGGCCTCGTCTAAATATAAATTAATTGACATAGATATATACATCTGTGTGTGAAATCACCAAACGAATAATATAACGATGGGTTTCAGCTCTCAAATTCAATATTCCTTTCAATAATTTTTTTAAATTAATAATATTTAACCTAAAAATACTATGTAGAATAAAACTTTGTATAATTTAAAGAAATCTAAGTAAATAAAAATATAAGAAGTTTTCATTACTTGATAAGAATAGCACAAACTGAATAACATAGCTGGCCTGTCTAAATAGGCTATGGTTTTATCTTTTGAATTAAAGAAATGTTTTGAAATGTCGTGACGCGTGGGGAACAAAAAGATGTGAGACGGTAAGCCCCTTCCACGAACCAGTATGAGAGTATTAACGTTTTATCATCTGTTATTTCAATAAAGGAAAAATATATGTGAAATGATCTACTATGGAAGCTTCGAAGTGTTTGTTTTTCAATTCAATTCACATTTGAAAGCGATCCTTTATGTAGGATAAGCTTTAACCCACGGCTGCTGGTGTCATTACATATTTAGATTTAACTAGCGACTCACCCTCGCTTCGCTCGGGTTCGCCCGGTAGGTACGTGTTGTATATATATTTTACTTCGCACCGCCCGGTATACATTTGAGTTGATTATATGAATTGCACGCACCATGGCAACGGTCATAACATGATACGTCAAACGCCGTTAATTGTATAATGTTGTTTTGAATTTCCTTTTTAAACAAAATTAATTTAAAAAAAACTTGACAAATTATATATTAAAACCTTCCTGGAGAACCATTCTATACATTGGTGAAAACTGCATGAAAATTGGTGCAGTAGATTTTGAGTTTATCGCGAACAGACAGACAGACAGACAGACAGACGCGGCGGAGGACTTTGTTTTATAATATGTATAGATTCCTAAGCAGTTCCTGCAGCATTAAGTTATTCATTTAGTGGGTCATTCATTATATCGTGTTAGACTTAGTGTTTAAAGCTATGACTAAACTTAAGAATCAAATGAAAATATACGCTTATTAACATAAATATTATGTTAACATTTTGTCAAAACTTATCGAAGTATACCTTTGATAAAGTGAATAACCCACGAAGACACAAATAATGTCTTAATAATTACAATGACATTTAAAACATGTACAATTTAATTATTTTGCGTTTAAGTAAGTGTATACATACTTCGAAGAGGAAATGCTATGTATAATAACAATTTCCCTGACCAATTTCGGCCATTGTGGACAATCTGACTGAGACTAGCCGGAAAAGATATAGTAAATGAATTTGCGCGCGTACAAGTGCACTCTGGTGGGATAACAATTCCACAATACCGGTGGGAGATTAGGTTCAAGACAGACGGGATCTGCACTCTCTGTGGCACGGGAGTAAAACACTGGGCTGTTACTGAAATTTACTTGACCAAACACCAATAACTATACTAAGCTCGATATGAGATTCAAACCTAGGATCTCCGGATATCTAGCCTACTTGAGTGTCAAAGCAATTATACGGTATAAATTATTAGTACATAATTAACTAATAGTAACTTACCCATGGCGAAGAGTATGATGAGAGCGGACACCCAGGAGCACATTTTGACTGTTGCTTGTACGGTTACATTATCGGATTGATTTTGATCTGAAAAGAAAATAATATACAGTTTTTATCAGACTTCAAAAAAGAGGGGATGCAATAAAAATCATCTTTATTCAATTAATACACTATTAGTAAGTACGTTAAATCGTCAATTTAATTTAAATATTAGTACTTATTATGTACGATCCTTACAAACATAAATAATCTATTTTGGTACATTATATCGTCTTAAGTCTTTAAGTAGAGCACGTTATAGTGTACAAAAACATAATATCTCAAAATATAAGAATTAATAAGAATTCCTAATACAGCATTAAATAAGGGGTACAGGAGAGAAAGTACCAAAATGGTTAATTTCGTTATAATCGCTTATAAATGCGTTAGAGAGCACGAAATACGACTGGTTTAAAGATTTATTAAGACTGAAGCACATAAATTGTCCAATATACCTTTTATAAAATATGAAAGGAGTCCTTATCTCACTTTGTAACTTTTATAATTCTCCACAAAAGTTTGCGTCGCTTCCGTAAACAAGTAACTTGCGAGCGTTCGTAAATAAACTGGAAATTCTTAAACCACTTAAATTAGATTACGTAAATGTGGAGCTTTTGTGAAAACATAATAAAACTTCATATTGTATACCAGCGGCCCAATTTAGTCATTCAGATAGCACAAAAAATTAGGAATATTTTTGATACGACGATAGAAGTATATTTAATATTCTCAAAAGAAACAAGTATTTTTGAAACATTGTTAAAAAAATCTTATTTAAAACAAGTCGCTTTATGGAGCCTAAGTGTGAGCTTAATTAATAAGGCATGATGTCGCAAAATTGAAGTAAAATTATGTTTGAGATTTTGAGCAATATTATTATTTTCTGTTAATATTCTATTCATAGTGGGAAAGTAAGTATTTCTTTGTCAACATTTTAAAAACACCAGAATAACCGTGGGTCGTATTTTGCCTGGGATATACATACATAGTATATACGTTATGTCGCTTACGTCTTCTAAGCAAACATTGTACAATTGGTATGCATAATGTTATAATTAATTAAATTAACAAAGTTAATTAAATTATAGTATTTTAATGTGAGATATCGATCCTATTTGATATATACATAATATATGTATGTACGTACATAAGTAAAGCCCATATACCCATATCAATATACATTTATGCATGGGCAACCTCTGTTTGTCATCTTCGAGAAACCCTAACGAGCCTATCTGAACAGTGAACCTGCCACCGAGTATAGATATCACAATTTCAATTCAATCCCAACGTATTGGACCTGTGCATAATTCAATAATACAATACGTCGCTCTTCCTTACGGAAATATTTGATATAAATGAACAAAATAAAGACTTGTATGTATGAGACTTCTAATTTTGTTAACACAAATAATAAATATCTTCTGCACTTTTCCTGAGAAAGGCCAGTGTAAAAAAATTACTTATTAGGGTATTATTTTCGAACACTTAGAAAGCTTCAAAGCTCCCTTTTTGTCATTTACTTATAATTTTTTACCTTTCGAGATACGGAACCCTAAAAACATAGTAAAAATCCTGTACATTTTAATTTCGACAAGGACCGACTCCTGCCAACTTGCACTTTTATTTTATTAGTACTTAATTTACTTTCTTTGAATACCCGCGGCTTCGCCCGCGTTCATGATTTCAAGGCCGCTAAAAAAAAGAGTTAAAAAAGTATACTATGTTACTTCTAATACCTCCAAGAGTATGTGTACAAAGTTTCATGACGATCGGTTAAGTAGTTTTTGCGTGAAATCGTAACAAACAAACATACATTCACATTTATAATATTAATAATGATTTATTAGCCGTTAATTAGTATAGGTATACAATAATTTTAATATCTTGTTAGCCGACTAGATTTATCAATTCTAGTTTTGATAGAGCTTTAATTTAATTTCGGAGCTTCACTGGTTGTGAGTTTATTCATTTCAATTGAAATGAATATATTTTTTGAATGTCGATTTTGTTTAAAAACCAATCAACTATTGAAATTTTGAAAATGTATTCCACAGGTTTTGCGCTCTATTATTTTTTAAGGTTAACACTTTAATAAAACTAGAAAAATATTAAAATTTTGACGAAATTTAGCTGTAAATAAAATAAGGTACTAAATTTAAATAGGATCGATTTATATCAAGATTTATGTATACACTATCCTTTCACTCTTAAACTTCTATGAAACCATGTATTGACTAAGAGTGGCAGATTAATCTGCGTGTGAACTAACGGTTGGCAAAAAACGCAGTATCTATACTTGTACGAAATAAGAACTCGAACCCTGAACTATAATCTGCGGCTTATTAGCTACTAAAATACTAAGTTTTATAAATATAATAATATACGGAACATGCTTTATCACACTTTAATGTTGTCTGTTTTAATATATAATTATTCACAGAGAAGCATTTTTATAACAAAAAAAATCTAATAATGTAACTAAGCAGTAGGTACCTCCTGCATTAAGTGTGAAAGTTATATTTTTCTGACAGCCACGTGATTTTTTTTTTATGGGACAAAGGGGGCCAACGGGCAGGAGGCTCACCTGATGGTAAGTGATCACCTCCGCCCATGGACATCTGCAACGCCACAGGGCTTGCAGATGCGTTGCCGGCCTTTCAGGAAAGGGAGGGAGGGAGAAGGGAGAAGGACGGGAGGAGGATGGGGAGTGGGCCTCCCGGACTCTCACTTACCGGACGAAACGCGACAGCATAGCTGCCACTTCACGCCAGTCTCCTGTGAGAGAGTGGTACTATATACGGGGCGTGCCGGCCCATTCGGCTGCTACCCGAAAGTAACAAGCATGGCACAAGTATAATAAATAATTAAAGCAAATACCGAGTTTTAAAACACAACAATAAACAACTATATTATAATCATATATACATGTAAATAAAATTGAAGTGTCTGTTTTTAATTTCAATTTAACGGCTTTTCACTAAATATTATGTACATCAATTTTTTTCTGCCTGTCATTAATATCTGAAACGGCTGGGGTAATTTTGACGGGACTTTCACTCGCAGATAGCTAATGTTATACAAAGTACTTGCTCCTTTTATGTTATTAGAAAATATATTAAACCGTTTAATATATTTTTAACTTACGTCCAGCGAAACAGCCCGGGTTTGCTGGTAAATGATAAAAACTGACGTAAAATACTCGACAACTTAAATGTTGATAAATGGCGGAAAACTTTGGATCTCTTAATTTTCCTTCTGCTTTTACGACTCGTGAATTTATATGAGTGGGATGTTGTAAATTACGGCGATATGCGTCTTTGTCGCAGCGAGTCGAGTTTCGTTTACGGTTTTCTTTGTACTTTGACTTTTGGGTAACGTTTGTAGTCCCTCGCTACTGTTACATTTAATATGAAATTTCTAGCTATTATTTGATACTAGGGGCTCACCCTCGCTTCGCTCGGGTTCGTCCCTAGGTACGTGTTGTATATATTTACTTCGCACCACCCGGAATATATTTGCTGATTTAATTACCATTGCACGCACCATGGCAACGGTTATAACTGATACGTCAAATCAAGCTTTTAGCTTTAAAAATGACGTAATTTCCATACAAACTTTCATCCCCTATTTCAGCCCTTTACAGCCCTTTTTCGCCTTAAAAATTAGCCTATGTCCGTCTCCTGACTCTAAGCTACCTCCCCACCAATTTTCAGCCAAATCGGTACAGTCGTTGTTGAGTTATAAATAGTGTAACTAACGCGACTTTCTTTTATATATATATATATATAGATTATTTCACTAAAATATAATGTATGTGTATTGTTTATTTTGAGTTTCAATACGCCAATCTAACTGCGGTGGCATTTATTTCATGATTGTTTAAATATGTTGGGACATTATTACACACAGTTCCATCTAGTTTCGTGGTAAGCTACGAGGCTTGTGTTACGAATACCAGATAATACTACACATATATAACTTTTAAATACATACATATACATATTATAAATATAAACAACCATGACTGGAGTACAGACATTTGTACTTAAGAAATGAATGCCCCCAGCGGGACTCAAACCGCGACCGCTGGCGCAGAAAGTCGGTGCCAGCCAAAGCAAAATAACCCTCAATAGATACATATACGATTAATCTATTAATTTGTAAACAATCAAAATACCTGGCTGGCACCGACTCCAAAATTAACAAAGTTCTTAATAGTATTATTTTCTCCTTTTTTTCAGTTTAGATTTACCTATTTAGTTTGGATTCGGTTTTTGTTTTTTTGTTAAAAATAATTTATTTTAAAATTTTTTGCGGAAAGTAGATACGTATTTTGTTATTTAATGATTATAAAAATTTACCTTCTATTATGAGGTAAACCTAATAGCCTGAAAGTATACAATTATCGGTTCATAAGTGCGTATTATATTGAAAGAATTTTCTTTAAACTGCTAGCCGTTGAGGAGTTATACCTTCCATCATTAGGTCAACCACAGGAGATGATGATTATCAGACGCAAATACTTGAACAGCTTTAGGAAATATATGAAAAACGTAATAAGTGCCTATAAAATTTGAGAGTTGCCTTCGATTTCCCTGGGATCCCACCATCAGATCGTGACTTGGTGACTATGGGACCAACTAGAAACTATACCCTTTCAAACAAAAAAAGAATTTTCCAAATCGGTCTAGTCATCGTCGAGTAATCGGGGAACATACATAAAAAAAAACACGCCGACGAATTGAGAACCTCCTCCTTTTTTTGAAGTCGGTTAAAAAGCCGAATCTGTAGTTTTCGGAGTTTCAGTATTTTAAAGTTTTTAATTTTCATTTGGTAACAACTTTTATTTATAAAATGAATAATTATGGCTTAATTAAATTAGAGTATCATAATATTTTTGAGTACTTTTTATAGAGATAAAATAGCGCACCTCTGAGAGATCAATACTAACATTTAAAAAATGTCTAGGTACAAACCCAAGCGGAGTAAGGGCAAATCACTAGCTGTTTATATCAGTCTAAAATATATGCCAGGTTAGTTCATTCAAGCTGACACATTAACACAGGATGGCGTCGGGCCTTCACTAATTCCCTCTTTGAATATTCTAGTTTACACGGAAAATGTTAAGAGAAATTGAAATTAATTTATCGTACTCTATTCTAAATAGGTCACGAGTTCAATCCTGCGCAATGTAAATATTGAAATTTGAAATTCGGCATTTAGCTTCGTCACGGTTCCTCTATTTAATGTTTTTCTGTGTCAATAATATGTCGTTAAATTATATTATATTAATAGTGTAGCATGGTACCTCGCACGGGATTTTTTTCTTAGGAAGAGCTTTGTGATAATATTTTAAGAAAGTAGCTTGGTAGCTATGGAACTAAATGGAAAATCAATATTTTTAAAATCTAGTATTATATTTAAATGATTTTCTTAATTATTTATATTGCATACTTAATTTTGTTATAATATGGCCAAAAAAACCATACATTTTACATATAGCTTTTGTTATAATTTTGCAACTTTTAGTAGTATAAGTTTTCAGCCATTTCTCTTACGTACGTAATTGGTAAAATAATAAAGGTGCGTTATCCAGGATTCGTACCCGCTTTATTTGATTTACCAAGCGGGCACGTTACCACTGGGCTACCCCAACACCGTAGCATGATGTTTAACTATAACTATAATATTTATTTATAAATTAAATAATTAATACTTATTAATATTATAAACGCGAAAGTTACTCTGTCTGTCTTTCTGCTTGTCTGAGTGTTGCGCTTTTCATGCGAAAACTGCTGAACCGATTTAAATGAAATTTGGTACACAGGTAGTCTAGAGCCTGAGAAAGGACATATACTACTTTTCAAGCGAAAAAAGGGCTGTAAGGGATTTAAATAGACGATGAAATTTTTTATGGAAATTACGTCATTTTTAAAGGTTAAAACTTATTTTTTTGAACTATAAATCTGTAATAGCCATCAACAATTTTATCTTTATATTAATACATATACTGCATACTTATATGAAGCTGTGTAAAAATTGTTACATCTTTGTTCGTTTGAAGCAAGCTTTAACAGCTTATATTTTTAAATAGAAACATTTGTATTCACTTATAAGTGTCATTTGACTTTAGAATATTACAAATTCTTTGAAATATTCAGGGAGGTATTCCGTACTCGTACCTCGGATATTAATTATGTATAGCATTAATGAGGCTATAAAGAGGAGCTATTCATGAAAGCTTTGATAAATCTAATTAGAACCTTCCATTAGCTAACTGTTATCAATTTATAGCCTACTAGCTTGTGCCTGCGGTTTTATGTGCTTTTTTATGATTTTTTTTACTCGTACTCGACGTATCCTCGTTAGAAGTAATTTTCTTAGATCACACTATTTATTTATCCTTAGGGTACAGTTACACATGCTCATAAAATGTCATGCTTATTAGCATGATGTTAGCATGCTTAAAACAAGCATGCTCTTCAAACTGACATATTATAAATGTAATTGACTGACACATTATAAATTAAAAACACTGACGCAATAAATTGAACACACATGCTATTTAAGCACGGGCTGGTTCTTTGGTATTCGACATTCTAGCAAGTTCTCTACTAGTGTACAAGTGAAAAATGGAAAACCAAGTGAATTTTCCAGTAGACTTTGACAGTAGCATGCCCAAAAATCGCACGACCGTCGAAATTTGAGCATGCTCGAAATAAGCATGCTCATTATTAGCAATGTTTCGACACACATGCTACTAAGTAGCAATAGCTCAATAGTGGCATGCTTTCGTGCTAGTTATGAGCATGTGTAACTGTACCCTTACGCTTTTTATAAACCCTATAAATGTATGTAAATAAAGTCTAAGCTAGACGCAATAAATGTTTTTTTTAATCTAGTATGTATGGAATCCAGCCTTTGACAAAAACATCTATATACCATTGCTAAACCTATTCGACAAGTCGGGAATCGAAATAAAACAAATAACAATGTCTATTATCTACATATTATTGCAGTATATATAAAATATAAAAAAATAAAAATGTATTGATTTAATTTAAAAATCTTAAGATTTTATTAATAATAATGTAATTTAAGTTTCTCCTATAAAACGTAACTAAGCCATAAACTCCCATAAAATTTATAGCATTCTTAACTTATAGATGTGGGTTTGACAAAACATCTCATCTTTTATTGGCTATTAGAAACATTTCGTATAAAAACAAAGCTGAACAAATAAATACAATGTCAGGAAGTTGAGAAAAACAAACGAAGTAAGTATAAACAAGAGTATCCA
This sequence comes from Boloria euphrosyne, assembly GCA_951802675.2. NCBI lineage: Eukaryota > Metazoa > Arthropoda > Insecta > Lepidoptera > Nymphalidae > Boloria > Boloria euphrosyne. The sequence goes on from OX637872.1 coordinate 15,398,879, forward strand.
TTATTTTCCGCTCCACTCTAACAAAAATAATATTATTAAAAACTTTCTTAAAAAATAAGTACTCTATAATCTTACTATAATTTTCTTAAACTATAATGCTCTTGTACCTCGCTAGTTAATATAATATCTATTCTTAGAAATCTCATTGAAATAATTCATTCATATTCATAATTATCGATACTGAGGCCGAATCAGCTTTTGATGTTTGTGTCTGTGTGTCTTAGACCGCATTACGCGAAAACCACTTGACCGATTTTGATAAAAATTGGTATGACAATAGCTGTTGCTAGTAGGCAACCAAACGCAGATAGATTTTTTAATCAAACCAATACATGCAGAATTTAAAGCATTCTTAATAACAAAAACTTGCCAGCTTTGTAAATTAACACAGATTAGCTTCAATATCATTTATGTAATAGTATAATCTTAGCTTTACCGCCTTTACATTAATACCATTTGCGTTAAATAAAAAAGAGACTGGTAATATATTATTTCCATTTAATAAGACAAAAATAAAAATTTATAGTACATGGTAAGACAGTTTTCTTATCCTAACGTCTGATTTATTATACAGTAGGAGTTTCTAGTTTCATCCATCAAATGATTTAATAAACTGAAATCATACAGCCAAATTTTTAATATCATTTCTACATATTTTACCTCATGTGCGTTAAGTTGGCCCCGCAATTTTCGAATTTCCAAAAAATAAAAAATGTGCTGTAATGTGCCCAGCTTGTGCTATTATGTGCCACTAATTAAAAAAAATTAGCACAATAAAAATCATTTTTATGATGTGGTCCTTTTTTTCAAGTACAGTTGGCCCCGACATTGTGGTGTATCGGAAAAATTAGAATTGTGCTGCGGTGTGCTCAAGATGTGCTATCGTGTGCCAGTGTTGAAAAAGAAAAAAAATTAAAAATGTCGCACGGCCATATTATGATGACCCCACAATTTTTGAATTTCTAAGAAATTGAACATGTGCTGAAATGTGCCCGGTGTGTGCTATTATGTGCCACTTAAAAAAATAAATTGACACAAAAAATAAATTTTTTGTGAGGAGTCCTTTTTTTGGTAATGTCCGGTTGGCCCCGACATTTTACTGTATCGAAAAATTTTTAATTGTGCCGTGGTGTGCTCAAGATGTGCTATCTTGTGCCAGTGTTGAAAAATAAAAAAATGAAAAATGTTGCTCGGCCATATTATGATGACCACACCATTTTTGAATTTCTAAGAAATTGAACATGTGCTGAAATGTGCCCGATGTGTGCTATTACGTGCCACTTAAAAAAATAAATTGAAACAAAAAATAATTTTTTTATGAGGAATTCTTTTTTTTCAAGTCCAGTTGGTCCCTAGACTTTACTGCATGGGAATCATTAGAATTGTGTCGTGGTGTGCTCAAGATGTGCTATCGTGTGCCAGTGTTGAAAAAGAAAAAAAATTAAAAATGTTGCATGGCCATATTATGATGACCCCACAATTTTTGAATTTCTAAGAAATTGAACATGTGCTGAAATGTGCCCGGTATGTGCTACCACTTATAAAAATAAATTGACACAAAAAATAAAATTTTTGTGAGGAGTCCTTTTTTTGGTCAAGTCCGGTTGGCCCCGACATTTTACTGTATCGGAAAAATTTTAATTGTGCTGTGGTGTGCTCAAGATGTGCTACCGTGTGCCAGTATTGAAAAAGAAAAAAAATGAAAAATGTTGCTCGGCCATATTATGATGACCACACAATTTTTGAATTTCTAAGAAATTGAACATGTGCTGAAATGTGCCCGGTATGTGCTATTATGTGCCACTTAAAAATATAAATTGACACAAAAAATATTTTTTTTGTGAGGAGTTTTTTTTGTCAAGTCCGGTTGGCCCCGACATTTTACTGTATCGGAAAAAATTGAATTGTGCTGTAGTGTGCTCAAGATGTGCTATCGTGTGCCAGTGTTGAAAAAGAAAAAAAATTAAAAATGTTGCATGGCCATATTATGATGACCCCACAATTTTTGAATTTCTAAGAAATTGAACATGTGCTGAAATGTGCCCGGTATGTGCTATTATGTGCCACTTAAGAAAATAAATTGACACAAAAAATAAAATTTTTGTGAGGAGTCCTTTTTTTGGTCAAGTCCGGTTGGCCCCGACATTTTACTGTATCGGAAAAATTTTAATTGTGCTGTGGTGCGCTCAAGATGTGCTACCGTGTGCCAGTGTTGAAAAAGAAAAAAAATGAAAAATGTTGCTCAGCCATATTATGATCAAAATTCAATTTATATTTTTAGCAATTTTAACTTAATTTTCTTATATCAAATTAATACTTAATTTAAAATTATAAAATGTAACTTAGCATAAACAATTTATAGGTAAGAAAATATACATATTATTATAATAGCAACACTACATAATACTTTTGAATAACTAATATTAAAATAAAAATTATTATAATTATAATAATACTAGCTAAAAATAAGTTAATAATATTGCCATAATTATAAATTATTTCACATTTCAGCACATGTTCAATTTCTTAGAAATTCAAAAATTGTGGGGTCATCATAATATGGCCATGCAACATTTTTAATTTTTTTTCTTTTTCAACACTGGCACACGATAGCACATCTTGAGCACACTACAGCACAATTCAATTTTTTCCGATACAGTAAAATGTCGGGGCCAACCGGACTTGACAAAAAAAACTCCTCACAAAAAAAAATTTTTTGTGTCAATTTATATTTTTAAGTGGCACATAATAGCATATACCGGGCACATTTCAGCACATGTTCAATTTCTTAGAAATTCAAAAATTGTGTGGTCATCATAATATGGCCGAGCAACATTTTTCATTTTTTTTCATTTTCAACACTGGCACACGATAGCACATCTTGAGCACACCACGACACAATTCTAATGATTCCCATGCAGTAAAGTCTAGGGACCAACTGGACTTGAAAAAAAAGAATTCCTCATAAAAAAATTATTTTTTGTTTCAATTTATTTTTTTAAGTGGCACGTAATAGCACACATCGGGCACATTTCAGCACATGTTCAATTTCTTAGAAATTCAAAAATGGTGTGGTCATCATAATATGGCCGAGCAACATTTTTCATTTTTTTATTTTTCAACACTGGCACAAGATAGCACATCTTGAGCACACCACGGCACAATTAAAAATTTTTCGATACAGTAAAATGTCGGGGCCAACCGGACATTACCAAAAAAAGGACTCCTCACAAAAAATTTATTTTTTGTGTCAATTTATTTTTTTAAGTGGCACATAATAGCACACACCGGGCACATTTCAGCACATGTTCAATTTCTTAGAAATTCAAAAATTGTGGGGTCATCATAATATGGCCGTGCGACATTTTTAATTTTTTTTCTTTTTCAACACTGGCACACGATAGCACATCTTGAGCACACCGCAGCACAATTCAAATTTTTCCGATACACCACAATGTCGGGGCCAACTGTACTTGAAAAAAAGGACCACATCATAAAAATGATTTTTATTGTGCTAATTTTTTTTTAATTAGCGGCACATAATAGCACAAGCTGGGCACATTACAGCACATTTTTTATTTTTTGGAAATTCGAAAATTGCGGGGCCAACTTAACGCACATTTTTACCTCTTGTATTATTTTTTATAAGCAAAAACAACAAATATTGCTTTGAAATCTAGGAATCATTAAATAATTCTAATCCGTATAAAAATAATTTAGCGACTTATATTAAAAGCTCCTTTGTTCTCTCAAGACTTTTTCTTAAGTACAGTAACTACAATAAAATTAAAATAATAAGCTTTTATAATAATTGGCTTTTATACGTCAATCATAGTCTTATTTTTATTCAGAAATTATTATACATTTAGTATAAAAATGTTTGATTATTATACATTTAGTATAATAATTTCTGATCATATTTATTTTGACGTTGCATTTGGCCCAGTTTGTAGTAACCCTGTCTACGAGTACTTTGCCAGTGGTCGCGGGTTCGCGTTCCACTGAGGACGTTCTTTTGAGTGATAAATAGGAATTTTTGAAATCCAGACATGGGTGTTGATATTTATAATATACATATATGTATTGCAAACTTCATATGTCTAATGTATCTACTCTATCGAATATCTATAGCACAACACAAGCTACGAGCATCCAATCCATATAAAACTATAAATGATTTTAAAACAGAAATAAGGTTTCCTGTAACTTTTAAATTAAAAGTAAGCCGCAACTTGACAGTGTGAGGAGCTTTGCGCTTTGTTTTATATAACGCTTTGTTATTTTCCGTGCTCGATCAGATAGAGTGGCATTATGTGAGATAGCATCGTCTTTTTCACGCTTCGTGTTTTTTGACGGCTCTGACAAGTTGGGTTAAGGGAGGAAATGATATATGTAGGCTTTTTTACAACTTATTTAGTTTAACTTGGAATATCACTTTAATACATCTATCACTATCACTTATAAATAAGGACTCACCCTGGCTATTTCGTAGCATTATATTTAACATGGGTATCTAATGCATGAATTTCAAAGATATCCATGGTGACAATTAGAATATATCCTCCAATTGAGTTACTTATTTTCGAAAGCCAGTAGAAAAGAAACCCAAAATATTTTTCCAATACTTCGAATTCATTTTAACTACATTCAGTGAGACATGTAGAGAAGTCGTTATGTAGAGATCTTAAAGATAATAATATAAAAGAAACTTGCAATTCATCATAATTTATTAAATCTTGTCATATAGACAGACCCTGTCGTACAGATTGAGATGTACATATTATTATGTATTTATGTATACATCTTTTCTGTACATTTCTTTGGTGTTATGAATAACTTAAAATATTTATTATTTTGAGGATAAAGCTGATTTAGAACCTGTAGTTCCATATTTTACTCCATATATTTATACTAATCAGTAAAATAGTTAAAAATCAGTAAAACAACAATTCCATACTTACGATAGGAGATATGATCAGGCTTAGATTTGAAGGTGAGACTTTCTAACTTCGAAAGGTGACCAAAATTATGTTGAAAGAAAAAAAATTGAGGAATTTGAACCCCAACTCTCCAGAAATGTAGAAAAAACTTTTACTTTCGCTAAGTATAATACAGTAAAAGAAAACATAGTTGTTATTAAATTTTATATAAGAGCTTTTTATTTGATTGAGTTTCTATAATGTCTCACTTTCGATTATGCTGCGTAAGCAATTTGGGGGAAATAAGTGTCACGTTATAAGACTTAGGCTGGTCGTTAACGTCGCTGTCAATCACGTTTTAGGCAAGCTTTTTGTGTAAAGATACTATATTAAAAGCTCTAGACTGCACGTACTTTTAATGACAAGGCTCGCTGATTCTATTTTTGTTTGAGGAATATTTGAAGCCAAAGAGAATGTTGAAGCAATTAGTCGTACAAATTTAATATTCAACACAATGATTAAATAACACGTTTAGTTATTTAAATATTTTCAGTTATGTCGACTACGGACTAATAAAACTATTATTCTTATTTCTATTCAGCCCTTTTACAGTCCCGCTGTTGGGCAAGAGCCTCCCTTCAGGACGAGGGGGATTAGGCTATTGGCCATCACGATGGCTATAAATTAACATATCACACTATACTCTTCACTTTAAAAAAAATACTGAAATAAAAACAATTTACCTAAACAAAAACAATATCTACTACAAACTTAATATAAGATGAAACAACTTTAAATATTAATTAAGTTAATATATTTCCACTGCTAACGCTGCATTACGCGAGCTTTTAGTAACTAAGCTCGACAGCTCACCGGCGAGAGAAAGAAAGGTATAACAAGGGAACGAAAATTTCAATAAGGATTATACCAAGGGTTGAAAGTGGACCAGCTAATTAACCAACGATAGAATTTTCTGAATAATGGCACTCTGTTACATAGAGTGCCTTATGGGGAGTTGAAGCAAAATTTTGACAGTCAATAGCACTTGTGATCGTACTTAAAACTGGATTGGTTGTTGTTGAACTGACGTTTTTGTTCAAAGGGTATTTCGTTCAGTAAAAACGTCAAAAACTTTAATAAATAAAAAAAAACTTACTACATGTAAGTTGTTATAGTAAAAATGTCAACTCATATAACTGATTATCAATTGACAAAACCGCGATTATATAAATATAATAATTTTGAACTAGCAATTTCGTTGATCCAACGACAAATCCTGGCGTAAAACTTATGTCAATTTTTATTTTTATCGAGCATTAAAAAATATACATAACGCCTTAGAAGTATAGTTCCATAATACATAGTATGTAAATGTATGCAGTTTTAAAATGTATACGAGGGTTATACATTTTTTTTATATTCTACGCGAATAACAAAGAAATATTATAGACCGTGTCGCATATGTTACGTATAAAATTATTGTCTAACTAATTTATCTATGTTTACCAAAACTAGTAAACTTAAAAAGCTCAAATATTTGCTACTCTATTTCTGCAGGGAATTTATTTAAATAAGTATATAAATATGTTGGTACAATAACATAAATTACCATCTAGTTCTATAGTAAGTTATGAGGCTTGTAACACATTCATAGAAAAATCCTCGTAGCAGGTAACCTACGCTGCCTACAAAACGCGGACTCGAACTTCTACTGCTGGCACAGCAAGTACGGTCACTAAAAACTGAGCTAAACGTGTCTTAAGTGAAAAAGGATTAAATTAAACCCAGTTTTTAAATTCAATCCCTAAAAAAATGAAATAAAGATGGAAAAAGTAACCTGGCAAAGCCGGCTCAGACCGCTAGTCTTCTATACATCAGAGACATTAGTAGAACTACACTGCATTCAGTTAATTAGTACCTATTACACAGGATGAGAAATTTCCATACATACTTTATATGTATGCAAAGCATTTGCTGCCATGTTAGCTTTAATTAGAGAAGAATATCACAATGCTCTGTTGTCTATTCTTATAAACTTATATTTATTCGAATTATTATATATTTCATAGAATAATATTATAAAAATGATATTATAAAAAATCTGTGCTTACTTTATAAGAATACTTATACGATTGCTATAATAATAACTGGTCTAAATCTTAAAAGTCGATTAAGCAACTCTGATTTTTGAAGTTTATAGTTTTTATATAAGTTAAAAAAGCTCTAACAAGCTTTTACATAACAAAATTAAACTTAAAAAGTATTTGTTTTGAAGATAAACGATCAGTTGTTTAACGTTCTTACCGCAAGAATCCTTTTTAATTTGACGAACAATGCTTTCCACTGCATTTACATACTTAATATACACTTATTTCACTCGAACGTTAAGAAAATCTTATTTTTTATGTGTATTTTTTGTACTGGCAGGTATCACGGACGCGTGGTGTCGCGGCCACGGCGCGAGGCTGACTGAAATCTGTGCTCTCAAACAGGTCAGGTCAAAGATAAAGGCTCATTCACTAAATTGTATGTTTTATTAATTAAGGATAATTTGGACAAATAATTTGCGACAATCAATGCGCAGATAAGACCTGAAATATTACTATATATTTTTTTGGATAAAAAATACAAATGTTGAAATGAATCAAAAGCACAGAATATTCTTCACTTTTATTTAAGAAAATCCACTTTGTAAAAATAACAAAGTTGTTCAAAGTAATCAGATGATCTTCTTAAAATAAGATAAAAACCAAATATAAAACTCAACAACAAAAGTTAAAAACTTATTAAACCTATTTTTATACATTAAAAGAATGAAATAACTAAACGAGTTTTTTGTTGACCCTGAAAATAGTACGCAGAAACAAACAGTATAATTTTATATTTAATTCAAACCATAATCACATATTTAAATAAAAATGGTCAATTTGAGGAAAATCTATAGAAATAAAATTTATGACACAGACTGACAGATGAATCAAGTGCCTATTTATATATTATAATAAATAGTAAAATACCTTTCTATTCAAAGTTTTACCCCTAGTTATTACAATAAATTCAATATTCAAACAAAACCTAAACAAATAAAGTATGCTTCATCAACAGTATGAATACGGCCTTACGCAGCATCCCACTACCACTAACCAAAAAATACTGTAAACACGAGACACACACAAACAAAAGCCACAACGTTCCTAAGAATTTGATACTAGCTATCCTTGTGTGCGTAAAATACCTGTACATATGAAGAAGGAATGTCCTTGTATGGGTTTCCCTGAAAATGGCCGACCTAACCATAACGCATGCGTACAAAAAACCAAAATAAATTTATCCTTCACAAAATTATTACAAGCGATAATCACTCTTATTATATTGAAGTAAGCTCCTGTTTTTAAAAGGTTAGCTATTGCTATTTTTGTCAAGAAATACGGCGGGCTTTTGAAGTTAGAAGTTGTAAGGACACTTGCGGCGTGGTGTGGAGGGAATCAAAATAACGTATGCTTACATTTAAATGTACCTAAACACTGCTGAGATGCACAGACTGATGTTACAAATGTATAATAAGATCAGTATACAAGTCTATACTGCATCACTTTAAACAGCAAAGTTAACCATCTTGTTTTGAGAAAATATATTATTTATACTTCTTCAATTATAATTAAACAATACAAACTTTTTGACTCTATGTTACCGACCAATCTCCTTCGTTTCTTCTCCATTCTACGTGACATTGGTGAAGTAATCTGTGCTCCACTGGTACGCTTTGAAGACATTAAATAAGAGAATTGAATTGAAGATACACAATTCTACAATACATCATTATGTTATATCTCAAAGGGTTTAGACCGAGTTTTCATTGAAAACTCCCAGACGACTTATTTTTCGGCGACATTTAAGCCAATGTAAACAAAACAAATTAAAACGCTTCACAAATTACATACTCTATACATTAATGAAAAGAGCATGAAAATCGGTGCAGTACTTTTTGAGTTTTTCGTGAACGTTTTCGTTTCATTTTCGGCAGAGGACTTCGTTTTATAATGTGTAGGTATAAGTAATACAATAACATATTAAGACAGTTGTTTTATTTCCATTAGCTTTAAAAATATAGTACAATACAGTCACATGTATAATATTATGATTGATACGATTTAAAATATTTCAGCTACAAAAACTATAAATGAAACTGTTCACGGGACCATGATTGCTGTAAAGCATTCGAAACGTCGGGAACTAAAAGTCAAAATAAATCCGCGACAAAATCCGAAAAGGTAGTTTCATTTATAATGTCGAATATTCGCGTAAATCTAAGAAAGTATTACTACAAAAACTATTTAAATTATGTAATAACACAAACATAAATAAAGGCATGTCTCTATAATATTATGTAAGTTCTCATAATGATCCTAGATACGCTCCAAATAAATCAATTCGTAGTAGCGGTAAAATATAGGTGAGCGCTTAACGCCACCCTCTGGACCACTTTTAACTGAAGTTCGAACTTTCAAATATACTTCGACATAGTTTTGGAAAGGAAACCATTTATTTTAAGTGATTTTAAAATTTCCACAAAAAATCAAATCTTTAAAGCATGACAATTTTAATATGGTGACTATAACTATGAGTTATTAGCATCACTTTTGGTGCACTTTAAGTATATTATGTAATATGTATATTATTCGCTATATAAGAGTATTATAAAACAAAGTCCTCCGCCACGTATGTCTGTCTGTCTGTTCGCGACAAACTCAAAAACTACTGCACTGATCTTCATACTGTTTTCACCAACAGGTCTCGAGGAAGGCTTTAGTATATAATTTGTCAATTTTGTATACATTTACTAGAGGAACCCGCGGCTTCGCTCTTAAAAACTTGTCTTAAAAACCATTATTGAAATCTGTTGCTACGCGCTACGATTACCATAGCAACGTAGCATTTGTCATGTCGATTCGATTTCTACAATCGTCATCGCTTAAACGCAGCGTATGCATCTTGAACTTTAAATCACTAAAAATTGAAATGAATGTACATTGTCTACCATCATCTATTCGTTGACAACAGATCACGTGACATATCTAGGTCATATGTCAAACCCATATATTTTGGACTTTTCTACTATCGCTTCCGCTAATCGATTGTTACATTGTCTAGGCCCTCTGATATTGCTTTGTCTTCATTGCTTTAACCTGGCTCACGAAGAAAAACTATTTTTTTCGAATATAGTATATGCCTATGAATGTAATTTATGTAAGTTTGAATATATTATGTATACATACAATCATACATACACATTTAGTATGAATGTATGACAGTATTTTATTATATTTTATTCTTATCATATTATAATTTTTTGACGACATGTTGACTCTCTTTATACTGATCCAACATACCGTATATTCAGTGATAGCGGGTTCGAGTTTTGATGATACTGTGTGTTAATGTTCCAATACAATTATAAAATAAATATCAAAATATAAATGTCTATAGTTTTACGAGCTTTGTCTACTTGCTGGGATTGTTTTCGAAAGGAGAAGGTTACGGGTGATATTGAACAATAGCAATCATTAAGCCTTGTCAGAAGTCTTTGCTTGTAGAATATGTTTTGACAACAAATGTCAGAGTCTGATAGGAAATTAATACATACTCTTAATAATAACCTGTTTTAATATTATCTATTGGAGTATTCTGCTTTGCGGTAATGATTCAAATGTTGATATAATATTACGTGTTAATGGCATATAGAAGTATTTATTAAAATAATGTTTTATTGTATTCAGCCATTTAAAACACTTCCACTGCTGAGAGGCCACAGTCCACCATGCTGCTTTATGTGGATTGGTGTTTGCTAAAATTTGCCAGACATGCAAATTTGACTAAAATGCAGATGTTTTCCTTCACGATAATGTAATATAGTTATTCAGACGTGAAAATATCATAAACATGAGACCCAGAATTTAAACCGATTCACTCGGTTTCCGAATCAAGCGTGTAAATACGGCGCTACTGCTGTCTTTTTATATTACATTAAAAATAATTGCATTAACTGCCTGCAAGCAAACAAACTTTTGCAGTTTAGTAGAATTTTAGTTCAGTAGTATCGTTCAAATATAATGTGTTACGAAACTTTCGTACCTAAGCGTTTTTGAAGCATTCAACTTTTATTGAGATAACTATTGTTGTGGTAACGTAGAATGCCTCATTATTCTCTGAATAGCCAACTTTTGATATGCATTGTGCATTAATACTAGTACTTCTTCACTTCACGCTTCGATCGAATCGAAACGATCCGCGCATCTTAAGAAAATCTTATTTCGCTACGCTACTATACTTATCCTTTGTACAAACATTTTTTTAATGCTTCTAAATAGAGATAAAACGGATATCCGGTAACTGAACCGGATAGTTCGGACGGGATACGGTTTATTATTATGTTACTATCGGTGTGATACAGGATAGTATGGTGACCGGCTGGATACTAGATATTTGAAAGATACGATTATTTCTTTAATAATAAAATTAAATGGTATACTTTAACAACAGTGAGTGCTCCTTCTAGTAATCGACGAACAATAAAAAGGGTCATAAGGGTCGCAAAATGATTGAGCAAGTACACACTTGACTTTTGCTAATCACCAAGTCACGATAGCTTCCAAAAACGCTTAAATTCTTCTGATAACATATGCACATATCGCAACGTACGACGTGATAACAGACTGTATATCCGGTCATCCAGTCTTGCATCTCGCCGGATATCCTGTATCAGTCCAACAACTATGCTTATTATCAGTACTTTAAAGTTTCCATCTTATTTTAGGTAAAATAAGATCAAAATTCATTGTATCTAAGCAACTTACATGATTTATAAGTACTACAATTAAGCAGTGATCGAACTATAGAACGATGCCATTCATGTTTGAGTTTAGCTATATTTAGTTGATATAGGGCTGTTTAATTGTTTATTGTATATTACAATATTAGATAATGATAACAAAAATAAGCTTCAAAGCAGTACAAAAGTACCTCTATCTCCTCGGTCTATCGCAAAATTGAAAATTTGAAAATTGTAATATATTAATCCCATAAATTTTATATTTGTACCTCAAAGCAGAACGACTAAACAAATCTAAATGAAACTTCGCATAGAAATAAAATATTATAGTCGGAAATATTTATTATCCCGGTAAAAGGGTCCGGTTCCTGGGATGCCTTTGTTTTTTTTACTAGAGCGAACCTGAGCGAAGCAAGGATGAATTGCTCGTGCATAATATGTATGAATGAGAAATTGACAAAAATATCTATCTAAAGTAAATCAATACTGAATTAGTTCATTTGGCAGTCTATTTTACGAAATCTTAGTAATCTATATCTATCTATACATATTATAAAACAAAGTCCTCCGCCGCGTCTGTCTGTCTGTCTGTCTGTCTGTTCGCGATAAACTCAAAATCTACTGCACCGATTTTCATGCAGTTTTCACTAATGGATAGAATGGTTGGTTTTAATATTTTTATATTATAATTTGTCAAGTTTTTGTATAAATTGGCTAAAATATAATGATATCTGTTGGAGGTGTCGGAAAAATATAAGCCGTCTGGGAGCTTTCAACGAAAACGCTGACTAAACCTTTTGAGATATAACTAAATGATGTATGGTGGAATTGTGTATCTTATATAGGTCTACAAAAAAGTCCGCGATGGCATATGCCTATCTCTTAAGGATAACATACTATATTAAAAAAAGTTAGGAAATTTAAAACAACATTATATAATTAACGGCGTTTGACGTATCATGTTATGACCGTTGCCATGGTGCGTTATAATCAACTCAAATACTTATATACCGGGCGGTGCGAAGTAAATACCTATATACAACACGTACCTAGGGGCGAACCCGAGCGAAGCGAGAGTGAGTCGTTAGTTAACAACCAACTAGATGAGATTTGCCCCTATCGGCTGAAGTTATACACAAATCTTCATTATTTTTCGTTTCAACCGACTTACAAAAAGGAGATTTTTAATTCGTCTGTATCTTCTTTATTATTATTCTTTATAATTTATTATTCTTTATAATTATTTATATTTATATCTTACTAGAACTAATAATATTTTCTATGACATATACTTTCTATGAAATTGATGTTGTCCATCCATATAGGGCTTATTACGTCGACCTCATTGCATAATGCCATCATTCGATGTCCGCTGAAACGCGGTACTTCGAGGAGGTCGTGACTTATAGCTTTTCAAATACTACGGGTTCTCGATGTATAGGTAAAGTAAAAAATCTGGTTAAACCCTTAGAATTAAGATTACTTACGACTCCGGGTTTATGCTAGCGCAAGTGTAGATTTGTGTTTGGGTATTACAATTTTTTATCGGTGGGTTAGCATGTACCGGATGATCCGGATAAGTATTTTGTAGTGCGTTTAGGTGCGTTGGTTTAGTAATTGCGTTTTTTTGTCAAGCACTTTTAGGTTACAGCCCAGACTTGGGAAAATATGTTGTTTCACGCACATATCTCGGAAAGCAAGTTAAGCCGTCGGTTATGCACCATCTTAACTTTCGTCAGTCGTGAAAGTGTCGTTACATTGTATTTTTAGAGTAAAAAAAGGAGGAAATAGAGATTACACTTGTGTCCAGTGCACACTTATGCATATTTATGTGCATATTATTCATATTATATATATTGTACAATGTACATTTTACTTATTCAAAGTCAAGTTAACCGTTATTGACTTTTGTGATCACCTTAAACGATTATAATATCATCGTTTTACTCAGATTATGTGACCTACTATAATAATTACTTATAATATAATGATATAAACTTATAGTGATTAGCTTAAAATAATAATAATAATCTAACTCGTACTCGAGGTAGGGGTCGTTTGACCTCGCAGATCGAAATGTTTTACAGGCTGTGACCATCATTCGATGTTTACGAGGCACTTTTAGTAGGCGACTTGAAATAAACACTGAAAGTGAGTCGCGATGAAGGAAGTTATAAATCCTGAAACACGAAATTTTATGTAAGTGATGTTCACGAAATATTTGTTATTCGGGATAGGTTGAGAAACTTAGTTCATAACCATTTAGTCTGAGTACAGTTTGGCATTTGGCCAACCATAATGCTTGTGATAGATACACGTAATATGACGTCGATAAAACAACGATGTTGACATCCATTTCTATTGAGATAAAAGTAATATAAAAAAACAAACATCTACACATAATATAATAAAATTCTAACTTAATCGAATGCGTATTGTGTGAAAACTCTTATCGCAATGGTCATTACTATAGATTCAGAGGTTTTTAGATTTTTTTGTCTGTCTTTTTGTCTGTGATTGCATCACGAGTAAACTACTGGACAGATTTTGCCTAAATTTGGAGTAACTGCGGAAAAATCTCTTAACTAAAAAATCTCAACCTACCGTTATAACATATTGGGACGAACCCGAGCGGAACGAGGGTCAATTACTAGCTTAAAATATATGTATTGAAACTCATTTGACTAAAATATTCATAATTGCTTGTGGAAGTCTGTTTGAATACAGTATATTTCCTTTTGATTTGAATCGATCATATCGTGTTACGTAATATACTCAAAATCATATCTGGATTGTCTCTCCTCTCCTTTGAAGTATGGCTTACTTCTTAGATAAAAGCGAGAGTGTTTTTGTTACTTTATCCTTTTTTCCGGTAATGGATCAACGCAAATCCATATTTTTTGCAAAAAAAAAATAGATAATACAATTACGTTCTAAGGTACAGTAAATATTTTTTGAAAAATCTTATTACAATAGAAGCCGAATTTATAGAATTTCGAATTTGACTACAGCCTGGATGGCTGGATGCTGGATTTTGATGGTATTTAGTAGATGATGACGTTTTACTATGGGACAGTTTCTCATCTTTTAAAAATCTTTACTTACCATTGACACATACCGATGAACTCGAGCGGGGCGGGAGTGAGTCCTAATGTGTGCTGTATATTGTATAATCTCAATACATTAAATGTTGCAGTGGATATTCGTCTATTGCTAAAAGTAGCTTGGAATGTAAATTTTACAATTTTAGTCTAATTAGTATTAATAACTTGTCTAGTGAAAATCGCTAAGCGAAATACCGCGAAATCATTAAAAGCTACATTTTAGGAAATTATTTCTATAATAAAAATGGAAGACTAATTGATCTTCGTATGAGACTATTTTATTTATAATTCCCTCTTATTAGTCTGAAGTTTATGCAAAATTCTTGTTAAATTTCGCAAACAAAATTATTATTCTTACATTATTTTATCCTATTTCTAAATGAATATTTGCACATAGGAACCCTACAAACCCGCCGACAGAAAACAACATTCGCGTAAAGAAGTTATTATAAAACATTATTCTATACCGACTGAAAGAAAATTATACTTTAATTTCACAAAGTGAATAAAGTTCTCATGTAGATACTTTTTGTGCGGCACTCGAAAATAATACGCGCCCTCATACGAGTGCTTTTACAAAACTATCTCATTAGCGTGTTGACTGAGATATTAAAAGACTAAGTATTTTTCCTCTATGCACGTTATATAAAAACAAGAAATTAGTCAAGTGAAAACCTTCCTAAGGCATTAGGTTCAGTACAGACAAATTAGCTAAAAAATTTGAATTATGACGCGATTGCGATTCATGCAAAAAGTGCATAATCGTTTTTAAGTTTAGCCAGCGTTAGCCATGTATAAATGAAGTATATTCCGAAAGTTATTCTAAATGTTTAATAATAATTTATCGGTACACAAAACTTACTTAAAACAAAAATCATAAACCTCCTAGAAAATAATAAGTTCTATTCTATAGAAACCTAACAGTTTTTAGGAATAATAATTAACCTTTACCTATGCTATTCATGACTATAACCTATTTCTGTGCTAAATTTCTTTCAAATCACTTCAGTTCTGATGTTATTGAGTAACAAACATCCATCCATACATCCTCACAAATATTCACATTTATAATACGTAGGTACGATGTGAAGTATTCACTAAAATATTATTTATTTATTTATGAATTCTAAAGTGCTTTTAAGACAAACTAAGAACGCGAAGTGTTCTTTAAATAAATGTATGACATACTTTGATTTAAAAATGTGTACATTCTTAGTATTTGATGGAAATTCAGTATAGGGTCATTTAAAACTATTTGAGTGCAATATGCGAGTATTGCAGTGTATTTTTTAGCTTTCAAATTATTCATATAGAGGCCATTAGCAAAGTATGCAATTTATTTTAAAAGAACAATCTCTTTCCTAAACTTGTTGTCCGAGAGGCAATTACGAATAATTTCCTCTTAAATGAAATGTTGACATATAGCATTATATTTTACTAAGTTATTGTTGGAACATTAAAACAATTTAAAATGTGGGCTTTAATCTTTTTATTAAGACTAGTAATAAGTACTGAGCTCACTAGTAAGGATTTTTAATTTTGTAATACATTTTAAATTAAAATAGAAGTTTCGCTTCATAAAGTCAATTTACTAAATGCCTTGAGCATACGAATTTGAAATATAAAAGCAGTAACTATTTTAACCTGATTCAGGACTTGAATCCAGAACCTCCCGATTTATAGTCGTCATAGTCAGCCATAGTCAGCCTCTAGATTTACGGGATAGGATATTTCAAAATAGGGATAAACTGATAAAATTTCATCCCCTTAGATCAAGTGGCTTTTCCCGGGCGAAGATAAATTGGTCAGGACAGACAGCTTTATATATTATATAGATAATGTCTGATAGAGTTGATTTAAACTGCGGTCGTCCAATTAGTGCGCAGGCCAGTCACACCGCTGACACTCGTGTGAGATCTTATATTTTACGCTAAATTTATTTAAAATATAATTCTGTGTACCGTTCTATTAAAAAATATGTATTGAAATTATAGTAAACACAGTTAGTATCGAATAACATATCGTGTACTTAAAGCAACGTTGCTATCCTCGAATTGTTTTTAGGATTTTTTAAATCAAAATGTTGTATACAGCATACGTATTGTATTTTAATAAAATAATTATATTCTGTCAAATATTTCAACATTATTGTTGATTACTCACTCATTCGTCACGAAATATCGAAAACCGCTTGACGTATAAAAATGAAATTTGGTCGGGAGGTAGTTTATTTTTTTTTCTAATTTATTTCCATGTAAATACTAACTATGCTGTCTTTTGTTGTAGGTTTAGTAAGGATTTGCTTCCCTTATACAATTATAATTTAAATATACTTATTGACTCTGTGTTACCGACTAATCTCCTTCGTGTCTTCTCCATTCCACGTGACATTGGCGAAGTAATCTGTGCTCAACTGGCACGCTTGAAGCCATTTACAAGAGAATTGATTGAGGTAGTTTATAATTAGTAGACGTCCACTAAGGACGAATTTTGCGACAGGGCAAGATTAAGGAGGTCTACAAGCTCTCGAAAATTTGTATAAAAATCAATAATTTTTTGTGCTACAAACTTTAAAGGCAGGGATCACCTATAGACGAACACGAGCGAAGCGAGGGTGAATCGTTAGTATTACAACCAGTTTAACTTTATCTCTTATTATTATAAAAATATTTTACCCTTTGAAAAATGTATATAGTATAAACATAGTGACAAAAATACGAAGAAAAATTCATTCCTCGACAAACATGTTTACGTACAAACGTGTGCATCAAGTATTAAAACTTCAATTTATTCTTTATGACAACCATCGGGATTGAGTTATAATATAAGCAATGCATATTTATTATTTATACTTCATTTTTAAATTTTATTTTGATATCTGTTTGTTTGCAACAGAGGCTTATTCTTGCAAATATCGTAAAGTTACTAACATTTCTAGGCTACTTAGTAAAATTTTCATTGAGAACCAATATCCTATGGAAATCCCTCATTCTTCGTAAGTCCTAGTCAAAATAGGTACTAAATAATAAAAATTATACACTTACACCTGTTATAATTTTATTTATATAATGTAAATTATATAATAAGTTGGCTAAAGAATAATTACAGCAAGAAACATTAGTTTTAAGTGACAAATCGCGTAATGCTAAAGGAGTTCCTATTTTGAGATTTGAGATATAGTTTTAAATAAGTTCAGTAGAAGAGGAGATCTAGCGAGAAATCAATTAATTTATAGATTTAAAAAATGCCAATATGAAAAAAAATATGCTATTCGATTTAAACTATTAATAGGTCAATGTAAAATCTTTAAATCGGAGATGCAAGCAAAGTCTACCAGAAATCTCATCCTGTCAGTCTCTCCGAGTAACTAATTGGATTTAAAGACCGTGGTCGTCCAATTAGTAACTCCCCGACCTAAATGCCTCGTTGGTTCAGTGGCAAGGGCGGCCTCAGGTCCTGAGTTCGAGGCCCGGGTCGAGTAAAATAAAATTTAGTGATTTTGTGTATTTACTTATCTCCTTCACACATATTAGACGTTAGGTACCTCCAGGTTGTACGTGTTCATATTATAAAATATAATATCAGCTAAAGTATTACAACTTTATAACAAAATAATAATGAAGTACTAATACTTAAAGATATTATACTAAAAGAAAAATAGTGTGATACATCACTATATCACAATCATAATCGAGTAAAATGGTTACGTGATTCAATTATACCGTCAATGAGCGAAGGCAAGACCCTTTTAGGTACACATGATATTGTAGAAAGCTGTTTTGGATTGAAAATGTAATATAATACGACCTTACCTATGAAATATATATAATACAGATCAATAGATCTGAAACGGTTCTCGTCTGTAATATAGGAAGCCTTAGTATAGCGTACATCTAATATAGATGAGATACAGTAATATCAAAGCCTACTATACTATGTCCCAAGCGAGTGTATGGCACCTTGGGCTGGCTGTCAAGTCCGTTGGCCGACTATATGTCGTATAAGAACTAAGCCAAATCTGTCGTCTGTTCATTCTAATACCAAAAATCTCATTACAAATGATGATGATTATACCAAGTATTAGCGACTCATCCTCACTTCCCTTTGAGTTCGTCCCTAGTAAAAATCAAAGCAAATGTGACTCACAACTGAATTTTTTTCTTAGGATAAGAAGAAACTAATTTGCTTACTTATTTACTTTACACTATATCTGTACAAAATTTGATCCTTAAAACGGGTCTGGAGTGATTGAGTAATAAACATCCATATATCCATTTTCACACAGCTTATATAAGTTTCTTCTAAGGGTAATGTTTTACTTGAAATATATGGATATATGAGGGATTTAAAATCTATAATATATATAAATGCGAAAAACACTCACTAACTCATCACGAAATCTCGACAACCGCTAGACGCATATAGATGAAAATTGGCAGGGAGGTAGTTTATACGTAGTAGACGTCCGCTTAGAACGGATTTTGCAACAGACCCGGATTAAGGAGATGTAGGGCGCAAGTTGTATGAAAGTATTTTAATCTTTGTGCTACAAGCTTTGGCAGGGTGCACCAATAAAATAAAACAAAAGACCAAGTTTGACATTTTATTAATCATAATTTCCAGTTGTTTATTTACAGAAACAATAACTTATTGAAATAGAGGCAGTGACGATCTTTACACAACATTTATTTGGCATTACTTATGTTTATCCTAAATAATTATAAACGATAAAAACATTAAAATAATTAGTAATGTAGAGCTTTTCAATAGTGATATTGCTTTTTAAGTTCAGTTTAATTTTAAGGTATATCGACAAATTGTCTTCTACGCGGAAGGATGTAGAAATAAATGACTCACAGTGACTATCACTCATCGGGGTTTTACTGGATTTTTAATATGCAATTACTATATTAAAAAGTCGTTTTATGAACATAATTAAAGTCAATTTTTACTATCTTCAAGGTGTAAGATATATAAACGCTGGTATATTTCAATTTTGTAAAAAATAATTATTTTTAAATAACAGACCTAAAAAGTATTTTAACTGAACAGAATTAAATTATTTAAACTAAAATATTGTTATATAAGTTCGGTCAAAATTATCATTTAATGAATCAATTTAAAAAACAATCATGATTCAACATCATTTACACAAAAAATACATCCACAGCTTTGTGAAATCGGTCAAAAACAATATTTGGTTTCGTAAATTTTCGTTATCTAAAACTTACCAACAGATGGAGCCAGCTTTCAAGCTTGAAAGTTTATAATTTGAAACGTCTCCTTTCAATAACACAGATGGCGTAATAAGTTTGACGAGTTTTAACATAGCAACAAATAAATAATAATTGTAAACAATTGTAATAGTAGTAATACAAAACCATCTTATTTTTGGATATAATTGCAAAGGAAATTATTAATTTAAATAATAAACATTACATCTATACATAAAATGTTAAAACATACTTTTAAATACTTAGTTATACTTTTTTGTTTTACCCGATTCATATATTTATGAATACACCATCATATTTTTAGTTAAGATTTCAACAAGTAATTTTTATTCATAATAAAAATTACATCAAAATTCATAAAAATACATAAATTGGTTCTTAAAAAGTAATAGAAAGCGGAGAGAAAGAAAAGAAAAAATGGGTAAAAGAATAACTTTAACAGTTTCTTCGAGATTGATCTAAAAGCTCTTGAATTTCGTTTGTTATTGTTATCAATAAATAGTTCATTACAATTTGGTTATTACTATTAAAACTTTAAAACAATAGAAAATATCTACAAATACTCTTGTACTAGCTCTCCAACTCTCTACCTTACTCTATATATTATCTTCTAGTCCATATCGTACATAAATAACAAAGTTAGTTATCAAAAAAATACATTATTTTAAAATTTTCAATAATTTTGTTTTGTTTCTTTTGATTTGTTTTCAATAATGAAAATATGTTCCTAACAATATCCGAATAGGCCGCGAGTAATTCGAGTAAATATAAAACGCGCTGCGGGCGGCCGGCACGCGCGGGCTGAGCTTCCCGGCGAACAATTCTACGAGTGTACAAAATGACTTAATAGATAAGTTATAATCGTAAAAATGAAAACTATAATCATTATTTTTTTACTTTTTAGTGTGATTTTGAAACCCATTTTATATTATTTAAGTTTTTATTTCTAGATTTTTAGGGCAGATGTAAAAGTACCACGATAAGAAGAAAGTATTTTAAATATTCAGTAGCATTTTTCAGCACTCAGGGGTTGATTTTGATTGTCAAATATAAATGGGTCTAAACAATGAAATATTTAGATATTACACGTGCATCGATTTTTGATTCTTATATAAGAGTAGTATTGTTGTTCTACAGGAAGTACAAGCCGCGCTGGTGCCACCCGGAAAGTCAAATAATTAACCTAAACGCTAACTAGGTGCTAGGTAACAATTCAGTTAGTTTGCTAAGTGTTGGAGCAGTCTTATTGTCGACGTATTCATACGTGTATTGTGAAGTCCCTTCGCTCTTGCTCTTGTCGCTGTTGGTATCTGGAAATGGAAAACTAACTAAAGTTAACACATTCACTTCTATATTTTTTAATTACTTAAGATAATACGAAAAAAGTTTTTTTTTAAGTTATGTGAAATATAGGAGCTCTAGAATATAGGAGGCGGTGCAATTTGTTCAGAATAAAAAAGGAGCTGTGCAATTTGTTCAGAATAAAAAAAAATATTCTGCTAATATTTTTATTTTCCTAAAATAGAGTCATCTGTCGGTAAAGGCGAACACTTGTGAGTTGTGTTTAAAATGCACGTAGTACACTGTACTTGATTTAAGAAAAATAAAACAGATGGCGTTGTTATCGGTTATATCGCTGATCACACAATACTATACTAATGCTTTATTAAAACTATTTTTTGGAATTTAATATTAAGGGAATAAAAAAAAATTTATAGTTTTTAAATAAATATTTATCTTGTTTCTACCAACACAAGCGATAAGGTTGACTCTTGGGCATTGTCTATTCCCTAATTTTTTTGTATGATATTCTTATTTCTTAGGTGGTGTATAATGAAGTATACCTGGCGGTGGCGGGCGCGTGGTGGCGCCGCGGCCGGCGCCGCGCCTTGTCGCGCGCCGCGCCGCCGCACGACTCCGCGCTCGAGTCCGTCACTGCTCGGAACACTTCTTCTGCTATAAGAAGAATAATAGATAGTATTATATAATATATTATATTTTTTATAAAAAACACACATCCCTAACAAAATAAAAAAAAAAACGGAACTCTTATGGATTCGTCATGTCTGTCTGTTTGTCTGTCTGTTCGTCCGTATGTCACAGCTCCTATTTTTTTCAAAACTATAAGAACTATACTGTTGAAACTTGGTAAGTAGATGTATTCTGTGAACCGAATTAAGATTTTCACACAAAAATAGAAAAAAAAACAATACATTTTGAGGGTTCCCCATACTTAGAACTGAAACTCAAAAACTTTTTTTCATCAAACCCATACGTGTGGGGTATCTATGGATAGGTCTTCAAAAATAATATTGAAGTTTTTAATATCATTTTTTCTAAACTGAATAGTATGCGAGAGAGACACTTCCAAAGTGGTAAAATGTGTACCAACTCTGTCACTTCTAAAATAAGAGAATGATAAAACTAAGGGTACAGTTACACATGCTCATAACTAGCACAAAAGCATGCCACTATTGAGCAATTGCTACTTAGTAACATGTGTGTCGAAACATTGCTAATAATGAGCATGCTTATTTCGAGCATGCTCAAATTTCGACGGTCGTGCGATTTTTGGGCATGCTACTATCAAAGTCTACTGGAAAATTCACTTGGTTTTCCATTTTTCACTTGCACACTGGCAGAGAACTTGCTAGAATGTCGAATACCAAAGAACCAGCCCGTGCTTAAATAGCATGTGTGTTCAATTTATTGCGTCAGCGTTTTTAAATTATTATGTGTCAGTCAATTACATTTATAATATGTCAGTTTGAAGAGCATGCTTGTTTTAAGCATGCTAATGAGCATGACATTTTATGAGCATGTGTAACTGTACCCTTAAACAAAATATATGACGTACATTACCCTGCAAACTTCCACCGAAAATTGGTTTGAACGAGATCTAGTAAGTAGTTTTTTTTAATACGTCGTAATCCGCTACGGAACCCTTTATGGGCGAGTCCGACCCGCACTTGTTTAATTTTTTGTATATTTCGGTGTTACCCTTGGCGGAGGCGAGCGGCACGCGGTAGGCGGCGGAGCTGCACTCCGCGCACGGCGACCCGCTCGAGTCCGAGTCCGACTCCGCGCGCCGCACCATCAGCGTCATCGCGCGCGACAGCGTGTACTCGTCTGTAGCAGAAACCAATTTAAATGCAAAGTTTGAATCTAAGTTCCGAAAAGATATACCTCATAATTAATATTGTTAACTAATAGACTATACAATACCAAATAACAATTTTGTTGAAGGAAATCATTTTAATCTGGCTGACTTTTTTTGTAGCATTCTATTAGTTTAGTCCTTTTGACATGTTAATACGGTTTTGCCAAAATACGACACCTTCTTGAAAGCAGGCTCAAAACATCTTTGGCCAAGACTGTGTAGTTCTGTAGATATTTCACTTCTTACGGAAATTAGTAAAGTCTGTGTCCGACATTCAGTAGATAAGTAATAATGTAAGAGACATTTTCTTCATCGTATTAGAAAGTGGGAATCATGTCAAAAATATTTCACATATGGAAATGCTAAAGATATGTTGCTAAAGACTTGATTTAAACCAGCGTGCGTAGATATTCAAGTGTGTCACCGATGGACTACTACTGTACTGTTTCTTTAAATTAATCTATTAAACATAATATTGTGTATAGTGTATTAAATATAAGATAGCAGTAACCTGTATGCGCGGGAGATCGATGCGAGTGCGCGCGCGGCGGCGCGGCGGCGAGCGGCGCGGGCTCGGCGCGCCCGAACGTGCGCAGGGTGTTGCCGCCTGCCTCGCAGCCCACGCCCACGCCCGCTCCCACGCCCGCGCCCGGCGCCGCGCCCACGCTCGCGCCCGTCGACCCGCCCGACATGCTGAACGTTGCGTATGGACTTATCTCGTACATTTCTGTGGGAAAAATGATTCTAGAGCTAAAATTACGTTTGATACTTAAACTAGTAACTAAGTAGTCACCAGTACCTTAATGTGGGTAATTTATAAAATTATAAAATAAAAAAAAATAAAATCATACAGTATTATTTTACACGCTTGAGGATAATCTCTTATAATCTACGGTGCAACCGTACATATTGCAACATATTGCAACTCATCATTTCACACGACACGCGCATTCATTATTATATTTTATTCAAAAAAATCAGTTCAGTTCGCGTATCGCTAGAAAGTAAGCCGAGCGTGCTCACTATTACCTATCAAGTGGTAATTTTAGCATTCGTTAGTTATTAATCTAATAGTGTATTAGGTTAGCAAGAATCGGTACAAATAATTACAGTTTATATTTTTACTTAAAATAAATAATATACGCATTACGCATACCTTGTTGTTCTTTTTTATTTGGATGTTTTATTGGCGAGGAAGTGTACACTTGCTGGCAATTTCTTCTATTGTCACGTTTTTCTATGGATTTGTCCTCTTCAGAAACTCCACTCTGTTCGTACCCTTTTCTGAAGCACGATCTTCTTGTACTAAATCGTAATACATATTTTATTAACATATTATATTTTAAAACTGGTTATTTATGTGTAGTTATATATTACTTTTTATGGAAACACAGGAAACCTGTATAACTAGGACATATAACTAATTTTCAGAACATTATGTATGTGAAGTCCACTAATTTAGCCAGAAGAAAAAGAAGAAGAATAGCTTAGCTTAGCTATGGTTTGTTCCTCCTTACAAATTATTGTCCATGCGAAGGAGGCATATGTCCAGCAGTGGGACGCTAAAAACCTAATGAGAAGTGCATGACAATTTGAAAATTAATAAGATTAATATACGCACCTCCTCTTATAAGCGACCCCGGCAAGTACGAGCAGCGCCAACGCTGCGGCGGCCGCCGCTGCCAGCAACACCGCGCCACCCGCCGGGCTCGCCTCCTCGCCGCCCGCCGGGAACTGCGCCGGCGCCGATATACGCTCTATGGGTAAATATGCTTTATTTTGAAGTGAAACTTCTTATGCGACTTCCAACAAGGTTGCGTTAAGCGTTTAACGCTCTACCTTGGGGTTTTAAGTGTCGGAAATCTAAAGCTTTAGATTAGTATAAAATATAAACGAGTACCAGTACAAGTACCAGGCACTCAGAGACGGGGTAGAGGTAGCGCCACCACCCCTCAGACGGGCAAGATGCGCAGGTCGGGGGTCTCGCCCACCGCAAGTCGGGGATTTTTAATGTGACGTTATGTGTAGCAAAAGTATTACAATATACAGCCTAACTTATGACGTGGCTGCTCATACTGGTGATCGTGAGGAATTGTTTTAGAAGTGAAATTACAATATCATTAGTATTTATACAGTGTGGAAACAGTGAGTTAAATTTATGGATAAAGAAGTTTCTCTTCTGACATATTGTGTACTTTGTACGCATGCAGTTATTTTTTATATTATGTTTTATGATTTACTAAAAAAATGTTGCGTTTCTATTAAAACAAGATAATTGCATTTATACCATTTTTATCGTTGTAATAATTTTGCTTAATTAAATGGGGGATGGTGTTGCTCGCGTCCGTAGGAATTACCACCTGTCCTAGGCCACCCTACACGTGTCCCCCGGGTGGTGCCAAACGAGCAACAACGCCGAGTCACAGGCGGCGGTCAATTAACCTGTTGAGGCCCCAGCGGACCTAGGGAAGTTAAATGCCCCCTAAAATAGCTGCAATACTGCCTTGGGAAAGCGGTATGCGTGTTTTCTCCCAACCCCTCTTTTTATGGAAATGTCAAATAACGAAAGAGATAGTACGTCATGCGACCCGGCTAACACCCGGCGCTCTCTGGTATCCGGGCCGGAGAGTGTGAAATTGGCTACCGAAGACTTAATGGAAGTAGGCGACCAGGCTTCCATTACAGTGAATGCTACTGGCAGCAAAAAACTCATTCAACAGACCTTTCACCGCAGTCTGTTTATTACAAGGCCTAGAAGCAATTCCTTGGGAAGTAAACCCTCAGAAAGCCTACAAACTGTGGTAGAACCACTGAGAGATACGCCCACGCAAAATGCACTAAGCCACCAAGGAACTGTATGCCCCCCATCTTGGCAGAGAGTTCCAGTCACTAGAAATCCGAAACGGAAAAAAATCAGCGACTCCCCTGAGAATATAACCACCAGCAACATGTTCAGCCAATTACCAGTTGACCCTACAGAGGAACCCACTACAACCAAGAAACCAGTGGAAAAAAAACCTAGCAAGCCTCCACCCATAATATTATACGGCATAGAAGATATTAACAAATTAACTGAACTCGTAGAAACTGTTGCAGATAAAAACTCATTCACGTATCGGATTACGAACAGAAATCAAATGAGAATCAACACGCTAGATATGGAGGCCTATAAAAGAATCATCACCAAATTCCGTGAAAGTGGCCTAATTGGTCACACATTCAACAAAAAGGAAGAACGACTCTGCCGCATCGTTATTAAAAATCTTCACCACACAACACCTAAAAATGAAATAAAGGAAGAAATTGAAAAAACTGGAAACACTGTAGTCGGGGAAATTATCAACTCAAGGTATGGTCCAGAGAAAAAACCTACCTCCACATTCTTTGTAAATCTCCTACCTAGCCAGAACAATAAGGCAGCTAAAGAAATCAAATATATATACTATCAATCTGTGACCATAGAGGATCCTAAGAAGAAAAAATCTATCGTACAGTGCCAACGGTGCCAGCAATATGGGCATACAAAGAATTACTGCATGAGACCTTTCCGTTGCGTAAAATGCGCGCAGGCACATAAAACCTCTGATTGTCCAAAGCGTGATAGAAATACACCAGCCCAATGTGCACTTTGCCAAGGTTCCCACCCAGCAAACTATAAGGGTTGCGAGGTTTATAGAGAAATATTAGCTAGAAAAATTAACAAATACGGTCATCGAAGAGCTGATAAACGTTCCACTGCAAAAGAAAACACAAACCACGATATAAACCCTCGAAGAAATACTCTCCAACAATCTTCCTCCATTGATAGAGAAAACGAACCACTCTCATACGCCAAAGCTGTTAGAAACGTACCAGACAAACTGACCTTAGAAAACGCCATACCTGATGTAAACCAAAACCTAACAGTACTAGAAACTCTCCTCACCAAACAAAACGAGAAATTTGATTTAATCTTACAACAAATGAGTACTCTAATGAGCCTCATGACTACGCTCATAACCAAATTACAAGGTTAATAGGTCTTGGGCTAAGACTAGCGACTTGGAACATAAATGGACTCTCACCGAATAAAGATGAGCTTGAAATACTAATGATCGAGCACAAACTAGACATAGTCCTAATATCCGAAGCACACTGTACAGATAAAACCACTGTCAAAATCAAAGGGTACCAGATATATACTACAACCCACCCTGACGGCACAGGACATGCAGGATCAGCAATAATTATTCGGGAAAAAATAAAACACCATCTACTGCCTGAATATAAAACCGCTCAAATACAGGCAACTACAGTCGCAATACAAGACAGATGCGGATACTTTAATGTCTCAGCTGTGTACTGTCCACCAAAACATCGAATAGACTCCGACCTTTTCTCTCACTTCTTCTCAAGCCTAGGCAATCGATTCTTAGTAGGAGGCGATTGGAACTCCAAACATGTTCATTGGGGTTCCAGACTAATTACAACAAGAGGAAGACAACTAAAGTTGAGCGTTGATATGAATCACCTAAGTACAATTGCGCCATCAGAACCTACCAACTGGCCAGCCGATCATAATCGAATCTCAGACATACTTGACTTCTTCATAGCAAAAGGACTCTCCAAGCAGTACATGAAGATTGAGTCATGTGCTGATGGGTCATCTGATCACACCCCAGTCTTACTAACGATCAGTTCGACTATAATTGAAATTGAGAGACCCACAACACTATACAACCAGCACACTGATTGGTCTTCTTTTAGGGAACACATAGAAGAAAACCTCAATCTAAATATAAGACTTAAAGAAGCGGAGGAAATTGAAGCAGCAGTAGTACAATTCACAAATCACATACAAGTTGCCGCGTGGAGAAGCACGCCTACTACTGAACATAAAAACCAGTTCAAAAATATACCATTGGGAATAAAGATCATGATCCAGGAGAAACGTAGACTACGCAGAGTTTGGCAGCTGAGCCGACATCCGCAAGACAAGGCTGACCTTAACAAAGCCATTGTAGAATTGAAGGCAGCTATAAAAGTTACTTAACAATGCAAGCAAAGTTAGAGTCTCTAACAGCTACTAAAGCCAGTAACTACTCGCTCTGGAAAATCACCCGATCTTGTGACAGACCCAACGTACCAAAAGCCCCAATAAAAAAGGATAACGACTGGGCTAGAACAAGCCAGGAAAAAGCGGACTTGTTTGCAGATTATCTAAAAAGCGTGTTTAAACCGAATCCAACACTAGATAATTCAACGGAAGAGTATGTTGATCTCATTCTAAAACAAGACCTTCAAATGGACCTTCCTCCTAGACCTGTGTCGCCCACCGAAGTCATAAGAACGATTAAACAGTTGGACAGTAAGAAGGCACCCGGTTACGACCTGATCACTAAAGAAGTATTGTTGGAACTACCGAGAAAGGCTATTGTCTTCATCACCATCATCTTTAACGCTATGTTACGAATAGGGTACTTCCCAAGTGCGTGGAAAGTCTCGGAAATCATCATGATCTACAAGGATGGCAAATTAATGACCGAAAAAACATCCTATCGACCAATCAGCCTATTACCTACTCTATCCAAGGTACTGGAGAAGACAATACTTCGTAGAATTATGCCAAGCCTCTTGGAGCGCAAAGTGATACCAGATCACCAATTCGGCTTTAGAGAACGTCATGGCACAGTGGAACAGGCCCACAGAGTATGCGACGCCATAAGGAAGTCCTTAGAACAAAGGGAATACTGCTCGTCAGTGTTCTTAGATATCCAGCAGGCTTTCGACAAGGTCTGGCACAAAGGCCTACTATGTAAGATCAAGCAGAATATTTCCCACTCATACTTCCCTATATTCAAATCTTACCTCGAAGATCGGATATTTTATGTTAAAGAAGGAGACGCCACTTCTGAGTTCCAAGAGATTGACGCCGGGGTGCCACAAGGATCTGTTCTCGGCCCCATGCTCTATACATTGTATACTGCTGACCTACCGGTAACGCCGGGGACAACTACAGCCACGTTTGCAGACGATACAGCTATATTAGCAAGCAATAAAGATCCAGGACTGGCATCAGAAACCTTGCAGAAGGGTCTTAACAAAGTGAATGTGTGGCTGCAAAAATGGAAAATAAGGGCTAGTGCCGCAAAGTCAGTACAGGTAACATTCACCCTTAAAAAAGGAGACTGCCCACCGGTAAAGATGGGCCAATGTACTCTACCCCACAGTGACCATGTAAGATACCTTGGCCTACACATTGATCGTCGACTAACCTGGAGGCACCATATCGAATGTAAGAAGCAGGAGCTTCAGCTAAAGTACAACAGCCTATACTGGATGTTAGGAAGGAACTCAAGACTCTCTTTGGACAACAAACTGCTTATATATAAAGTCATCCTAAAGCCTATTTGGACATATGGTCTGCAACTATGGGGCAGCGCAAGCGATTCCAACATAAATATACTCCAGCGCCAACAGAACAAGATCCTAAGAGCAATTGCAAAGGTACCACGCTACATAACCAACAACGAAGTTCACGAACACCTCGGAATGAGAACAATCAAGGAGGAAATTCGGAGTTTGGCAGCTAAATACAAAGAGCGGTTAATCCATCACCCTAATGAACTCGCTCGCCAACTCCTCATGGACCAGTATGTGAGACGACTAAAGCGTCATCATATCCTAGAGCTAGAAGACCGACAGTAGCTCTAGGCCGTAGATGAGTAGATGCTTCCAATGGGAAGCCACTCCGCATGACAGCATCACAGAACAGATTTGCTCATAGCCTTAGGGCTGATTGCAAATACACGCAGAAAAAAAAAAAAAAAAAAAAAAAAATTAAAGCGAAATTTTCATTTATTTAACAACGTAACTAACATATTTTTTTTAGTTTTTATGCGCTGAAAGTTTTAAATACATCTAAAACCATCTTTTCTTAATTAAGGTTATAGTGATGGTGAATATTAAGAGTATTGTTTAATTACAGGATGCAATTTTTAAACTAAGTACGAACTATTATACATTCTCTATATTTCATTATAAGAAAAAGAAAATATTGAAAAAAAGTCTTTCTAAAATATTTTTGTTTCTATTTTATTAATAAAATATCCTACCTCCATCTTCAGTCAATGTAGAGAAATAATAAGTAGCAGTGGTGCTACCAGCAGTACTCAGCGCCACCACTTTCAGATGGTACCACGTGGCGGGGGTCAGGTCGCACATGCTCCATGGATGGATATCCAGCAACACTGTTTCTGATCTCCACACGGTTTCTTCGAAACTCTTGATGGAGACCACGAAATGTATGAGAGGACAACCATTGCTATCCCATGTGAGAAGATTTAGACGAACGCAGGTACTGTTACTTGATATAAGATGTTTTTCTACCGCTGGTTTTGATACTGTAATAAATATATCATAATTAAGGTAACATTAACAATTTTTTACAACTTATTCTAATTTATTATTTTAATCAATCATAAAATGGCTGTAAAAATACCTAGGATTTATAATTTATTCTTTTATAATTATATAAGTTGTCTCTGAATCTCTAAGCCCTTTACCTTACGCGAAAACACAATATTACTCCAATTTATATTTATGCAGAAAAAAAATATCTCACATCCACCACTAGTAGAAGCAGTGAGCAGGTCGCTGGGCGGCGAGGCGCCGGCCGCGTTGTGCGCGACGAGGCGCAGCGAGTAGGCGGCGCCGCAGCGCAGCCGCCGCAGCGCCCACGCGCGCGCCGCGCCCGGCACCCGCGCCTGCTGCGGCGCGGCGGGCCCCAGCGCGTACTCCAACGTGAAGCCTGGAATATGTTTTTTACTTGGTTTATCATTGAGTGCATATTTTTTTTTATTGACATGATATTTTGGACTTTTATCAAAACCTTGGTATCTACTGTTAGTTTTAATTAGTCAAAGGAAATTATCTTATTTTATTTTGGACATTTGCTTTTGTTTTTGCTTATATACTTCTTTGATTGTTTTAAAAGATCCTAAAGATCATATTTTGAATTAATACGTGTGAGCGTATTGTATTTCTGGTTCAGTTAAGTCGAATAGTGTATGAAAGCGATCCTCTATTACTCTGCAGTGATATTTACTTTAAAGTTTATGTGAATAAGTTTAAAATATAGGCTACTGTTTTAATCGTCTTGAGACGTTACATTTACGTTCGTCTCTAAAAGTTTTGTCAGTAACATCAAAAAATGTTTGAGCACATACTGTGAGCGTCGCTAGCGTCCCAGGCCAGCGTGAGCGCGGCGGGCGCGGCGGCGGCGAGGCGCAGGCGCGGGCGCGCGGGCGCCGGCGCCACGCGCAGCTCCCACACGCCGCGCTCCTCGCCCCACGGGTTGCGCACCACGCACGTGTAGTTGTCCGACATGCTTGCCTCTAACTCTGGAATAGTGTGATTGTGGTAACTTAATTAGTCACTTTGTGTTTATAAAGCGAAAGAGAAACTTAATATCTTTGAATGATTAACAAAACAAACTTTAAACTCAAGCCGCTATACCAACCAACCAACCAACTTTGATGAAACTTGTAAACTTGTGGAAGTAAAAAAGGCAATGAATAATTGTTATATAGCGATATTTTACATATTTGAACCCCGTAAAGGAATAAGCACAGTTTATGTAAAAGTTCAATTAAAAATGGTGTAACTCACTGGGTATAACCAGGCGGTGTCCCTCCAGGCGCAGGCGCGCGTCGGCGGCGGGCGGCGGCGGCAGGCGGCGGGCCCACGCGCGCGCCGGCGCCGGGCGCCCCGCCGCGCCGCACGCCAGCGCCGCGCGCGCGCCCGCCGGCAGCGACACCGCGCGGGGGAACGACCAGATCTTGGCTGCGGCTGGTCATTACTCATTTAGATATTATGCAAGCAAAAATTTTATTATCATCTCTAATGTTTACTATTGGCTACTCATGGGTGGATTTCGACTGATATGTAATAGTGACCTCTTAAAAGTCCTCTACGTGTTGGACCTCCTAAGCTTTTCGAAAGGACTAGGCTTCCTTGAGCCCGCCAAACCCGAAGGGATTCAAAATAAATAATAATCATTTGACGACACGTTTGGCCCAAGGAGTAACCCTACTATGCCTGATGGGCTACTAGGCATTTGTATGTCATGAATGATTGTTTGTACTTCAGTCATATGTGGTTATTTTTATAATATGTATGTATTTAAAGTTATATATTTTAGTGTATCAGTTATCTGGTATCCATAACAAAAGTATTATTATTCGTGTTTGTATTCAGGCCTTTTTAACGTCCCACTGCTGGGCACGGCCCTCCCTTCAATAGAGGGGGTCAGGCCATAGTCCACCGCGCTGGCCTAATGCGTGTTGCCGAACTTCAAATATCTTTCAAAATCTTGCTAGATTCTCTCATACATGCAGGTTTCCTCACGATGTTTTTCTTCACCTTACGAAAAGTGGTGATCATGATAGAAAATACTCGCACATGAAAATATCAGAGGTGGGAGACCCGGATTCGAACCCGCATCACTGGTTATCTAAGCGAGAGCGTTACCACTAGGCTAGCACTATCTTCTTTTTTGTATTCGTGTTTATCACTTGTTAATTATTATGAAATAGTTTTGAAATAAATATAATTACAAAATGTAAAGACTACCTCTAGAATTGGGTTTCCTGGCGACGATGGCGCTCATCTCCCCCTCGCCGGCCGCCGTCGCCGCCGTCACCCAGAAGTCGTACAGCTGGTGTTCTTGCAGACCATGTATTTCTAGCATTTGCTCTTCATCTGTCTGTGGCACCATTACGTGGGAATGTTGACCTGTTCTTTATAATTAAAAAAATAATTAATAGATTTTTTGTTTAAAACTAACATAGATATAAATAAATGTAATAAAGCTAAGCATACGATTATACTAGTGACCAATTTAATTGTTTTGAATAATTTATAATTTTACGAATATTCTCATACATTCACAAATATAAGTTATTTTTGTATAATACGTTCATAAATATAGCTTTCTATCTTCTTCCATAATTTCTCTCTCTTTTGGTGGAAGCCGTATCAAAATTCGCATAGTGGTTTTTAGACAAGCTCGAATGAACACGCTCGAGTGCGGCGTTCCAATCAAATAATTTATTTTTTTATACCAACCTCTGTGGTCTACTGTACACTGTATAGTGCCTAATTTTGCCATTCTTCTGTATCGGAGCGAGCCAACTGACTATAACCGACTCTTCAGAGTTAGGTATTGCTTTAATATCTGCTGGTGGACCTGGAACTGTAAAATACATATATAATTAATAATAACTATTTTTCTTTGGTACAGAATCACCTTACATTAGTTATATTTTCTGTGTAAGTTTCAGTAAAAGGTTGAGGATGTAAATAAAACTAACTGTCATAGTTGTCTGGCGGCTAGCACGTAGGGCTATAGCCGGGGTTAGACCGCCAGGTGAAGGCAAGTTTAAGTAAGTAAATCTTATTTTCTTCTTTTACTCTATTCTTGGCGATGATTTGCCAGTCTTCTTGAAAGGAATTCAGATTATCTATTCACCTGTTTCTAGGTCCTATATCGTAGTGTCCCATAACTTAAAAGTTTGGGGTCAAGGCAAATTATTGTAAAGAAATTCTAAGTAATAGCCCAGATTTAGGAAGTTGATATTTAACTCCCTTACTTCGAGAATGTGTAAACTTGTAAAGCTGTTGATCATGCGCCCAATCTCTCACTGATCAATTATATTACAGGAATAGAGAGTGCATTTGTATCTGCGCGTACACATGAGCACTACAACATCTCTTGCGCAGTAAGGTATCACTCACCATCGTCGAGGGTGGCGCAGTACAGCCGCGCGGGCGGGCCGAGGCCGGCGGCGGTGCGCGCCGCCACCGCCACGGAGTAGTTGCCGGCGCGCAGCGCGCCCAGCTGCGCCTCCGCGCCGCTCGCGCGCCGCCGCTCCCACGCCGCGGCAGGGTGGTCCGCTTCCTAGAAATTTTACTGTATTATAAGTAAATATTTAATAATAATACGAAAACTAGCCTAAGCTTTTTCTTAATATTCCGATTTAGACTTAAAATAAATCAAAATACAATCTATTCAAAAAGTTTTTTGTTCGGCATTTTTAGCATTTAATAAAACGTCTGTATTTAAACCTGTGAGGAAGCTACCACTGTTCTGTTGAGAAGAGCCGGCGAGAAACTCTGCTTCAATTGGGAACATACATATCGTGTAATTAGAATAATAAATATAATATTCCTTTAAGCCATAGAACAGAGAACATAGAAATATTATCTACAAATCTATCTCATGTTAAAGATGTGCTCAGAATGCTTATTTTGATTTATTATTATTTTTGTCACACACCACATTTACTTTGAAATTACGATAGCAAATATCTAAAAAGCCCACATTTACATCATAAAAGTTTAATATCTTAGATATAAGCTTGATGCATCAGATATCTCACTTGGTACATAATTTCGTATCCCAGCAGCAGGCCGCCGCGCGCGTCCGGCGGCGGTGGCTCCCACCACACGCGCAGCGACTGCGCGGAGAGCGCCTCGCACCGCACGTGCTGCGGCGGGGCTTCCGGTACTGCGGTAACATTATATATTATACATTTAGTTTTTAGATACTTGACTGTGTGTTATCTTTGCCTATTTTAACTATACATACATTTACAATCTTTCACATTGTAATAATTAATAACCGACCGATCTATACTGTATAATATATAACACATGTTATATATACAGTAAGTCATAAAGGTTGTTCTATAGTTATAGCAGACAATACTTATCCACAAAATTACAAAATAATTTCAAAATTGCAAAAAAATACCAATATAATAAAATTTGTTTATTTGTTAACTTATTATATAGCAATAGCGAAGGAAAGCTCACCATCTTCCAGCGCGGCGGCCTGCAGCGGCGCGGCGGGCCCGGCGCCGGCGGCGGTGAAGGCGCGCAGGCGCAGGGCGGCGCGCGCGCGCGGCCGCAGCGCCAGGCGCGCCGCCGCCGCGCGCCAGCCCGGCACCGTCAGCGCCAGCGACACGTTGTCGCTGCGCCACCACAGCGCGTAGCCCAGCAGCTCGCCGTTCCACGACTCTTGCGATGGCGGCTGGAATTGTATGGCATTACATTAGTAATATCCACTGACAATTCAACAAATAGACTCCGCTTTCATTAATTTTAGTACGTAAACAAAATCGCCAAAACGTGGCGGGGTGCAGGGGAGGAAGGCTATTTTTCATTGGATCGTTCAAACACATTTCGAACAGTTTACACGTGCTAATGACAAAGCGAGATAATGTTATGTTAATTTATCTACGAAAGAAAGGGACGTAAAGGGGTGGGGCCGGCTGTTATGCAGTGTCACTGCCAAAGCTTGGCGAACGCATGTAAAGCGTCGTCTATAGGTTGAATTGTCTGTGGTAATATCTGATTGGAAATAACAAAGTATAATACTTTAAATTAGAAAAATCGCTAAAGCAGAAAAATCAAAAAAAATCTATTACTGTCAAAATATTAGACTCCCATTTAACAAACAAGTTTACTAAGTAAAGCGTGCGGTATACAATTTCTTTCTTGTTGTGCACAACAGAACAGTTACCTGCCACTTTACTAACAACTCCCCCGGCGCGTCTGCTTCCACTTCAACATTCCGAGGAGGCTCAGAAGGGGCTAAAAAAACAAATATTACAATATTCTTAATATACGACGAAAACAATACAATTCATAACCTTAACAGTAACTTTACAGTGTTAAGAAATTATCGATAAAAAAACACCTAAAACAATTTAAACTATTTTTTTAATCAATTCACGAATTACTACAACACTTTTAACAGTGGTAAAATATCTGGAAATCAAACAAATTAGTAGTGAGTGGTACACTCACGTTCTTCCAAGGTCTGTACAATGACTGACTCGGAGTAATCGCTGTCGCCGATGTCGTTGACGGCGGCGAGGCGCACGGCGTAGGCGGTGGCGGGGCGCAGTCCCTCCACGCGGTACTCCAGCACCGTGTCGCCCTCTCCCTCCGGCTCACCCTCAGCCGCATCCTCTAGTCGCGCGCCCGGAGACTCTTGCCTGGGTATTAAATATTTTATAGCATAACAAAAATATAAATAGTCATATGTAAAAAAAATAGTCTGATATACCTTTGTATAAGTAAATCAGGCGACAGGTCCCTCGTGGGCGCGTCGGCCCAGTCGGCGGCGCGGCGCGCGTCGCCCACCACGCGGTACTGCAGGCGGTACGCGCGCAGCCGCGCGTTGCCGTCGTAGCCGCGCCGCCACGCGAGGTGCGCCGCGCGGCCCTCTCTGCGGACTACGGTTAGACCTCGCGGTGCTTCGGGGAATTCTGGTACAAGGAAAGTTAATAGCTAATATATACAATGTCAATATACCTACTAGCTATGGTAATCATGCAATGCTCGTAAACGAATGCTGTAGTTTTATATCTGATTAATGTATTAATTGATACAAAATAAAAACTTATACTACTTCATTAACAAAAAACTAATTTATATATTACCCTGTACAGCAAGATATATAAGAAGTTCGTCTCGTCCATAGGCGTTCTCAGCACGGCAGCGGTACACGCCAGAGTCGCGGCGCTGCGCGTGCGCAATGTTCAGAGTCGAGCTCGCGCCGTTCTCTGATCGTTTTTCTGATACGGATATTCTATATAAAAGTTATAAATAAGTGAGACTCGAGAAGTAGGGGCAAGCAAGGGCGTAGCCAGGATTTTGTTTAGGGGGGGGGCAGGCTAGACAAACCAAGAATATAATCTAAGGTAAATGCTTATAATAAAACAGTAGCTCAGAAGAGAATCTGTAAATAAAATATTTTTTTAAAACAGTGACCGTAACATAATATTTTGTATTGAATATAGACCTCGAAAAAGTCGTTTTAAAAATTTATGTCTGATTGCCTGTATGCCTGTCTATTTGAATGTTATTGTTTAATTCAAAAATCACTGCACGGATTTTAATCAAATTTTGTGACGTGATTACTTATTATTGGGGTCGTGACTTAGACTTATACTTTTTATTGCAGAAAAATATTTCATTTCCACTGGAAAACAAAATAATTAGTTCATTTGAGTGGTCTTAAGTACCTAGCGCTGGCTAAATCTTGAGAGATATATCAAAACTATATAGTAGGAAATTGTGGGTATTAAGAAGTCCGACAGAAATGTCTAAAATATCAAATATCCTCTCCTATCTCCTCTCCGCAATACCTATTTTTATCAGTAGATATAAAAACAGTAACTTAGCATATAGATGTACGCGTTTCAGGCAAAAAGTTCTGTACTGATTTGAAGTAAATTTTGTACAGTTGATAACTTGATACGTATATACACGATACAACATTAATTAAAATACCTTTTATTGAAGTAAAATCTTTAATTCATACGTTAAAACACAATAACTGGTTCTATTGAACGATAAGGATAAGGGCAACAAATATGGCTAACTCTACTAAAACGTAAAAGATTATATCAAAATTATGTATTAATTTAGAATATTCTGTATGGTTTTGTAAGACCTACCGAAAAGTTTGAAATAGTAAGTCTATGTCTCAACAGGAAAACACAATAGCTGGTTGTATACAGTTAACAGTAGTCTTCATAAAAGAGGGTGGACCTTTAAATGAGGAATGATTCGTTGTTACACAACAAGTAATAGCATAAAGCCAAAATATTTTTAGTACTACGGGAGCAAAGATGCGGGCCCGCTAGTAATATATAAGATAAAACAAAATTATAAATTTAAAAACCTCTGAGACAAAATAATAGTAATAAAGAAGATTATTTCTTATGTACATTATTCTTCTAGTCGAGCCCTTTCATTTGATACCCATATTGAGGAAGTTGTGAAAAAAATATGTAAATCGTCATTTTGTGGTGGCGATCTACTTTTGATTTTTACCAAACATAGCTAAAAACACTTCCGACTAATTCACATTTCAAATGAAAAAAAAACAAAATCAAAATCAAATTCGCTAGGGAGCTACGATGCCACAGACAGACACAAACACAGACATGTCAAACTTATAACAACCTGTCGTTTTTGCGTCGGGGGTAAGTAAAAAACAAAATATCTATCAGTGAATTTATTATACACTAGCGACTCGCCCTCGTTTCGCTCGGGCCTTATATTCCCGATTTACGAGATTAGATTCCCTAAGAATGAAGAAGGATGAAGACGACACCCGAGAACATGTCGTGGGACTTCTATTATCGGATGTGGCGAAAAGAGGCCATCTGGACTGGAAACCGATCTCAGAACGAATCATAACAGTACATCTGGCAGGAAGAAGATCTACTGATCTATTATTACTGTACCAAAAAAGGGGGAACTCAGTCAATGCTGTAACTGGAGAGGTATTTTTCTTTCGGACTTTGCTTTTGGTCACGTCCAAAGTGCTCTGGAAAGTCATTTTAGATAGACTCTCGTAGGCCGTCAACCCCTTCATACGCAGAGAGCAAGCAGGATTTCAATTTTCAGCCCAATCGATCGTGTGCAAATCAGATCAACATCCTTTGTATCATACTAGAACGGGCAACAGAATGGCAAAGGGAGATAGTATCTCACTTTTGTAGATTTTGAAAAGGCCTTTGATACGGGTGAGGTGGGCCAGCATCTGGCCTCCATTGCGCAAAATTGGTGTTCGGTCAGTAACCGAGCATTTATGTTGTACTCAGCAGAAAATACTAAATTAGGCCAACGCCGTGCATTTTATTTCAGTGCATATTTTATCGTGTATTTGATCGGATGCGCTCATTAACATTTAAATAACATTTTTTAATAAACATTTTGAACCTTTAGTTCTTTCTAATTTAACATTTAAATAAAACATTTCGCTAAGGCTCAAGCATCCTACATTTTGGTCCTTCGAGCAAAAACCTCGCGCGTGTTAAAATATTCGTGGGTGAGGTGAACAGAGAACTTTGGAGAACAGTCAGTGCTTGAACTTAGTGAATAAACATTAACAAAGTCGCAGAGTCGGGCTACTATTCGTTGTAATCCGAAAACAAAAGTGGTGATATACTCGGCGTACTGGTTAAGTGACGTCAGCTGCTGCAGAAAACAAGTAAGATCGTTTCATTTTATTTTTTTTCGTAATGGAAGACTACGTAAGCATTGTCGAATCTCAAAACGAGATTATGGGTGCAATGGAAAAGTTGCTTACTAATTTTAAAAAAGAATCATCGGAGCGTAAAACTCCGTCTAACATAAAACGTCGTTTAGAAACTCTCGAGGCATATTGGAAAGAATTTCTAGAAAATGATAACAAATTAGAAAAAATACCAGAAAAAACGAACTATCCGTATTTTACGGAGAATTATTATCAACAAACATTACGGTTTTATACTGAAACAAAAAATTATTTAGAAAAGTTTGCACAACAAGGAAAACAGAGAAAATAATTAACATAACAAGAATTATTATTGTAAAGTGACTCATAAAAGGCTCATTTCGGAGGACATAGAGGTACACGCAGGCGTAAGACAGGGTTTCACCACTTCTCTTTCTTGTCGTTCTAGATGGTATTCTGCATAATGCCACGGCATTGAATGAGGTATAATCAAGTTCTTAGAAGACTTGGTCTCTTGAGCCACACTAGCACATGCAGGCCAAATTGAACGACTTACGAAAGGAGGCAGCTAGCACGGGGCTCAAAGTAAATATAAGGAAGACACGGGAAATGAGGAGCAGAGAAACGAGTACACTCCCGTTGGTGATCGGCACAGAGGCAGTGGAACTCGTCCATAAATGCACATACCTATCGAGGTATCGAGCTGCGTGTCAGAAACAGGACAAACCGAAGAGGACATCACTTCGAGAATCGCCAAAGCACGAGCAACCTTCGCACAACTTAGACCCGTATGGCTCTCACACAATACTATGTATTGAAAAAAAGTAGTCAACGTTAATCTCAGCCATGTTTTAAAACGACGTAACGACGTTTTGCACGTATAAAAGCAAATCTAGAATCAACCATTCATAGTGCAATCTTATAAAATTCGCCTGTCAATAGAATCAACGTTGTTTTTATTTATTAATATGCAACCTACGTAATATTACTTTATGGTTTGTGAGCATTCCTGCATCTTCTAGGGGGGGGGGGCAGCTGCCCCCCCCTGCCCGTACCTGGCTACGCCCATGGGGGCAAGAAAGCTAGCCACATTCACCCGTTGAATGGCAATTACCTACCAATCTATGGCAAGTATCAATCAAACCAAAAAAAGCAATACAAACTGAGCCAAACGAATATCTTCCATAAATTATGATAAAATATTCCATTAGATAGATAAGTATAAGCAATTTTGTTTAAAATACCATAAAACAAAAGTTCTAAAGATATTTATAAATAATTATTTGAATTTATAGAATTGAACCATAAACAAGTAATATTTTAAATATTAAGTGAGAATTTCATTGTACCTGTACGTGGAGAGGTCGAGGCGCTGCGTGTTGTGCGTCCAGTGCAGCTGTATGGGCGGGTCGCCGCGCGCCGCGCACGCCAGCGCCGCGCCCGCCGTGCGCCGCACCGACGTGTTGCGCGACGAGAACTCGAAATGCGCTGGTTCTACGTGCATGAGGAAATATTAAACCAAAAATTGTTTAAATATATAGTATAATATCTATATCAATTAATATTATAAAGACGAAAGATTTGTATTTTGTATTTTTGTATGTAACGAATAAACTTAAAAACTACTGTACTGATTTTAATAAAATTTGGTACACATGTACTCTAGAACCTGAGAAAGTACATAGGCTACTTTTTAAGGCAAAAAAAGAGCTGTAAAGGATTGAAATAGGAGACGAAAGTTTGTATGGAAATTACGTCATTTTTAAAGCTAGAAGCTTGAAACTTATTTTTCAGGCTTTTTATTATATATAAATAGTAAGATATTTATAGTCTTTAAAAATTTTATGATAAAGGGGAATATGATAAAGAGACGAGCCCGAGCGAAGCGAGAGTGAGTCGCTAGAATTCTATATACAAAAAGCTATCAAACTTTATTTGAAGCGAACTAATATAAAATTACGAAATTTTAGCGAACGCGAAGAACACAAACACGTAAACTCACCTAACCTGAAAGGGTCATTATACTAACAAACTTTCTCATTATATTACTATAGTCAATATACCGACCGTTAACAGAAACAGTGATGATCTTGGACAGGCCGCGGCCCACGCCGTTGTCGGCGCGGCACATGTAGCGGCCCTCCAGCGCGCGCGCCGCCGCCGCCGACAGCGAGCCGTTGCCGAGCACCGCCACCGGCGCCTCCACGCGGTTCAGGGGACGGAAGTCCGTGGGACTTGGACCTATTGTGTATGTATACATGGATATATTTAATGACGTTTAATGCCTCATATATAAAATTTTGAAAGAATTAAAAAACAATATGGTATATTATGATGAATACATATATGTGTATAGTACGATTTAAACATCACGGTTGTAATGATGTTGAAATTTAAATAAAATTGAATTATAAATAAAAAGTTGGCCGTTTATTTAATAAGTTCATATTTATTAATAGATACCTTGTGCTTTTGACCAAGAGATCCTTGGCTCAGGATACCCTTTCGTAGCGCAATGTACGAGGATCTGAGTGCCCAGCAGAGCTGACACGTCCTGCGGCTCGTACACCCATGAGGGAGCAACTAAAACCAAAACAAAGAAAATGGATATTGTAGTTCTATATAGATTATGTCAAAATCAATAATTATTGTTCAACTGTTTAAAAAATTAGCGGAAACACACAGACGAAGAGACAAACAAAAATTAATAAAAAAATGAGCGATTCTTATCAGTACTGCATATAAATTCATACACGTTTAGTAAAA
Source organism: Boloria euphrosyne (assembly GCA_951802675.2). Taxonomy (NCBI): domain Eukaryota; kingdom Metazoa; phylum Arthropoda; class Insecta; order Lepidoptera; family Nymphalidae; genus Boloria; species Boloria euphrosyne. Next base: position 15,440,951 of record OX637872.1, read on the forward strand.
AGCTAATATTTTGATATTACAATCAGGAATTTCAGTTTTACGGGTACGTTTATAGCTGAAATCTATCTGTATATAAACTAAATTCTTAAGTTATGTATCTGATAAAAAAAACAACAGTTGATTTGAGATTTTCTTTGGACTTCCATTAAAATACCTTTAACGGCAAGGCGAGCCGTGTGGTTGACCTCGGCCGCGCTGTTGCTGGCGACGCAGGTGTAGTCGCCGCTGTGTTTTGACGTCACGTGAGAGAAGATGAGGAAGCTGAACTCATTTAGAGATTTTTCTTCTACCTGTCAGATAAAAATTTAGGACCTTATAAGTACGAGCACCTGTATAATTAGTAGTAGTAGTAGTTAGTCCTTCTTTGTTGCAATAAAATAACGAATATTTTTGTAGAATACCTGTAAATTTGAAGGAATATGTTGCCCGTCTTTGAGCCATGAAAAATACACCGGCTTGTCTCCAGACGTGATGCCGCACAGCACTTGTATGGAACTGCCCTCCACTAAATCAGCTGGAAATGAGAAGCCTGCTATTTTTGGTGGATCTGAAAAAAAGTTAAGTATTTTAAAATATTATACTTATGATTTACTTCAAAGCGTTAGATCTATTTCCTATAGAAAATATAAACTTGGGTAGATTCTTAATATTTCAATATTAAGTATATTATTTCTCGTTCACTTACTAACATAGTATTGTATTATCTTTAACATTTTTAATTTTTATTTCCATTCTTGTATTTTCATTGTTTTCGTATTTTTTAATTCATCGAAACAAATGTAACAGTATAATACTTTTCAAAGCTATTGAGCTTTTCACTTAGATAGACAGACATTAGACATAGATGTTACTATATTTGTACTATATGCCCATTATTAAAATTTACACAGATTCATTACTATTCGTGCTCCTTTCTAGAATCATAATATAATATTCTTTTAATGCACTATTTATCAGCTCACTTCTAACAAATATCTGCACGTCCTTCTGCGCGTACTGCCCGGAGGGCGCGGTGACGCGGCAGGAGTAGAGGCCGGCGTCGGCGGGCTCGGCCGGCCACAGCCGCAGTGCGCCGCCGCCGGCCAGCGCGCGCCCCGCCGCGCCCACGTCCGCGCCGCCGCGCTGCCACCGGATCTCACTGCAAATAATTTATACTAGGGCTCAAAATCTAAAGCAACTTTGTAAACTTTGTAAACTTTGTACTGTAATATACTGTAATGTGTGTAGTTAATTAAGTGTTTCTATAGTAATGAATGGAGATTGGAGAGTGATGTAGTAATCGTGTTGGAATGAGTCGGCTAAATAAAAAATTGAATTGTAAATTTTTATTCACATTAATATAAATTATAACAAATACAGATTTAAATATTGTTTTAAATCAAAATAAAACAGAAAATGGTAAAGATTTAAATAGAAGAAGTTGGAATTCTAATATTTGACAGAATGTACTCGTAACATAAATTGACGAATTTGATTCTTCTAGCTATTTATTCAACAGCATGTAAAAGAATCTAACAAAAAAAAAAGATTTGTACAACCAAATTTGGAATAGGAAAAACCTGAGTTTTAAGTTAGACCTTTTCATCAAAACCTAAAATTAACATTTCTCTATCACATGCTTCAAGTAACAATGGCTGTAAACTAAACGGTTAAAATAAACATAAACGAAACTTATAGTCTTACTAAACAAATGCACCTCCATCAACCTGATTGGAAATCCGGAGTAGGGGCAGTAGATGGTCGTGTTGACGCCCGCCACCACGCGCACCGGCCCGATGTTGCGGATGGACGGCGGACCTGCGGACATGGAAATCAAATATCAAAATCAAAATATAGTAGTCCGAGAGCCAGTTGTATGCTACACCTATGGATCGAATACATGAATAATTTTTCCCATGTGAGTACTATTAACTATAGATCTAACAGACGACACTTATAAAATTGTCCGATTTCGGCCGCATGCAAAAATATGACATTACTTCCGGTTGCGATTTTGAATGTAATATCATTTGATAAGATACACCGCTGAAATTTATACCAACTTGAAGATTTTCATGTATACAACAAGAATATCGGAGGTCGACAGGTTCTAACTATTATATCCGCGACGTTGTGTCGACCGTCATTGAAAGTATATTTTTATTTATTTATCTTAACTCATCGAATTCATTGATTCGCAAATTGTTTTCTTGATCGTTGAACTTCGAAATTACTAGAAAAAATAGGTCGACAACATTTATTTAGCCAGAAGACCTTGTCGACCGAACGTTTATATTAATAAATTATTTTTAACAAAAAAACAAAAACCGACTTCCAAACTTAAATCTAAACTAAAAAGTAGAAAATAATACTTTTAAGGACTTTGTTAATTTTGGAGTCGGTGCCAGCCAGATTATGTTCACAAATTGATAGATTAATCAAATATGTATCTATTTAGGGTTATTTTGCTTTGGCTGGCACCGACTTCAAAATTAACAAAGTCCTTAAAAGTATTATTTCCTACTTTTTAGTTTAGATTTATTAAGTTTGGAAGTCGGTTTTTGTTTTTTTGTTAAAAATAATTTATTTTAAAATTTTTAGCGGAAAGTAGATACGTATTGTGTTAATGACTATAAAAATTTACCTTCTATTATGAGGTAAACCTAATAGCCTGAAAGTATACAACCATCGGTCCATAATTGCGTATTATATTGAAAAAATTTTCTTCAAACTGCTAACCGTTGAGGAGTAGTACCTTCCATCATCAGTTACGGTACGTGACTCAAATATCCATATAGCCCATAAAAGAATCGGCCAAGCATCGTTAATTTTCTCCTAAAAATTGAAGAGTTCCGATACTTTGTCATGGATCCCATCATCAGAACCAAACTCTCATCAAACTACCGTTGAAGTATATCCTTTCCATTAAAAAAAGAATCATCGAATAATACTTTCTTAGATTTACGCGAATATTCGACATTATAAATGAAACTACCTTTTCGGATTTTGTCGCGGATTTATTTTGATTTTTAGTTCCCGACGTTTCGAATGCTTTACAGCAATCATGGTCACGGGAGAGACTAAGATATTTGACGTCTCATAGGTTTATATACTTGTTACAGACAGTGCCTACCCACAATTTATAAAAATTTTGAAAATGGCATCAGAGTACCTTATAAAATTTTATTTTTTAATTCTAAACATTTATATTTAAATTTAAATAATTTAAAAATAATTTATAATTATGGCAATATTATTAACTTATTTTTAGCTAGTATTATTATAATTATTATAATTTTTATTTTAATATTAGTTATTCAAAAGTATTATGTAGTGTTGCTATTAAAATAATATGTATATTTTCTTACCTATAACTTGTTTATGCTAAGTTGCATTTTATTATTAAGTATTAATTTGATATAAGAAAATTAATTGGCGTCATATTGAGTTATTCGACCATTTGTCGCGCAAATACTTAATGCAAATTTAAGACTTTTATGGTTTTCTCATGGATGCCATTGTCAGAACTGGAAAATATTAAAATGGGACCACATGGGAAGCACTACCTTTCAAATAAAAAAAGAATCATCAAAATCGGTTTACCCAGTTCAAAGTTATGAGCTAACAAACATAAAAAAAAAAAATGCAGACGAATTGATAACCTCCTCCTTTTGGAAGTCGGTTGAAAAAGGGCACGATTACGATTCGTGCGGCGCCACGATTTGAAGGCGGATTCTTATAGATCTCGACGAAAGAAAACGAAATGAAAGAATAAAATTTTTTGATATCTCGCTTAGTTTCCGAGATATCGAGACTTAAAAATCGAAAAAAGAAAACACTTTTTTTAGCATATTTTCATAGAGTTTTGATAAAAAATGGAAAAGAATGAATAAAATTTTTCGATATCTTGAACAGTTTACGAGATATAAACACTTCAAGATTCGATTATGTTTGTGGTCATGTTCTAACCTAACCTAACCAATCTGGCCTAGTAATGCTTATGGTACTCGACTAGTCAACCTAGTGCTTAGCTGAATTTTTTTCAATTTATCGATTTTTAAGCCTATAGACTTTGACAAGCTCTTGTGAATCGTCATTTTTATATTTTAAAAAATTTTTCTTCTCATCTTTATAATAAATATCAATCTGTAAGTCTGTGAGTAAGGTTCCATCGACTCGGAATGCGAATCTGCCGAGAAGAGCCGCATGCTTTATATTAGTTCGAATTAAAAATATTTTATTCAGTATTAAATTATTACATTTTTTGCTAAACGTCATGACGTCTCCTACCAGTTCGAAAAGAAGAAGCCTCAGACCTGAGAATGTTTAACAAAAGAAATAGAAATAAAACTACGAACAACTATCTAACCTCTCTCCTACCTCATTTGTCAAATATTACAATAAAAGCAGGAGATTACATTTTATCCTAATATATACTCACCACGTGATACTGATGTAACGAATATTATGTTAATAATAAACGTTAAAAATTTCATGAACATCATGATAAGCCCTTTAGCTTTTTCCCTTTACCTTCCGCGTCGATCTTCAAAAATTTATTTAATTTCTTTCATTCTTATAAACATTCTGTGATTATTTTCCTTTACTATAAGGTAAACGTATAGTTACCGTAAACGTTAAGCCTAGTAGAATGTTCGACAGCGCCTCTCGTATTGTGCGCGCGGCAAGTGTATCGTCCTCCGTCCTCCGGCCGCACCGAAGTAATGTTCAGATAGCTCACCACGTCGCCGTTGGGACTCATGAACTGGGATATACTCCTAAACATATAAACGTAAACACTCGTCTGGTAGAGTATTTATTGATGTAATTGTAGCTGTTTAAAAACAAGTTATTCGAACTAATATAGTTGTTTATTTTTTACGAACAGAATATTCAATACCACTAAGTTAAAGTTAAAATACGTTATAAACCAAAACCAAATATGATATTCTTACTTAATATTTTTCATATAACGAATATGTACGTATATTTTACATACATATATTATTAGAGATAGAGCAACATTTCCCCTACAAATAATATAATTATTATGCATTGGGGGCACGAAAACAGAAGATTACTTTTTTCACTTTAATATTGTAGACGTGCCACGTCTTTATAAGTATTTATAAGTATTTAACATTTCGACGTCACTGGAGCAGTGCTTTAAAGCAAATAGTATAAATAACTTTGAATACTATATGCATATAGTATTCACCTCTGTGCCGTGTTGTGTTCCTCCACCGGCTGCATATCGAGCAGCCACGTGAAGCGCGGCGCGGGCGAGCCCGAGGCGGAGCAGTGCAGCGCGAGCGCGGGGCCCGGGTGCAGCGCCTGCTCGATGAATGTGTAGTGTAGCTCCGGGGCAGTGTCTGAAATATTAAAGTTGATTGACCGTTCATGGTGAATTTTAATTATAAAATAAATATTTTATGAAATGTAAATTTAAATTAGTTAATCGTAATACTGCATTCCCGATCGATTTTGGTTACCACGTACAATCATTAAGACAAACTTACTTACATACACTGTACACAGGAAATAAAATCATATACAATATCTATACTATACGTATAAATAAAACTGAATTGTCTGTTTTTAATTTCAAATTAAAAACTTTTCACTAAATGCATATGAAAGTATATACGATACTAATAACAAAAACCATTTTTTTAAATGTTTGTCTGTCTGTTTGTTCCCGATCATCTCTGAAACGACTGGACCGATTTTGACAGAATTTTCACTGGCAGATAGCTGTAATGATGTAAGGAGTATTTTAGACCACTTTTCAACCGACTTCAAAAAAGGAGGAAGTAGTAATTTAGACATTTTGTTTATTTTAACTAGCGGAACCCGTGGCTTCACTGTCGTTAAACCTAAGGACGAACTCGAGTGAAGCGAGACTGTGTCGCTAGTATTATAATAAAATTACATAGTAGAATCTGTAATAAATATTTTTCAGTCAAACAGACAGACACAAATTCAATAAGCTATAAATTCGGCCTTTGTATCGTAATGAATCGCAAAAACGATTAATGCAATTAGACTTTTAATAAAATATTCAATGCTCTGTATTTACTCTTTCTACATATTCTCCAATTAATTATACAAGGGAAAATCCAGGGCAGGAGAAGGCCTGGTAGAAGAAGAATTTCTTGGCTGCGAAATCTGCGTGAATGGTACGGAAAAAGTACTAGATCGCTCTTCCGTGCGGCGGTGTCCAAATTGCAAACAGCCGCAATGATTGCCAACTTTCGGAAGGAGACGGCACCATAAGAAGAAGAAGACATATTCGACAAACTTAGAATTTTATTATATGTATAGACTGTCTCTTTCCGTCTCTAGGGAGTTTCTCGTGAAATAAATACGCTAACACTTCCGAAAAGATATCTTATTTAAATCTTTATATTTCTTTGTACCAAAAGTCAGTGGGATGATAATTTGACTCGACTGGAGAGTGATGTCTCAAAGGTGAGAGTAAAAGTGAAACCACCGCTAACTCAAAAGCTCAGGGTTAGTACTGAAAACTTTACTGAAAAGCCACATAATCATTATATTTGGCCCGACATGTGTTCGAACAAACAAGACAATTCATAAGTGTCGTAATGTACTATGTGTGTGCTCTACAGAAGCGAGATTTAATAAACGTAATGGTAAAAATTTTAAACTGGTTACATTGATAATTTAATTTTTATATTTCTATTTTATTTAATTTTAATTTATTGATAATATTTTGTTATTTTTCATAATAAACGCGGCAATAAATAAGAGTGTTATTAATTATTCTGTTATTCGGGTAGGAGACAAATCCAACAAATCAAAGATCAGAAAACTTGGTGCAGCTGCTCTTGAGTTCGGCGCCTGGGCCTGGAGGTAGCCCTAAACAAGTCGGAGGCCATGGTGTTTCACGGCCCTCGACGTGCGCCGGCGCCGGGATTACACATCGTGGTCAACGGGGCTCGGATAGCTGTCGAATCCACCATGAAGTATCTGGGATTGGTGCTCGACAGCCGGTGGGAATTCGGGCCCCACTTCCGGCGGCTGGCGCCCAAGCTGATGGGTGCAGTGGGCGCGCTTTCAACGTTGCTTCCCAACTTGGGAGGTCCAAGCGCCACCTGTAGGCGATTGTACGTGGGAATCGTGCGGTCCATGGCCCTATATGGGGCCCCAGTGTGGGCGATGGACATGACGGCCAACACTCTTGCCGTTCTGCGCAAACCGCAGAGGGCGATGGCCGTCAGAGTCATCCGCGGGTATCGCACGATTTCCTACGAGGCGGCTTGCGTCCTGGCCGGATCCCCGCCCTGGGACCTAGAGGCGAAAGTACTCGCGTCATTATATCGATGGCGCGAGGAAGAGCGGACACGGGGCTTAAGGCCGGTGCAGCGGCAGATCGCGCTGCGCAGAGAGAAGCTCCGTCAGGTCTTGGTGGCGGAATGGCGGCAAAGGCTTCTGCGCCCTACCGCCGGCCTCACTACCGTCGAGGCGATCCGGCCAGTACTCGATGACTGGCTCGGAAGAAGGCACGGCTCCCTGTCGTTTAGGGTGACGCAGGTGCTGTCGGGGCACGGCTGCTTCGGCAAGTACCTGTGCCGCATAGATAGGGAGCCGGACGCTCGGTGCCGCCACTGCGTCCATTGCGGAGAGGACACAGCGCAACACACACTCGCCGAGTGTGTAGCTTGGGAGGAGCAGCGCCGTGTCCTCACAAATAAAGTAGGAGACGATCTGTCGCTGCCGGCCGTAGTGCGGAGAATGGTCAGTAGTGCAGAGTCGTGGGACGCGGTGGTGTCCTTCTGCGAGGACGTGATGTCGCAGAAGGAAACTGCGGAACGGGAGAGGGAGATCTCGACTCCCTTCCCCGGCCGCAGGAGGCACACCGGGCGCAGGAGAATGGCGGACAACGCCGTTTTCCGGCCCCCATGAACGGGTCCAGGGGCGAGGGACTTGGGGAAATCCTCGCCCCCTATTCGATGGACCCGAGTAGTAGGCGCGAGCATGCGCGCGCCCCTGAGACGATGCGCGGGGTAGTTTAACACCTCACTACCCCGTGTAGGAGACGAGACCAGCACTAGTGTGGGGCTGTGGAAGAATTCGGATTCCCACGGCCTCGCGCGCACGTGCGAGGAGACACCGGGGTGGTTTTAGCCGGTAAGAGTCCGGCACTCCCCTCCGCCTTTCCCCAGGCGGAGGTAGTCCATGAGGATTTCCCCCCGTTAAAAAAAAAAAAAAAAAAAAGCTGCTCTTGAGTTATTAATGGCGTAATTAACCCGACTTTGTTTTTATATAAAAACATATATTCTAGACCTCTCCTTATTACAAATATTCCTTAAAAAATATAATGCCTTAGTCTGCCGAATTGGCGGACTTCTCATGTCTTTCGAAAACTTGCTAGGTTCTCTCAGACATGCAGATTTCCTTTCGATATTTTCCTTCTACGTAAGACAAATGATAATAATGAAGTTCGCACATGAAATTATCAGAAGTGCGTGACCTGAATATGAACCCGTTTCACTCGGTTTCCAAAGCGAACTCGTTGCTACTGGGCTGCCACATGTATGAATGCAATCTTGCAATTTTAGTTACATTTCTTTAAATAGTAGTTAACTCATAGTTGTAGGAATAAAGTTATATTTAAAACATACCCAACTTAAAATATATGAAAACTGAATAACCAAAAATATACTTTTGAAAACTGTACGGTCATCAATTTTCATAAATTTTCAATTTTTTCATACTTGCCCTCATCTGTACAAGTAAAATGTGTCCAAACGAGGCTATAAATCAAGAGTGTCAAAGCGAAATCCAATCAACGCTTCGAATGTAGAGTAAACAAAGAACCGAACGATGTACGGGGATCGTCCATCACTCTTATGTAGGCTCATATTAGGAGATACTATATTTTTAATAATTAAATACTCTAGTGAATTTAGACCAGAAGTGAGCGTTTTAAAAAAAAAAGCTTACTAAATCGACCTCAATTTATTTTAAAAATCTGAAAACGCTAAAACACATTTAAACTAACCAAAAAGACCACTAAGCTACCAACAATGATATTTTAAAAAATAAACCAACAGGGTATCGACCCAACAATTCTACCACGATAAGTGTCAAGACACAACTACCCCCGACGCCGGTTATGCATCGACTTTTATAGTTTTCTCCCCACTCCAACATCCTCTTTTCTGTTCATCTTTCACAATACATATTTGTAATCATTGTTATAAAAGCTTACTTCTGTCTTATTGGTCTAGTAGTTACTGTGTTTCTTTGTAGATCTAGAGGTACTAAGTTCGTATCTCGTGCTACTTACTTAGCAGTTCTCACTAACACTTTTAAACATAATCTGGTAGTATGTGTAGGAAACTGTGTAAGTAGTGCTATGTTACACAACAGTTGTGTGTAATAATCTTCTATTATAATACATATTATATCCATATTATATCCATATTATATCTATTTGTAAGCCAATTCTATTTATACGTTAACGTACCTACGTAGCTGGTATCTAATTTTTCATAAAACTAACACAGCACTTTTAAGGTTAGTTCTATATTATATTGTAAGAAGTTTATCTATACTTCTATACTAATATTATAAAGAAGTAAAGTTTGTGTGTTTGTATATTTGTTAAATTGTAAGGGGTAATCTCGGGATCTACTGAACCGATTTTAAAAATTCTTTCACCAATAGAAAGCCACATTATTGCTGAGTGTCATAGGTTATATAAAAAACCGAAAAATATCGGAGAAAAAACGGTCGAATGAAAGCGTTTCTTACGCGATTATATTATATGGAAATTACGTTATTTTTGAACTATACTAAAGAGGTTACACCTGGGGACGAACTAGAGCGAAGCAAGGATGAGTCGCTAGTCATTAATACAATACCTACGCTATATATCGTGTAACATACAAACAAACACACATCCAAAATTCTCATCCTCATTTCAGAAGTAGGTAAAACAACAAGAAATACATACATAGTGAACAAAGCAAATAGTTTCGCAATCGGCGCTATAACTCAAAGCATTTGCAGCGGCGAGTAAATGAGCTTGACAGAGGAATTATGAGGTAGTAAATAACAGCAACGGTCGTGAGCACTTTATTGTGAAACCGGACGTTGACACGCTATCTATTTAAGTTAGGAGGAAATTATTACATGAGTTTGGCTCTATGTGTTTTTAATTGCTGGTATATAAGGTGAAGCCTATTATATTCTTAATTGCGTGTAATGTAATACACTATCAGTCTTCTATACATATAAAATTAAAATGTCCGTTTCTAATTTGAAAAAATCACTTTTAAACTTTTTGTCTGTCTCTCTGTTTGTTCCAACTAAACTCCAAAACGGCTGGAACGAGTTTGACATGACTTTCACTGGCAGATAACTGATATTACAAGAAGTATCTAGGATTTGTTCCAAAAAATAATCACTAACAACAATTAGACACGTAAAGCTTTGCTTTTAATTTTTGCTGACTTTCTATTTTTTTATAATATACCTACATTGTTCATAAAAAATATAAAATGTCAGAAAGAAGATCGCGCAGCAGGCATAAAAATATACACTTTGTTTAAGTACTTCGGCCTTTTTAACGTCGGTCAGGGGTTGCGTGCGAAATGGCATGAATGGAAGACGAGCGTTCAAATCTGCAGACAAAAGCTTATATATAGCAAACGAAACGAAAAAAATGACTGACACTTGTTTTATAACTTTAACTTTTGTATATTACCGAGGTTGAGAACATTATTTTTATCTAGACCTAGATTATTAACTATTCTACAGCTGTAATAGTTCCCAAGGAACAGTAAATTTATATCAAATTATTAATGATAAAGAATACAGGCACTTAAATACATATAAAATCAAACAAAGTCACAGTATTTCTTCTATCAACTTCACATTCGAATTGAATTTTCAGGTTCAGAAAAGTTAATGAGCCTATTCATTATAATTTACTAATTATATATTAATTTTCATCGATTCACTTGTAGCGTACTGAATAAAGTGTAAATATTTACAACAAATATAAAGGATCTGGTTGATAAAGATATATAAAGTTTTTAAAATTATCAAGTTTCTGAAAAGCATGTAATGCTAAAACTTTCTCTTAATTAAGTTTAACCATTAGCTAAATCTCAAAAGAAACAAAACCTAATGTTATTCAAAACTATCTTCGAGAAGTTTTGTAATAAAAAATAGTGCACAGTTTTAAACTCGCATACGATCTGCAGTGAAATAATACAATATAAAGTTTGCTGTAAATAGCTCACCCCTGGATGGCCGCCCGCTGGGGACTCTTACGACGTTACACCACATACTTTGTTTATGCGATTATTACAATGATCGGAGTTAAATTTACTTATATATAAAAAATAACTTACAAGCATTACGTTTGTCCACATACCTAGACCAATGATATAATGTTTGGCTCAGTTTGTACTGTTTGAGTACTCTTTGTACTGTATCAGTGTTATCAGTTATCAGTGTGCAAGTTATTAAGTAACAAGTAGTGACACAAACTGACATTTCACAAATGTGTTGTGAAAGACTAGATTTCTGTAAATAAAAAAAAAATACCGCTACCTGTAGTAATTATGTATTATAAAAAGGATCTAAGGACGCAATTGAACGAGGCAAGTGTCATAGTTCTTAATACAAGGATTTTTTTGTTTAGTGCTTCAATACCGAAGGTCGTGTGACCAGAATAGTTCACGACTCGTTGTAAATGGCCCATATAACTCAGTGGAATATCTCGATTGTGCTGACGAATGTCGCTGCTGATCGCATACGGCGCATGTGTGCACTACAGAGATGTATTGGCACAGATCTTCTACACACGTGTTATATAACAAAATAATATAAAGTCTAGAACTTAAAGGATTTCTTAAAATTACAGTTTTTAGTAAATAAAATATGCTTAGTTTGTTGATAAAAAGTTAGCAATATTTTTAATCAAAGTATGCAATAAGTATTTTAATTCGTAATATAGAAGTAACAAGCACATTCACTCATAAGCTTTTGTATTTTTAAAAGTTCAGATGCTTAAATTTTCATTAATGAACTAAAAGAATTAATCATTGTTAATTTTAATGAGTATAATTAACGAAAAACATTAGACGTCAAACGTCTTGTCATGACTCTTGTATAAAGCAGGTTCATGGTCCACCAAGCATCGAGAGAAAACTATTAATTTTATGGCCAAAATCGGAACTCTTACTCATGATCTACAAGCCAGCCACTTGACCAGCCAGGCAAAGAAAATAGAAGTTATTTAACTCGCTATATCCTAACATTATATCTATTGAAATAAATACATACTAACGTTATTTGTTATTTATAAGGTAAACAAATCAAGTCTTTATAAAGTCTCCTTTTCTACAAAAACCCACTCAAATTAAACTGTTACATAATTTACCCCAGAATCTCCACAGTGCCAGTGAAATGATTGACGTAATATAAATTTCCAATGAAAATTCGCTTCGTGTCAGTGACGCATGGCTTGTCCAGTGATGCTTTAATCAATAAAGCAATCCGAACTACCGAGTCCTATAAGTACCTACGGTATACTACCGATGTACTCTAGATATATATAGATATGCTACAATGGTACTATTGCAATTTACAGATTTATCGAATTGGGTCGCCTTTATTTGCGCTGAATTTTATGCTGAGGTAATTGAAATGCAAACACAAAATACAAAAGAAATTTAGTTTTTTGTTTCGTTCTGTTATAGATTTTCAGAATAAGTTAGTTGAATATTAACATTGAACCTATCTAATTGTAGTTTTGTGATTTTAGAAAATAGTACGTTCAGATCTAGAACTCTTTAGAGTTACTTAATAATGTTATGTACGAGTATTCTTGCTAAAAAACATGAATATTAATATATCGCCTCTGTACTTATTAGTCTAAACGATCTATTTACTAAATGTTTCTAAAACCAATTTTTACTTTATAATTTTAAATGACAGGCAATGGTAGGTAGTAGTAGTAACGCGCTCGCTTGGGAAACCGAATGAAGCGGGTTAAAATCCGGGTCTCGTACCTCTGTTATCTGATATGTAACCAAATTGTATTACTTTTGACAAGATTGCCATTTGTCTTACGGTAAAGGAAAACATCCTCAGGAAACCTCCATGTCTAATAAAGAATGATAAAATGATGAAGATATCATGCTAGAGCCATGTTGTCATTCGAACTTTAAAACAACGACAGTTTGAACTTGCAGGGTTGACTAAAATAATGTCAACAAAATTATCTAGTCTTGTGCGAAAATCGAATAAAAGGGCATTCACTAGCTATCGTGCTACTGTACTTTATTACAACTTATTTAAGGCATTCAACTTTATATTATGAATAAATTTAAATTTCCTCTTAGTTCTATTTCATATTAAACTACATGAGAGTTCCAAATTAATGTGACACCTATACATCTCCAGCTACCTCGGGGTATGAATATTACCATAATTTATGCCAGACCTGCGGAATACATTTTAGCCTAATAACATCCAGTTTAGTTACTAAGTGCCTAAATTATACTATAGAGTATTCATTATTTACACTTTAACTGTTACTTAATAGTTTAAGGTGTTTTAAATCGATGTACTACTAAAAAAATGAAAAAATTCTTAGCATGCTTGATTCTCTATATCTTAACTCCCCATTAGTATGGGATAAGGCTTGAAACCTAACTATACATTAAGTTTCCTAAGTAATCCAAAGCTTGTCTAACTTATTAAGGAATTCTAAGCTGAAGTTAGAAGTTCCCCGAAGAGCATGATAAACGTTTATATTAATATCTAAGTATGTGCTTAATAAGCTCTACATAAAAGCTTTATAAACATCTAATATATAAAAATCTCGTGTCTCAGTCATTGTTATAGAACTCCTCCGAAACGGCTCGACCGATTTTTATGAATTTTTTTAGGTATATTTGGTAGGTCTGAGAATAGGCTATAGTCTATTACCCTTGGTGATAAGCGATTTTTTTTATGATTAGGCATCAAAAATACTTATAACCTATAATTTTTTATCCTTTTACCATCGCGGGCGGAGCGGCGGTAATTGCTAGTAGACAGTAGTCAATAAAAAATGCTGCCATAATAAAATTGTCTTGTAGTAATAATACTATGCTTTTGTCAGTGTTTATCTTATGGATGTTAAATAAATAATTGAATTTTTTGTCATTGAAACGATTTTGATTTAATTACCTGACATGGAGGCATTGTCTGATAAACTCTAATCAATTTTGCACTGAACCAGCGAAGTAGTAACTCAACCTATAAAAAGTTTAATAAAATTTTATATTAAAAGATTATGCCCGAGCTCTTTGTAATGAAATTTCTGAACTATTTACAACTTTAAGATAATCTCTGTTATGAGAAAAACCAATTAAGATCAACGAACAGCACCTTAAATTCAAAACTTTTAGCATTTTCTGAGGATTAGTGTTTTTAAGAAAAATGGATATAATATCGTAAGCATATTAAATACTAGCCGGCGTTCTCGCTTTGAACGGTCTTTATTTAACTCCGTGTTACGAAACTTGTAATCTTCTTATTCTGAGAAAAGCCTTCTTCTTTTTCAGGTTAAAAAAATATGTTTAAGGAATAAGCTGAATTTTCTGGGATACAAAGTACCCACCATCATTTTATGAAAGTCAAAATTTTGTTGCTGTTTATGCTCATTTCATAAGTAGTATCGGGAAGGAGTATGGCTAATCAAAATATATTAGGTATATAGTAAATTTTTTATAAATAATATTTTGTTAAGACGTCACCATATTCGTTTAAGGAAGAAGAGTATCTTTCCATCTCTGCCCACCACTTTCCATAAGATGGTCATTTTGATTTAATATCATAGTATTCATAAGCAGCGTTGCTTAAAAATGTACTTTTACGAAAGTAACTTACTACATAAAATCTCATAATTTTTAATCAAAATAAATATTTCTCTTCATATCGTCAGTTCAGAACTTTGTATAATAAATGAAAAATAAATTAAACTAATGAAAAATTAATAAATAAATTGAAAGAATAAAAGCGGTGTCTTCTATACAGGTTAATATCACTAAAATAAGATTGCAGTTCCGGGTCGGGCTAAAATACTACGCTCTGGACTAGTCTCAGTAACATTGACCGCTGTTATCGTTACAAAGACAAATTACTAGATTCTATGCCCCGAAAGCGAAAGTAATATAACAATTATTGACAGAAGATTAAGAAGTAATTAATGGAATCAAAATATGCTTTGTTCAAATAGATTTCATAGACACTTTTGAATCGTCACTCTTTTATTTTCTTTACTATCACAGTTTCTGACGGCAATTCTGCTAAGAAGAGAATAATACAATAGATATACATACCGCCAAGCCTTAATTCGCCAGCCGCCTGCGCACTGTCCAAGTCCCTTTCAGCAAAACACTGGTACATGCCGCGGTGTGCACGTACCACGCCGTGCACGCGCAGCACGCGCTCGCCACCGCCCACCGGCACGCCGTCGTGCAGCCAGCGCACGCGCGCCTCCCCGCCCTCCACTGAGCAGTTGAAAGTCACGGAGCTACCTGAATTTGCCACCTGTTGGAGAATTTTTGAGGGTTTAAAAAGTTAAATTAATGATAGTACTCGTAGCATTAATATAATATAAAAAATCTAGATATTTAAATAGCATTCAAAAAACACTGATATTAACTGGTAGTAGTAAAAATAAACAAAGTAACTCTGCCTTTTTAATATTATTCAAGATCTACGTATCGTACGTATAATACACACTTGGATATCTCCTCATTTTTAAGTTTTCTATTAATAACACCATGTTATGAATCCGAATTTCACCTTTCAGATTCGACTTTACTTTTTCAGCACTTAAGTAAATTAATGACAAGGAATTAATAATTGAGGTTACAGTAAACTGAAAAGTTAACATTTTTATTCCACTCAAACGTCAACGACTCGAAACGACAGCACCACAAATAAGAATTAATAGGAACTAAATAAATTTATGGCGACAACTTGAAAAATTTTTTTTAGTGAGCTATAGCCCCCTGCTGTTCAAGTGTGGGTTGGCGGACTTTACAAGTCGTTCGAAATCTTGTTAGGTTCTCTCAGACATTCAGGTTTCCTCATAATGATTTACTTCACCGTCGTACGTCATGTTGATGTTAGAAATGATTCACACATGAAAATATCATAATTTAAGCCCGCGGTTTCCTAAGCGAGTACGTCACCACTAGGCCCCCACTGCCTTAAAATTTATTTCAACAAATAAAAACAACTTTCATGTTGTAAGAATAACCTCAGAACAAAGGACCTCATTTATTTCGGAATCCGTAAAATTCAGTGATGTCGAAAAAATATCCATTACTCTCGTTCGCGTTACAAGTCAATACAAGATCTCTCATGAATAATTCGGAACAATTTACGTCTCGGAGAACACTGAACAGGTCTCGAAACGAATTATACGAAAAAAGAGTGCTTTATGAAGATTAGCTCATGCATTTTAATTATGTAGCAAATGATTGAGTTAGTACTTCAAAATGCACAAGCTTTTCGTTACTGCATAGAGTAATTAAATATATTAATATTTGTTAATCGTCTTAAGAATTTTATCATAATATTTTTTATAATAAAAAACGTCGTGGGAAACGCTGCATATCTGAGAGAATCTAGAAAGTTTTCGATATACACGTAAAATTCGCCAACCCACATTAGGCCAGCCTGTTGGGTTTTAAGCCCATTTCACTAAATTAACCAGACTTGAGCTTTATCAGATTGCTATAACTTCTTCATATTTTTCCCAGTAGTTCCAAATATTGCTATAGCATTATTAAGTTTGAAAACGCAAAGGAATCAATTACACCTGGCCCGACTGACGCAACGCCTGAGTTATCAAAATTCGTTTAAACACATTAAAATACCATTTGAGTTAAAGTGCCGACCATTAAGTAACTTTTGAGTAGGTTTACTTACAAATAGCTAACATTTTGTGGAACGCTTTAGCGAAAATAAGTTTCAATTTATTTTATTATATAATTTCGTTCACCTGTTGGTTTCGGTCTAAGATTAATGTGACTTAAGCAATATTCTTCTGGATAATTGTTTGCTTGTTCATGTTTTTCATGCTGGTTAATACAATATTTATACACATATCATATACTATATTTATGTGACCTTTACAGGAAGGTTTTTCCTAGATATATATTACTCATCTTTTAGCTATTTATAGGAATCAAACCCACGAACTTTGAGCTGGAAGGCAGGTGTACAAGCTTTCCAACTCTCAACTAACGTGGATTATTATTCGACAGTTGATCTAAGTTATTTGACATCTCGTCGATATTCGACAAACGTAATGCTATCGGCAGATCTGATCTGAATTCTTACGAGTATTTTTCAATTTGCCATCTCGCCCTGTCGCGTCGTACTGACACGACGTTTGCGAGAATGTGAGAAATCGGGTGTTTGTAAATCGTGTTACTTTTTCCTGTGGACGGAATTGTAAAAGAACTTTTCTATGTTTCTTTTTCTGAAAAATTACAATCGTTCTTCAGAATCAGTTAAATATGATTTAACCATCAGAAGATGATTTAGAGTTAAAGTTAACAGTTTATTAATTAAAAGGTCCTTAATGTCACAATGGAGTTGATTATGACTTCTTTATTTTTTTTCTTGTTTGTAAGTGTCCTAACATAATTTAAAAGTGTGATAGTGATAAAATTCAAACTTTTACTCTATCTAAAAGCTTAGAAAATGGTGAATATTATCACTTTTAGATATTTATTGACCGACTTCTAATAAAAGGTGTAAAGTAGAGATGGTGCTCAAATTGGGTGAATATCACGGTACCTTCACAAATAGTAAATTTTAAATACATTTTTTTATTTTACAGAATTAGTAATTACCTATAAAGTGACACTGATTATTTCAATAAGTTTATAAAGAACGTCATGATATTGTGATTTGAATAAGTAGTTCATGTACATTTATAATTTCATTTGCATCTCGTGTAGCACATATCAATAGATTAAGTGAACTTGGCATTTTTTTTATGTTCCTTAACCTTCCGTTTCAATAAAAAAAGTAAAAAACTTCCAGTAAAGAGGGTACCTACGGACGAATCCGGATGAAGCGAGGGTGAGTCGCTAGTACATAATAATTATTAAATCTTGAAAATCATTGAAACCTGTTCTTTGACATCTACAACTATTATGGATTAAAATGGATGTCAAACTTTACAGTTGGCAAAAAGTTACATTTTTAAATTGTTTCCTTTGAAATTAAACTTAATTTCGTTGGGAAATTTAAGAATAAAAACCCTCTTTCCGGCGCAGTCGGGTTAAAAAGAGAACACATCTAAGAAGATTAATAATTAGACTCATGCTATCTGAAATACAATTTTAAGATCAAACAATCCTTTATAAATTAATGAAAATAAGAAATTGTAAACACGTTCGGCGACAGTGGCGAAGCTTTTCCTCGGGGAAAACGCTGGAGGCCTTACAATATACACAGTACAGTCCAAAACAAGGAGGCTGTAATGAAGTAAATATTTAATGTAGCAATCCTATTTTCTAAAGTACCTACTGATCGCTTTTCAGTATAAAAGCTTTGATAAAACTGAGGATGATAAGTTCTGTATTAGTCGCTCCATGGAGAGCAAATATAAATCGGATTATTAAGAAGGAGGGTTTTTTTTATTTTATACACTTGCTCATGTGTTTTTGTCTTTTTATCGATTGGAGTCGAGTTGAAAATCTTATTTGTAAGAACTTCATCATTTATTAAAATAATTTCATAATAATTTGGATACTTTTCAAAAAAAATATAGTAAACTCATAAAAACTGGACACAACTTTTTCTATCAAGTTATTTTATTCTATAATACTATTACTAGAACTTTTTTTAGATTTAAGCTTATTAGCACATCAAAATCTCAGAGGTGCAAGATCCGGGATTGAACCCGCCCACTCGGATCCCCGAGTGAGCGCGTTACCACTACACCCTCACGCACACATATTTTTCTCTTCAGATAATCTCTAATAGCTAGGTTTCTCTCACCTGTAGTTGAGGATGCACGCTGACTACTAATCTTGACCTAACTCTAAGTCTGGCGTCCCGTCGCTGCTCTCCATACTGATTGTGAGCCCGACACGTCCACACTCCACTGTCAGATATCTGCGCACGCCTGATGATCAGTACTTGTTCTGATACTGATATCCTGATGCTGTTGGATACTGGGCTCAGACGACCATTGGCGTGGCGGAACCAACTAAAATAATGAATGTTAAAAACCGTTTTTTGTTACAACCATCGTTTTTGTTCAAAACTAAAAATTGAATTGTCTTTTCCATTATTAAAACATATACTTAAGGATGTGATACAATGCTTAGTTACTTCTTAGCTAAGATTATAGTTATGATTTGTCTCACCTATAAGTAGGCGGTGGACTGCCGATAGCACAGCAAACCAGTCGTATATCCCCTCCTTGGGGTACAGTCTCGTCATCTGATATTGTCAAAATTCTTGGCGCCATACTTCCAGAAGGATCTGTAAAAACATTAGTGTCATTTATAACTTATGGCAGTACTTTTGACAGTGTACACAATATATAAATAAAACTGAATCGCTAAAAAGGGGAAAGCTCGTGAATGACGCTGCATTTATTTATTAAGTCCGAGGTTAAGGTTCTTATGAAGAGAAAAGTTTTCTGCTTGAGATCTCTTAAAGAGATAAGTCATCCTTTGTACACAATGTATCTGCTCATATTTTATATGTATATGTTTGTTATACATGAATAAATAAAAATTGGAAAAACGTCCGGAAAACATTAAATATGCTAGTTTTCTAATTGGGCTACAGACTTGATTTGGCATAACGAAGTCCGTCTAGTCTTCTCTTTTTAAATAGGATTTTAAGTGAAGGTGTATACTAACGTGATACAGCTATCATAGCCGGTGGACTTCTTCTTTTCTCTCCAGTGAGTGCGTGCTGTGCTTCACAGGAATAGGAGCTGGCGTCATCAGGTCTAGCTTCTCGGATTACCAGAATATCACCACGGCTTCCACCTATCATGTACCGGTCACCTGGACACCAATATAGTTATTTAGTATTAACATATAGAACGAGTTCTTTTTTAATATTTTACTAGTTTTTCTCACGGATTTGCTCGCGTGGTTGGTCCTCCGATTAAAGGTTGCTTATATATTACTCTAGAATATCTCCCTATATTACTTCAGGCGTAACATGAGCGGTGCGAGGAATTAAATGATAACCAAAATTGTTAAAACAATAGTTAAAGGAGAAAATAAAAACATAATACTTTTTTATTTTATATATTTGATTAGGATTTAAATGTATTTTATTATAATTATGTGACTAACCAAAATAAATATTTCCATGGGTAATTAACTGAGTTTTAACAAAATTAAACCTTTACTCAAGCAATGTTATTAATCACTTAATCAATGTCACGCACAATTAATGGTGAATGATTAATCGAAGCTGACAAATTAGCTTTATTTTTGTCAATAATTATTTTAAACTGACAGTAAAAAAACACCAAGAGAAAAAAGCGATTGGCTATTGTTAACGATGGATACCAAATCAGGTGTTTTTGAAGCCAGTGTCATCCGATACAAACCAAGTAAAGCTTACATGACAAATTGGTATATGATATTTTAGAATATTTTTTGACTGGCTTTTAAGTCTTCTTTCTACAATTTATACTTATATATTCAGTTAAACTGCAAATCATTAGCAATTGCAAGAAGAAATAAATAAGCATCAAACAATCCATCTTTAGTGATGAAAAGACGGAGTACTTTAAACACATCAAAAATGTAAGACAAATGGTCGAAGCGCTCTGTGACTGGCGAAACTCATGACTTTGAAATTAGGAGACAACCTCGATCGAGTGCACTTACGAATTTATAGTGAGGCGTCTCCACTACTGTACGGCTCCGAATGTGTGGAAGGAAGCCAAAACGACTTTGCTTAAAGAATTAACAAATTAATAGAAATGAAGCTATTAATCTTAAACTAATCATAAACGAATCGGATACTTTACAAGTAAAGTTAAAATATTTACAGACTGATTTTATTGTTTGATTAAACTTTTACAACAGTTGTTTTACTATTAAGTATAATTTCAATGAACCAACTGTCATAAAGTATTCTGTAAGAAGCTTTAACATGTAATTCCCATTAAAATGCCCCGCAAGTTTCCAGCCCGATGGTCTGCGGCGAAGACCGTCACCGTTTTACGATCAGATAACTTTCAACTTCGACTTTTTCAATGAATTCTAAATGCGCAGTAACTTTGATACTCTGTCTTTTTCACACTCCCTCTTTCATGCTCATCTAACGATATATCTATCTCCCTCCCTCGCTTATCACGTGATCATTGATAACAGTCCTTTTGTTCCGTGAAGTCTCCCTATATTTTCGTAAGTTCTTGAAAATCTTGTTTTGTTTATGGACTGTAATAAACTTTATAGATACAATCGCGATTAAAAATTAAACTTTCTACCCTACTCTTTGAACGTAAAGATACAGAAGGCAACTGCATATATATTTCCTTATCTAATTTACCTTCAATTAATTGAATACCAGACACAAAAGCGATTGGCTATACAGTTATAAATTAATTTATTCTCAATAATTTAATACTGATATTATACTTGTAATACAATAAAGTATTCATAATCAAAACGGGTCAAATATTATTTAGCGATAACTTTGAGAGAATCGAACCGACTATCACAGTATGGTGTGATTTCAATCAGATACAAAAATCTCTCGTGCAACACCAATTATTTGAATGCTAAATGAACGTATAGAGCGTGTTCAAATTAAAATTTAAATTCAAATTTATCTTTTATTTTATTTTTACTCCTATTTTTAATTAAAGTTTATTTAATTTAACATGTTTTTTCCTTTCGAGGTAATTGCAATTGTATATTTAAATTAGTTATAAATGGGTTTGTTGTATAAGAGTTTATTAAATATTGTACAATACATTAATTTTATCTTTTTCTATTTCAATTCCGTACTGAAGGATTGTTTTAGGAAATTTTGTATCATTTTCTTTCTACCAACCAAACTTTTTTCTAAATGCAACTAGGTATAATATTAATAATTTAAAAACTATTATGTACATAAGTTATATAACCTTACCTAGAGTGTACGTATGTGAATAAATCCTATCTTAATTATTTCGAAAAACAGGGGTTTTTCCACTGTCCATTTTGCTATCAGAGTACCTGGAGCAACCAGCATGGCACACCGCCCACAGAGGACGACCACCTTGCGTGCTTCTTACCTTGGCGCCTCGTCAGATTGCTGAACGCTGCTTATCCGGGGGGTGAACCAGGACAAGCAGGACAAGGTGAACGCACGTTTGGGTTGGGTTGGGTTGGGGGTTGTTCAAAAATACATCTGGGTGATGCCAAAGTAAGTCGATGGCGTAAATATATTTCTTCCAAGTAACTTAACCGTATTTAATACATGGGAATACAAAATAAATATATTTTTACGGCCCACAGGGAAAGTAAACAGAGCGACAATTAGTAATAACAAACTGTTAGATCAGAACCGTCCAGCCGTGAACTCAAACAAAGAGCCGACGGCGCGGAAGAGTATAATGAGGTTAGCTGTTGACGCGCCTTTGTCATATCCATTGTTCAATTTCCAATACTTGATAATTAGCGATCTGTATTTTTACTATTTTGTCTGACATTAGTCTGGAATGTCGCTTTTGTGCTCGCGACTGCGGGTTATACTCTCGCATAGGATACATTTAATAACGTCATTCAATTAGATTTATCAGTATAAGTCAGGAGATTATAATATTATACTTAATATGAAAGTAAAACATTACTTATAATAATGTCATTACACTGCAATTTGACCCAATGTGAAAGAGAGCATGCGTAAGAAAATGTGGCTCTACGTGCTTGAAGTGTCTTTTTCGTCATGTCAAAATAACAACATTTTACAGTGACTTTACTAAATGCATATGGATCTATATACGATACTTAATATAAAGAGAACACAATTTTTAATAATCTGTCTGTCTATGTGTTTAATGGGTTCGCTTAGTGTCTGAAATTACTGAACCGACTTTGGTAGTACTTTTACTAGCCTAAAAAGAAGTAATTTCGTTTCAAGCAAGAATTTAAGTCACGCTCAAAAAAAAAATAACACGGACCTAAGAGTGAAGCGATGAGTTCCTAGTGATATAATTACAATATCTGCATAATGAAAACGGATAAAAATCAGATTGTATGAATTTAACGTCATCGAAGACGCCTTTTGACTTTATTTACTGTAAATATTATTATTAATTAATGCAAAGTAATTCTGCAAAATAACTCTATTTTTTACATCACAGAAAACATTTACAGAACATAAGTAATATATGAAAATATCAAATTAATAGTTTTGGGAAAAAAAAGAACAAGACATACATACAAATGAGATCAAATATTAATTATTTTAGTCAAATCCTAAGAAAAGAAGGAACGTCATGCCAAAGAAAACAATTGACAAGAATGTAAATTGCTCTTCTATTTAATTACAAAGGGATAGAGCTGTTCTGCGATTGGTTCTTGTGAATTCGATGCAACTTTTTCTATTTTAATCACGTTTTCTAGAGTCAATTTTAATCTATTTTAGTTTGCGTGAAACAAGACTTTGTACATATTATGTTAATGTAGCTTTGGTAACAAACTAATCTGAGAGGAATTAAATAGTGGAATTTTTCAGTGGCTAATAATACAACCCTCGAGTTTTACCTTATATTGACGGGCAAAATACATAGCAACTTGTTAAAACGCTTCAGCTTTTAAACTATTTCAAGTAATATCTATCTCAATTTTAAGTATAATCATAGAATTTGCCTAGTTTACAGTAATAAAAACAAAATTAATTACTATCTTGAGTAAATTGAATTTTAATGTTTTTTTCTTTTCTTTTAATATTGTACTAATCGGATTGCATGCCGTTTTTCTTTTTGATTAATTTAATATGTCTTGTTTTAATTTTTTTATAAAATATAATATAATATCACAAATTAATTATATTTGTTATAAAATGTTATTATTTTAATTTGTAATTGTTATTAATTAATTATTTAATAAAATAAATTAAATCTAAATTGGTATACTTTTAACACTATTGTGACAGCCTGTAAAAGCAGCAATTTGTAACTACCGGTAAATAAAAGTACAATCACAGATAAAAAAACAATTATCATGATAAATCATATGTAACCTAGTTTTAAGTATTGTAATATTGTAACTTTTGTTGGTAGTTCAATAAATAAATAAATAAATAAATAGACTATCGATACTTACATTTAAATGTATCCCGAACGGTGGCATTTTATTACTTTTACATTTATAGCTGTTGGCTCGCTCGTATTATGACGGCTATTAAATACATTTAGGTATCCTATAATACATTTTAAGCACTAAGTTAATTTTAGGGAATTATGCTATACAAGACTTTGTAGATCACAAAGATTGATTGATGGTTTCAATAATGTAATTCAAAATATTTAGAACTTTCGGCTATAAAACGGATTCTCGTGTTACCTCTTAATAGTCTTATACCCAAAAACAGGTCGCTTTTCACACATGTCACCTTCATCATCATCATCAGCCCTTTTTAACGTCCCACTGCTGGGCCTCCCTCAGTACGAGGGGGATCAGGCCATAGTCCACCGCGCTGGCCTAGTGAGTGTTGGGGGACTTCACATGTCTTACGAAAACTTGCTAGGTTTTCTCAGACATGCAGGTTTCCTCACGATGTTTTCCTTCACCGTAAGACAAGTGGTAATGTTAGAAATAATTCGCACATAAAAATATCAGAGGTGCGAGACCCGGATTTGAACCCGCATCACTCGGTTATACAAGCGACGCGTTACCGCTGGGCTTTTCACCTTATGAAAAGTATTTTAAATCAAACTTATTATATAACCTAAATGTTTGTTAAGAACCGTATGATTAAATAATAATAATCGATTGAATCTTCAATAATTAAGTAAAATTAATAAGAGTGTGTTTGAAAAGTAAAATATATTATGCGAATAAATGAAAATATTTATTGAAGCTTAAAATAAAATACATATGGAAAGACTTAATTTAAATACGTAATACGACACGTTTGACTCAGTTTGTAGCGACCATTACTTACAGTGCCAGCGGTTGCGGGTTCGAGTTCCGCTGGGGGTATTCGTTTGGTGAATAACACAAATGCTTAGACTCCAGCAATGGGTTTCTGTTTATAATATGTATGTATTTAAAAGTATAATTTGGTGTAGTGTATTCAAAATTAATTATGGCATTCATGTTTAATATCCCAAAAAACTATTAATTTATTTATTTTATAAATATACGACGGAAATAAATTTATTTAAAAATTTAACTAGAAATAATATTGATTTCTTTCTTAATAATGCTGGTCCCATCGATAAAATCTGGTTCATTCCTATTTATATTTTAAAATGAAATTTCTTTATGATATGAACTTTCGATACATTTTATAATTAACGCGCCGCCGCCGTCACGTTGGTTCCGGTGTCTCGGAGCGACGTTGCATATTGCTTTTCATTTTGGTCTACATCGTGATAGCTAATGTATGTGGATATGCTATATCCTCGTATGAGTACACAGTTTTTACTGCTTCATTGATTTAATATTTGGCGGCACCTTGGGATTCTGTGTTCCATTTGGATCAGAATGGTTACTGGGTTATTCAGTACGAGATTAAGTAAATGTCAGGGGTGATATAAGAGACATGGTTCGATTCATAGTTCTGTGGCATTGCTATGAGATAAGCACAAACAAGTGAATATGAAAGTCGTGTGTAAAAATACTTAACTGTTATAAGTTGGTGTTATCTGTAACACATATTATGTTAGACAGAAATTTATCCATGTTTTAGTAGCATAATCAGGCTTCTCAAACTACAGAAATGGATCAAACGAACGGGACATGGATGTAAGTTACGTAAATTTTGAGGATATCAAGTTTTATTCAAAGGAAACATTCTCTTAAATAAATATACACATCGGTCAAGGTCACACTAAAAATAAAAGTCCAGACTTAAATTTTATCTTAAAATAATAAGTTTCTTTACTACTTATTAACTTTTAATAGGCATAATATATGAATCTGCGACCGCTTATCCTTAAATCGCTTGATAACGAACGAAATGTGTCATTATATTTAAAATACGTTGTAAATAGCGAAACTATGTAGGTTAGGTCATACATTTCACAAGTACTTAAGCCTCTGTAGGCTCCTCCAACTATAGTAACATACAATGAGTCGAAGAGATACTCAAAAATTACTTTGTACAATTTACAAAGTTGTGATGCACAGAAGTTTTTTCATGTTTCACTTCACTTTTTTATACATATTTTAATGGAAAATGATTTTTTATTAAAATTTTATTCGTTGAAGTACGCATAAAGAACATTATATTTTTAACCCAACACTACACATTTAAAAGTTTAAATCTGTGCACACTAAATTATTCGTAAAATACGGATTTTTTTAAAGTAGACCGAAAAGAAAGTGAGGTTAATAATTTTACATATTGTCTGTGACATGACCATAATATTATAGTAACAAAGTATTCAGTTATTTTTATGATATCGTTATAATAAAGTTAAAGTTGTTTAAGAAGGATGATAAAACTATACTATCTTACTAGTAAGTACTTTACCTGAGAATCAAACCTCTGCCCTTTGTAAAGGCATATCTTAATTACTGAAATTCTTGGTGATCTATGTCAATTAAACTATCCCTAAAATTAGATATGGCTAATGTGAACTAATAATATCCATGTTCGTCAAGCTGCAGATATGCAACAAGCTTTGCAACTTTGCAAGCTGCTACTTAGAGCATTATTTAGAAAAAAAACAATTAATCTTTAAGCCCAAATAAGTAAAAGTAAATGAACTCAGGACCTTTAAATTACAATCTATATCTATATACAATAGACTAAAACCAATTTTACTATGCGATAGAACATAATAGCTCGGAGTATAATCCCCTTAAACCATTGTATATAGTTAGATATTAATTCATCAGCACGTTCAGGCTGGTTTTAATCCTATGAAGCAAACATTCCAACTTTGAAGCCTTTGCCAAAAATGACGCTGTACAAGGGTAATCTGCATAAACGTTCAGATCTGCCAGCTCGTCGCGGCGATTAGTACCCTGGATGGGGCGTAATGGCAACTTAGATTATAGTTTTTGTTAAAATATGTCAAAAAATGTAATAGAGTTTAATTCGTTTAATAATGGTATTACATAAGGGACTATTCTAATTTTATTCCATACTTCGTAAATACGAACAAAACTGCGCCTAGTTAAATAGCTTTTAGATTTTTTGAATTTTAAATTTGAAAATTCTATGCAACTCTTCACAAGCTACTTAATAATAATGAGTACTTTACAATAGCTATTATACAATATTTAGCTAATATACAATAGCCGCCGTCAAAGCAAATGCAGTGAAGTAGTAAGGAGTACGATGCCCGGTCTCTGCGCCCACGCTGCAACCGCGATCGCCCTAGTGTAGTCGTAGACACTACATTTTGGAAATCGAACCCATGACGTTATTTTCTCTTAGACTAAGAACGTTTGTAAAATGAATTTAGTAACTAGAAAAAAATGTAACAATATTGTAATACATTTAATCATAATATTATAATGGTCTTATTACCTTATCTCTAATCTGACAACTTGATGGGAAAGAAGATTATTTTAGAAATTGAGTTAAGGTTTTTACTTCCCTTATACAATTATAATCTAAATATACTTATTGACCCTTATGTTACCGACCAATCTCCTTCGTGTCTTCTCCATTCTACGTGACACTGGCAAAGTAATCTGTGCTCAACTGGCACGCTTGAAGCCATTAACAAGAGAATTGAATTGAATTGAGTTTAGGTACATAATTTCTATATTATTATCTTTATTCTTTAACTATTCAATCAAATTTTCTAGCCCTTATTTATTAAACTATAAATAAAATGTACATAATATTATGTATAGCTTTTGTTTTGTTTATTTATTTATACGCATAAAAAAGACAAAATCCAACAACAATCCCCTAGCTTCAAATTAAAATATAGCAAGCCCTGCAGATTCCAGATCTCATAGAGCTATAATGAACATTAAACTTGCATTAGCACTTTTAATTCCTGACGATGTTAAGTCTCGTAAGTTTTTGAATCGATTTAACTCAACTCTTTTTCTTATTTAGATTTACTTTGATCCTCTGTTTCAATTCCTAGTATGGCTGGAATCAAACAAATTTAATTCAACACATTTCTGAGAAGCTTTTTGGTTACTTAGGTTAGAATTCTTGTATATAATGTATAATTTATAATTAGATTTATTTATTAGGTATAATAAATATTATACGTATTATAATAATTTCGTTTGTTAGACTTAAAGCTCAAGTCGAATGCTATAAATAAAAAGAGATTGAAATGTGTAAGAATTATAACTGGTAAATTCAATACTAGCTAACTCAGCCATGGGCTGGGTTTTATATTATACGGTTTTTATATTTTTTTTATAAAATACAAGTAGCGTTACTTCTTATAACATTAGCTTTCTGCGATTAACCGTCTCGTCAAAATTGGTTTCAGAGATTAGTCGGAATAAACAGACAGACAGACAGACAAAATTTTAAAAAACGAATGATTTTTTAATGTACATAAAAAAGCTGTTCATTTGAAATTAAAAACAGACACTTAAATTTTACTACTACTGTACTGAAAAAAACATTAAATACAGGCACTTTAATTTATTACTACTGTACTGATAAAGAAAGATAATAAGAAAAAATAAACAACCTTCAAAAACAATGATTTTGTATCCGACTCGTTAAAATCTATGTAATCGATAGATATTACATAGTACTATCTTTAGTAGGTCTCAAAATATTCAGATTCATATTTACATATATGTAGCCTTAAGCCGGATAGTGGACCGTATTAACATAAGGGAATTCATCCAAGCATTAATAATCCGGGTCCCATGTTGCGGCCTAATCTAGGCCTAGAGCAAAAATAAACAAACTAACTAACTATGACGATACGTTTGGCTCAGTTTGTGTGACCCTACTTGATGTTGGTCGCGGATTTGAGTCCCGCTGAGGGCATTAATTTGTGTGATGTCTGTATTGCAATCACTAATTAACTTATTAGTATGCGCCTCGAAAAACTGTTTGATTTATTCATGACTGATCGTCAACAAAGACTTTTTCAATATTGTAAATTACTCATCCACCGTTCACATTTTTCAAGTCAGTCAATGATGTATAGAAATATTTATCTATTTATTTTTATTTTTTTGTTCTAAGTATATTACTAGCTATAGGAAATGTCTTCACTTTTTCGCTTATATTAATAATTATTAACCTATATATTGTAATATTTGTAAGATAAATTTATAATTTACAATCGACTTGGATAACAAATGCCGAGATTAGAAAACAGCTTTCACATTATTTGAAACTGAAACGCTAATCGAATTTCCATCTAATTTAAAGAATTAGATCTCATAAAGTAACGCTTGTTTCTGTCACAGCCAGGCGCTTTGTAGGAAAAATTCTTAATTTTCACCCTCGAAAAAGGCAATAATCGGATCCGGGGAGAAATTAATTTGGATTTTATAACTGGCAACTTTCCAGACTATGGCATAATATTGAAACCGGTGTTTAAGTTTGAAATTTATTGCAGGGACATAACTGTTAATCATTGTCCAATTTAAAAGGTTCAAACACAGCTGTCGGTGGGTTGGACTTGATAGATACTATAGTTTTTAGTTCAGCTAACGCTGTCGGCTGTAGTATTTATTTGGCATAATCTATCAAAAGCCACAGATTCGGTAATATGGAAATCAATTCACAAAAAAAAATGAAAATGTTCTTTTGTTAAATTGATACTACTTAATCGAAATCTAACTCGAAATTTTTTAAATAACTCAATGTTCTTAGAAATAAAGTAACATTGATTTTCGCTGTTTAAAAATACAATAATTAAAATATACATCGCGTGAAATATATCAACAAACGTACACTCAAAGTGTCACTCAACTATTCGTTTCAGAAGTCGGTCTTAAAAATAATATTGAAGCAATAAAAGTACTGTGTTTGACGTCTTCCAAGATAAATTGGTACACTATGGGGTAAATCCAGACCAAAATAACTCTCAATCAAATTGGCCAATATATTATATCGAGTTAACCTATGAGTATAATATTTCTAGGCGTTGACAATACGTAATAGTATGATATGGGAGGCTCAAATAAAACGTTTTATAAAATGTAATTGGATAAAATATACGTAGGTAGATCATATTAAAGATATATTTTTTATCTGTATGCTAGTTTATTAATTTTGAATATTGTTTTTTTTCTAAGTTACGTACATGTAATATTTTTATGCTACAAAATGTTTTGTAATCAGAATGTTCATTTACCTGCATCAGCTGCCATGGGTGCCAGAACTGCTCCATCTTTGAACCATCTCGTCACAGTGATGTGGCTTCGGACAGGCGCTGAGGGTGCACAAGTCATCAGTGCAGAGCCACCTGATACCCCATGCGTAGGTTGAACTCTTACTTCCCAAGGGACGTCCATTACTAAAAGAAAACAAATGCATACAAATTAAAAACAGAAAATGCTATATTTAGTCTTTAGTATTGTTAATAGATACTAGTTTCGAGTCCTAGGTCAAGCCAAGTTTAGTTATAAAGTATTTTAACAATAAAACCAGTACCTCGTTATTAATTAAAACATTAATAATATTATTATTACATAATTTTATAAATGCGAAAATTTCGATTGATGAATGTTTATCACTCAATCACGCCAGAACGGCAAAACGGATTTGGATGAAATTTTAGTCTGATATAGATATATACATAGGTTTCCTTTTATAACCGGAATAATGCACGTTTCTTGGGGGAAACATATTTTTTTATCATAAATGTGAGTCAAGAAGTGTTTATAAGGGCTTAAAAACTTTTTTTTTATTGATTTGATTGACAACACGACCACTGGTAATTAGTGAAAATATTGTAGAATATATCTTCTTCAGCTCTTTAACCGTCCCAATGCTGGGCACGGGCCTCCGTCAGTACGGGGATCAGGCCATAGTCCACCGCGCTGGCCTAGTGCGTGTTGGCGGACTTCACATATCTTTTGAAAACTTTTCTTTCGAAAAGGTTTCCTCAGGATGTTTTACTTCATCGTTTTCTTTCATCATAAGACAAGTGGTAATCATGATAGAAATGATTCACACTTGAAAATATCAGAGGTGCGAGACCCGGATTTGAACCCGCATCACTCGGTTATACAAGCGAGCGCGTTATCGCTGGGCTACCACTGCCTGAATATATCATAGGACATTAATATTATATATGTATGTATACTGTGAAACTATTACATCATTCCCTAGTCTCCATGACATTCACCGCCCGTCACGGCTTGACACTTGCGGTATAATTAATTACTGGTCTGGAATTGGGTTACAGAGTGTCGGGGATCAGCTGTTCGTGCGCGGATTAGTGCACTCTCATGTGATACGCACTAACAATGGATGTGGAAAACACTTAGTTTATAATATATATTTCTTAATATGGTAAAATTATCTTTACAGATAAAAAGTCGACAATTTTTTTTTTGTTTTGATTATAACGTTTTGAAAGCTTTAGATCAAATATCGTTACTGAATAAGACTAAGTTTTGACGTCTCAAAAGCTGTCATATAGTTATTCCAGTTACGATAAACGCTTTATATAGTGGTTGTACCTTTTAATATTAAATATATTGCTATATTTTTCTCGCAACAGTCGGTAGCTACCCATCACATGTACTGTACAATAATAATTCGGAAGAAACGAATTAGAAAAGTTTCTCAAGCTTGCCACATTGTATATTGTATAACGTTCATTTTGACGCTCAACACGTTCATCGTGGAGATGGTTCTTCTAAAGAAAAGGTTTATCTGTGTATTTAATCCCCACACGTATTGATTTCACTAAGGTTTTTTTAAAGCTATGAATTCAATATAGATATTTTTATTATACTTGATGTACCTAATCTATTTAACTAATAAATCATTAACAATTATTTCTAAGCAATTTAAAATTTAATACACATAATGTGCCTATATTAATACCCTTATATTTTTAAATCAAGATTAAGACATACTATTCACAAACTAATTTTAATTTGAATACATTCTCGTACCTATTATGAAACATCGAATATCTGTAACTTAACACTAATTTGAAATTGTACCATCAAATTGTTATCCAAATGAGAAACTGGGAAATTATAAGTAATATAATTATGTGAGCTTTAAGCTTCATTTATGACATTGTCAAGTGCAAAAGCGTTTACAATACATTAAGTGTCAATACCAAAAGTTAACAAAAATGAATGGCGATTTCTGAGTCGATACCGTAGCATATCTCTCGGGATACGTTATAATGAAAACCCGCCGGCCATGAATAATAACCGGTCCACTGATTTCCCATGTCACCGATGGGAATATCCAACTTTGACAGGATTAAGACCCACAAAATCCTGTGAGATGCAGCATCCGGCTTATTGCATCGGCTTATACCGTTTTGTTTGAACTACTTTCTAATTAAAACGCTCATACGGGCATTTACTTTGCACAGTGTAAGTTGTTTCACTGTAAATCCGCTTTAGAAAGATTTATTTGCTTAAGAAATAGGATATTTCATTTAATTAATCATTTATTTAACGACTACCAAACCCGGCCCGCAGCGCTGGGCGTAAGTTCAAATAAATTTAACGATTTTATAATTTTGTAATAAAATAAAAATAGCCCCAGTTACTCCTTAGAATATTAGCTACCTGAGTAAAAGTTCCGTCAAATTCGGCCCAGCCGTTTTAGAGATTAACTAGAGCCAACAGACAGATAGACACACAGACAAACGGACAGACACACATTTAAAAAATTGACTTTTTGATATTATATGTAACTTATACTTTTATATGCATTTAGTGAAAAGCAGTTATTTGTTAACTTGAAATTAAAAGCAGACACTTAAATTTTATTTAAAAGTACTGATATGAACATTAAAACGTTGCTAATGACAATTTTAACATACGCATTAATAACGTTAGTCGATAAATTAAAAATAAAATTCTTTGTAATTTTTAGCTCAGGACGTAATTTCTTTACTGATTTTTCTTTGTTTAAAAGTCCCATCAAAGTTGGAAAAAATTACACCCCTTAACAAAGGAAATAGAAGATAATTAAATTTTCACTACTGTTAAATCAAACTACTATGCGTACACTAAAAAATAAAAAATGTAAATACATAAAAACGAATTAAAAAAAAATAACATTATACTATAGATTTTAAATAAATTAATTTCGAGGTTGGTGCCAGCCGATACTAATCAAAGCAAAACTTACATCGCAAATTGATGTCAATATCTTTAAGCTACGAGTATTATTACACATAGTACAAAACAAAGTCGCTTACCGCATTTGTACGTAACGTACGTTAAAATCTTTAAACCACGCATTGAATTTTAATGCGGTTTTCATCGGTAGAAAAAGTGATTCAAAAGCAAGGTTTATTTTATGTAAATAAATACTTACATGCATATTGTCGCGTAATAGAAGTTGAGTGAAGATTAAAAGATTATACGAATATACGAAATAGTGGAAAAGTGAAGAAGAGTTTGTTGAAGTATTAGTGAAGGAGTGATTATACGTGAATTATAGTACTCATAGACTAGTGTTGTGTACAAACTGTGCGTTTGTTTGGAGAAACGACTTTGGTGCAAGAACGCTTATAATTTCCGATCCCGAACCCGTATCACGTAACAATATTATAGTTGAAAAAGGCCGATAAAATGTCTTATTTCAGTGACATAAAAACCCCAACATAAAATCATAAAAATAGTATTCTACTAGTCCAGCCTTTTCAATTGATACCTATATTGAGGGAGTTGTAAAAATATGTAATCCGCCATCTTGTAGCGCTACGATACCACACACGCACGCACGCACTCACGCACGAACGCACGCACGCACGCACGCACGCACGCACACACGCACACACGCACGCACGCACGCAGACACAGACACGTCAAAATTATAACACCCCGTCGTTTTTGCGTCGGGGGTTTAAAAGAAGTAACAACCAGTAATTTTCCACTTTTTATGTTTTTTACACACAAACTTGTACAGAATTTATGTAAAACAAACTCCAAATATTAAAATATCATTTCAATTAATAAACATTCAAAACATTTCAATTATCTCCGGAATCAGTCAGAGTTCATTTATTCCAAAGAAAATCGATTTATTTCCTGTGAATGCCGGCATCGTCGCCATCCCCAATTTATCTCTTTATATTCTCGAGGCCTAATTTCGTTTTGTTTGTCTTATAAATCGTTCTAAATTAAAAACGTGTTTTCTGTACGAATGAATGGATATAATACAAAAGTGAATAAATAAAAATATTAGGAATGAAATTTCAATAAAACAACTTATCTCAATATAAAAAAAATAATTATTTTACGAACTTATTTTTTCTTGTTTTCTCCAGAGTCTTAACGTTTAAGAAGCTGAGTTTTATTTCGATTATTAGTTATCATGCATCGAATTTATTTTCATAGCAGTTGCTTCACAACTGGTAATGCGATCGCTTGCGAAACCGAGTGATGCGGGTTCAAATTCTCTCACACCACTGGTTGCGATGAACATGATAAAATTCAAAAATTCAAAAAAAAAATTCAATGCCTGATCCTGAGGAGGTCTATACCGGCAGTTGGACGTTTAAAAAGATTAGATACATTAATATAATTGGATTTTATATAATAGTAAAATAATTATGAACTAAAATAAACATTTTAAAAAATAAAAATAACTTACATACTTATAAAAGATATTGAAATCATAAAAATCAATAACTGATCTGACTGAGATAGGTTTGGTTGATAGCATCAAATTATTGAATGGATTTGACCTAAATATAATCGAAAATTTTAAATCAAACATATACTCGTAGGTTATATTTCATATACAAGATTTGTTTTGTATAATTACAATGTACGAGTATGTAAGTGTTTTTGAATGTAGCCTTTTCTGATGTCCCACTGTTGGACACGGGTTTAATGCAATCAGGCCAAGGCCATATTGTGCAGATGATATCTCAGTGTGGATGGTAGACTTCACATGTCTTTCGAAAACTTGCTTCAGTCTTTCAGATATGCAGGTGCAGCCCTTCACCGTAAAACGAGTAGTGATCATGTTAGAAACGATTCACACATGAAAATATTAAAGATAAGAGGCATAGGACTCGAATCCGCTTAACCTATTTCCGGAATTATTTAAATTTTTGGTTCCACAAATTTTTGGGTACAAAATTATACAATCATTTAAAATATAAATAAAATGTAATTTAAAATTAAAAAGCATTTTGGTGTCATTTAAGTATTCTGTATTGTGCTTAAAACGTAAATTATTTTTTAATATCCTGCATTATCCGTTCTCAGGAGCGTGCCTTCTGGAGCCTCTTCACTGGGAATGTCCTCGCTACGTGTCATTGTTCCGATCAGCATCCGACACTTCATCTCTACATGTTAAGCACTCATTGTAATTTTAAATTGCTGATATATAATAGCTAAAAATGCCTTATTGTGTATTCCCATTTGATTCAGCCAATTTCAAGTGCCCTTGTACTGAAAGTAGGGTGCATTTTGAATTAGTTTAATTTTAATGTTAATTGGTTGTTATTTAGTTCATTGTGACTGATGTGAATACTTTGAAAAATAGTAAAACTGTACTATGAAAAAAGCGTATGTGGTACATATTATAAACAACTAAAAAAAATCTTGTCCGTCTCAGTTCTGAGTCTGTTCCAGACAATCTCCAAAATGAGAATTTTGGAAGTAATTATTGTGCTACTTTTAAGTAATTACTTCCCATGAAATTGTAAAGATTAATCCGTGTACGCAGGAACACACGAAAGCAAAGCCTGGGAATATCTCTAGTATTTATAAATAACTTACAATATTTTTATATATTCATAGGTGTATATAAATACTCATTGATGTTAGTGGAAAGTAGTAGCAAAATGGTCAGTTTTTCACTTAAAAATCGACATAGCGGTTCAACAGGGAATGTAGAAGTATCCACGCGACTATTTCACGAATATTACTTTTATAAAGTGTACTTTAGAATATATTTACTTTGTATGTAATTTACTATATTTACGTATAGAAATAATAATCAAAATTTCGTTTACAATTTTAATTTTGACTTTAAATGTATACATTATGTAATGGGCAAGCTCATTTTAATTTGATTGAAAATTTAGTCAAACAACAAACAGCAAAATATATCTTCAATGAAAATAAACGAGTTTTCAAATTGTCGAAACAAATATAAAAATCAATTTGAAATATGAAAGCTAAATCCGATATCGAAACAAAATCCAGGGCAGCTATTGATAATTTTTCGGTGGATTACGCAAAAAGGGAAAGATCTTGACTCGCCATTGTTTCGGTCGAGGGCTAAAAGGCGGCGAAGGGCCTTCAAGTGTAAGTTGCGAACGTTGCCAAAGCCTATAGAATTGTACGATGTGTAAGCCACCAAATATTTGATCTTATCCGACGTAAGTGGTATTGATATTTTGTAGAGATTTTTGGTATTTGTTGTTTGGTTATTGAAGTTGGAATAAGTATATATTCTTATCCGTAACATAAATAACACGTGTACGTATATCATTAAAAGTTTTCGAAGTATAAATAATATACAAGCGTAACAAGGAAAATTAAATATATAGGCACATTTAGAATTCTAAGCAACAACTCAGTTGTTCGGAGATCAGCACCTGAACCCAAGCAGATATAAAGGATTTTTGTTTAACTTAGGCTTTAGTATCGTGCAAACAACTTTCAACAAGTCAGTAAAGGGTAGTTACCCCATACTGAGGTACCTACCCTTTACTGATTTGATGAATACCCTTTACTAACTGATACATAAAATTTTTTTATAAATATAGATATAAACTAAATATAGGTATAATAAAAAAAACTCATCTAAAAAAAAATAAAACTCTTCTCCGTAATTATAGCGGATCGTCATTTACTCGCAAGAAGGAAATCCATCGGTTCAAGATATGATTTCTTAGATTCAGAGTTGATTCCATTAGCGGACCTCTCTTACAAAGGATATTGGGAGCTCAATCTCAGGGATTTATGGCACTCGAGGCTTTCTATAAAGATTCGTATTTGCATTCTGGCCCGAGCGATCCTGACTTACGCCAATACGGAGGTCAAGTGGTAGGAATCTTCACGCAATTTCGACACTTATTTCCTAAAAGTGATGGGCTAATTCTTCCTGCGGTTGCGTTGATGAGTATTATCGGAAAGGATCGCAATGTGAGTTGGACCAATCGCGCCTCAAGGGGTTTCATTACCAGTGCTTTTTATATGTACGCTTAATATAAGTCTAAATAATTTATTATTTTTTAAATAGTTTAAACGTGATCATTATATATCTATCTTGCTGACTGATGTCGAAATTACCTTATATAGTAAATAATAATAAGTCGCTCTGGCAATGATCAAGAATATACGGATACACTCTGTTCTCTTAGGTGTTGGTGAATGTTCAACATCATGATAAGATCAGTCACAGTACCGATACTTTTACATCAATAGCCCTTTGAATCAATGGAAATCAAATCACTTCTAACTACCTCCCAGTTGCTAAGCGTATCTGGACAAAAGAGTCAATAAACATTATTGACCGTACTAGTACCGAATAACGAGATACTATAATCCTAAACTGATACTGACTTGTCAGTACTACAGCTACTAAGAAAAATGACTTTAATTTTATTCTTAAGGGTGAAACAAGAGCGATGCAATGGAGAGATCTGAGCTAAGAGCACTCGTGGACTTACAACATTTTATTCTAAATGAAAAAATAATAATTTAAAAGCTTATACTTAATTATTATATTATTCGGGTTTAAATTATTAGATAAAGACTAGCACACCCGGCCCGCTTCGCTGGGCGTAAGTTAAAATAAATTAAAGGGTTTTTATATTTTTCTAATAAATGTAAAGTTGCCTAAATTGCTCCTTATAATATTAGTTATCTGCGACTGAAAGTCCCATCAAAATCAGTCCTCCCATTTTAGAAATTAACCGAAATGTATGTGTGTGTATTGCCAAGTAAGTTTTAATTTAACTTATTGTAATTTCTCTTTGCTACAATAAGTTATATTTCAGTATTTTCATAGTAAAGTCATAAGTCATAACCAAAACTGAATTCAGGTAACGCTGGGGAGGGCTCAGGAAGACCGAGGTAAACTAAAGTTTGAGTTACGTACGTATTACTTATTATTAGTAGTAATTTTAAATAAAAAGCAATCAAACAATATTACACGTGCATAATTAATTGGATGTGTAAATATAAGCAATTTATATTCTATGGATATACATACGTATATATCAGTCTTTAAGAGGCACCTCACTGAATATGTATATTTAAATTTAAATATTTACCATTACTAATTAACACAGCCGTTTCACATTAAGTAGCCCCTTTGTTATGGAAAACAAAACAAAATCCAATCATGCCTTGCGAGTTAAGAGATTAATTAATATAAATCTTAGAATACTAAGCAACTGTTAAACGACCCCCTGAAAAGATCAAATTGAAGTGCGAGAAGCAGAAGTCACGAAAATATCTTTTGTCGAAGGAAACTGCCGAATAAATTATATTAATTCGGCGTCAAAGGAATACAATTCTATTTTTCTCTATAGACAATTCAGTCCTGATGCTATCATAGAATTCTAAACTTTATTTAGAAAAGTATAAGGTTGAAGTTAATGTTGAAAAACTCATAGGGTCACGTCACGTTGGCGTTTTGTAAATGTTTGACGAAGCATTGAGTAGCGAATATTTATTCAATTCTCTTAGGTAATTGCAAAGTGAGAAAATTCACTTCTAAAGATAAATTCTTCAACGTTTTTACACTAACTAATTCCGTTATTTTTCTCGTTAGAACAATTGATTTCATTA
The DNA here is from genome assembly GCA_951802675.2 of Boloria euphrosyne. NCBI lineage: Eukaryota > Metazoa > Arthropoda > Insecta > Lepidoptera > Nymphalidae > Boloria > Boloria euphrosyne. The sequence goes on from OX637872.1 coordinate 15,480,055, forward strand.
AGAACAAAGTATTAAAGGAAACCATCTTGGGATTAACTATATATTTATTGTTTAAGGACAAAATATTGACATGACCAAATTAAAAAAAAAATCAAAAGACGATACTAACACAGCCATTACATTTTGACGAAGCAAAGTAAAATAACATTTCTATGCAATATTTAAACTAATTTTTTCTTTATCTCCATTCTTATTCAGAGGCTTTTCGGATATGCCTAAAATCTAATCTAATATTATCGTGGCTTAATCTGAGTAAAACATTACAAAGATAATATTTTCTGTAGAATATTTAATATTGTCATTTAAACAGAACTGCGTTTTCAATCATTTCTTTTTTTGTATGAATAACGTCTCCTATATCTTTTGGTCCCAGATCTGATTTATTTTGCAGTGCTTGCCAAATTGGTGTCAATTATTCCTAATCAAGTTACTCGTATGTATGCAAATTGGAATAGGATTTGGTTTACACACTAGAAACCCAACTACTGTTATAGATGATGGATAAGATTATTTATATGGCTATTACTATGGTATTTAAAGCAGTGGTAGCTCATTGTCGCTTGGACAACCCCAATAACGCGAGTTCAAACCTCATTAATTAATTATTTACACTTGCATAACTGTATAGAAACTTGCGAGAAAAGCTGGTATCTGAGAGAAATTAACTACATTTTTAAGAATATGTGATGTCCATTGCTTTTGACCATCGTAATAGTCTATGAGTAGGTATTTTAATTAGCAAAAAATTTATTATTATCTCAAATCTAAAATATCTCAAAATACGAAAGATTCGAAATTTTCTCAAGTAATGTAACGATCGCAAATGCAATACAATACAGAGCAATACATGCAAAGCAATACAGAGGTGCATAGGTCCGAAATTCAAAATACATTAATTTTAATTTCCATTACTAAAGCAGAATCAAAGAAAACGAAAATCAAAATATAATAACAGTTGACTCTTACAGTATGTACGATAGTATTGTTATTAGAATGCACTGAAAAGATTAGACCGACCAAAAGCCTATATAATATAGAAAAATTTCACTTTTTAGAACATTGAATCGCCACTTTGTAGAAGAACTTTTAATTTTATTATCACATAATATAACATGTATCTAATTCTTATAATTAATAAACAAAAAAACAGTTTTGTAATCTTACCAGCTTCCAGACGCATATCCCTGGACAGCACCGTGCCCACAGTACCGGAGGCTCGACATCTGTACACGGCCGCGTGGACGTCACTTCGATATTGTGCCGCTGAGAAAGACCCCAACCATAGAGTGCCATTAGGTAACGCCTCCCTGTAACAAGAAATATATTAGTGGTATCCCAGTGGTAATTTGCTTGCTTGGATAACCCAGTTCTTTGGGTTCTAATCACGGGTCTTACACCTTTGATATTCTCAGATTACGATGAAGGAAAATATCGTAAACCAACATGTATGACCACAACTTGAGAGAACTTAGCAAGTTCAAAAGAAATTTAAGGTCCGTTGATTCACATTTGTTCAGCATGGAGGACAGTTAGTTTTTTAGTTTTCTAAATCTATAGATATACGAGTAAATGTTTATTTGACATTAAATTAGTGTAGAACGACGCTAGATTTGTCATATCTGTGACAAATGTACACTCGAAAAATATTACTTACTAACGTTATTATTCCTTGTAGGGTAGTTGGAACAAGTATAATTTATTCACAGGTAATGCTCGCAAGCATTTGCTGTTTAAAAGAGAGTAACATTACCATTGAGAGTTAAGACCATCTTCCCCGTAACAATATGCTTTTCTATACCATTTCCTTTTATATTTTTGATGATAAATCACGATGTTCAATATAGAAGGTATGGTGAGATATCATGACAACAATTTATAATGAATGAATGAGAGAAAAATAATTTTATTCTTATTCAATTCAACCACTTTGAATGCTAAGTTCTAAAGGAATTCGAGCCGGAAGATTAATGGCGTGTAAAAAAAAATAATATATTCTGTTAAAAGAGCAGGAATTCTATATTAGTTTTTTTTGACAAAGCAATTTACATTACTAATAAGATGATCGTACAACAAATTACGTAGAAACAACTCTTTTTTATACTCGTAGTTATCCTGACCATACCATAAAAAATATTTTGTATAGAAATTAAATAAATTATAATACCTTACAAACACACACTGGACAAACTTATACTACCGTTGTCATTGATATACTAGGAAAAAAGGTGTAGATAAGTCATATGCGCTCAAAAAGTGGCACACTAAAACTAGGCTATTGGCCTACCAACGCGTTGACGACGCACTGTCGAGAATTATATTTGTCTCTTTTTCACTGGCGATACTTGAATCATGCCATCCTATTTTGACGACTAATCGTAATGTAGTGTGTTATTGCAATATTTTTAGTTATTCTGTATTCATGTGTGCGTTAGTGTGCCGTTTTTGAAGATAGAATGTCGTTTAGGTAACGTATCTACACCTTTTTACTTATAATATCATTGACCGTATATGTATCGTATCGTTGTATATCAAAAGAAGTAAGTAACAAATTTTATTATAACGTACATGGTATAATATGTCGTCACCTAGCAATAAGCAAGCAATTAAAAACAACTTCGAGAAAATATGACTTGATTACTGACCCTTGTATGTCTTAATGATGCACCTGCTTACTATCTGGTTTTATGTTAAGGGTAAGTTTTTAAAAATAATTCTATATTAGCGACTCTCCCTACTTTTTAATTTTGTTGAGCGGAATTCTTGTTCTAAAATGAAAGTTACTCCTTGATATCAGCAGCAACAGCTATCTTATTGCAAAGTCAGGTTAAAACAAGTTCAACTGTTTTCAACCACCTGTGCAGGGAAGGGCCGAACTTAGACGATAACCAATTTGGTTTTCGTCGGGGGCGCTCCACCATAGACGCCATCATGCGCGTGAGGGCCCTGGTGGAGGAGACGGTATCCCGGGGTGGGGTGGTGCTGGCGGTGTCTTTAGACATCACCAACGCATTCAACACCTTACCCTGGAGTTGTATTCGGGAGGCTCTGAAATACCATCGCGTGCCTCCCTACCTCCGCCGTACAGTAGGGGCTTACCTGGAGGGTAGATGCGTCACTTATCGGGGACGAGATGGTGCCGGTCGGCACCTCATGTCGTGCGGTGTTCCGCAAGGATCGGTTTTGGGACCGCTCCTGTGGAACATCGGCTACGACTGGGTGCTGAGAGGCGAACTCCTGTCAGGCGCCGAATTGACGTGTTATGCGGACGACACGCTCGTAACTGCCCGGGGGAGCTCGCACAGGGAAGCGACGTTGATAGCTACGGCTGCGGTGTCACAGGTGGTGAACCGCATTCGGCGCCTAGGCCTGGAGGTGGCCCTAAACAAGTCGGAGGCCATGGTGTTTCATGGCCCCCGACGTGCGCCGGCGCCAGGATCACACATCGTGGTCAACGGGGCTCGGATAGCTGTCGAATCCACCATGAAGTATTTGGGATTGGTGCTCGACAGCCGATGGGAATTCGGGCCCCACTTCCGGCGTCTGGCGCCTAAGCTGATGGGTGCAGTGGGCGCGCTTTCAACGTTGCTTCCCAACTTGGGAGGCCCAAGCGCCGCCTGTAGGCGGTTGTACGTGGGAATCGTGCGGTCCATGGCCCTATATGGGGCCCCTGTGTGGGCGATGGACATGACGGCCAGCACTCTTGCCGTTCTGCGCAAACCGCAGAGGGCGATGGCCGTCAGAGTCATCCGCGGGTATCGCACGATTTCCTTCGAGGCGGCTTGCGTCCTGGCCGGATCCCCACCCTGGGACCTAGAGGCGAAAGTACTCGCGTCACTATATCGGTGGCGCGAGGAAGTGCGGACACGGGGCTTGAAACCGGTGCAGCGGCAGATTGCGCTGCGCCGAGAGAAGCTCCGTCAGGTTTTGGTGGCGGAATGGCGGCAACGGCTTCTGCGCCCTACCGCCGGCCTCACTACCATCGATGCGATCCGGCCGGTACTCGACGACTGGCTCGGAAGAAGGCACGGCTCCCTGTCGTTTAGGGTGACGCAGGTGCTGTCGGGGCACGGCTGCTTCGGCAAGTACCTGTGCCGCATAGATAGGGAGCCGGACGCTCGGTGCCGCCACTGCGTTCATTGCGGGGAGGACACAGCGCAGCACACGCTCGCCGAGTGTGTAGCTTGGGAGGAGCAGCGCCGTGTCCTCACAAATAAAGTAGGAGGCGATCTGTCGCTGCCGGCCGTAGTGCGGAGGATGGTTAGCAGTGCAGAGTCGTGGGATGCGGTGGTGTCCTTCTGCGAGGATGTGATATCGCAGAAGGAAACTGCGGAACGGGAGAGGGAGATCTCGACTCCCTTCTCCGGCCGCAGAAGGCGCACCGGGCGCAGGATAAGGGCGGACAACGCCCTTTTTCGGCCCCCATGAATGGATCCAGGGGCGAGGGACTTGGGGAAATCCTCGCCCCCTATTCGATGGACCCGAGTCGTAGGCGCGCGCGAGCACGCCTCTGAGACGATGCGCGGGGTAGTTCAACATCTCACTACCCCGTGCAGGAGACGAGGCCCGAACAGATCCGGCCAGCACTAGTGTGGGGCTGTGGAAGAATTTGGATTCCCACGGCCTCGCGCGTACGTGCGAGGAGACACCGGGGTGGTTTTAGCCGGTAAGAGTCCGGCACTCCCCTCCGCCTTTCCCCAGGCAGAGGTAGTCCATGAGGATTTCCCCCCGATAAAAAAAAAAAAAAAAAAAAAAAAAGTTCAACTGTTTCGAAGATAAGCTGAAACAAGCAAACTGGCCGACTGACAGAAAAAGTTTTAAAATTGTGTTTTTCTTATATTATGTGATTCGTGTGATAAGCACGAATGATCGTACTCTAATCAGGGGTTTAATTTATAACTTGTATGTATTTAAAGTTGTATATGTGTAGTGTATCAACTATCTAGTATCCATAACACAAGCCTCATAGCTTAATATGACACATGGCAGTGTTTTGTTTATAATATATTCCAACGTAATATTTATTGTATTAATATGGAAGGCATAATAAAAATAAGGGGACTTTTATCTATAGCATGCAAGCAAAATATTCTATCCTTTTATCCTATAGCTGCATAAAGACATGTACATAATATGTGTATTTATTAGAGAACGAGCCTTAACCTATAACATTTAATTAAACTGGGAGCAAAGGTCCACAATATTCCGGAACTATTCCCAGAACTATGTGTATTAGTACGGGCTATTGCTATGGTGGAATCGATTGCACAGTGAACTATATCGCACCACAATAATTATACTGTAAGTAATTGTAATCTTTATTGAGTAACGATTCTAATAATTACTATAGTATTATATGTGATCTGCGCTAATAATGATCATTATAAGATGAATTAATGAAGTAGTTGATTTAAGAGTTTGGTTTTTGTTCGTGAGGAAGCTACCACTGGTGCGGAAAGCAGTTCTAAAAAATTTAGGAAGACTCTTCAATGGTTTTATGTTTGAGACCTTTGAAAAAACAAGTCTGAATCTCACATCGAAGGTTCTGTAGCTGGATGATTATCGCAAAATTGCGTAAATGGTACTTTATTTGATTCTTGAAAAATGTAGCTTACTAATAGTCAAATATTTTTTATAATATAATAATTTATACTCCCCATTTCAAGTTTAAATATTTCCATGGAAACTTCTAGGACAATATGATCCCATAGTACAAAAATTCATGATTCTACAAAGTAAGATTCTTGTATAAAAATGTCGGTTTAACCCTAATTTGTTATTTTCAGTAAAATATATAACCTTACTATGTGGCTTTTATAATGAACTATTGAGCGGTAAACAAACTGTGTTATATAGGCAATTAATTATTTTACTTAATAAGATGTAACTCCCCCTTAATATATTCTCACAGTACGTGCCGACTGCGGAGGTGCCGCTCTGCACAAACACAGTCTCATACTCGTATGGTAATGAAAGCTGTAATTGTGTCTCGATACAGCCTAAGTGTTTGCTGTCTGCAATGTTTCAGGACCTTATTAAACTACTAGCTACGATATTGTACTTCGTCTGCGTTTTCGGTATGAAAAGCTTGCTCAAGTTTTTTTTTAAATATTATCGTTATTCGTTGTGTATATTGCTAACCAGTGTGCTCAGTGTCTCAGTGAGTAGGTACTCAGTTAGTAATAATCTATATATAAGTATAAAAGAAAGTCGTGTTAGTTACACTATTTATAACTCAACAACGGCTGTACCTGGCTGAAAATTGGTGAGGAGGTTGCTTAGAGCCAGGAGATGGACTTAACTTAGAGGCGAAAAAAAGGCTGTAAGAGGTTGAAATTGGGGATTACAGTTTGTATGGAAATTACGTCATTTGTAATGCTAGAAGCTTGAAACAGATTTTTTTTTATTACATATAAATAAGTAAGACATTCAAAGTTTGTAAAAAAATTTTATACTTAAAGGGTTACCTAGTAAAAAATATTCAAATATAATAGATATATTCAAAATTGTTCCTTATCTGCAATTTAATTTTCATATGGGTCAGTTTCGGAAGTCCTGGTTTAGAATCATGAGTCGTGCTAAGTATGATTTTTTAGGGTTTGTATCAGCGAATCCTTAGTAAAATGCATCATTGCATACCTCCAAGTGGTTATGTGGGGCTCACCAGCATATAATAAAGTAAGTACTAACTACAGAAAAACCTTCCTCCATCTTATTATTATTATTGTGGTTGTTGGGTGTGGTACCGAGGACGGCCCTAGTCGACCAGTTCTGATCCATTGTACCTTTCCTCCATCTTAATGGAACGTTGCAGGATCGCCTAAGCATTCAACCATGACGCCCCGACGTGACGGCCCGTCAGATCTGCCGAAGCAGACCACACAGCCAAGAGGTTGATCCACAGTCCACTCTGCGATCTGACCTGGTGAGCTTGGCCTGACCTGAGTTATTATCAATTCTGGGCATTTTTACGGTTATATATAAATAATCGGCTACTTTTATTGGACTCTTGCAAAAAGTATATTTGATAAATATAGATACATGATTTGCTTACTGAAGCGATTAAATGAATAAAAAATTTCAAAATCTAACAGTAAACTGTTTCATAATTCGAAACAAAGAAATAAATATATATTTCGATACCAATATTAACAAACCCTTGCAAAAACTAAATTCATCAAAGCTATATATCAATTCAGCAAGTAGTTCGGGTCAACAAGGGTTGAAATTCAAACTAGCATAGTTTCAGGCATCGCCCAATATTTATTTAGGGCAAGTTAAAAGCGTATTGGCGAAATTAAATTACGTTTGCCCGAAGAATTTTATAAAGCTCTCTCACTCTCTAATACTTAGTTAATTTTGAAAGTTATATTTATAGCAATTTTTGTTTAGATATATTATGTAGAATGTACTTTGCAAGGGATAAACAATGGGAATACCTTTATTATTTTATAATAAAACTAGCAACTCACCCAAGCTTTACTCGGGTTGTTCCTAGGTACGTTTTAACGGTTAGTATGGAATGGTCGATCCCTTCCTTCCTATGTGAGTTAGGAAACAGAATAAATGTATCCCGCGGGAATCATATTTTCTGGGATAATAGTGGTTTCTAGACTATAATCTATCTTTGTGTCATATTTCACCTAAATCTGATCAGCGGTTCTGACGTGATTAAAATATATTACGCATCCTTCGTCTAAAGCCGAATTTTTTTTTTTTGGTGGATTGTTCGTTGGTTACGCTTATAAATAACTACATTGCAGGTTACAACTAATGAAATAAATAAATTTAATAATTGTTTTAAAAAGTATCTAATGCATACAGATAAATAAAATTGAACGGGAACACACACGGGACTAGGAAAACTCTTTTAACTAGTAATTAAAAGAAATAAATTATTAAAACCATATATACTCGTATTACATTTTAGTTGGAGTAATAGATTGACTCTTGGTCATACATCATATTAAGGTAATCTTCTGAAAAAATCCCATCTGTATTAAAATAATTTTGCTAAAACTTTTAACCGCAGACCTAACACAAGTTATTATTACATGATTATTATTATCATCCAACTTTGACTTCTTTGAAACAAGGTTACATAAGGAACATTATAAGCATGAAATATCTTAAATTTCTTAGCAGTGGTATGTAGACGGATGAAGGACGATCCTACTTTGAATCGTGACATACATGACATAAAATGTAAATACGAGTACATGCTACTACTTGATCTATTTTGCCTATCAGTTTTTATTTATCGATTATTTATCAAAAATGAATGTTTGTTTCTGTTTTTCAGCTGGACCGAATTTTTTTATACCAATTAAGTACGTTATGATCTGGAGTAAAGCATAAGCTTCGACTATCTAGATATTCCAACCTGAATAAAAATGAAGTAATTCGCTATTTTTTTGATACTCGCTATTTCCTAAGAATTCCGGCACACAACAAGGCTCGATGGGGTCGTGGAACGGTTATTGCAGTATATAAGGACGTTGGTTTTACGGCCTGTCCTGAACACTAGAGCAAACATGTTGGCATAATCATGTAAATTGCGATACACATTAAGTTTACCCTCGCCCCAATAAACGGATTTTACATGCTGTGTTGCTACGAAACTGTGTATGATTAAAGGATATTGAATAATAAGAATTCATAATACTATTTTCGGCGGTGGTAGTCCAGAAGCAACACTCTTTCTTTATAAACCATGCGGTTCAACTAACAAGTAGTGGGTTTAAATTTCGAGTGTTGTACTTCTGATATTTCCAAGTCAAATTACTTTTACTATCGTGAGTAAACTTCAATACAATTAAAAGATATGGATATTATGAAGGCCGCCAACCCACACTTGACCAGCTGGCTAGGTGGATTTTGTTCTGATCCCCTTTGTATTGAACGGAAGTACGTGGCCAGCTGTAGGACGTTAAAAAAGGTAGCTTATAGTACCAGTTAGCATGATAATCATAAATTAAAAAGCTTTCAAAATACTTGGCCATGTCATTGCAGAGGAATTAGTTTTTATTGTTTAATTTTAAAAACTCTACCTATGAAAAAAAAAAAAAAATGAAAAAATCTTTATTGATTTATACAAAATGCGTTACAACTAGTTCCAAGGGCCCCTGTACTGGGTGAGAACCCGTATTACTGGGTACCCCGCTCAACCATCAGGACAATAATTCATAAATCAATAGTGATGAATATTAATAATTGTGTGTGTGTGTGTGTGTGTGTGTGTGTGTGTGTGTGTGTGTGTGTGTGTGTGTGTGTGTGTGTGCGTAATATAAATCTACCTGTATGTTTTATTTTTGTATTAATTATATGTTAAGAAATTGCTCAGTTTCTTCATAGTTCATTTTTAGTAAATTTTGTGTCAATATACGCTTTAATTCAGTCTTAGTTAAGGCATAGATGTTAAATTTTGTGTTAAGTTTGTTGTATATGAAGGAAGACAGACAAGCAAACTGCTTTTGATTAAATTTTGTATTGCATTGTGGCAGAGTACAAACAGTGTTTTTACGACGCTTCGGTATTTGTGGGTAGAAGTGAACGGTACTATGTCGCTTTAATGCACTATTTAGAATATACATCTGTCGGGTAGTGAGGATCTTGTAGAAACTGTGTAATTCAAAAGTCGGTGTTAATATTGGCTTAAAAAACATTACTTTTAATAATATTCTCTGTGCTCTTTCTAGGTTTATAAGAAGACTTTTAGCAGAACCGCCCCAAACAGTTATACAATAGCTCAAGATTGGTTGTGCTAGGGCCTTGTAGATAGTAATAAGAGTCTTCGCGTTTACAATGTGTCTAAGTTTCTTAAAAATCCAGACAAGTTTCCTTATTCTATCAGTAGTATTTTGAATATGTTGATCCCATTTCAGATGTTGGTCAACCCATACACCGAGATATTTAATGCAAGTAGTCTTGGCAATTTTTTCACAGCAGCATTCTTCTAATCTCCGGTAGTTGCAAGTGTGTACTGTCAGGGTAAAGTTAGGCTCAGGCTGAGAGGACTTACGTATGGAAAAAGGTATGTATTTTGTTTTTTGAACGTTCAAAGTCAGTAAATTTTATTTAAACTAACAAATCTCATTTCATTCAAATGCATTTCTTTTTAAATTTTCACAAAACAAAATTTTATCATGAAGATTAAACATTAAAAGATAAGAAAATATTCGATACAACCGTAATTTTTCATAAAAATTCCATCTAAATGGCAACCACAAATTCAATTACGAAAAAAACTCTAGCGACCGCACCTGTTGGCGAGAAAAAAACAATTTCCAAACCGAATCAGGCTCGAAGGACCATAAAAATATATAACCTACCTTTGTCCAACTGGCAATTTTCTGAAGAAACCCCTGGAGTCTAACTGTCAATTAACCCCCTCGTAATCGCAAGGAATATTTAAAATTGTATCTCACGCACCACTTTTAAATGAAAACAAGATTTTTTCCAACGAACAAAGAGCCAGCTTAATGGAGTGAGTTAATAAATGTACGTCGTACTGAAGGTAGTCTGCGAATCTAATAGACAATTTTATTTTCTATTACGTCGTTTTATCCGAGATTGGGTCGTGGAAAGTTAAATACGCTTAGACGTTTTAAGTATTTTGTTTGTAATCTTCCTAATAATGTGTTTTATTTAGATGGAGAATTGTCAAAGAAGGTCTTTTGAATACTCGTGGTTTGACGTAGGCTTACTTACTTTATTATAAGTTATCTGTCTTGACCAATAGAAAAACTAAAACTAATGTAGAAACAGCATTATGTTAGTATTTTTTTTTAAACTATTCTAAAAGAGAAACTGATTTGCTTTGGAAAAATTAAATTCTTCTGGTCTGATTGTCATATTTTTAAGCTTCTTAAAATATTGTTAGAGATATTTTTTTAATTTGTCCCTCTAGATGACTACCAAAACATCTGTAATAATCTGAAGGTAAGAAATTAGATTGATGCGATAAAAGTATTTAAGCTAACGTAAGAAAAGCTTGCGTGTTGCAATATGACGTTTCACACAGCATATGATATTCCCCCATATCAAGTGCGCCATAAAAATTAGACGACAATTAGTATTTTTTTAAAAACTGAGATTACTAAATCTTATCTCATTAAAAATGAAAATTTATAAACAGCAGACTGCTTTTGAAAAAAAATATTAGTTTATATTAATGAAGAAGATCATACTTCTTAAATATAATTGTTCGAATAGTTGGGCGACTTTTATATTCTTATTATAAAATAAAAACCATATTTTAGTCTTTAAAGAAACTATTATAAGCCCATAGCTAGCACAATATTATCTGAATTTCAACAATACACGTTCGTTGTGAAAGTTATCGTCACTTTCTTCTTTCTTTAAAAGAATATTTAGATCACAAAAAAGATTTGATATGTTAAAACCCTTATGTTTTCCGGATATCATATAATAAATGTATACGTACAGAATGGGGAACCGAATAAATTGTCCCCAGTCTTTGTTGGCGCGACCTTTGCCCAGTCCCGGAAAGCTGTTAAGCAACTTTTATTGCCATCCTTTGCCGTTCCTATAAGATTAAAACGGCGGCACAATCTACTTATCGCCGTTTCACTGTAACATTCAATTTTATAAAATTGGAGTTTTGTCACGACAGCGATATTCAGAAGCCGTGGGATATCTTTCCTATACATTTTTGATCGGAGTTCATAAAGTTAGCAGCGATATCAAAGTGGAATATTTACATTTTCTTTTTTTTATTGTCCATGCTGTTGCTAAGTTATTGCAGAAGTTGTTCAAATGATAATTTTCTTTGAATTGTTCTTCGTGATGGATAGATTCCAAAGCTCTGAATTAAAAGATATTAAGCATTCCTAAAAGATAGAAATAAAGCACTTAATACTTTCTTAGATTTACGCGAATATTCGACATTATAAATGAAACTACCTTTTCGGATTTTGTCGCGGATTTATTTTGATTTTTAGTTCCCGACGTTTCGAATGCTTTACAGCAATCATGGTCACGGGAGAGACTCTCCCGGTAGTTTCATTTAAATAAAGCACTTATTAAATAGTAGGTATTATATTTTGATAGTAAATTATTTTCATATAAACACCTTTACCTGGCTCTCTTTGATTGCAAAATTAGGTGTATTTACAGAAAGGCAGATAGAATATTGAGGACGAAAACAGGACAATCTATCATAATTTGCTCTACTGGAAATAAAAATTAAAATTTATTACATCTTATTAATTAAGATAACCTAAATAGGGATTCACATAGAATATAAATTAGTTTTAGTAACAACAGTTCCCATTTGAGGGTAATAAATCAATAATTATACAAAAATAGTATATACATATTTTAAGTAAGGCATTTTATGATAATATATTTAGGAAAATGTCTACAACCTCTTGTATTTTTGTGTTATATTTTTATACTTTGAAATTATTACATTTTAATTGTCTCTTCTTGTCTTCAGCCCCTTTTTCTTTAACGTCGCCTCGAGACACGGGCCTCCCTCAGTACGAGGGGGATCAGGCCATAGTCCACCGCGCTGGCCTAGTGCGTGTTGGCGGACTTCACATGTCTTACGAAAACTTGCTAGGTTTTCTCAGACATGCAGGTTTCCTCACGATATTTTCCTTTACCGTAAGACAAGTGGTAATCAGGATAGAAAAATTCGCACATGAAAATATCAGAAGTGCGAGACCCGGATTCGAACCCGCATCACTCGGTTATACAAGCGAGCGCGTTACTGCTGGGCTACCACTGCCTTGAATTGTACAAAAATTTTAACTGTACAAAAATTTAATTCTCTTAAAATTTTGAGAAATCTAAATAAATTATCGAAAAATTGTAACGAAAAATTACTCGCCTTTAACCTCCGACAATGTACAGAACTTTCTACACGACATTCCAACATATACGTTTTTGAACAATATTTTTTTTTATTCCTTTGAGTTCATGTTGATGTTTCGATCAACAGCCGACTTTATCGATGCCCACATGATGCGAGACCTCCCGAGAGCAGCTTGTCAGGCACAAAGGACAGAGTAAATAGACTGCAAAAGTACACAGATGTCAGGTACGTTGTTCCGCTAGCTTTGAGACTACCTTTGATGGATGTACGCAACAAGGTAAAGCAAGTGTTCCGTACACAAACAATTGAATTGATTTTGTTAGAACTCCTACAATAATATATTAGACTAGGAATATCTTGCAGCTCCTTCATCTTTTTGTCAAAACCTTAGTCCCTTCCGTGACATTAATGTTATACAGAAATCAAATCGTTTGGAAACAAAAATCTAAATAAATCGTCAAAAGAAATATAGTTTTATTAAAAAACAAGCCCTTTTCCCTTGATCCAGCACAGCACAGTAACTGTAAAAACAGTACCCACAGTAAAAAGTATCTTATATTTTGACCCGGATAACCAGATAGACGAACAGACTGACAAAATTCTGAATTTTATAGATACGGTCTCTGTATAGATAATAATATTTTTTTCTGTAACATTTAAAAAAAAAACAGTATCAAGTGGTTATTTTTAATATAGAACGCGTAGAAAGTGTGTGGGTTAATACGAGTATAATAACTGTATACAGCATACCTAACTGTTGATATATAAAAAATACTCATAATAAATTTTAGCGTTTTGAGGACAAAATATGATGTATCTTTATGTAGCTCGTATAAAAATGCCGAGTGGGAGGCAAGCACCTCACTAAGGTGAACGCGTACGTGCCTTCGAAGATAAAGTGCTAATTTTGTCTCTATCCTTATACAGAACAAATATTTGTTCTCGTTGTTTTTAGGTATTCGTGACTTTACTTCTTCCTCATATTTATTTCATAACCATATTTGGAAAGCGAAAGCAATGATTTTTTTTACTAAGTTTCTGATATTTTTCAGTTTCATTTTCAATTTTTTTATATATTTCTATTATTTTTATAGAACTTAAGGGACTCTAAATAAATCATATATAAACGCTATTAACAACACTATATAAGAAATAGGTTGTAAAAATTTAAGCCTTCTAACTCCAGGAATATCGTTAAGGACATTAACATTTATTATCCAGGACAACATTTCTATGTTAAATACAAAATATAGAGTGTTTTCCAAACACATAACAATTGCCACTTATCGGTAACAGATGTGAGTGATAATGCTTTAATGTATGAGTATATGTTACTTTAATGTAAATTTTATAAGAATATACTTAAGAATAGTTTTAGAAAAATAATCTAATGATAAAGTTAAAAATAAAATCCGTGAGATATAAGTCGTGTACGAAGGATAGTTAAAACCAAGATCAAAAAATATACGAAACACGTCTAACTTGCCCACATCAATGGCGCTAACACAGTGCAGTGCCTGTAATTTAACTTTTAGCCCAAAGGGATTAATTCTGCTGAAATTCCCACATTTCCTGCGAGCTTTGTCATTTGATGTTCAACGCTTATATTAAATTGTATCTAACTAATGCATCTTTCTTTTTGAAGGTGATTGCGTATTAGGCTTCCAAATGTCTTTTTACAATCAACAAAGAATAGGATAAAAAATCCTTAAAAAAACCTACATCGCATATTATTATCAAAATAATATAGTTTTTTTAATTATTATTCTTCGAACAATTCTTCTTAAGTATTCATTATATGGATAAGTTACATGTGTTGTAAAAAAGAGGTTTCTATGAAAATCTATTTCTGAAAATATTCTTAAAACTATAATCGCGAAACCTTATTTTGTATATTTATTATAATTTTTAGCTAGCATTAACGTACAGTTTTCTTTTTTAATATTGTGAGATTTATATTGATGCTGTAAAACACTTCACTCTTTTCTTTCTTTTTTTAATTTTTGTGTTTTCAATATTCTTTCTCTATGAAATTATTTTTATCCAGCTTCGTCGAGTACTATTAATACTAGTTAATAAGTAGGTTAGGTAGGTTAATTAGTAGTAAATAGTAATATTAATAATCACATTTTTCAGACACATGTAATTCATATCCGTGCTCATCACACAAATGAATAACCACCGTAGGATCCGAACCCGCGACCGCTGGCACAGCTAGTAAGGTCACTACAAACTGAATCATGTGGTTTTGGGGTTATAACATGTAATAATAATAATAATATAAATAATATTATAAATATGTAGGGACATTATTACAACAGCGCCATCTAGTTCCGCAGTAAGCTACATAACGTGCTTGTGTTGCGGATACCAGATAGTTGATATACTACATATATACATTTTAAATACATACATCTGATATCAGTGCCCCTAGCACGAATTTTTTTGTCCTATAGTATAGTTAACGTGATAGTATAGTAACAGTAAAATTTTGTATGGAAAATTAAACAGCGCTCCGTGAGCGTATTTGGAACTAAAATTTGGCAGCACGAATATTTAGCCTTATCTTTCGTATAGTTATCGAGTAGTAATCGTGTAGTAAAATCGGCAAATGTATGGAAATCGGCAGCACGAATCTTTTTTTGACGTATAGTATCGCCACTTTACTATAGTAAACTATCGAGAAATACTTAAACGTTCTCACCGACATTTTTAAAGTGAGTAAGCTATCGAAAGTGGTAGATTGTTTATTTCTATGTGTTTTATAACTTAAATAAGGTTAAATTGTTTACGTTAATACAATATAGAACCAATTTATGACCTTTTATTATTTTGCATGGAGTTTGGCCAAAGACGTAAAAAGGAAAACACGTAGGTATATTAAGAGCCGTACTTACTTTGTACTTATAACTATTTCTTATCACTTATGATAATTTAATTATAAACATAAAGCATCTTAATAATGCTTAAAGTGGTATTATTCAACAAAAATGAAAAAATCGTATCATATGTATTGCTCAATAAAATTGTTATTTATATTTTATATAGTGAAAATAAATTAAACGGTTTTATAATTTTCTAATAAAACAAAAGTAGCCTAAGTAAGTCATAAATTAGGTATCTGCGAGTGAAAATCCTATCAAAATTGGTTCAGTCGTTTCAGATATTAACCAAAACAGACAGACAGACAGATAGAAATTTTAAAAATTGTTTTTTTTTATGTAAGTAGGTACCTACTGTAAATAATTTCAGATGCATTTAATGAAAAGCTGTTAATTTGAAATTACAAACAGACACTTCAATTTTATTTATATGTACTGATTTTTGCGCCTTGTTATTCTAAGCAACAAAAATGCTTAGTTGGTATGGGTAAGCACTTAAGGCTAACAAGTGTGAGCAAGTAGGTATGTGACTTAAGCTATGGAGGCACTTAACCACCCAAAAGTATCAAATTCATAAAATTCCACTTCAAAGGCCAAAAGGGATGTCAAAATACAAAAAATAAATCTTAATAAGCCATTGGAAATATAAACTGCTTCTTTAACTAATTGTAATTTAAATTAGTTAAACAAGGATGGTAATAGAGACCACCTTTGGCAGATTAAAAAACAGGGAAGTGTGTCAACAAGGATCACACTCTTCAACTATTCTCCCAGAAAAGGTTGCAAAAATAATTATAGGTTGTGTATTACATAACATGGACTATGTTATTTATTTTGATTTTGCTGTTTGTGTACTGCTGAGTAAATGCAATATATTTTTTCTAAAAATTCAGAACTAAATTGTTATTATTGCTTATTACTATTTTGTTGCAGATAGTTAGTTATATTTACTTACAGGATTAAGTTTTATGTAAATTAAATGTATGTATTCACTAATGAATTTATTTAATTAAGTTCATTTATTATTACTATTTTCATCACTATTAATATTAGGTGCAAATAAGTTATAACATAGAACCACATATAAAATTTCAAGAACTCATTAATTAATAAATTAAACTGAAATAATCAAAACCAATTCTAAGTTTTAAATAAATCCTTTTATTACCAATTCACATAAAAGTAACACTACACTACGCAATGTTCATTGCTTATCACTAAAATCTTTGTTTAACACATTTCATCTTATAATAACTAAATCTTTGTTTAATCATAAGCTACAGCCTAGTTCAGTGTCTCGTCGTGCGAAGCTCAATGTCTTTGTCAACTACTTCGATAAATCTCCATTCCAAAGAAATAAACCTTTGAATAAGCATTTGTTGACATCGTCAAATAAAATTATAAAAGCTCTTGTTTTTAGTCAGGACTTCCTTATCCGTGAATTGCACCATCGAGAATTTTGTGCCGCTAGTTCTTGACGTATTTTTTTTAATTTTGTGAAGAAAATAGAAAACAATTATATAAAAGTAAAGTAGATACGTAAAGGTAAACAACAAGTACCTATAAAGCGAAACGACTTTGAAGTCTGTCACTAAATTTAATATGGCGTTCGGAAATCTAAACAGCATGGAGCATTTTTATGTATAAATTATTATAACATTGGAATTGTCATTCAAATATTGTTTATTATTACTTAAGTCACTAATTTAAGTTTTTTTTATCAGTGTTTTTATGTTTTCGGGCCCTAAAACATGTAATTAATAGACTTAAACCATTTAATTATACCAACTTTTAAACGATCATTCGATCGCATTCGTTCTTTTTGCTATTAAGTTGTAGACATTGTTTACGTTTAATGACGTAATGCTATCGAGTACACGTGAGTAAGATTTAAGGATTCGTGCTGCCGACGTCTATAGTAAGTAAGAATAGTAATAGTTTTCGAGTAGTCAACTCGATACGAATAATTTACGGATTTGTTAAAAATTCGTGCTAAGGGCACAGATCAACGATCTGGTATTCATAAAGAAAGCTTCGTAGCCTACCATGGAACTACTTGGTATTATGTGGTAACGTCCCAATATATTTAATTTAATATTTAATCCGTATAAAATAAATTAAGAGTAGATATAATACAAATAAAAGTTAAAACAGTTAAAAACTAATCCTGACCGAAGCGAGCAATAAACGTCGGGAGTGTTACTGAAAAATAGAAATGCTAGCGCACCGACTGCGGCTGTGTTTGCACAAACTTTCTACTCCATTCGTTGTAAGCTCTAATATGAATTTCATACTAGCTAAGTCAAAAAATTGACAAAGTTTTTCTGGATTCTTTTAATGTTTGACCTGAACTTGGTTTTTTGACGCAAAAAAACCATATTTATAAAGATATTTATGAAAAAAATGTTATAAATGGTAGATAGATGTGTTCAGTCATTTAGTGATTTACTATTATGAGTGAGTTTAGAGGGAAAGATTAGTGATTGAGGCAGTAAATGTAAAGTTTAAAGTTTCCGAAACAATAATCAAAATAAATCTAAAACGAGAGTTTGATTTTGTATCGCCAATCTGTTCATCTTGTCTATAATAAAATTTTATACCACTTGCTTATACGGTGAAGGAACTGATATTATTAGGCCTCTGAAAACATATGAGTTTAACATAATTAACCTATACCCTAAGGCCCAGCCGTTGGAACGTTAAAAAGGCATGATATATAAAAACTACCAAATAATTTTCTTCAAATTGCTATTTTCTAAGGAACAGCAAACACTAGGCCCGTAGCTTTCCAAGTAATAAACACAATTCGGTTAATCGCAAAACTTTCTAACTTCTATTCAATCCTTCGTCAGCAGTTGACTTCATATACTTAGATCGATTCTAACTTGCTTTCTCATTCACAAATCCATGAGTTATTGTGAGTTATTATTTTAATATCTGGATCATATTATTATATATTACTGTGTTTTATCCACGAGTTATACGCGTGTAGTTCTTTTGTTACTATATATTTTAATATTAATGAATAAGTTGCGAAGAATATTGTTTTGTTATACATTTATTCTTACAATAAAATTGTAATGAGGTCGAAGTTATGTATTGTTTTAAAAGAGAATATATTAAAAAAGAATTTATGCTTCAAGAATGCTTAGAACGTAGAAAATTCTTAGTTTTTATATTTGATATTATCTTAGTATCCTTAAATTTTTGTATTTTTAACGCAAGTAACTTGACAAGTGTTTGGTAAATTTTGACGATACGTTTGGTTCGGTTTGTAGTGAGCATAGATGCCGGCGTTCGCAGTTCGAGTCCTGGTTGAACTGCATTCATTTATTGATTATGATTTATACCCTTTTTAACTTTCAAATGCTATGACGGCCCTTCAACATGAGGGGAAACAGGCCATAGTCCAACACGCTAAGTGCAGTTTGGCGGACTTGCTGGGTTATCTGTACGAAATATGTAGGTTTCCTCACCGAAAGACAAGTAGTAATAATGTCAGAAATAATTCGCCCATGAAAGTATAGAGGTGCGAGACCCGGATTTGAACTCCGTCGCACGAGCGCTAGCTCACCAGCCCCTCTAGACAAGTGGCAAAACGCTAGTAGAATAGAATAATCAATGTATGGGATTGACATAAGCTTACGACTAGTGATTAGATTCAATTATGGGTAGAGATAAGGAGAACCATCTCATATGGGGGGAAAGTTGAAAAAGTGTCCAGCTGTATACTGAAAATAAAGTTTTGATTACCTACCAGAATAGCGCTGGCGTTCGAATAGTTTCAATATGAACATAGCTGTTATAAATGGAGTGAAGTTTGCTGAGTTCAAATATTTAAATTTTTTAATGACTCAAGTAGTTAGTAAAATGCTAGTATACAAAACCTCAACTATTTACGTAGTCTAAAAAATGTTTTAGTAAATATAAACAAAATACTGCAGAGAGAAAGCGTAATTTTTTTCTAATTACGTTTGGCGCTTTCTTTAAAATTTATCGACTGCTACTGCAGCGCCACTCTTACTGGACGCGTTTTTACGGACACTTTTTCGTACACGAGATGGTCCTCCTTAGGCGTTAGCGTTTATCGAAATAGAATCGGTACGGAGCGTTTGCCATTTGTCTAGAGGGGCAGGTTACCTAATGATAACTATTCATATTAAAGTTAAAAAATAATCAGTACGCTGAATTGTTTACTCACGACTAAAAATAGTTAAAAAGTAACAGGATAATAATTCTATGTAGGTATATATTGTTAAGAAATGTCTGTATCACTAAAAGGCGATCTCTTTCAGGCAATTCAAAGGTGCAGGAAATAGAAAACTGTAAGAGGAAAAGTGTGTGAGAGGAATGGTGATAAATAAATAAAATAAAACAAGAAGCAAAAACTTTTGTTTATTCTACTACTAGATTTATATTTATAGTCAAAGTCTAGTAAGTTAAAAAACTTGTAAATATTACAGATTTGCGTGCAACGTACAATGGAGAAAATATTGTTTCCAACCAAGTTTTCAACAGACATTTAAAGTGAGTACGACACTTGGCCAGCGTGGAGGACTATCACCTTATCTCCCTCACATTGAAGGTAACCAAATGCCCAGCAGTGGAACTTTTAAAAAAAGCTGAATAATATAAGGCGTATACAGGATACTGATTTGTATTTTTTTAATTTTTAACTTAATGGTTTGGTTTTTAATTTGGTGTTCCTATTATTAATTTTATTATTTTCAATATTAATTATTATATTATTATCTTATATGTTCAATAAGTATATTCAAAATAAAGAAGTATGGCTTGCATTTATAATAATTGCTAATAAAATTCTACTGATACTTCGTATTTTCAAAAAGATATTCATCGCCACGAAAACAACGAAACTACTACCTATATCAAAATACACATTCAAGAGAGGAGTATACGAATATTGTTTCTAAAACATAGATTTTCAGTCGCTCGAATTTCGTAATAGAAAAGCAATGATTTGTCAAAAATGTTTCAATATTTTCCCGAGACGGTCTGTGGGACATTTATTTTGAAGATTATTACGAGAACGGCATAAGAGGAGAGAGACAGAAGTGATCGTCGGGATTATCGTACAAAGCTAACTTATTTGATCACCTGCTTTTGTCTATTTCGTTTATAGCAAAAAATAAATAAATGGTAAATACTTTGGAATATTAACGCACAACAATGGATTAAAAAAAAAACTGTCAACTGTCAAAAGGTAAAACGTGAAATAAAATTTTATAATTTTATTTTTTATTGCAAAATGTCTCAAAAGAATAATAATTTATGCTCAGGCTGTATAAACGAACTTAATAAAGATGAATCTTTACGATGCACACGTTGTTTCAAACAATTTCATTTCGCATGCGTAAATATATCTTCAGATAGCTTTGGCCGTATTTCCGATACTTCTAAAAATAAATGGATCTGCCCTTCTTGCCGCTGTAATGAGCGTAAGTACGACAATACTAATACACAAGTCCGCCATAGCCCACCGGCATTTGATAGTGGAGATGAAAATGTAACACTACGTCATAAACAGAGACCGTCCACGAAATGTTTTTGTATTAATGCCGATGAAATCCGCAAGATAATACGCGAAGAAATTAATTCTGCATTGGATTACCAGTTGCAAGAAATAAAAAATAAAATCAGTGACTTCGACCAATCTTTAAATTTTTTAAGTCAAGAATATGATAATATAAAGAAAGAATTGGAAACACAAAAAAATAGTGTCATCTTCCTACAAAAAGAAAATGAGTTACTACGAACTAATACACGCGAAATTGCTCAGCGTCTAAGACACATTGATCAACAATCCCGCGCTTGTAACATTGAAATAAATTGTGTACCTGAGCATCGCAATGAAAATCTTACTACTTTAGTTCTACAATTGAGTAAAGTAATTAATTGTCCATTAAAAGATAATGATATATTCTACTGTTCACGAACTGCGAAAATGAATAGCACCACTAATCGTCCACGTTCTATATTAGTTCGTTTTAGTGGCCCGCGGTTACGTGACACATTTTTAGCTGCCTCAATTGAATATAATAAGAAAAACGCAAAGGATAAACTAAACACCAGCCATCTTGGAATTGCTGGAGATAAAAAGTCACCTGTCTTTGTAGTTGAGAATCTCTCACCCGAAAATAAAGCACTTCATGCGGCTTCGAGAATGAAGGCTAAAGAACTTTCATACAAATACGTGTGGGTGCGTAATGGTAGAATCTATTTAAGAAAAGATGATTACAGTAAATTTATTCTTATTCAGGATTCCTGTTCCTTGGCAAACCTATCCTAAGTTAGATAATAAGTTATTTTATAGCTTTTTGTTCTTTTTATGAGAATGTATAATTACTTTAACAAATTTTAAAATTCGATAACTTAAGAATATATTATCAAAATGTTAGAGGTTTAAAAACCAAAACAGAAGATTTCTTTGGTAACCTTATTTGTAATGATTTTGATATTATCATTCTTACCGAAACATGGTTAAACAGCAGTATCTATGACTCTGAATTGTTTGACCACCGTTACAATGTTTATAGAAGAGATCGTGAAACTTCCGGTTTTCATCCCAATAAAAATGGCGGTGGTGTACTTATTGCTGTTTCTATTAATTTCTGCTCTAAAAGACTTGCCTGGTGTGAGTCTAGGTGCGAAGATATATGGGTATCTATAGATGTGAGATGTGTTGATGGTTCTTTTGAAACTTTAACTATTTGCGCCGTTTATCTCCCTCCTCCCATACAAAAGCATATCCTTGAAGAATTCATAGATAACTCTAATCGTGTATTTGATACTTCCCTTTTCGGCAAGATTCTTATATCTGGAGACTTTAATTTGGGAAATGTGTCTTGGTTTAACTCAGGTCTTACACCCAATAATATCTGTGCTAATAGCTTATTTGATAAAATGTTACTAGACTTCGTCGCATTAAACTCACTCACTCAGTACAACAATATTCGTAATATAAACAATAAATATTTAGACCTTATTTTATGCAATGATACTATCAATGAACTTAGCTTGAACAATGACCCTCTTTCTATTGTAGATCCTCACCACCCGCCACTTCAAATGAGTTTACCTTTTAAAAATATAAATGGTCTTCCTTATTCTTGTTCTTCGCGACTTTGTTTTTACAAAGCTGATTATCAAAACATAAGAAATGAACTGAATGCAGTTCACTGGGATACTGTTCTGGGTGTATATAATTCAGTCGATGACATGCTTAGTAAATTTTACGACATTTTACGTAACATAATTTCAAAATCAGTCCCTAAATACAAGCCAAATAACAGTCACTACCCAGTTTGGTTTACTTACGAATTGAAAAATCTGCTGAAAGAAAAACTTAAATTTCGATTTAAATTACTAAAATTTAACAAGAATCCAATGGATCAGATATCATTTAATTTATTGCGAAAACGCTGCCATGTATTACAATCAACGTGCTACCTTGATTATAAATATTACTTAGAATCAATTCTTCGATCTAATCCAAAGTTCTTTTGGTCCTTTTACAAACAAAAAAGACGTAACAAAAGTTCATACCCAGTCGAAATGACCTTAAATAATAAAACTGCTTCTAAAGGTGTCGACATATGTAACTTATTTGTTGAACAATTTTCGTCTGTTTACAGTTTGGGTACTTCATCAAATAATATTTTTAATAATTATACAGCAATAGAAAAAAATAACAGCATTTGCAATGTACATATAACTCTTGTAGAAATTTTGAATGTTATAAAAAGAATGGACCCTAATAAAGGTGCAGGAGTGGATGGACTACCGTCCTACTTCATTGTAAAATGTGGCTCTGCAATAGCGTATCCTCTATTTTTAATATTCAATAAATCGTTAGTAACAGGTATTTTCCCATCACTTTGGAAACAATCCCTAATCGTTCCTATATTGAAAAATGGTAATGCTGAACTGATATGTAACTATAGACCAATTTCTATACTTCCTACATTCGCAAAAATGTTCGAAAAACTTTTATGCCCTGTAATTAATTGGCATTTTAAACAAATTATTTCACCACATCAACACGGCTTCTTTAAACACAGGTCTACTTCTTCTAACTTAGTTTTATTCGTGGAAGCGGTTTCTCGTGCAATAGATTCTCGGCAGTCTATTGATGTAATATACACGGATTTCAGTAAGGCTTTCGATAAAGTACTTCACAGTGTTTTGATCAAAAAACTTTCTGATTGTGGTATCACGGGCGGGCTGTTGAATTGGTTTAAGTCTTACCTTACCAACAGGGAATCAGTAGTAGTGGTTAACGGATTTAAATCTCACCCCTTTAAGGTTCTGTCGGGGGTCCCACAAGGGTCCCATTTGGGACCGATTTTATTCAATGTCTTTATTAATGATATAGGCGATTGCTTCCATCATTCTGAATACTACTTATACGCAGATGATCTTAAATTTTCCCGAACTATTACCTCTCAAAAAGATGTAGATTTGCTTCAAGCTGACTTAGATAGACTAATTACTTGGTGCAATAACAATGCGATGAACTTAAATATAAAAAAGTGTCATGTAGTAAGTTTCAATAGACTAAAAAGAAAATTCTGCAGTAGTTATAAAATATGTAATATTTCACTAGAGTTTATCGACGTAGTCCGTGACCTCGGTGTTTTCCTTGATACAAAATTACGCTTTCATATTCATATCGATGAAATCTGCCGAAAGGCTTTTAAGAACTTGGGCTTCATTTTGAGATACTGCAATGACTTTCGAAATCCACAAACCTTAATATGCTTATATAATGCTCTTGTGCGCAGTGTTCTAGAGTATTGCAGTGTAGTGTGGAACCCTTACTACGATGTTTACATAAAGAGATTGGAAAGCGTTCAAAAACGTTTCTTGTGGCACCTATCATTCAAATTTGGCCAAGTAAAAAAATTACCACATTATGAAGACCGTTTATCACATTTCGGAATGACCACGTTGACTAATCGGAGACGTATGCTCGACACTCTGTTCTTACACAAATTAGTTAACGGTAATCTTGACTGCCCACAACTACTTGCCCAAGTTCCAATATCAGCGCCTTCTAAGAGTTTACGCTTAGATAAACGAGCTTTCTTCATAACCAATGCTGCTAACTCTAATTTAGGCTATAACTCCCCTCTTAATAGAATTATTAAAACATACAATTTAATTAACAAGAATAAGGACATACTTGTAGATATATTTAATGATAAACTTTTTAATTTTAAAAAAAAGATCAGTACCTCTATAGCTAAAATATAATTGTAAACACCTATACAGATACAGCATTTATTTTTTCTTTTATTTCTCGTAAAATGTTATTATTATTTAAGTTTTTTTTATTTTTAAAAGTGAAGTTAAAATTTTGTTTTACCTACTATGTGTAATGTCGTTATCACCTATAATTAAGGTACTACTCTTCATATTTTCTTTTCGATGTACAATTTTATTTTTCTTGTGTTTAGTAAGTACTTTGTTGGTGGTCTAATAAAATAAAATAAAAAATAAAAATAAAAACACCATCTAGCTCCAAGGTAAATCTGTGACTGGAGTAAAAACATTCGTGCTCATCACACAAATGATTAATGCCCCCCGCAGGACTGGAATCCGCGATCGCGGACACAGCCCACAAGCTGAGCGAAACACGTCGTTAAAAATAAAAAATAAATCAATTCTATAATTAGCTGCCTTAAAAATAAGGCTGGAATTCAATTATTATGAACCGTGTCAACGTTTTTTAATAAAGTTCAAGGAAAATCCTTATCGGTTTCAGGAAAAAATCCGCCTTAGAAATTTCCTTATAGTGAAAATTAATTTCAAAATGATTTTGATGTCGGTATACCTTTTAATATACAGCGGAATTACAAGATAAGCTATTATATCAACTACTGATAACATCTTTAATTTTAAAGTGCCATTGATTCTATTCAATTCTCTTGTTAATGTCTTCAAAGCGTGTCACTTAAACGCAGATTATTTCACCAAACACTAAATCTGATATGAATTCAGCCATTGACGTCCACAGATGGACTCGGGTCTTTCTTTAATACGAGGATGATCAGGCCACAGCCTAACTAAAACTTAGTTAGCAAAAATACACGACTTTCTTAGAGACTCTAATAGATCGAGAGCCTGTCCTTATACACATATTTTATACTACCTTTATTCTTTTAAACTCTCACGTTACTTGTACTGGCATTAAATGTCTGTATGATGGATAGTTTGTAGAGTAGAGGCGGCGGAGGCCGCGCGGGACGATAGATCATCAGGATGTGGAATAAGGAAAGTTTGCGCGCATTCTTCGAATATACAATGACCTATTTGAATATTTTATAGTTAAAAATTTCAATCTTTGAATCTTACATTGAATGTTTTGAAAGCTTCTATTATATGTTATGAACCAAACTAACGATTTAATCGTAGTAGTAGTTAGGGAAAAAGTTAACTGATTCTATCGACTGGTTCTTAAATATTAAAATAGCTGACACTAGCTAAGCCTTACGAAATAAATCAAAAACTTAGAAAATTGTAAGTTTAATAAGGCCTCCAACAAAATATGTATAAGTGTTTCTCCTAAGGTACACTCGCAAGAATTATTCATATTTATGTAAAATGTACCTGGTGGGACCCACCCGAGGGGAGCAAAGGTAAGTCACTTTGCTCCCCTCGGGTTTTGGTGCATTTTAGTAAAGGCGTGAAAATACGACAGTGTTTGAGTAATTTTAGTATGAGTTTCGCCTGTGTTTTCTTAACAAGATTAATTTGAATAACAATATTAGTCAACCAATTACATGTCCTACAATTTTCGCTCAGACTCAATTAACTTTAACTAGAGTACTGAATCTTAGCATAATGCATTTGATAGGTAGCTATATTTTTAAAATTCGTTGAGTAGTTTTTTAGTTTATCCAATACAAGCAAGGTTTACAAAACAATCATTACAATTATAGAAACACAAATAGTTTTGTTTTGTTTTTATCACACTATTTTACATAATTACTATAGATCAACAACTCATGACCGATTTAATATATCAAAAGCATCTAAATAATAGAGTAAGCTTCGCCTTGTCAAGGAAACAAACTGACATATATATATTTTGCAAATCGCATGAGCTTTATCCCTTTAAATTTATTATGTTCGGTAACATATGTATGATTCATAGTATTATTACTTCATAATTCTTTTTTCTTTAGAACCCCTAAATTTTTCATTTTTTTTGTATACAGTATAGTGTGGCAAGTATGTAGATTGAGATTTAATACTTACAAAAAAAAGTTTTGTATATGATTCGAACTTGAACTAAGCCATTTTGTATAACCATAGCCAGTCTATTATTATAATAAAATAGGTATTGAATACCACTTTTAAAAATATTTAAGAAAGTAATAGTAGATAGTAATAGAGAAGTAACAGAGTTTGTAAAGAGATCGTAGCGCCTGGCACTTTGCCTACTGTGATAAACCCACAAGTGTATGCCAACGTGCATATTCATTTATTTACTTTATTGCAAATCTATACGAAGAGGGTCATCTTTGAGCTTTTAATGCGTTAATCTTGTTGTGAAGATAATTATCACTTGCTAATACATCAAAGAAAATATTGTGTAAAAGCTTGAGAAGACCAACGGATAAATCTTGTTTAATCTAGTGTTCTAGATTTCCTTTTTAATGACTAGACTAAGTTTGAAAGATCATAAACAAATTTACAGTAATTTTCCATACGTGAAAATCAGCGCGCTTCTAAGAAAATAATACTTACTTTCTTTTGAAGCCCAATTAAAATCTAAAGTGTCAAAATTTTTATTGAACTATACGAAACTATAGACAAAAACTAGTCTAGTTAATATTTACACAGTGTAGCAAACCACAGGACACTACATTCTTTTAAGCGATAACGTCATGAATCACGGTGTCAGAGATAAATGATTGATAAATTATGTATATTATCGGTGTTTGTTGGCGGATCAAGCTGAGATAGTTAGCGTTTTTCTGACAAAAATCATAAAACTGCATTAAGAATAATAATTATTCTTCGTAATTATTCGTTCGTTATAAATGAGTATATATGAGTGCAATGAGTGCTTGTCTACGTTCGCTCTGTATCGATCTCAGCTTTAATTCTCAAACCGAAAACAGCGAAAAAAAAGTAAAAGCTTGTTAAAAAGTAAGGACAAAATTCTGTGGTGTTAATTTCACTACATCTGTTGTTTTCATATCTTTAGTTAGGCAGGTTATATTAGAACGGTTATACCTGGTTTAATACAACTTTTATAGGCAGTGGTAGCCCGGCGGAAACGCGTTCGCTTGGATAACCGAGTGGTGCGGGTTCAAATCTGGGTCTCGCACCTCTGATATTTTTATGTGCGAATCATGTCTATCATGATTACCACTTGTCTTACGGTGAAGGAAAACATTGTGAAGAAACTTGCATGGCCTACCTGGCCTTTCGAAAGGCATATTGTGCAGTCCGCTTACAAGCACTAGACCAGCGCGGTGGACTATGGCCTCCCTCAAACACTGAGGGAGGCCCTTGACCAGCTGTGGGACGCTAAAAAAGGCTAAAGACCACACAAAAATAAATTTCTTAATACTTTTATGGCATCATTGTAGAGAGAAAAAGAATAACAGGTAAATGAGAGAAAAGCATTCCCAACCCAACCTATTAACTAATTATTTTGGATTGACCAGGACCCAAACCACAATTTCACGGCTATTATGCTGGGTTTAAGCACCAAACGGTTGCCAACCTCTAAGACTACTTGACATAAAAATATAATATATCTAAACAGAATTTTCTTATAACTTGCGCCACACTTAATACCCGGTGCCGGGCGCACTTTGTCTTCGTTACTGTAATAACGTTTCGTAATGGACACGGGCTTTATAGTGCAATGGACATACCTCTGTGTCATATCTCCGTAATAAATCGACGGTGAAATTTACATTTTACAAAATGGAAGCTTATATATAAAATTTATGTATATCGCTATATACTCGCTCTAACATGGTCGAGGTCCGAATTTCAGGCTCGTGTGTTTGTGTATACGTTTTGTTTAGTAACTTTTAACAATATAACCTAGGAACAATGTGATTGTGAAAGAATGTGAATCGAACACATCACATCAATACGTTGCTTTGCTACTGTAGGAGGAACGACGAACTAAACAATTCCTTTTTTTTGTTATAATAGTATAATATTTCACCAATAAATTATTATTACAAAAAAAAAGTTATTTTTCTTTCATAATAATTAAGTGACAATAATCAATTTAGTAGTAACTAAGTAAATTTTGCGCTAAAAATATGTCTTCAATACATATTATTAGGTTAGCCATGAATCGTTAGAAAAGATAACGCCGAGAAAGAAGACCTAAATTAATAGCCTACCCTACTAAAACGTCTCACTAAGCCTCACTATATAGAGACGGAATTAAAGTGCCTGGTGGGATGATTTATACGCGCTATAGTTTTGTAACAGGTGTATAGAAATCTGCTGTGGGATGAAATTGTATGAGAAAGTATTTTATTTACTTAATAATCTATACATAGTATGTTTAATTTCTTTCGAAGTTGTTATGATACGAGCATGAATGATTATTTTTTTAAAGAAAAACTGAGCTTAGAGATTGTATTATTAAAACACTAGACTAGAAAGTATCTATAGCATTATAAAGAAGCTGATTTTCATGTCATTCTAAGATATTTTAAACATGCTCAATAATAATAATTGATATAAATGTACACAAAATTCCTCAAATGAATTTAAAGACTTTTCTTTTCTCTTCGAAAACTATTAAGATATCTTTCGACATGTCCAAAAAATTGAGCTAACTGACATGTTATATTGAAATCGATGACATAAAAGGGCCAGTAGATATATTATCTATTTCGTAAAAAAATATATGACCAGTCAACGTTTTATTTACGGTAAAGTTTTTGCCACGTTTGAAGGCTCATAACGCAGTAAGCCTCGTCAATCACATCCAGTTATCAGTGACAAGCACGGCCCCTGTGATCCGGGAAAATGTCGGGATCGGTTATAAGTATGACATAATATTGAGACATAACGATCCTATTTTATATAATTTTAATATAATCGGAATTGGATAGTTGAATGTTATATGTACACTACATATTATTATAATATTGTTGGACTGTCCGAGTACTTTTTTTTCTGTTTTTTTTTATTAAGCTCTGAAATTACAAATACAATAATAATTATATAAATGCTTACAGCGGTAGCCCAGTGGTAACGCGCACGCTTGAATAACTGAGTGATGCGGGTTCAAATTTGGGTCTCGCACCTCTGATATTTTCATGTCGAATCAATTCTAACATTTTTACCACTTGTCTTACGGGAAGGAAAACATCGTGAGGAAACCTGCATGTCTGAGATAGCCTATCAAGTTTTCAAAAGACATGTGAAGGTCGCCAACCCGCACTTGGCCAACGTGGTGGATTCGGCTTGACCCCCCTCGTATTGAAGGGAAGTCGGCGCTCAGCAGTGGAACGTTAAAAGGGCTGATTACATAATATTTGAATGATGATATAGTATAATAATAATAATAAAAAATATTTATAAACTTCTTTTTTAATCCTTTCCAATTTAATTTAAGTTATAAAATTGAACTATTCTTAACTTAATAAAATTTCAGTTGGAATTCCAAAAGCTAACACAAAATAACAGCTGAAGCTCGTTTGTCTTCATTATGTAACCGCTTGTTACGTTGGATTCATTACTTATGCATTTAACCTTATATAATTGACGAATTAAACTTAATTTAACTTGATTTTGTTTTGGTTTAAGTTTAGCTTATAGTCAAAGTCGACATCTTTATTCGACGCTAGTTTTGGCCCGCGATTTCACTTGCCTAGTAAGGGGTCTAAGTAAGGATCAAATGTAGGTTACATTATCATATCCGTCTCCAAGATTGTAATTTAATTTTTTGCAAAATTTTATCGAAATCTTTATATTAAATAAAAATACGTTTTTTTTAAATAGAACTGCTCGTTTCCGAGATTAACGTTGCGCACGTTATTTATCAAAAAGCAAAATGTACTGACATCATATTGGTAAATAGTACACATTGAGATTGTTGTTTAGTTTTTTGTTATAGATAACATAAAAAATCACTTTAATATCGGTCAAGTACGATTAGTTAGTAATAATCCTGCTGTGTGTTGTTAGTTCTTCCTTCCTTCCTTCACCGTTCCGTGCACTTCAGCGGCACTCGGTAAATCAAACAATATCGAGTTACCATTGCTTCTAATGAGAAAAGTTAAGATTTTACTATGGAAAGTTACTTCACTTTGTGTTTTCTCGTCCGTCTATTATTTGGTACGATGTAAATTTCCAGGAGATCTTTATCTTGTATATACAAACAAGTCATTAAAATTCTCCAAAAAGCTTCCAAATAACTGACGATAATTTTATCACGAATAATTTCAAATGAAAATGTTATTTATATTTACTTAGAAAACACTGTTGTCACCAGTCCCGAGCTGTCATAGAAGTTGAACGACAAAGTCTTAAGGGAGTTCGAGTTTGCATCTTAAAAACGTTTCATTTTATACTTAGAACTTTATAAAAAGTCAAGTTAAAATCTCAAATGACTTGTGATTAAGAAAGTTAACTAATACTTTTACATAACTTCGTTCTTAAGTATACAGATTTGCGGAAAAACAGCTACTCATATACGAAAGTGACACAGCATATTATGATACTAAGATATTAACGTATTCAAACATTTTTAACGTCCCACTGCTAGACACGGGTCTTCCTTCAATACCAGGGGATCAGGCCATAGTCCGCCGTGGTGGTCAAGTGCACGTTAGAGAACTTCACATGTCTTTCATTGGTTTTCTTCACCTTAAGAGAAGTGATGATCATATTGAAAATTTTGAGAGACTCGGGATTTGAAATCGCTTCACTCGATTTCCCAAGCGAGCGATTCACCACTGTATTACCACAGCCTAAACTATTCGTAGCTATATAAGTATATAAAATATTTGATGGAGGACTGAAAATTAACTACTGTTAATTTATTTGTTGGTTATGATATTCCTAGTAAAGTGAAAATACGGTTGAAATAGCATTTGATTAATTACTTAACTGTGTTTTGAATCAAAATAATTGCTTTTTCAGGACATCAAACACCGATATCAAAATTACTCTAAAAGTAATTAGCGCAAGCTTAGGAGCGGAATTATTTTTAAGTTATCAAAATTGGCTCACAGTTATTGCTAAATAGTATGTAAGAACATCTATATATAGATAAAAATTAATGTTTCTTTGTATTTTTGTTCTCTATGGTTTTCTAAACCATTCACTCAATGGTGATTAAAGTTTGTTCAGTTAATAATACTATCCCCGCGTTTCTATAAATCTTTTTTTTTTCTTTTTATTTATGTAAGGGAATGAAATAAGATAGAAACATACAATTTGCAATTTTTTTTTAATATTATATTTATTCTGCATTAAATCGTTCGTTCTAAGGCGTACACTAGAACAAAGCGATGGTTCTCGCAAGTCGGTATTAATGCTTGAATTGCTTGAGTACACAGTTTTTTATTAACATACAATATATTATTTTATGATATTATTTACTATCAATATTTAATTTACCTATTTATATAGGTAAAAACTGTTTTCATTTCCTTATTTACAACACTACAGCTAATCCTAAAAAAACTTTTAAAAGGCTTTAGTCTTTGCCAATTTATATAGATGTACCCATACTGACTGTTGATTACATTTACGACTTGATTTTACGATCCAATAAAACGGTTTGTCAGCCGCGCTGCAAATTATTCGCATATTAATGTGATTTTTGTTCTGATTTCCATATTACATAAGGGTTTTTGTTACATAACATGAGATGAACCATGAAAACAGGGAATCTGTCAGAACAGCAGAATTCGTGTTTTTAAAATAATTAATACCATATAGATAGAAGTACCAAAAAATATTTATTTATTTGTAATCTACGAGTACCTATATAAAAGAAAGTCGTGTTAGTTACACTATTAATTATAACTCAACAACGGCTGTATCGATTTGGCTGGAAATTGGTAGGGAGGTAGCTTAGAGCCAGGAGACGGCTAGACATAGGCTACTTTTTAAGGCGAAAAAGGGCTGTAAAGGGCTGAAATAGGGGATGAATGTTTGTATAGAAATTACGTCATTTTTAAAGCTAGAAGCTTGAAACTTATTTTTTAGGCTTTTGATTGTATATAAATAAGTGAGACATTTAAAGTTTGTAAAAATTTTATGCTAAAGGGGGTACCTACCTAGAGACGAACCCGAGCGTAGCGAGGGTGAGTCGCTAGTTTGTTATAAATTAGGAATGACAGCACGTTAGGTTCAATTTGTAGTGACTATTAACTGTGCCAGCGGTTGCAGATTCGATTCTCGTTGGGGGCATTAATTTGTGTGACGAGCGCAAATGTTGTAATACAGTCATGGGTATTTACAATTATTGTCCGAGAGGCAGGGGCACAGCTGGGCATGGGCCACCCTGCACCCAGTAATGGGAAAGGGCTGAATACTTGCCCAAAACCACCTTTCAAGTCGGTGTTAGTTTCCTCACAGACTTACATCCATAAATATAATATTATAATATTATATTAGCAATCCTTGTATTCATTTTATTTCGTTAAATAAAGTTTGTATTTTAATTATGTCTATACAGGTGTCCTCTCTCCGCTTTGGTACTTTAATTTAAATGTGTAAACACTATCGACTTGAAAGTGCTTCTAAAAGTATATTTGAATGAAGTATATTTAATTTGCTTTAGATGGTTAGTAGCGTTAATTATCAGTTTTCATTCATTTTTACGAGATGTTCCATACAAATACTAGTCGGAGGCAATGCCCGCTTGATACGAAGTTGATATATAATTAATGTCGATATTGATCCTTAATTAGGCACTAGACTCCTCGCTGTAGGATCGCAGTGCCATGATAGAAAAGGCACTAGAAAATTTATTTACATTGTGTTCAAGTGTTGTTGAATACAAATAATAAAAATTGCTATATTTTTAGTAATACTATAAAATGTAGAGTTTTGAGTTCAATTTAATAGTTGTAGAGAGTTTGGTCAGTATATAAATACATAATATAGCGTTATTTACTGATACTTCCATTGAATATATTTTAATTCATAATAGGTACTTTTTAGTAATTTAAAAAAATGAAATTGATGCAAAACCTGGAAACACATCATACATCTCCTTTAAAAAAAATTGATCACTTATAATATTATAATATGTATAGATAAATAATATTGTAGTGAATAGAAGCAAGGTTACACAATCAGTATGGTGGAAATTGGTGAGCATCGAGGCGTGTACGCAATTATTGGATCGGACGTTGCACGAGGTTGCGGTGACGCCAACGCGCTGAAGAACTATTAATACATTCGTATTTTAAGTACTAAGAAATTTGACGTTTTAATTCCGATGTAGTATAATAAGTATTATAATATTTAAACCTATTTATGTCACTTGTCTTTACATGCATGCTTATTTTTGATGTTACCTACTAAGCGTGAAGCAATTTCATTTATTTTACTGAACTTACTTTCGTGTTCTGTTTATACAATTAGTGTTACTTTAATAGCATCTATGCGTATTTTCTTTAAAGTTAAACCCTGAATATTTCACATAACAAAAAATTTTAACGATCTAACTTTAGAAAATTGCGATGGTTGATGTCAGAAAGCCATTTGCATCTAAATCAAAGAGCGTTAATCCGGCGCGAAGGACCAGATTAATGAGGCGAAGAATTTACCGGCCCTTGTTCCCGAAGTGACTTGGGTTCAGCCGTTCAAGATATTTTGGATGTAATTAAATTAATATTATAAATAGGAATTAATTTGAAAAGTGTTGTTGTTGTTGTGACTGGCACTTCTAGGTAAAATATAAATAGAATTCATTAGATTTGCGTTCATATTTATTGATATTTATCTTTTACGTTCTCATGGCTCGTCCTATAACAATTTTTATATTCAGAAACTTTAATATTATAACTTTAAACTTTATTTTGCATTTATATGCGAACGTGTATTTTTCGAGTCCCGTTTGAGATATTAGCCTTCAACTGACTTTTAAATGGTGTAAGTATTATTTACGCAACTTTGTGTGTGCGTGTGTGTATTTACCCTTAAAACTACTGAACCAATTTAAATGAAGTTTGTAAAAATGTTATCCTAAAGGGGGTACCTGGGGACGAATACAAGCGAAGCGAGCAAGCGGTGAGTAGTCTATTATAGTCTATTATAAACTAACTTTTTAAACTTCATTAGTACTTTTTATTTCAAAGGTTCCTTGTGAGTTAGAAAAAATATATTTTAATTTGTGTCGTTGAAATTTAAATTTAAAATATTTTTAAAGATTTTTTCGCAGTTAAATTATATATTTTATGGTCGCAATAGTTTTCGTTTTTGTTGTATTTTTTTTAATATATTTATTATGAAATGTTTACAATAGATCGCATAGTAATTAAACATTTATTTAAAACTCTATCTACATCGTCCAACAAAGCACCATTAGCATGTAAATCAAAGGGCGCTAATCCGCGGAGGTAGATTAACGAGCTGGAAAATTTTCTTCTTTGATGTCACTTGGATTTGTTTATGTGTGGTACGCAATTATGTGGGTCAATTTTGGTAAAAACCCCTTTTTATACTACCTAAGAAATAAGAGCCCACAAAATATCATAACTATAATTATATAATATTATCCAGTTGGAACAAGTGCGAATTATTTTGATAAAGTCAGCCATACTAGGATTTTTTTATTTCCACCTGAAAATAACGAAAATGCTAATCTCATTGCCATTAATCGACTGTTGATTTGTGTCCTAAAAAAATAAATGGCAAATTACAGTCTGCAAAAGTAAGAAACAATAATCAACTCCCATAAGAGAGGAACGCATCATTCATTCGGAGGGAAAAAGAAAACAAAACCCACTCGGTCGTGACACGCATTAATCTTAGCTGTGACGACGGGATTAGGGTATATCTTGGGAACAAAGATCTGTAGAAGCACCACATATTTATTTTATATTATTACACTAGCGACTAACCCTCACTCCGCTCGGGTTCGTCCATAGGTATCCCCTTTAGTCTAAAATTTAAATAAACTTTAAATGTTTTACTTATTTAAATGTAATCAATAGCCAAAACATTAATTTCAAGCTTCTAACCTTTAAAAATGACGTAATTTCCATACAAACTTTCATCCCCTATTTTAACCCTTTACGGCCCTGCTTTTGCCTTAAAAAGTAGCCTGTGTCCTTTCTCAGGCTTACTATTTGTACCAAATTTCATTTAAATCGGTTCAGTAGTTTTGGCGTGAAAGCGAGATAGACAGACAGACATACAGACAGAAAGACAGACAGAGTTTCGCATTTATAATATTAGGTAAGGATTATAATACGTACTAATTGTTTAGTCGCTATAATATCCACTTTTCACAGATATAATGACGCTATAAATGCATCCAGCTTCTAGAGTACATGCTCGTTATACTAACATGTATTAAGAATTTAATATATACTCGTATATATCTATATTATGTATGTTCAAACTAAACTAAAAGGCAGATTAACCGCAAATAAATGAATACTAAAGTACTTTTTTTTTTCTTTTTTTTTATTATTAGATAGGCTTGCGCTTGACGACGATCAGTGCTGGAAAGCACTGATGAGGCCTAGGTTGGAGCGCGCTTGCCTAGAAGGTGCCTATTCACTCTTGCTTTGAAAGTACTAAAAATATATATCTTAAAGTAAACTATTAATATATTTTACTTCATAAAGATTTTGATTTAGATTTTATTCTATTACAAAAAACTCTTATTCCTATTATTATATTAAATTTTCCTTTATTATATTATGCTACGATCTTATTTTTGTGTCTTTTTTATTACATATTTTATACGTGCGGAGAGATCATTGTTACTATTTCAATACAGCAGTATAACTAGTCTGATGCGGTGGCATTGTGACGGATGGATGTGTCTAAATCGAATTGAATTCACATTATTTGTGAGGTGGACACTCAGGTGGTACTGGCTTACCTTCTGGTTACGCTAATTTTGCAGTATATTTATATCTAAAAGATAAGACCGTAGGGGATGAATATCAGTAAAAATATCCTTTTAACCGATTTTGTCTCAATAATACTATCTATCTGCACAAGAGATATTATAGTTCCCAAGTAAGCACGGAACGCAAGTGAACTCTTGCTTTTACTTTATAAAATCACAATGAAAGACAAGGTGCAAGACCGATGGCTTAGATTGTACTTCAGAGATATGGTCGTTAATTATCGCTCGACCCGAGACTCGAAGCCAGTATCTCCGAACCTGCAACTGCACATGCTATCCACCAGTCAACTAGGCTGTAATGTAATGTTTTTAACTTACATTACTATAACATATTGAGACTATACTATCTACATACATATATAATTAGAAGGGTTTCTAAATTGTCAAGAGGTACTAAACGCTTACCAACTTTTAGAATGCGATTAGTGGTATTAGTAGCACATTAGGCAAGATTAATCACGTAACGTGTGAAGGATTACTCTAAGATGTTCGAGATAACAAGAACTGAGTGCTTAACGTTTAGTTCACAGATTTTTTAGATGGAAGATATTACCAGTTTCTGTTTTCAACTTGAAAGTTTAGTAAAGCTCTATATGTACTAATGTTTCTGTAACTATTACATGAAGCTACAAATTAGTTCATATACCATACGTGTATATTAAGAAAACTTTTTAGAAGAATAAGTTATTTTTAGATGAAATAAATCTTTTAACACGAACATTTTTGTAGTAAACTCCAATCCTGAAATATTCTCCTGATATAATCTTAAGGAGATCATCAGCTCTGGCCATTGTACTCATCTTAATAATGTTATAAACTAGGGAACCTCTAGATGGCCTTCGCATTATTAATATAAAGGAAGTCCGCAGAAAGGACAACTTTTTCGACTTAATGCACATACCGGAGCATACGTTTACGTTATTACGTATCTATTACGTATTTGGAAAAATCTCTACATTTACAAAATCCATACTTTTGGTTTCTGAGACTGGTCTGAAGAATAAAATCAGCACGGCAGAGGACTTTTATTAGATAAAATAACGATTTAAAATTCAACCAACGATCTCCAGCAGTAGTTAAATCTATTAAGTTTTTAATAATTTAACGAAAAATACTGTTTTACAAAAACAATAAAAGAGAAAAACCAATTATATTATGACTACATATTATAAAACAAAGTCCTCCGCCGCGTCTGTCTATCTATCTGTTCGTGATAAACTCAACAACTACTGCACCGATTTTCATACTGTTTTCACCAATGGATAGAGAGGTTCTTGAGGAAGGTCTTAGTATATAGTTTGTCAAGTTTTTGTATACCTTTACTAGCGAGACCCGCGGTTTCGATCGCGCTAAATCGTTTGTATTTTTTATAATAAACTTACCGAAGGCCAGGAACATCAGAAACTGGTACGCCATCTTCAGTGAGCCACGTGATGGTGGGCGTGGGGCCGCCGTGCGCCGCGCAGGACACGCTTGCTCCTGTACTGTTGGAGAACGAAAGCCGCGGTGGGGGCTCCATCAGGAAGATGAGCTGACTAAATGATGAGGATACTGAAACAAAGGTAAAAACCTTAATTAAATAGTGGTAGTGTTTAATAATAACTTTTTGCTACATAGAAATATTTACGGCTAGAATACACTGTATGACACTCTCACACAAAAATAAAAAATCTTAAAAAAAAATCAATGGTTTTACTGACGAATTAATTGACTGTTAGTCAACATAAACAAAAATAATACTTTTTATGTTTTCATAGTTAAAATTGAGGAATAAATAATATAAAAAATATTTACTAAATATTAACATCACAAAAAGTAGATCATTTTCAATTTTTTTTAATAAAATTATAAGATTTCAATTATATCTTACATAATTTTATTATTATTAATTTTTCAAGCAGGACTCATATAAAATTGTAGTTGAGAATTTAGTTTGAGTTAATTTAAAAAATATATCTACACTAATATTATATAGAGTAAGAGTCTGTTTGAACAAGCTAATATAAATAACTACTAATCCGATTAAAAAAATATTTTTGCATGAAAAGCTAGTTTATCGAGGAAGGAAACGAATGACAGGAACGAAGAAATAATCATAAATGTCAACTGAATATGTTACATACTTTATTCTATTCTAACCGTAAAAAGGACTTAGAGACGAACCCGAGCAAACCCAGGCTGAGTCGCTAGTCATTCAAGTAAGTAATTATAATGATACCGGCGGTTACGTCGCTGTATGAGCCAGTAAACTATTTGGTAAAATTACACGAGAACAACAATTTCACACATCGACTGACGCCCGAATTGGAAGGAAACGCTCAAAAGCTCTTAAGCAATTACGTTACGTTATTGGCATAGAGAAGCTATGTAATAAACTCGTGAAATATGTACGAGTATCTCAGACGTCTGTATTGTGTTTATAAATAAAATTATAAGTAGATATTTATTTGTCCGATAAGCACGAATATGTAATAGTCATGCCTCCCCTCAATATGAAGGGGATCAGGTCATAGTCTACCGCGTTGGCCTAGTGCGGTTTGGCGGACTTCACATATTTTTCGAAAACATACTATAGGTTCTCTCAGTCATGCAGGTTTCTTCACCGGTTTTCCTTCATCGTAAGACAAGTGGTAATCAGGATAGAAATGATTCGCATATGAAAATATCAGAGGTGCGAGACCCGGATTTGAACCCACATCACTCGGTTATTCAATCAATACCACTGGACTACCACTGTCATGTGTACAGTATACAGTAATATGTATTGTGTATAAACAGATAGTTTAGTCATTAGTTAGTAATTGTTCTGTGTGTTAATGTTCGAAAATATTAATTAATTTATTTAATTTGTTATTGAAATTTATATTTTACATTATATTTAAAAATATTTTATAAATGAACCACGCGAAATAATATTTGTAACTTCGGTCACGAACTAAAGAATAACGTCAAGACAGACGGACATAGTACATACAAACATACATATACAACAAGTCATAACAGAATGCAGAACATGGTTCCCGTTTTCTGACAAGAATACGTTTCTCGTTGCTATTTCTTATACAACAAAATTGTGCCAAAAAAGTTACTTACTTAAATTGTTATCATTTCAGGCTAGTTGGGCTCAAGTTACTGTAAGTTTTTGCTACAAGCTAATACCGTACCCGTACAAGTAATATAGTTACTGTTAGATGGGTTAGTTAATTAATATTATTGTCAGCATGTAAGCTTTGTGAAAAAAATGTGCTTATAATTCAGCCCTTTTTAACGGGCACTACTGGACTGTGGACATGGGCCTCCCTTCAATACAAGGGAGATCAGGCCAAAGTCCACCACGGCATAGTGCGGGTTGGCAGACTTCACATGTCTTTCAAAAACTTGCTAGGTCTCAGACATGCAAGTTTCCTCACGATGTTTTCCTTCACCGTAAGAATAGTGGTAATCATGATATAAAAGATTCGCACATGAAAATCAGATCATCTTAGATCAGGTCAGAAAATAACCCGGATTTGAAGCCGCGTCACTCGGTTATGCAAGCGAATGCGTTACTGGGCTACCACTGTATTTAAAAAAAAAAAGATGTGTTTGATATAAAATATAATATAATCGTAAGGTGTACTTTTTTGGCAATAAATGTATTGAGTAAGTTCACAGCAAACGCCTATAAAACATAATTGTAGAAGCGAATAAACTTAGCTTAAGCGAATAAAAATAAAAGTAATCCAACATAGAGTTTGCGATGAAACAGATTAAAGGCAAACTTTTTCACTATCTTTTTGTTACACGATCACGAATAAAACTCTCTTTATAAGCGACTCGAGTGGAATTTTAGTTTGGCAGAGTTTTGTATTAATTAAATGAAATAGCGTGTGTGAAATTTATTTTACGTCATTTAAATTTATTTTTGGTGTTTATTTTTATATAGTGTATGCGCTGATATAAAAAAAGAAGATTCTTTTCTAAAGTTAAAGAAATTAAAATAAAGTTAAAAAAGGCTCACTACTGTTGATTATTATTTATATTATTATTTAAAAGTATGTTGAAACATTGATAATTTTGATCTCATCAATTTGAAATATAACCAAAAAGAAACAGTGTGTTAGAATGCTCACTTTGGATAGTTAATTATAAATATGAAAGTTTGTGAAGATGGATGGATGCTTGTGACTCAATCACGCCATACCGGCTGAACGGACATGGATGAGCTTAAAGATAGATTACAGTTTGGAAAATATAGTTTTATCCCGAAAAAATGTTCGTTTTCTGGCAGATTTATTCTTCTATTCTCGGGACAAAACCAGAGCGAGGCGATGGTCAGGTTAATCTAAGACACTTGAGTTCTATGAATTTAAAAAAATGAATATTTTGATTGATTTTGAAATCAAATTAAGTCACATTTTATAAAAAAATATATAGTTATAACTTATACTACTTGACTTAATATGGCTAAGTTCGCATACTTGTACAACTTCAAAGTTACCTAAACATAATGTATCAAAAGGAGCTTACGCTTCTATTGTAGTAAAGTTAGCATCAAACCTAAACGCTTATGTTCGTTGCTCACATATTCACACTACAGTTTTAAGTTGCCGCAACTCAAATTATCTATAATAGAGAGCAATCGGCGGCAATACTAGCTGAAACTTTGAAGTCTAAACTTTTAGTTCTAAACGTAAACTATTGAAGTGTTAACGATGGAACTTTCAAAGCGACAAAGTGATACTGACTGACTTACTTTGCAGGTTCTGTTTGTATTAGAGTATCGATGTAATATAGTGTTGGTTTACGTAATTATAAAAAATTGTATTTGTTATTGACGACTCGTTTGGCTCAGTTGGTAGTGACCCTACTTCCTGCGCCAGCGTTCGCGGGTTCGAGTCCCGCTGGGGGCATTCATTTGCTAATCACGAATGCTTGTACTCCAGTCTTGGTTGTTTATATTTATAATATGTTTGTATTTTAAATTTATATGTGTAATATATCAACTATCTGGTATCCGCAACACAAGCACGTTACGTAGCTTACTGCGGAACTAGATGGCGCTGTTGTAATAATGTCCCAACATATTTATTTATTTATTTATTAGTATTCAACTAACAAGAAAATATAATAAATATGGAGAGAATAGAAAAACTACTGAGAAATTAATACTCGTAAAATCACATCCCAAACATTGCTTTATATTGGAAAATCATGATGCTAAGAAAACGTTATATTATTATACTTAAGTGTTTTTAATTCGGAATTTGAACCAAATATTTCAAATATTTCAGATGTCACTTTAAGAATACCGTCCTAATGTGGCCACGAAATGTGTAACAGGACTTTTCGACCTTTACGTTTTAGGACATGATAGGTTAAGTGTTTCACACGTGTACAAATATTGTACTTATTGCGCTATCCTTAATGTCTAAGCGACATTATTAAAATTCCAGGCGGCTTTCCAAATTAATTGTTCAGACCCGTCCCATCTCGGCCGCTTTTGATGTCGCCACCCTATGAACTAAGTTGGCAAACTTCGAATTAGTGAAATTAAATTGTTTTAGACAACCGCTTGGCGTAGTGGCTACCTGTTAGAGAGGGTAGTCGTGGGGTTCGTTATTTAAATAGGCTTTAAAAGCCTAACCCTAACCCTAAGCCTCTTTAACATCCCAGTGATGGCACCGTTCTCCCATTATGTACATATATATACATATTTTATAATATGTAAGTTATCTTCATCGGTAAAGAAGCTTACACATCTTAGTCACTATATTTCTTTCTCTCTCTCTCTCTCTCTCTCTTTCTGTTTTTCTCCCTCTATCTCGTACAAAAACACACACACACGTTTATGAGCTTATGAGTTTGTTTTAAACGTTATTCAGCAACTATAGTCACGGAAGAGACACTCTCTCTAAAAATTACGTAAAGAAATGTTTTATTTAAAATATCTAATACAAAAATATATATTTCAATATATTCAATGAAGGTATTTTGGTAAGGGATGTTAGTGGAACTACCTCCCGGTGCGAACACATACATACATACATACATACATACATACATACATACATACATACATACATACATACATACATACATACATACATACATACCTACATACATACATACATACATACATACATACATACATACATACATACATACATACATACATACATACATACATACATACAGTGTAATATATCTTGTTTGTAACTAAGAAACCAAACAGGCCTGGCCTGCTTAGTCAGAATGTCTTACTTTGACAAACATATAAATAATATAATATCCAATAATATCGAACACCTGCACGGTAAAAATTAATCGCACAGTATATGAACGTCTCCATTTTACGGGCGAAATGGAGTTGATTGCTTCCTAAGCCGAGGGCGGGCGTAATTTCATTTTATTAAGTCCTGAACCATCGTATGTAGGTTGATACCTCACTGTGTGAAACGTCGTGAGGAATTTTATATATTATTGTTGAAGATTGCCATGTTTATGTCTTTATTATAGTTTTTAGAAAATAGTCTTTAGTTAAAAGTTATTAGTTCTTGCTATATATAAATAAATATGTTAGTAATCTTTTTTTTTGGATTGGACAAAAGGGGCTAACGGGCAAGAGGCTCAACTGATGGAAAGTGATCACCGCCGCCCATGGACATCTGCAACACCGCAGTGCTTGCAAATGCGTTGCCGACCTTTCAGGAAAGAATACACTATCTTCTTGAAGGTCGTAAAGACCGCCGGCGACAACTAGTTCCACAGTAGGTTGTGCGGGGCAGAAAATGTCTTAAGCATCGCACTGTTGTGGAACGCTGGACATGAGGTGGTGTGGATGGAATTCTAGTCTCGTGGTTAGCAATGAGGCTCGTGTTATGGATTATAATATGCAACTATAAATACAAGCATAATACAAATATACAGCACACACTGTATCTAAGACAATTTTCGCGTAATAAGTCATACTAAAATCAAATGCTAAATTTAATTTAAACATTTTTTGAGTTATAAGTTTGATCAATATGTTTTTACTTATTAAAATAGTATGATATAAAACTGAACTAACTTCTATCATAATGAGATATCGATATAAAGATTTAAACTTTTTATTAAATAAATAATCTGAAACATGTACAGAAATAGCCTAAGTTCTAATCCGTCATATACTCGCAGGTAATTAAAGTAGAATATAGTGTGACGAAGATAGCAATAACGTTTGAGGAAGCTTAGCTGTGCTACAGGCTGGTGTTTGTGGGACTAACTTCTTTATTTTACTAACGGTTGATTATAATCATTTCTTAAAACTGTATCTATCTGCTATTAAGTCTATTTAAGGTAATTTAGGTTAAGTAGTTTCCATAACAAGTATATCCCACAAATGACGCGGATTTACACCATACGATATAAATTATTATAGAACAAGTTTATATTAAG
This sequence comes from Boloria euphrosyne, assembly GCA_951802675.2. Lineage (NCBI taxonomy): Eukaryota > Metazoa > Arthropoda > Insecta > Lepidoptera > Nymphalidae > Boloria > Boloria euphrosyne. Next base: position 15,524,318 of record OX637872.1, read on the forward strand.
CAAAAAAAAAAAATAAAGTTTGTTTACAATATGTAAAGTTTTTAGTTTTACTAAAATTACAATGCGATTATATATTTACTGTAAGCTTATGTGCTATATGTATATATAAATTTAGCAGTTGTTTTGGGTCTCGTACTTGTATTGAAAAATATAAAAGTTCAAACCCGACCAGACTTCATAATAACTCTTTAAAAATCTACTTCTACTACTACTGTTCGAACAATAGTCGGGTCACTTAGTGAGAGCGACCAAAAGGATAAGCCGTTGAAACTGACAAACTTTGTTAATAACAAAGTAACCTGCGGCTCAACCCTTTTACCCAACGAGAGAATTCATATAACTTATAAGCTTTGGTTGTAAGCTTTTATATGGAATATATGAATATTTCTTAATAGTACAAGTATCGAAAGCATTGTATATTTTTTAATACAATAGAAATAATATATATCAATATGTTATTATAGTTAAATATAAGTAACTACATTATATAGTCTACATCCGTCTTCTATCTCAGTTTGATCCAAATCGTACCTTTTTGCAATACTCACGCTAATACCGCTACGACTACTAGAATGGGAAGGATTTAATCAAAGAGTCACGTATCAATTATTGACAATAGGCTCTTTGTACGAAATCATATATGTGTGGAAAAAAGTGTTTAAATATGTTATTATTAACTTATATTTGTTAGGGTATTTCTATTAAATGTATTTAGTAATTTTTATTTTAATGTATTTAGTAGTATTTAAGACAGCAACAGATTTTATATTACTTTTACATGCAATGCAATCTGCAAGATTGCATTTTGTCTAAACTTAGGAATAGAATTCGTTCTCTTTTCTTTTAATTACAGAACAAAATAAAACCAAAATTTACTTTGAAAATTGTACTTTTCCACAACATTTTAAAACATTTCAAGGCGTTTCATAAATGTAAAACGTTCTTATTTTTAGTGGAGCGTTCTTGAAGTCATTAGCGCTTGAGAGCTTAGCTGCAAGCTTGTCACTCCTACGACGCTGGCTCTCCGTTACTTTAACCGGATTTACGATGAAGCATTCGATGGTCTTAGGTTTTATTGGTATACCTACCATTATTCATATAGATTTTTATACTTTTTGTTCTGGATCCAATTTTTTTATGTTCTAAATCCTAAAAGTTATTCTAATTATTTATTTCGTTATGCATTATAATATAACGTTTAATAAAATCACCTTTTCGCAATTTTGTCGCAAATTCATTTTAGGTTTTTGTTACCAAAGTCTCGAATGTAACAAGGCACTGTCTGTAACAAGTACCTTTGAGACGTCTCCTACGACTGCCGCAAATACCGAAAAGTTGGAAAGTTTTACAACTGACAAATATTTACGTTAATCTAAAAATGTGTGATTGTTATAATATTTATTTAAGCATTGCTGTTTAAAATATTTTGCTTAGACAATAGTAAACTGGGATTCTAAGAGTATTCTTAGAAAGAGTCTAATTAACCTTTGTATTGTATTGTGAGTGTGTTTCTGCAGAATTTACGATTATACGGATATTTTCTCAGAACTGGAAAAATAAAGTATCCATAGCTTACTCAAGTTAAAGTTCATTTTAAACTTTTAAGATAAAGGAAAAACTATAGTGCAAAAGGAAACTGTAGTGTAATATTGGTAGTTTGAAACAATAACTTAAGACACGATGATCTTTCAGAAATAATTTAAAAAATACATAAAAATATGCGATATTTATAAACATTCGTTTAAACTCCAATAAAGTCTAAATATAGACTCATGAAAACGACGATATACTTTACGAGTATAAGTCCTTAGAACACGCCGTCCATAAAGCAGTCGCTAAAGAGTGCAGTTTCCAAAATAATAAAATATAAGGGTCGTGTTCATAAAACAGTCGTATAATTAAACGTTACGCCTACAAGGCGTTGTCGTTAAATTGTTAGGGCCTACATCTGATACGTATACGAGCCGGGCATGCGTTCGTAAAATATAGATATGTGAATGTGATATGACCTTGTATTAAATGTGGGTCTAAATTTTTAATTAAAATGTATTGAATTTTTCTATATATCTATTTGAAAAAAGACTTACCAATAAAAAGTTCTGCTTCTACATATCTATCTATGCGCTTTATCATTAGTTACATAGCACCATAATGTTACCCAATAATGATATGATACACATTTGCAATTAACTCGACACCTGTTAAAGTAGGTCAAAACTTATTTTAGATTTCTTTTTCACTTTATTGTTTGAAATAATTAAACCTATTATAAGGCTGTTGTTAATAATAAAAATTAATATTTTATGTATAGAGCGAAATTTTACAGTTCTATATAAAAATCCATATATGTATATTAACTCAACGATAATTGCGAACGTTTTAAATCAACTAACAAATCCTGCTCTGAATCTGATTTGCATGGAGATTTCGGCAATTTCAAGCTATCACCCTTACTACTCATCGTGATGGTTTAAAGAAAGAAAAGATACTCACAATTTTAAATGAATTGACTGCAAACGAGTGACATTTTACTTTGACTTTTCATATAAAGTAACGAAATATTAAAAAATAATTAGCATGATATAGATTTTCTCGAGTGTTGTTTAAACAACGTCTATAATATATTTTCAAGTGCGATTTTAGAAAGGAAAAGATCTTAATAAATTTAGTAAGTTTTAGAACACATGTGAATTGTAAAGTCTGCCAACAAGCACTTGGCCAGCGTGACTATGTCCTGATACCCCTAGAATTGAAGGGCGGTCCGTACTCAGCAGTGAGACGATTAAAAGGGCTGATTACTTTATTACTTTGTAATTACTTTTTAACCGAAAACGTAATGAGTGAATAAAAACACTAACAAATAATCATGAAATTATTGGTTTTCATAATAAAGATATAGAATAATATACAAAAATACATCGAATCAAATATTTCCTCTTTCTTCGAAGACTACCATAAATTAATTATATTATAATCAATGCACTAATTGCCTTGTAATTTCCTTTTTATCTTTAAACCATTTCGAAATTTTAAGTCATTGACAACGATGAGTTAAATATAAATATCTATAGCTCTTCAACACAAAGGAGAGTCCGCAAGTTGATGAAATAACATGAGATGTAATTCGATGCAGCCTCCGAGTACCGGTTTGAGATGCAAAGTTACTGTCGCCCCTCCATCAGCGGAGGTATTTGCAATGCAAACTAGCATTGTACTCAGGACGGAATAATGTTATATTACTTGTGTTTCGCTGTCACTATGTAAGCACTCACCAGCCAAGCTACCTTGGATTAAGATGACAGTGGCTTTGTCTAAAAAAAAAGGATTTTATATTTTTAAATGAAATGAATTGAAACGCTCAAAGATTTGAAGTTTTTGTGATGTTTGACTTTTAGTGGGTTTGGATTTAAATGAAGTTCAACACATATTTATTTTTTGAGTAATGATGTGGAACAGGCGTATAAGTTTCGTCTTTTGAAATCAATTCCTGTCAATCTCATATTCCTTTGGGACGACTGCTCGTCACGACCAGTGAGAGTTAAGGCGCAGAACGGCTTTACCTTCTCCCCGAGGTACGGGATTGAAACACCACCGACTTTCAAACTACAAGTTGTTTTTGAAGCTTACTATAAAGAAAGATTCATCAAATACACTTAGCCTGACCCGGGACTTGAACCCAGGATCTCCTTCTATGCCGTATATGCTAGACATTATACCACCCAGCCCTACTTAAAAACCTATTAAACACATTCTTTATATGAACAAACATGTCTGTAATCATAATACATACATGTATGGATACATACATACATACATACATGTGGGATCGTTAAATTGAAATGAGCGGGATTGTAATTATAAATCTTTATTAATCTTTAGTAAAACATCTTTATATATTTTCATCACAAGTCACAATCTTCTATTGACATCTAACTACATTCTTTAATATAATTCAAATAAAAAGAGGTTGAATATCACTTTAATTAAAATAAACTAAATAATAATTGATCATCTTCCCACATACATATCTTTCAAATCATTACAATATGCTCAGAAAAATACATTGCAAAGTCGAAATGTGGAAAATTCTATTGAATTAAAACCATTTCTGTGACAAAAGTGCTTCCTGCGACGGAAGCGACCTCATACTGCGACCTCTGGCGTTCCTCGCGTAATTAAATACAACTGTAATTACGTACGAGGAATATACTGTCTCTTTGTCCCGCTATCAGACGACTTTGGCCTTTATTGTCAACGTAGTAGGAGCCATTGAGCCATGAAGTTCTACAGACTTAACTTGACTAGAGACATTACTAAAGTATTTGGTATTTAAATTTACGTTTAACTAGCTTTTGCACGTAGACGCTCTTTCGTTTTTATATTCCTTTTATACTACACGACTACTGACCCATCCTAGATTTTTTGTTAAATGGTTTTAAAATACAAAGAAAAACACTGTTTTGGATCATTACGATTAGAAATCGTTAAAACGTATCAAATAAGCCTAAACTCAAAAGCAAAGAAAACGCGTGCTTAACAGAATTAAACAGAATTCTAACGTTTATTTTTTCAAATTATAATGTATTATATTAGCTCTTTTGTACAGTGCCCTTATTGACCACGTTGAAACCCTATCAAGCTGAACAACTTAGTCACAATATTATCCTGTCAAAACACTCAACAACTTTGTAGTGAAATTACTGAATTGTCACAAGGTTCCAACACTGTTATTGCAACGAAATATGGGGTAAGAGCGAACTCAATTCTGTATGGGTCATCAACGTCATACAGTGCGGGTTCGATTTCCTGTTTAAGAAGTACTTTCCCCCTTTCATGTATTGCTGATGCTGTCTTTATTATCTTATAATATTAAATGAGTAATTTGTATGTATATCTTATTTCGTATATCTCGTAAACGGTTCTAACGAGTAACGACTAGGATAACATTTTGTAAGTTATTAACGTGATAAATATCTCGTTTCACATCCACAGCCATGTAAGTATTAAACTAATGAAAGTGTTTCTTTCTATTTGACGTTAATTATTAGAGACTAAGCAAGGCGAAAGTTTCTTTAGTTCAATACATAAAATATGATTATTTGTTATGTTAAAATAGTTCTTGCAGTAAAATGTTCCACCACCGCCAATTCACAATATTCGAAAATATCATATGACATGAAAAAAAAACCATCGGTAAAAACAAATAACTGCCTTAACAACAACCATATCCGAAATACAAAAATGTTAATACAATATTGATTAAATAAACAAGGATTTTCATAATATTAAATGTATATTTATATATCCCTTAAAGGACAACATAATACGATCTTCGATGGGTAAATACTTTGATTCTACCCCATATATTATGAAACAAGGTATAACAATAACAGTCAGTCCCACTAGCAGGAAATTAAAGTCCTGGCCAGTGTTCGGATGCGAGACACATTCACTTCTCCGACGACAACTTTGTAGACGAGACACGTTGATACTTTGGTGTAAGTTATTTTATTAAATAACTCATGTGGATTTATCTCGTTTTCAAATACAATTTAACGTCTTTAACCAAAAAGTAATGATAACAGTCTAAAAAATATATCTAGTCTGATTTATAAAAATCTCGTGTCACGTTTGTTATCGAACTCCTCCGAAACGGCTTGACCGATTTTTATGAAATTTTGTTCTGTATATTTGGTAAGTTTGAGAATAGGTTGTTAGTTATTTTTAAATTCCCCTTGGTGATAAGGTTCGCCCTCTCTGGTCTCCAGATTTATTATTCTATATTTTAAGACGATTTTTTTAATAATTTGACATCAAAAATACTTAACCCTTAATTTTCATCTTTCTACCATCATCCTCTATTTTTTAATAGTGATTAGAGCGCGGGTGAATCCGCTGCACTTGCTAGTATTTATATATTAATGTAGCCCAGTGGGAATGCTTTCGTTAGGAAACTGGGTAAAACAAGTTCGAATCTCAAATCTAGCACCTCTGCTATTTTCATGTGCGAATCATTTTTTATATGATTATTGGCACGTGGAGGAAAACAGCGTGAGGAAACTTGCATATCAAGAGAATTTAACAGGTTTTTAAAAGCCATGTGAAGTTCGCCAACCACGTGCTTGACCAGCGTGGTGTAATATTGTCCAAACCCTATAGCCCAGAAGTATCCCACTTCTTTACAATGAAGTTTGCTGAAAAAGGAAATAGCTTTCATTTTCAATCGACTCCAAAATAAAAGTAAGTGTTTGGTTCATTATTGTTTTTGTATGCCTGATATTCTTGCTTATTATAACAATAAGTCGAATTAGAAGATTCTTATTCTAACGTGTGATCGGTGGCTGGATATCTTCAAAATAAAATTTATTCACAAACACTTTGAATGGTCATTATTACATTTTAAATTTAAATTGAATGTCGCGGGCTCGGAAGGAAGTTCTGCAGAGAAAAGCCGGTTAGAAACTTAACAGCTCAAGTCTATTTACATAATATTCATTTACAATTTTGCGATACAATAGTCATACAATGAATTCTTTAATAATAATGATAAATATTTTGCTCAATACATAATATGCTTTGGTCATTTATATCCTAAAACTGTAACTCGTCCTCGCTCCGTCCGGATCCGTTCCTAGCCGCTCCCTGCCAAATTTAAAGTTTGTAGCACAAGTAATGAAGGAATTTCATACAAACTTGCGAGAGCACTCTGATCATCTTATTGCGGCCCTGTTGCAAAATTCGATCTTAGCGGACGTTTACTAACTATAACCTACCTCCGTGTTAAATTTCAACTTTATACATCTAGCGATTTTCGATATATCGTGATGAGTGAGTAAGTTACGACCTTTAGCTTTTTCCTAAATTTTTAGATTTACACAAGGAAACACGAAAGACGTTTAAAGCAATTTGAAATAAAAGAATTTTTGGTGGGAAAAGTAATTATTATGAAATAGCTTTTAGAAAAGACTCAAATCATAAGTGTAGAGAGCTCTACGAGAATCTATTGTAGCATATACATTAATCAACAATTATTAAAGAAATGAAAGAAGATGTAATTACAAACTATATATTTTACTTAATGCATTTCACATGCAAACGTCCCATTTACACAAGGCCTTAGCGTTCTCATATGCGAGAGTATCTCCCTCAACTCCACGTATAGAATTGCATTTTTAATAAACCACCGCCATTATAGCGCCGCGGGAACCGAGGATAAAAACAATCGTATGTATAGGCCGTAATATACGCTTTTAGATAGCACCTGACACATATGCTATATAGTACGTACTGCGTTAGAATGATACTTGTGCTTGAGTTGTAAATAAAATTTCAGTATCTGTAATTAAAATGAATTTTACAGATTAAATAAAATAACATAAAACTAGTCTTGCCTGCAGCTCTATCCACGTTTATCATTAATAAATGCATAACTGCCTCACTTCGGCAGTGTAATACGAGATGGTAGGCTTTATATTACAAAAAAGGTTTTTCGAAATACTTGTCTTACGTCAAAGTAAACATTATGAGGAAACTGCATATCTAAGAGAACCTACCAAGTTTTCGCAAAACATATAAAGTCGATTACCCGCAATTGGCTAGTGTGATACTTGTAGGTAATGGCTTGCATCGTACTTAAGGGAGTCTTAACCCCAATAGTGGGACGTAAAAAAGGCTGAATACTTGCTATTGCCACAAATTTTGTTGACAATTATTGTAGAGTGCTGGTTCGTACATATTATAAACCCTCTAAGTACTTATTAAAGATATTTTATTTACGTGTTGTATATATTTATTTCGTACCGCCCGGTATATATTTGACTTGATTATAATATGAATTACCATTACACGCACCATGGCAACGGTCATAACTGATACGTCAAACGCCGTTAATTTTATAAAGTTGTTTTTTTAATTTTCTAATCTTCCGCAAAACTTTCTTATTTTTTTCTTTCATAAGAACCTTCTCCTAACAATAACGTACATAACAAAAAAAGAATTGGCCAAATTGGTCTAGGCGTTGTTGAGTTATGCGCTTACCAACACATTTTGCGATTCATTTTTATATTATAGAGATATTCGTCTTATAACGTAGGCGATCAAATCGACCACAAGACTCATAGCTCTTAATTCTTAAACAAAAAAAGACAAGACATTTCCAAGGTAAGTTTTAATTAACTTTACAACTGCAATGAAACTAATGATCGGAGCTGGGGAAGAGTAGACTGAGGAGCATCAATCGTTTGCGAAATTGAAATTAGCTCACTCATTTATTATCGGGATAAGTGTAAAAGTTGTAGCATTGACACGAAATCCTTGGAAACTTGTTGAAAACTGAAACCGTTGAAGTCAAGAAGTCTAAGTTCTATATTATTTTGATATCAAATTGTTATCAATTCATCTGTTCTTACACACAGCACAATCTAGTTCCATGGTAAGCTACGAGGCTTGTGTGATGGATACCAAGTAGTCGGTACACTATACGTATATAAATTTCAATAAGTACATTTCATTAAAATATAAACCTATGACTGAAAAACAAACATTTGTGCTCATTACCCAAATGAATGCCCCATCGGGACTCGAACCCACGACCGCTGACACAGCAAGCAGGATCACTACTAACATGTCGTTAAAAATTATGAAGGAATCATATTATAAGTTATTGTTTACTTTATTTATAAATCACCACATTTTCACATAATTACAGACAACAAAGTTTTAAATTAATTTAAAAATTCAATAGACAAGCGATGACTCGCCCCGCGCAAGTTTAATTAACTGGAGAGTTCAAGGGAGCTAATGGTCTGCGAGGCATTCGGCACCTTACAACTTTTTAAACCGCCAACTGTTTTATAAATTACTGGTTTTAAACAAACATTAATTAGAATACGATATAAATAATAAGATATCGACTTTAAAATAACTTTAGTTGGTAGTGGACTGACTTTCTCTTATTTATTGGTATTATCATTGAAGAAAAAATTTACCTACTAATGAATGCTTCAAAACTTAAAGTTTTATTATTATAATATATCTCCTACACATATACATATAGAGGCAGTGGTAGCCAAGCGGTAACGCGTCGCTTGTATAACCGAGTGATGCGGGTTCAAATCCGGGTCTCGCACCTCTGATATTTTCATGTGCGAATAATTTCTATCATGATTACCACTTGTCTTACGGTGAAGGAAAACATCGTGAGGAAACCTGCATGTCTGAGAAAATCTAGCAAGTTTTTCGTAAGACATGTGAAGTCCGCCAACACGCACCGGGCCAGCGCGGTGGACTATGGCCTGATCTCCCTCGTACTGAGGGAGGCCCGTGTCCAGCAGTGGGACGTTAAAAAGGGCTGATGATGATGACATATACATATGAGATGGCTACATCATCGGATCAACTCGATGGCATCAATTTATTATTTATAACGTTGCTTTACCGAGTGGATTTCATATTTCAAAAGTTAAAATCACTGCAATAATCAGAATTAGTTTTAGTTTCATAGCTAGTTGGTTACAAGTGTCCCCTAGTCCCCTATGTCAAACCTGTATCACATAGAAACACCATAAGTTCCTGTACTGAAAAAAAACTAAAGGTCTGTTAGAATTATATCTTCGCTTTACACTTACTTGATCCTACTTTGCTGTAATTTAAATGTAGATGTAATAGCTTAATTATTTACTTATCTTTATAATTTACTTTATCTGTTTTTAATATTTAATTCAAATATTGAATGAATATTTTAAAATATCCCAAGGCGTAGATCGTACATAGATTAGCTACATATCATGCACGTATGCCAGGAATGGTGCAATGAGTGTCCTTACCAGAACGCGTGGACTTGAAAGCTCTGTGCTAGTGTATGGTTGCCACTTTACTTTTAACATAAATATTTTATTATGATCGTTTTTTTTCTCTACGTATAATAGTTTTGTATATTTAAAATAAAGAAAATTGTTAATTTGGCTTTACTTATTCGTTATTTTACGCAACATCATTGTCAATTTAAAAACAGATCAAAGAAATGAACAAAGGAATTTAAATGATCTCATTTGAATATAAATATGTCACTTTAAGGTATAATAGTTTTTTAGTTAATTTTCTCCAAATATATTATTTTTGTATTATTTCGAACCACCTTAATCAAAAAATGAAACGAAGTACTCGTATAAGCACAGTGACAGCGTTATTATAAATTTTACAGTTTGTGTTTGGATATACGCAACATTTACATTACCTACATGACAAATTACCCAACTGAAAGTAAGACAGATATTTAATACACATGGACCATAGACCTTGTTTAGTTTTATGTTTCATACAATGATCCTCATATGAAAATATTAGAGATGCGAGATCCGGGATCTGAACCCGCTTTACTCGGTTTCCCAAACGAGCAAGCTACCACTGAGAAACCACTGCCTATATATTATTATATTTTAAAATAGTATTTTTCATAAAAAAAGTTAGTGCCAACCCTTTCCACTGCATGCCTTAAGAGCGACGTGTATTGTTCATCCGGCAAATTGCGGGATACTTTCGGCCGTTTCGCTTTACATACGCTTAAACGACCGTAAGGGGTTTTATTTTTAATAAAAGTTTCATGTTTGTGAGAGCTTTAAACTTTAGTACGACTAAGAATTTTTATTCCGCATACTAATTTCTAGTAGAAAAGTTAATAGTTTCGTTTGAAATTAATACGTAGAATAAGTTATATTGATCATTTAAAAAAATATATTTTATCTTTCTTTTATCTTATTACTTTGAAGAGAGAAATTGTTTTAAATACGATATGTATTATACCATACAGATGTTTATTTTGGTCTAACTTAAAAAGTGATCTCGTAAAAGTGAACAAAAATTAAGTAAGTAAGTAAGTTAAGTAAGTAAGTACTATTGTGTGACAGAATTTTGCTGGACATGAATAAGACTCTCCGGGTATGTTCTCTTTTCCTACAACAATCTTAAAGCACGTGTACTTTCCTTCCCTATTTAAATGAGATTCCAAAAGAAACAACATTCTTATTTCTACCCTTTTAAATTCGACATTTTCTCCACGCTCAAACAACCACGTGTTCCAATTTTCAAGGCAATTGTTTGAACGGCGTAGAAATTGATACGCTATCTAAGAGTTACAGAAAATGGATATCATAACAACCCTGTTCGTATTTATATACGAAAACGTAAAAACTTCAAGCGAAAGGTGAACTTTTTTGAGATTATCAGTTTTGCTTCAGTTCAAATTGATTAAACAAAAGAAAATGGATTGTATTTTTTTCCATCCTAGGCCTAATATTATGTTAAAAATTGTATGTAAGTATGTATGTGTGTGCTACTTAATAATTCATGTAGAAAAAGCTGGATACATTTGGATGAAATTCACTTCAACGATAGAGTATGAAATTGAATAGTACATGGGATAAAGAGCCCAGAGCCTAAAGAGCCAAGTCGCTCATATTACATACCTTCCTGCCTACCTTTAGTGTTAGCTTTACATTTATTTATATTATATATACAAAAATATAGTTGTACAAACAATATTTGTCAAAGTACAATGCACATCACACTCTATAGTACATAACATTATCCTCATACCGATAGTGACGCCGATGCACACGTAACGAACTTCGGTTCATTAGCGGTCTCATTAGAAATTCCTTCCCTATTTAAATGAGATTCCAAAAGAAACAACATTCTTATTTCTACCCTTTTAAATTCGACATTTTCTCCACGCTCAAACAACCACGTGTTCCAATTTTCAAGGCAATTGTTTGAACGGCGTAGAAATTGATACGCTATCTAAGAGTTACAGAAAATGGATATCATAACAACCCTGTTCGTATTTATATACGAAAACGTAAAAACTTCAAGCGAAAGGTGAACTTTTTTGAGATTATCAGTTTTGCTTCAGTTCAAATTGATTAAACAAAAGAAAATGGATTGTATTTTTTTCCATCCTAGGGCTAATATTATGTTAAAAATTGTATGTAAGTATGTATGTGTGTGCTACTTAATAATTCATGTAGAAAAAGCTGGATACATTTGGATGAAATTCACTTCAACGATAGAGTATGAAATTGAATAATAGTACATGGGATAAAGAGCCCAGAGCCTAAAGAGCCAAGTCGCTCATATTACATACCTTCCTGCCTACCTTTAGTGTTAGCTTTACATTTATTTATATTATATATACAAAAATATAGTTGTACAAACAATATTTGTCAAAGTACAATGCACATCACACTCTATAGTACATAACATTATCCTCATACCGATAGTGACGCCGATGCACACGTAACGAACTTCGGTTCATTAGCGGTCTCATTAGAATGCACGGCTCCGACGTATTGACGCAGGAGTATCGTTTTATAAAGATTTTATTTATGTGCGGTTAGAAAATATACAGCCAAGGACTTTTATGTTGCGATTTTGTATATAAAACTCTCATGGATAGATTTTAATATACTAAAAAAAACATAGTTTAAAATTAGTGATAGTTTTATTTAGTTTTCAAATTTATAAGTGTAAGTTATTAAAAGTAAATCACCTCTAATACTGTCGTATTATAATACTGTTGAATATTATAACTAAATACTTTTTCAGAAATAAGCACGTTTAAGATAGATTAGATAGGTAAAGTAAGCTATTATCGTACTAAATTTTATCAAAAGTCCAGTCACAGATAGTCGGACAAAATACAATTAAACATATTAATGAAACATATAATAATATTTTTATTTTTCAAAATCGATCTATTTTGTCTAATTAAACCCATAGCTATAATTTATTATAATACCGAGTGATGCGGGTTCAAATCCGGGTCTCGCACCTCTGATATTTTCATGTGCGAATCATTTCTATCATGATTAGTGATTACCACTTGTCTTACGGTGAAGGAAAACATCGTGAGGAAACCTGGATGTCTGAGAACCTAGTAAGTTTTCGTAAGACATGTGAAATCCGCCAACACGCACTAGGGCAGCGCGGTGGACTATGGCCTGATCCCCCTCGTATTGAGGGAGGCCCGTGCCCAGCAGTGGGACGTTAAAAAGGGCTGATGATGATTTCACTAAAGAACCCTAATAAAAACGGCAATGTACATAGAGAAAGGTAATTACTAGTCTTAGGCACTAAAAAGTCTCTTTCATTAGGCAAGACTTAACTGTTTCAGACAACGAATAACAAAACTATAATCACCCCCATTGCAGTCGACTTAGAGGACATGAAACGTAGCCACAAAGCAAAAGTGCATTTCAAAATTACACGCCCGACTATTTCACCAATTGGAGCACACTTGACCGCGAGTGACACTCGTCTTCCTCTAAATACTCATGCAGATGCTAAAGCTTTATTAGACTTTTAGCAATTAAATCGAAGGTCCAAGCCATTGTTAAAAATGATTACTATAGATCTTTGTAGTAGCTTCGTTTTAATGAGTTTTTTTTCTAGTAGTAGCTAATAGCGATGATGATGAATGACGCAAAATTATTGTTTGGTATACAATTTTGTCCATCAGGTATTTTGATGTAAGATTCTGAAATAAATGAGTGAAACTAAGTATGAAAAAATATAATACAGTCAACTGAACGCGAAATTATTGTATGGTCCTATACAATTTTGTCTATTTTGGTGTAAAAATCACATTAATGAGTGTTCAATTTTGGAAGCAATTGTCCTTTAAGTAAGCGATATTAATATCTACGTAATGCAGAGTACATAATGAACGTTAAATCACGACAAACTTGAGCGATTCTAAGGTGAGTAACTTGTTTATATATATTTTTTATGTACCTATCTCAAAAACAATTCTAAAACTTGAATTAAATTTGTTTTCAAATAAGCTTTGGCTTTTTAAGTTTCACTGAAAGATATATGTTCTCACAAAAACGCTTTTTGTTTAATATTACTTAGTGTAGAACATACATATAATCTACAAATCGCCTACGTTGTACGAACCAAGGGTACTAGTTGTACTAAATTTAACCAGTTTCTCTTTATTGAACAAAATTTAACCAGTTTCATTAAATAAACCTAAAAACCAAAAGTCCAATTTAAATGACAAAATATATAACTATATATTCAGTGAACAATCAGCTTTAACTACGGCTCTAATTTGAAGGCAGACTCGAGGCGACAAAATGGACCGGAAAGAGCAAACGACCTCGGGCACGACAGACATATGTTTACACGTTAAGCCTTACTACAAAGGTGATGAGCTTACTAGGATGTTTATTTTTGTACGGGATATATTAGGAAAACTATTACTGTACATTTATGGGGCTTGATGTATTGCGTGGTGTTAGGTTCGATTTTCACAGGTGTTTTTAGTTCCACTGAGTCATATGTTACACCCCTAATACGAGAATATCATAATAATATAATTTTCCTATTCCTTATCTTGAGAAAATTCATAACATGTTTCCGTAAAAGAAGGTCCTTTTCGTGACGGATGGAATTTAATGAAAACTAGGACATAGACTATGATTTAAAGTAAAACAAAGGCTACTGTTTCTAATAAAATGTGCAAAAAGATGGTGCTGCTAGCATATAATACTATAATCAAAACACACGAGCGAAGCGAAAGTAAGTCGTTAGATTATTTTTCAGCCTTTTATGTCCCACTGCTGGGAAAAAGCCTCTCCTTTCTTCATCCACTCTGCTGTATTTCTAGTAAACAAGTTGTTTCTATTATAATAACTAATTATATAGCTACCTGCTACATACTATATTATTAGGTTTTAATATCCTAGCCGTCTCGTTCCATCTAAAGCTTATTCCGCTCACGATCACACCTTGATTTCTGTTTAAGGTTATATTAAAAAATTCTAAGAAATTTTATTAAAGCATGCACTACCCTTTAATAAAGCGTAAACATTATACAATTAACTCCCGCCTCGCTTATTGACGCCGTTTGTCTTAATCTTTCGTTACTGCGACCTTTATTATACCGAGCAGTAAAACGACGTTATAAATTTTAACCATTTATATAATATTGCTAAAGTATTCTAACTTTTCTCCATATTTTTCCATTTCATTTCGCAAAATTGCTTTTTTTGTTAATATATATACGAGTAGATTAATAAAAGAAAATATGAGACCACGCCTAGGTGGTTATAGCGCGTTCATTAAATTAGAATTATTACGAAAACCGGTTTAAAATACATGATAAAATATTTTAAAAAATAGGCATTGACCCCTTTTTTTTGAAGTTGGTCGATTAGAGTGTTTGACTTTATTCAGAAATCCCATACAAATGTATGTTTGTATGTGCTGACAGCTGATCCCTATATAATCTGAATCAATAAAAGTAGAATGGCATATGATGCCAGATATAAACTACCGGTCGCCCCTACTTATTCTGAGTAGAGAGAAAGCCGAAGCAAATTGATAGTGCGAAGCGATGGTTGCAAATTTTGTTGATCTGTTCTTACATTTGCTCTTTTTAGTACTCTTCTTGAAAATTCTTCTTTTGATTGAAAACACTAGTTCTGATAATCTTTTCTTTCCTTAAACAATTTCGATCAGAATATTTTCAATAATTAGATAATCTCGTTCATAAACAGTAAAAAAAAAAGATATGCTAACATATCTTTTTGTGAGTATACGTATTATTACTCTACTGTTAATATCTTTATATAAAAAGTTATATTTACAGACCAAAATATCATCCTATATATTATACCCAATTTTCATTACTAAAAGTATATTTACTGAAATTCAAACACAGGCCTCGGAAAATGCCATATCAAAATAAACTGGTAAAATAAAATAAAATTCCATAAACAAATAAACAAAATTCTAACGTCAATATGCGCATTTATTTATTTTCACAATAAAAAAAAATGCAACAAAAGAAAACGAGTTATTATTAAAAACAAAAGTAACAAATACTTTTAATAAAAGAAAAGCTCCATAGAAACTAATAAAAACGGCATTACGAGGCTAAGCAGAGATCACGTTAGATGGAAGCTCACAAGCATGGCTTAATAAAGCTTTGCTTATTAATAAAGCCTCTGTTTCGAATAACTTTCTCCTTAACTGTGGCCTCGGTTTCTTCAGAATTAACGGAAATATATGAATAGCAGCACTATAGTATTATGTATTTTGCGATTAATATTGACTGTAGAAGACTATTTTTTTTTACAATATCAATAACAGATATAGTGAAGGATTTTTAAAGTGTATCATTTCATATTATGAATATTTCTTTAAACGCTTAACTAATGAGCTTTTCATAAACAATTAAAGCACGCGTAAAACGCCAATGGGGCACAGCCTTCCTTCCGTACGAGGGAGATCAGGCAGTAGTCCATCTCGCTGACTTCACATGTCCTTCAAAAAAAACTGTTCAAATTGGAAATGAATTAAAAAAATCCGCAAAGGTGAAATAAGGACTTTTCAAATGATTTTATGCTTGTAACTATTGAACTATAACATAGCAAAAACTTTTACGACAGATTTTTTATTTAGTATTACAATATTACTATTACGTACTTTTAATATGGAAGAAATGAAGTTCCGTTAGAATACTTGAGTCATAGTTGCAATAATAACAACAAATCTCAAAATTTTTTAAACCTACACCCTATAAGATTGTAAAATGTACATATAATATATATTTAATGTTTCCAACAAATTTATTTCAAATGTTCTTTAAACCAGTGCTTCAGGCAAGACGCCGGCTCCGCGCCGCGTGTCGACACTATCTCGCTATCGGACCTGAGCGACTTCAAACGACTTCTATTGTAATGTTCCAGACACTTCAGTTAAGAATAGAATAATAGTAATCAAAACTAGTTTTAGAATTTCACGTAAACTTTGAAAATACTATAAGCTCTGATGTTACTATTATAACACTAAGTTTAAATTTGTTACAACTGTCTAAAATGGAGGTTTACAATTAAAATGTTTTATTTCGAGGCTTTATAATTCTTACTTTAAAGTTGGATAGATTATTACGTATCAAGTTTTTATTTAAAAGTTTAATGACCTGTAAATTCACTTTAAAATGAAATATTTGCATAATTTTATTTTCATAATTTTGCACTAATTGTGGTATTAAAAGAAAAGGTATCTTGGACATTATTCCCGATTCAGATTTTACTACTAAGATAATAATTAATTTTACAACATTCAATTCTTAAATAAATAACTGTAAAATAATAAAACTAAGGTAAAATACACACTGTTGTTTCAGCATTTATTCATAACAAACTTATTGTGAGAGTAACTTTGAGAGCTCCCGCACCAACACTACAGACAGGCGCTGTCAAACTAAATAATACTTCTGCTCGGAATCTTACTTCAATGGAACTATTTGAGATATTATCGATCGCGGTAAAATTTTAAGATAACATAGAATTTTCTGCATTTAAAAAATAAAAAAAACTATTTATATATCAAGGTTATATCATAGCCCATGGAACATGTAGTCGGCCAACGGACGTGACAGCCCAAGCTGCCATACAAAAAACATAAAAACACACACATTCCCAAGCGAGTGTATCGCAGCTTGGGCTGTCCTGTCACGTCCGTTGGCCGACTATGTTTCATAGGCTTTGGTTATATCATGATATATGTATGTAGGTATATAGAAGTTACAAATAAGCTATCAATCAATTATCAATTTGTTTAAATGTTTAATTCATTGTGAGTACCACTCTCTCACAGAAGACCGGCGTGAAGTGGCAGCTATGCTGTAGCGTTTCGTCCGGTGAGTGAGAGTCCGGGAGGCCCTCTCCCCATCGCTCCTCCCGTCCTACTCCCTCCCTCCCTTTCCTGAAAGGCCAGCAACGCATCTGCAAGTCCTGTGGTGTTGCAGATGTCCATGGGCGGAGGTAATCACTTCCCATCAGGTGAGCCTCTTGCCCCCTTTGTCCCATAAAAAAAATATCAGTTATCTGCCAGTACAAGTCACGTCAAAATCAGTCCAGCCTTTAGGAGATTAGCCAGAACAAACAGACAAATAGACAAAAAATGTGTTTTTCTTATAAGTATAAGACAAGCTTTTAGTCGAGCTAAAAAAGCATTACAAAAAGAGACTTCAATTTTATTGAATCTCTATAGATTATGATAGACTAGCCTCGCTTCATTTCGGGTTCATCTCCAGCCGATCAATTTTATAGAAAGTAAAGTATCCCTTAATGTTATTTAAATTATTAGTACTAAAATATACGATATCAGTTCACATTGTTTGACTATTTTCGGAAATGTTTAGCATAAAACAATTTGTATAATACGATAAGGTCATCGCAGATTGCGCTGGCTCGCCACCAAATATCGTGGAATAGATTAAAATTAAATAGCCTGTCACGACCGCAACCGCTCTTGGTAGTTAGACACAGTTAGTGTTTAACAATACCTATTAACTATGTTTTAAAAAAATATTTTTTTCATATTATTTATCCATACATTTTCTATAACACTAGGAGCAGCCTGCATGTGGTCTGCATAAACTTTATTCACATTATGATATATAATAACCTATATGGAATTTTGTATAAAGGTTTTATATTAACAGATCAGAACCAGAAGTACTGGAGTTTTATCAGAATAATTAAAATTTACTTTGAATCAAAATAACTAGTACAACCAGTAAAAATATGTATATCCTTTACGCAGAACTTAACATGTAGACGAAACCAACGTCGAACATTAATTTGATTAAAACGCGTACACGTTAACTGCATTATTTTCCACGTGAAATGAAAATCCATTCACCACGGTATATTTATGAAACAATAAAAAAGTCAAAGCCCGCTGCGGCAAAGATCCCCTACTCGACATTTTCCTCGCTGGGTAGCTTTCTTAAATATAAAAACGATTGTACACTCCTTTATAGGGATACATCTTTGGCCCACTTCAGTAAAGTGACCAAATTAGATGTTGTGATATTTTTGGGGTTAGAAATCATATATATTTTTTTATAGAGCTTTCTTGAGCGTTTATTTGTCTATAATATTTGACTATATTTTATATAATATAATAAGTTAAAATAAATAAATTATATAATCATAAATAAATATAATAATATTATGTTTGTTAGTTTCTTGAACGTTCATTAATTAAATCTTTATTAAAAAGGAATCAAAATATTATTTTTTTCAGATCCAGCAATAATGAAGTCACAAAAGCAAAATTCATCAAATTAAAAATAATGAAATTTTGTACTTATATTTTCCGTTGCGATATTGAAGGCTTTTCGACAGACGCTCCTCGTTGTTTGTGTACTCGGATCGCGCCATAGCACATTGCACTGTTCTAGTTGTACTACATTTGCATAATTTTTATTTATTTATTTCATACACTCTTACACTGACATATTAAAGTCCTATTTTATTATTGTAGGTCCTCTTTTTCCTACCTTAATCATCATCATCATCCACTTATTCTAGTTATTTTCTACTCTACTTACTGTACCAGCGGTCGCGGGTTCGAGTTTCGCTGGAGGAAATCATTTGCGTGAAAAGCTCAAACGTACTCCAGTCATCGATATTTATATTTTATACCTATTTATAAAATGCATTAAAAGATATATCACGTACGTGTAGTCTCAATTACCATCTGATATCCTTAACACAAGCCTCGTATCTTGCCATGAAAGTATATTATGTATTAATCTTCCAAAATATTTATTTTCTACAAGCGATATCGCTAATAGTACACTGAAATAGTAATTATTATAGATAGAAAACTACAGAAACACGCCTATTACTGTAAATGCCCTATACATCGATAAGAACAAGACAAGTTTGAATTTTAACTATTGGTTTTTTTTTATGGTTCTAAGAGTGACATTTGCTACTTTTTTCCACAGGGATTGAGTCTGATCACCTTTAAAATTATCTGCAAAAATAACCTTAAAATATTATAGCATAATCAAATTTAGTATTATAGTAGAAACTTCTAAGAATTTCTAAACCATATTACTAAGATAGTATAATTCTTGAACGTTTGTCAACCAAAATTGAATAAAACTCATAAAATCTGCAACAAAATGCAGACACGAACTCTGCAAGCTTAATATGACTCGATATCGTGCAGCTGCTGAGGAGCTCGTCTTATGAGCTATAAAAGTCACAGTTCTTCTCAATTTATTTAATAAAACTTTTAATTTATCTTTTAACTTTATTGAATAAAAAGAAATTATTAATAAATACTATATTGAAAATTGACGTGGAAGTTCATTATTTCAAATGTAAGTAATATTAAACCAATAATCTGTTTATTTTAATAGTGAATCTTATCGAATTAACAAGAACCTAAACAAGTGATTTTATTATTTTATAATATTTATAGAGATAATTGGTAAGTATTAATGTTACATAGTATGTGACTGTATAAATGAAATGAAATGAGCCATTTTTATTCACACTGAATTGAACACCTGCTTATCTCCAGGCTTACAAAAAAGCCACTTATCGCATTAACATAACAAGTTCGATAAGTCAAAACATCTGTTAAACAACATTTACATTGTGTTCGATTTAGATCATCTCTGGTGTCAGAGATTGTCAATCTGACTGATTTGACATAGTGATTACTGTTGAATGAATTGAATTGAAATGAATGTTTCTAGTGTTTCGTAATCACTGTAGAATTTATTGTTATTAATTATAATCATAAAACGCCAGCTCTGATTGAGCTTCACTCTAATTATGTAGGGAAAGCAAATATACGAACTATTAATTACGATAATATCATGTATGACCCAAATTTAACAACAAATACGACTAATCCATACATGCGGTGAAACGACACGTACTTCTGAAATAGATCGAAATGGCAAACTGCTGTAATTATCTAACACTAGTATTTGTTTGTGGCTTTGCCTATCTAAAACAAAGAGGTAATTTTGTCTGTTACTATATAGGTAAAAAATACATCATACATATTTAATATATGTATATATTGTAAGTAGATACGGCGGTTTTACGTGTTCTCCAAGATCCGTCTTTTTAGAAAAGCCTAATGTTATAGTGGATTTGAGACTTGGATCTCAGGGTATGGATAGCATCCCAGTTAATCTGATCAGCCAAAGAGCCTATCACAATACAACTAATTAGTACTTAATTTTTTATTACTTCGATCTTTTTCTTCTTTCTTAGTTACCTAGTTAAGATTATATTTTTAGGACTACATCGTACGTCCCTACGTACTACGATCAACGAACTCCGAACTACGAAACCAAGCGAAGCGATGGTGAGGCGTATTGTAATAAAAATAAATGCGACAATTTAGTGACATATTTTGTTACTTCTTTATACTTTATTTTAATAAAATGACTATATTTTAATAAAAGTATTAATATCAGTCACTATTAATTGACATCCCCACCATGTGAGTAAAGCCACAGGCAAAAAAAAGTAAATAGGAGAGCATTTAAATATTCTAACATCCTCAATAATACGCGTGGGTAGTCCTGTATAAGCCTATATACGCTAACATGGATCCGGAAAGCAATTAAACGAGTCACGTGTAATGACTGACGCCTGTATCTTTCACCGTTCGTTACAGCAAGCAATTTCAACCTTAACTTTAAGGTTTTTGGAGTTAAATTCGCATGATAGTTCATAAGGACACTGCAGACAAATCGTGAAAAATATAAATTTCTACCAAAGGCTTATTTCATAGAGCCATCGAGGTTTCCCATATTCATGCTATATTACTTACCGCGGGTTTTAATCTAGCTATTGTTTACTTTTTACCCTTTGTATATCGATGATTGTCTATACGCTTTTCAATTGCAGCCTCTCATATTCAGACGCAATATATGGTTAAAGAGCGGTGGATAAACGTGGTGGAACAATCTACCATGGTGTGGAAGTAGGGGGGTGAACAGAGGGGCAAGGGGGTAACTTTTTCTAATATGAATATGATTAACAGTCTTCTTAGGTGCTTTTTATATA
The DNA here is from genome assembly GCA_951802675.2 of Boloria euphrosyne. NCBI lineage: Eukaryota > Metazoa > Arthropoda > Insecta > Lepidoptera > Nymphalidae > Boloria > Boloria euphrosyne. Next base: position 15,546,223 of record OX637872.1, read on the forward strand.
TATTTCATTCTCGTTACATAATCACCTCGTTAGAAAATGTTGATAAATACTTATTTTATTTTTCAATTACATAAAAACAAAGTGTTATCTGTGAGTCTAAGATCTAAATAAGTAAAATCAATAAAAACAAGGGTCATGTAATGTAAAAAATTTCACTATTTCCATGTATATATTGTATTACTTATAGCGATTACAAATGCTAAACGCGAAACTTTATGCACAGGTGAGTTAGTGTAACAGTCCAACTGGTTTGAATGAAATTCCAAATGGACCAAGCTTATGTTCTAGATTAATATATTATTATTATATGGCTACATTTTATCGACTCTACTACCATATAGCATGCCAGTGGGGCCGCGAGCAAAATTAATTACGTCCATAAAATTTTCACGCCCGTTCAGGATAGTACTAACAAACTTAAAACGTCTAGGCACAAATGTTTTCATAAAATATATTAAACGTGTTTAACCTACGAGATATTTAGGCCACTGAAATAAAATGATATGCTTAACGAAGCTTTTGTACGAAGCTAACTCTTCGTAGCTTTTATGTCTGACGGCACGAGTCCGCCTTTTCGACCTTATCCCTTTGTGTCTGACACGTTCTTATTATGTAGTCACCGTCTTCGGATTAATCTGCTCCAATACGTATTTAAAAAGCTCCAAAAAAGGTTTTATTTATATAAATATAGAGGGTTTTATCTAAGAAAATATTTTCTTTTTGGTATTAATGCTAGGAAATTTGTAGAAGCAAAATCTATAAAAAAGATGTATGGATAATAATAATAAATAATACTACATTTTCTTTCCTGCAATTTCTTGCCCTCTGGAATGAGTCGAAATGATGATAACAGATATGATTGTCCTTAGCTAGTTTCTTGGGAAAAGGAACAGGCCCTCATGTGGGACACAGCATACTTCGATACATAAGTCCGTTTCTGGGATATGGCGTCCAAGGTGGAAAGCTATACTACAGTCTACAGTTATAGTCATATTAAATACCTCTTCCTAAATCAATAATAAATCTTCTGCTTTTTGCTGTAGAAACTCTTTGTTTATGAAGTAAAAGTGCCAAATTCCCAAAGAAACGGCATTGTCACTCATCGCTAGAAATGAAAGGTTAATGAACGCATAGAAATAAATATTAATTTTATTTATATAGATAATAGTTCATTACGTGAAAATCAAACCTAGAACCACATCCAAGTATAAGATTGGACCACCAGTAATGTTTAACCCTTACAATACATGCATCATGATAGCTCTGAAATTTGTAAAGAATTTATCTACAAAGAGATCCAATGAAAAGATCAGGCAATGAACGCGTCACTATCTCAAAGGGCGTGAACTCGAACGGAACGGTATGCGGGACGGATGCTGCGCTATGTGCAAATTGTTTAATAGTCAATCTTCTTATTAACCCACTTTAAAAGTGTCTTTTGTAATTTGATTTTAATGGATTCTTCCTGACACACTTCTCACAAAACACGCCATATATACTACAAAAACATTTTTAAGTATTTTAAATCATTCAGTATAATCTAAAACATATATGAGTAACTTATGCCTCTCGTAATACTTTCTTTGATTTACGGGATTACTTGACATCACTAAAACATCACTATATTACATAGTATAAAACAAAGTCGCTTCCTGCTGTCTGTCTGTCCATATGTATGCTTAGATCTTTAAAAGTACGCAATGGATTTTGATGCAGTTTTTTTAATAGATAGAGTGATTCAAGAGAAAGATTTAAGTATAACTAGCGGAACCCACGGCTTCGCTCGCGCTAAATCTAGGGATGAACCAACCAAAAGCAAGGTTGAGTCGTGAGTTTGAAATAAAATAAAGCTATTTAGAATTATTTTGATGTTTGGTTCCCGATGTTCCAAATACTTTGCATCATGGTCACGGGAGAGACTATAGGTATATATATATATATATATATCTATACAAAGTTCTTTAATTTTTGGTTTTTTTCAACCAATATATGATATCATGTCATTTATAAGGTCATACTGATAAATTATATTGCAATACTGATGCAGACAAAGCCACGAGTGTTCAATAGCTGGCAATAAAACTCAATTTACAAATAAGCCAGTAGTTGCAAAGTAGCTAATGACTATTCAAGAAGTTATCATTGCTCGAGGCGGGATTAAAGGCAACTATCCCGACGCTGATTTACTGCCGCGTATCTGCATAATGCCGTCCTCTGTGAGAATTTAACTTACCAAACTAGTGACTCTGTAAACTTCTTGCTAAGAATATTGACCCGTTTAAAAGTATTTTACAATGATTTAGGGAAGTAACTTGTTTAAGTGGTTGCTGTATACTTTTTGGTTTTTCAGTACATATAATGTAAATCATTGAAATGTCTGTTTGTAGTTTTAAAATAAAAAAATCTAACGAAATGCGTATGAAAGTGTGAAGGACTGATAAGAAAACATCTTTTATTTTAATTTTCGTTTGTCTGATAGTTCCGGCTAATCACCGAAACGGCTGAACCGACTTTGATGGGGCATTCTCTCTTACAGATAGACTATGTTATTGAACGTAACTCAAGCTACATTTATTTTAGAAAAAGAAATAAGGTTTAGCAAATAAAATAAGAAACCAGATAATTTAGTACCTGATAGAAGCCTTATACTCCAAGTCATAATAGTCTATCTGTGTGTCACAGTAACGTATACACTTAACGTATTGTAATTAGATAATGTGTTTGTTCGTGCAACGTTTTATTTATGCAATAATAAAATAGTGTTCACTGTTATATGTTATTTTTGTAAGTTTCAGATTTATTTGTATTGAGAACAAGTATTTCGATTGTAGGTCATTTACTTTCGCATTACTATTTTTCATATTTTTACCAAAATATCAATATAACTTATTTTTAAACCCATAGCTTAGTTAAATATAATAGATATAGAAAAAAATAACGTTACATAATTTAAAAATCATAGCTCGTATGAAAGCCCGCAACGTGTGGTTACCGCGTTTTCACATCATTCACCCTTACGCTGTATGAACATAAACGAACACTTTATTATGCTTAAACTAGAATGCTCTTTGAATTTGCATTAAATAATATTAGTTTCTCAGTTATCGGGTTAAGTTTACCATAACATATTGCTACATATTATATAAAATAAAGGAAAACTACGTAAATGTAAATCAAATATAAATTTTAAATAGGTACCAGGCATATAAAGGCAGGCAGTGGTAGCCCAGTGGAGTCACGCTTATAGCCGAATGTAGCGGGTTCAATCTCGGGTCTCACGTCTCTGATATTTTCATGACAAAATCATATTTAATATAATTATCACTTGTCTTACGATAAAGCGAAAAATCATAATTAAACCCATAAATATGTCTGTGGGTAGACTAGAGTCTCTCAGCAAGCTTTTGAAAGAAATGTGACATTCAACCTATTTTGACCAACGTGGTGGATAGTCCCCTCGTATGTAAGGAAGTGTTACGACCGCCTGACGGCGGGCACAAATAAATAAACACAAAAGAAAAAAAATACAAACGTTTATTCACAAGATAAATATGAGAAATCACATAAGAGAATTTATACTAATAATTAATACTAAATATCAATATATATATACCCCAACTGTGGGTTCTCAGCACAGAAAACTTTTTTCGTACTATGTTACATATAAAATCACCTAAGTGCACTGGGGACTTATCTTAAGTTATCGACGCGGTGACACGTGGAGGCGAGGGAGGTGCCCTGTGGCACCGGGTGTTATTATCGAAGGGCCTCAAGCAGCTGGAGTCGACCCGACAGGAAGGTGCATCCCGTCGTGCACAAGATGTACGGGGAACTTCTCAGGTCCGCACCTTTTACTTCTCCATCTATAGGGTGGATGTTCTATCCACACGGTGGAATTTTCGAACCAAGTAGTGGAATTTTCAATCCAACCGTGGAATTTTCCAATCCAAACTGTGGACTTTTTCAATCCAAACTGTGGACCCCCAGTTTCCTGGAATGCGTCGAATAAAAAACTTGAAGCACGAAAGATCCGACCCCCAGGCACAGGTGTGACCAGTAGTGGGCGTCGGCATCTTTCGTGAAGCAATTAAATTAAATGGAGTGGAGTGGTGAGATGAAAATCCGGTTAAAACATAAAATAAATAAATTCGGAAAAAATCAATTATTCAATTATATAATACCCAACTCAGAATCAAACCTCAACTACTTATATACCGGACGATCACCATTCCACTACGTTATGAGTTACAAAAAAAAATAAATTACAATATTAATTAAAGTTATAGTGATTGTAGGCAGTTATAAATAAATATGTCGAATGAAGCAATGACCATTGATATTTATTTCGCCGGTACATCGAGAAAAGTTTCTTATCCTATCTTTTGTTACAATGTACATATTAATACACGAGGAAATATAGTTTATAATATATAATATTTTAAACTATCATACAATTAACTATAAAGCCTAAACGAACAAACATTTTAATTACATTACTACAAGTTTATAAATTATATTATGGTCAATATACAATTTGTAGGTGGCAATTTAATAGACTAAAAAGTATTAAATAAGGATTTAAACAAGATAAATATTTTCAAATAATAGGTTCTTATGAATTACATAAAAGCCACCTATGTAAAAGAAACACACGCGTGGAATACACAGTGGTATTAAATAGATTATTAATATATTATTAATATGATGTATATATATATATATATTACAATTGGCTGGACTGATTTGGAAAAAATTGATTTGATAATAGAATGTTAATAAAGAAAAATAAACGCGGTGAAACATATTTAGAGCTTATTGGAATGATCGAATAGATAGAATTATATTTTACTAATCTTAAGATACGCAATGTCACATTTCGTTACGTAGTAAGCCACAATTAAGAAATATATATAGCCATAGCAATCTTTACACTTATAAAATGTTGAAGAACTAGTAAATAGCAAGCAAAACTATAGAATTAATTATATTAAACTTACCAAGGGGGTTAGAAGATGAACAAATTGCTTTTAATTTTCATTTTATTTTTCATATTAGCAAAACACTGATTTTAATACTTTTTAAAATGAGAACAAATAAATCACGATCATAATTATTGTCGTGCGAACTTTGGTGTCGAATTCTTTTTTTCGCGACTACGATTTTACGTATTTATATTGGAACGGCCTACTCCCTCCCTAAGGCGACAATCGTACGCTCAGAGTCTAGAATGTTCGTGTGAGATGAGATGGAGATATGGAAAGAAATAGATCAACCGAAGATAGTCACGCCCCAAGCTATTGTCTATGTTCCAGAAAATTCTATGTGGAACAGGGATAGTAATGATCGAACTTTTTAGAACCGAGCGAGATAGAAACATTTGCAGGTAATTAGCCCGTTGTTCGCCAACAAATGACCTTATATGGTCATTTCGATGCATCGCTAGTTAAAACGCGCGGCTTTCATACGATAGTGACAACTAGTTATTTTGTTTGTTTGTTCGTAAAGATTTAATATGTACTAATTTTATATTTTCAAAGTTTTGTTTGTTTGTGTGTAAAGGTTTTAATATGTATTAATTTTATATTTAATAATTTTTGTTTGTTTGTGTGTAAAAATTTTAATATGTATCTACTTTACATTTCCAAAACCTTGTTACAACGTAACAATACCCCCTCTCCCAGAGAAAGGATTTTACGTAGTAAAATCCGCTGCGGTAAGCGCCTAAAAAGGATAGAACCGCCCAGTAACTGTCTCACACGTTCATACGTCCACTAACAAATACCTACCATACAACCTATACAACCTGTCACAGTTGTCTAATGAAAATTTATAATCATCAGACTACCATACAACTAGAGTACAAATCTATTAAAAGATTGGACTCGAGCACAGCACTGCATAACAAAGAGCGTCTATGAAGAAGAATATTGTAACGTGAAACATTCAAACGAATCGGTACTGTGAAATACATTTGGTCTTTGATGAATTTGTTACAGTCACGACCCGCTGTAACGAGAAAAAAAAAACAGCAGACGAGTAGACCTATACCAAGAAACTGTCATACTCCGCTAAAAAAAATAATTGCACACGCAATTACAACAAAACTAGTGTAGACCTATAAAGAAGTCTTACACCACAGAACTCCCAAACAAAACTTCAAAATTCGTGTAGGCTTATTTTAATTCATCAAAGACAAACGCAGACAGAGACCGAAACGCAAACAAATTTTTAGTTTAAAATTATTGTAGACGAGAGAAAAGAGGAAAAAAAAAATTGTTAAGCAGATATTCTGAATTACTAAGTAACAAGGACCAAGAATCGAACTGTTAACGTGACGTCTATGATAAATATGTGAGCAATTGTTTAGAACAAAATTAAGTAAACTGAAAGGCATTGTGAGTATGTCTAGTCTTTAGCGAATTTGTTACAGTCACGACCCGCTGTAACGAAAAGAAAGCAGCAGACGAGTAGACCTATACCAAGAAACTGTCATACTCCGCTAAAAAAAAATAATTGCACACGCAATTAAAACAAAACTAGTGTAGACCTATAAAGAAGTCATACACAACAAAACAAAACTCCCCAAAAACATCAAAATTCGTGTAGGCTTGTTTTAATCCGCTAAAGACAAACATAGTCATTTACCGAACGAAATTATATTGAATTTAATATTTGCCGATACATGATTAAATAAACGAATGCTAATATATTATAATATTAACAACTAAAAAAAAAAATATGAGTCGAACCCACAAAACATAACGAAAAATGTAAAGATAAATCCACGTATATAATTCACGTAATATAATAACATAATAATATAACAGAAACGATTTTATTTATTTGTACTCTAAGGTCCTTAATCCTTTCCTTAGGTTCTAAACCGCGTATGGCTACTTCATACGTGAGCTCCGGTTCAGTTAAATGTAAATATTTAATGGTACGGTCCATTTTAAAGTAATATTATTTTTAAAGAAATTGATTAAGTTCAAGCTAATTTAAATGAATATTATAGACACCTATATTAAGGTTAAAATGGCTTAATATATATTAAAGTTAAGTTAATTAATATTTTGTAAAACAATTAGTTGATATTAAATTAATGAACTGAAATATTTTAAACAATACGCGACGGAATGTGACAATTGTGGGCAATTGTTAAAAAAAAATATAAATTGAGAACGATGTAAAATAATGTACGTAACCGCTATTATCTTTCCAGAGCGAAAAGAAAAAAAAATACAAAACAATAAATGATTTGTGACAAAAAAATTATGAATGCAATAAATGCACCAAAAAAAAAGTCCCTGAAAGGAAATGTCAATTACGCACGAATACAATTGCAAAATATAAATAATAAAAAAAAATTAAATGTAATTGCATAAAAATTAGAATGCAATGTAAAAAAAAATATGTATGCCCACTGTGCAGTTCACGCGTATGTGGGTAATCGGAGATGTTGTTTGATTACCCGGCGGAGCCAGAAGACAATAAGCGGCTACCCGTTCCTCTTAAGGAGAAACGGGTCGGTGGTACTACCCCGTTCGGCCTCGTCCGCAAAGGCCTACCACCTGGAGCTGAAAAATACCGACACCATAAAAGTACGAAAAAACTTCGCTGTGCTTGCCTTATATAACGTGGGCGCCACTTTGTTACGACCGCCTGACGGCGGGCACAAATAAATAAACACAAAAGAAAAAAAATACAAACGTTTATTCACAAGATAAATATGAGAAATCACATAAGAGAATTTATACTAATAATTAATACTAAATATCAATATATATATACCCCAACTGTGGGTTCTCAGCACAGAAAACTTTTTTCGTACTATGTTACATATAAAATCACCTAAGTGCACTGGGGACTTATCTTAAGTTATCGACGCGGTGACACGTGGAGGCGAGGGAGGTGCCCTGTGGCACCGGGTGTTATTATCGAAGGGCCTCAAGCAGCTGGAGTCGACCCGACAGGAAGGTGCATCCCGTCGTGCACAAGATGTACGGGGAACTTCTCAGGTCCGCACCTTTTACTTCTCCATCTATAGGGTGGATGTTCTATCCACACGGTGGAATTTTCGAACCAAGTAGTGGAATTTTCAATCCAACCGTGGAATTTTCCAATCCAAACTGTGGACTTTTTCAATCCAAACTGTGGACCCCCAGTTTCCTGGAATGCGTCGAATAAAAAACTTGAAGCACGAAAGATCCGACCCCCAGGCACAGGTGTGACCAGTAGTGGGCGTCGGCATCTTTCGTGAAGCAATTAAATTAAATGGAGTGGAGTGGTGAGATGAAAATCCGGTTAAAACATAAAATAAATAAATTCGGAAAAAATCAATTATTCAATTATATAATACCCAACTCAGAATCAAACCTCAACTACTTATATACCGGACGATCACCATTCCACTACGTTATGAGTTACAAAAAAAAATAAATTACAATATTAATTAAAGTTATAGTGATTGTAGGCAGTTATAAATAAATATGTCGAATGAAGCAATGACCATTGATATTTATTTCGCCGGTACATCGAGAAAAGTTTCTTATCCTATCTTTTGTTACAATGTACATATTAATACACGAGGAAATATAGTTTATAATATATAATATTTTAAACTATCATACAATTAACTATAAAGCCTAAACGAACAAACATTTTAATTACATTACTACAAGTTTATAAATTATATTATGGTCAATATACAATTTGTAGGTGGCAATTTAATAGACTAAAAAGTATTAAATAAGGATTTAAACAAGATAAATATTTTCAAATAATAGGTTCTTATGAATTACATAAAAGCCACCTATGTAAAAGAAACACACGCGTGGAATACACAGTGGTATTAAATAGATTATTAATATATTATTAATATGATGTATATATATATATATATTACAATTGGCTGGACTGATTTGGAAAAAAATGATTTGATAATAGAATGTTAATAAAGAAAAATAAACGCGGTGAAACATATTTAGAGCTTATTGGAATGATCGAATAGATAGAATTATATTTTACTAATCTTAAGATACGCAATGTCACATTTCGTTACGTAGTAAGCCACAATTAAGAAATATATATAGCCATAGCAATCTTTACACTTATAAAATGTTGAAGAACTAGTAAATAGCAAGCAAAACTATAGAATTAATTATATTAAACTTACCAAGGGGGTTAGAAGATGAACAAATTGCTTTTAATTTTCATTTTATTTTTCATATTAGCAAAACACTGATTTTAATACTTTTTAAAATGAGAACAAATAAATCACGATCATAATTATTGTCGTGCGAACTTTGGTGTCGAATTCTTTTTTTCGCGACTACGATTTTACGTATTTATATTGGAACGGCCTACTCCCTCCCTAAGGCGACAATCGTACGCTCAGAGTCTAGAATGTTCGTGTGAGATGAGATGGAGATATGGAAAGAAATAGATCAACCGAAGATAGTCACGCCCCAAGCTATTGTCTATGTTCCAGAAAATTCTATGTGGAACAGGGATAGTAATGATCGAACTTTTTAGAACCGAGCGAGATAGAAACATTTGCAGGTAATTAGCCCGTTGTTCGCCAACAAATGACCTTATATGGTCATTTCGATGCATCGCTAGTTAAAACGCGCGGCTTTCATACGATAGTGACAACTAGTTATTTTGTTTGTTTGTTCGTAAAGATTTAATATGTACTAATTTTATATTTTCAAAGTTTTGTTTGTTTGTGTGTAAAGGTTTTAATATGTATTAATTTTATATTTAATAATTTTTGTTTGTTTGTGTGTAAAAATTTTAATATGTATCTACTTTACATTTCCAAAACCTTGTTACAACGTAACAGAAGGCTCTAGCAGTAGAACGTTAAGAAGGACAGAATACAAATATTTAGATTTTTATAGTCATGGAAGAGGCTTATACGCGGTTAGGTTTTTTTAATTTTGGCAATTTGTTTTTTTTTATAAAAAAGGCGAACAAATCTCAGCAACGATACTAATCCAACACAATGCTGAGCTTTTATTTGATAAAAGCTGTAAATGAGTTTCGAAACCGCAATACTTTGAGTGGCTGATTTACTGCATCTGCATAACGCCGTCCTCAAGCTCTCTCGACGAACTTTTTAATGTCCTTCTTGGATATAAATGCAGCTCTTTGGTATGAATATAATTTAGTTACTGTAATGAAACTACTGTCCGCGTAAATGACTTTTGTAGGTAGTGTCTTTGATTAAGTTACATACATAATAGTTTACGCTACATCGATGGGATTTAGCAAAAAGCAATGAATGTAATAAGTGAGTAATATAAGTGTATAACGATACCTTTAATTTAGCAATTTATGTACATTTAGTGCATTTTGTTTCATTTTTTCATTTTTTTCGATTTGGGAAACCTGCAGTAACACATAAGCTACTCTTAGTTTTCTTAAGTAAAGCTCTTTGATACACAAAAAAGCGAGCAAATTTGTTTCCTCTTCAAAGCCGACTGAAACCGCATGTGAAACCTAGTTGTGTTGCATAATTTTTCCCATAAATTAAAGCGCTTATACCAAAATCTCTTAAATTTTCTGAGTATTTTCCTCTCGCGTTAGAGTCATCGTAAGTCATTTATTAAATCAAATTCATATAACGGCATATTTTCCTCGATAAAGCCAAAAGCCACAATAATTACGTCGTTGTGATTTACTACAGCTTATCTGCATACCGCCGTCCGCGGCGCTCGGAGCCGGCACTTGATAATACCTTTACTTTGGCTTAAGTGTGGCTTCTTGTTTACTGCTTTTGTTAGCGCTTATAAAAAACTGACTTTTACCCACGAATTTTTTTTTGCTTTTTAAATTTTTTGAAGGCGATCGGGATCGAGTTTAGACGTGTTTTCGTATATACGTTATATCATATACATATTTAATTTGCACGATTTTGTTTGTAATAAATTATTATTGAAATTAAAATAAAAATACAACTAGAATCTTTACAGTATCTATTTATAGAGTACGGTAATAATTCGTTTTAGATTAATCTCCTCCAAAAAGGAATCTATAGGCATAATAGTTTTTCAGTAAAGTGTACCACAAAATGCTTAGGATATAGGATAGTGGTAGGTCTTCGCTCGCCTTAATATAAAAGTGTCCTGGTTCGCATCCGAGCATATAATTACGAGATAGGCACTAACTATTTTACAAAATATAAAAAAAAGAAACTGGCTGTCTAGTTTACCATTCAATTGAACCAACACGATCATCACTAAGATGTTGTTGTAAATAAAGACATAATACTCGTGCGATATGAAGCGAATTCATAAATGATAAGAGAATTAAAAGTTCACGAAGAAGACTAATGGCCATTATTAACTTACCTGAAATAAAACAGAAGCGTTAATTAACATATTTTCCTCGAAGTTAAAAATAAGTAATTTCCTTTGTGGAACAGAGATAAAGTGAGAACCTTTTTCTAGTATTGAAATATTGCTTTTGGGTAGAGTTCTCTGAAGAGGTTAAGATTAAAAATGTTTATAATTATCCGCTACAAATGAAATTCCAACGTAAAATATAACATATTGAGATGATAAATAATTGATATAGGTATATGTATATAGCTGATTAGTTCGATCTTGTCTTGACAATATATTATTTGATATGAGTACTCTATTTATTTCTTAGTGGTAAAATCGTACATAGCCAAAGCAAAATAACCCTAAATAGATACATATTCGATTAATCTATCAATTTGTAAACATAATCAAAATACCTGGCTGGCACCGACTCCAAAATTAACAAAGTTCTTAAAAGTATTATTTTCTACTTTTTAGTTTAGATTTTTCTCTTTTTAGTGCAGAGTTTTTGAAGTCGGTTTAATTTTTTTTTTTAAAATAACTTATTTTTCCATTTTTAGTGTGCCTTTTATTTAGCTGATTTAATTATAGTGACTTACTATATGTCACTAATTTAAAATCTGTTTAAGCTTTATATTAAACAACGAGTATACCTATTAACATATGTAACGTAATAGTAATTGATTATCGGGTCTACCGAAGGGGGGGGGGGGGGTGTGTTGGTGTCCAAAGCGTACTCGATCTACGACTACTGTAGCTGTAACTAAACTACGAGCTCATCTTTATGTTTACATTCCCCATATGAAATAGTTTTAATAAACCACGTCCATTATTCCACCTAACTCCTAGAGGTTAATGAGATTTACCTTCTATTATCATATTAACGTAATAGCCTGGAAGAACACAACTATCAGTCTATATGTATGTATAATTTTAAAGGAATTTCCTTTCAACTCCTAGCCGTTGAGGAGTTGTACCTTCCATCATCAGCTTATCCACATGATATGGTAATTATCAGATGCAAATCCTTAAAAAACTTTAGAAAATATATGAAAAATGTACTAAGTGCCTATAAAATTTAAGAGTTGCCATCGATTTCCCTAGGATCCCATTATCAGATCCTAACTTGGTGACAATAGGAACATCTTGGAAGTATACCCTACCAAACAAAAAATAAATTTTTGAAATCGACCCACAATTTTGACGCATAAATCGGTGAACACAGATAAACAATAACATTTGAAGAATTCTACCTTCCATCATCAGCTCATTACATGAGATTACGATTTTCAGACGCAAATGCTTGAACAGCTTCAGAAAATATATAAAAAACATAGTAGGTGCCTATAAATTTTGAAAGTTGCCCTGGATTTCTCTGGGATCCCATCATCAGATCCTGATTTTGTGATAATGGGACCCCCTCAGAACTATACCCTACCGAACAAAAGAAAAATTTTTGAAATCGGCCCACAGTTGGCGGAGAAATCGGTGAACATACATAAAAAAAAAAAAATACATACATCGGAACATATAACCTCCTCCTTTTTTGAAGTCGGTTAAAAAGTGACAAAAACATTGCAAATAACGATTTTTATCAAATGTAATAGTACTCTATTGGAGATAGTATTTAAGCTTGAACATTATAAGGTTTCGAATACGATCATAATATAACGTTGATCTAAAAAAAACATAAATTAAATAGCTTGTCCATTGCATTTCGGATGACAAAATTAAAACGCACTTTGTTTTATTTAAAAATACTACTTTGGTTAGTTCTTAAGTAAGAGTTTTATTCTTGAGTTTTGAGTATTATTATTTCGTAACTAAAAGACTCATTGACACCTCCTTTCAAAGAGATAATTAATGAGAAACGTTCATCCACATTTGTATATATTAGTGTATCCAATATTAATAATGTCAAAAGCTGTACATCCGCACAATGGTGCTAGACTAATAATAAACACTATTCAGTGTTCAGAGCCATTAACTAAATGGCCATCGCTCTAAGCGTTCCCATTTTGGTTTAACTATGGTTCAAATCGTAAAATATAGTATTTTAGTTTAGGTAGATAATAATATGAATGCTACATATTGACTTTAATTATTGTTAAAACATTGTGTATTAATTTACTACTTATTTATCTAAATAATATTTACATAATTGTAAATGAAACTACCTTTTCGGATTTTGTCGCGGATTTAGTTTGATTTTTAGTTCCCGACGTTTCGAATGATTTACAGCAATCATGGTCACAGGAGAGACTAAGGTATTGGACGTCTCAGAGGTTTATATACTTGTTACAGACAGTGCCTATACACAATTTACAAAAAAAAAGTAAGGTAGGTACTGTCTGTAAGAAGTATTTTTACATTAAAATGTTTAGAATGAAAATTTTATAAGGTACTTTGATACCATTTTGAAAATTGGGGATTAAATCATCCCTTTAAAACTAGGGGATTCAGGCCATAGCCCACTATACCAAATGTGGGGGTTCGGATTTCACATGTCTTACGAAAACTAAATATACATTACTAACAAAAAACCAACATACTATGTACATGTTTCAATATTTCCTTGTACCACACGACATTTAAGCACAGAAATCGAGTGTCGTAGTCTAATTGTCGCGCAACATTTGACCAGATAATATACGTTTACTGTCGGCAGTCACGACACGAGCGTCGCTCTCATGGAACTTTTATGAAATATTTGAAAGGAATACTCGTATCGTAATTATAGAATCCTTTTATATTTTAATGCTTTAATTTAAACATGTAAATGAGTTTCAAATTTGGCGGCTGAAATAAAAATTTAGGTAGAGAATGTCAAAGGAGATAAGTGTTATATTGCATTTTCGCTAATAGCTTAGTATGAGTTGTAGATGACTTGAATGTTACTTTTTTGCATTAATTTTGACAACATTTTCAGTATTAAAAATTTTGTAAAGCTTGATATCACTAAATATGTCAACATTACAATGAAACTTTACTTTTTTATCAAAAAAAAATCTTGTGCTTTGAATAATTTAATAATATAGATAAACGCTACTTAAATTCGAACATATATGACCTTTGACTTATTACCGAATTCCAGGACAGTACTTAGTAAACTACATTAGAACACCTTTATACTCTCAATATTTATTGGAACATGTAATTTATGTCGCTGGAAAAAAATTAATTTAATTTTTTTATTCATGAAATGAATATAGGTACGTATTTTATTCACGATTTATTATACGAATTTCCTCATCCGTATTCCCTTTGATAGCTGAAAATGTTTTACGTGCACAATATTAATGTGTGATACATGTCGATAACGAATACTTTCCAATATATTGAATACAAGTGAAATAACCTGACTTTGCTTTCACTCCGACGTATAGCACGTCGTATTTTTACCTATATTTCGTACCAAATAAAACTCCATAAGATTTCTACCCCTATTCCTATGTGTTCTATCTAATTATTTCCGTATGAAATGTTACATATCAGTTAGAAAATACTACCTACCACGAAACGTCCATTGACATTTTAATCTCCTGAGAACCTTTTTTTTATGCCACATTAAAAAGTTGCCTGTCTTTTTCGCCTAAATCCAATCCAATAAGAGACTCCTTAATATTCCACCGTTCTGAAGATAAGTAGGCCTTGAATAAACAATTTTTAATACTTTCAGTATAAAATTCTCTCGTTTCTTTAAAATCAAATCCTGGCAGTTTACTTAAACCTACTTATAATGTTATAACCGTTATATCGATTTAAATATTTGTAAGCATTTCAAATCTAAATTTCAAGACGAAAATTTTTTTCGTTAGGTAGAAAGTTAAACTTTTTAAGTAGTATCATAGCTGAATGTTAGTTTTTTGAAATCACAGAAAATTTCATTGTATTTCGTTTTCTTGTATTATTCTTTTCAAATTTTTTCGCGGAATTATTTTGATTTTTGGCGATTTGAAAAGAAGAGTTAATAAAGTATTATTTTATTGAACAAATATTGTTTCGCATTGGTCAAAGTGTCGATTATTATTAATATTATATATGTTTTTAGAACACTTATACATACCCATAAATACTAGTATAGAAGTATAGTTTTAAAATAAAAACCTGTAAATTATTATTATCTAAATAACTAAATTATTTATCGGAATAAGTATTTCCAACAAGTGTTGTGACGGAATGACGGAAATTGAGACGAAATTAAATTCGTCTGTTCACGGACGCGGCGCATTTACATAATGCGATTGTTTGTTAGACGACTTGCTACTAAATTGAATATACGTCTCAATCTTCTAAACTGGTTATTATATTTATATTATTGCTAGCGACTCACTTTCGCATCGCTTCGCGTAAAATAAAAAGAAATGTATCCTACGGGGACCGTTTTTTTTAGAGTTAAAAAGTAACCTATGTACTATTTCAGTCTATATTCTATATTTATGCTAAATTTCACCCATATCCGTTCAGCAGTTCTGACGTGATTGATTAACAAGCAACCGTCAGATTATAACACAAACTTTCACACTTAGTAAAAAAATATGAATATATATTGTTTTAATATTATTTTTAGATGTCATAAAAAAAAATTAATTAACAAGTTCATGCTAACTTTTTCAAACATCGATTTAATTAAACGTATCCAGTTATAAAGTCCCGTGAGGTTTTGCTTCGAGTCGGACAGTAATTACTCAACGACTTGCACATAACCTATGTATGGAAATACACTACCATACATTATAATCCTGAATACCTTACTTACTGGTAAAAATAAGTTTTTATTAATAAGCCATTGTCTACTATGGTATAAAATAATACTTTTCACTATATATTCAAATGTTGGAGATCGATTTTAGCCTACTGGAACTGTTATATGATACCTAATATGTATGTATAATAAAAAAATGTAAGTATATGTTATGACATCTCAAAAAAATATACAATGTTTTGACCTGTCGATGGAACCAGAGTGCTTTGTATAACTTTGAAAGCTTGCAGCAAAAGCTTCCTTTTAGAAGTTTTGGAATTAATTATTCATTTGAGTCTCTTAATTTAAAATCATTGGTAAAAGCTTGTATTTCTTTTGGTTCTTTTTTCATTATATTTAAGAACGTTGTATTTATTAGTAGTTCTGAAATATTTATACACTTTATGATTATATTATTGCTACTTCTATAATGTTAATTACGTTATTACTATATTTAAATGCTAACTGAGCGTTGTAAAGATCGTGGAATGTAAAAAGTTTGAGAAGTTGGTGTATTGTCAGCATCTTAGCGCACCCTTTGTCAAACTCGAAACAAAGACAGCGATTTTCAATTTCAAACTAAATATTCAATTTAAATTATATTTTATGAAGAACTCTGTAGGTTCTGTCGTATTCACGACATTTTGTACACATTTTAACTAAAATATCTTACATATTATAAAAGCGAGAGAAGGAAAATGCAAAAATTGTAGTATTGATGTATGTACAATGAACGTAGAAAATAAAACAAATTTAATAATAAATGTTCTTAATTTTACTCATAGCTATTATTATAATGTTGATTAAAACTGCTTATATTTTTAAATGTCTTTATTTAAGGATATATTATACCGAAGATATCTTATAGTCGTTTCAAATATATTTCATCATAATACATTTCAATATCGATCAATGGAAAAGTTGAGAGTTTGGTAATAGAACTTAATTAGCATTTACAATACAGTAAAGTTATGTTAGTTAAATTCCTCCAACTATTTGTTATTCAGCTAACTTGTAACTATATTACTGCCCACGCGTCAACATTGGTTCACTCTTCTTAATCAAATAGTATTCAAGTTTGTGAAGTAATTAAATTTATAAACACAATATTCTAAGAACCGAACTAAGTTTACCTTAAACTTCATATAAAATTAAATATATTGTTATAAGAATGACAAATTAGGCAGTTTAGCGAGATAGAAGAGTGATCAAGAAGCACAACTAGTAGAACATAAGGAAAGGTAAGATTAAGACTTGAAACAAGTTTTTATTGTAATTAAAGTAAATTAGGTCGACAGTCTGATGATCCATCCATGGTATGGTATAAAGAGATTGTTGAGAATAGAAGATGAGAAAAACCCTTTCATTTAACTAGAAAATATACTCTAGCATAGTAAATCTTAAGCTAGTTTTTTTAAAAATAAGGACTCCTTGGCTATAATTGAAAAACGACCCAATCTACGGTATGGTGCTTCATGTTTGAAGTTATGCTAAACAGTGTTGATTGTGTATTAAGTTACCTAGTCACACATAATGCTTAGAGCAATTTTTAATTTTCAAATTTTTTTTTAATGGAACAAAGGGGACAAACGGGCTGGAGGCTCACCTGATGGTAAGTGATAACCTCCGCCCATGGACACCTGCAATACCACAGGGCTTGCAGATGCGTTGCCGGTCTTTCAGGAAAGGGAGGGAGGGAGGAGGGAGAAGGACGGGAGGAGGAATGGGGAGTGGGCCTCCCGGACTCTCACTTACCGAACGAAACGCGACAGCATAGCTGCCACTTCACGCCGGTCTTCTGTGAGAGAGTGGTACTATACGGGGCGTGCCGGCCCATTCGGCTGCTACCCGAAGGTAACAAGCATGGCACTACCACTTCTCATCGATCCATGAGAAACATTTCGTAGAAGTCGCAGAAATCAGTCAAAACTCGATGAATATTCGTAGATATTACTTATAATTTTTACTTGTTCTTAATAATAGTAACTAAGTTAAATAATATTTCATATCAGTGACTTATAAAATCTTACATTAATTAATTATTATTCGTACATTTTTTTTTATTTATTATACTTTGCTTGTGATATCGCTAACGCAAGTGTGTTAAAGTCTTTAACAATAATGAAGCAAGTTGGATCGGATTAGCGCTCGAACAAAGGGGAATAGGTACTTGTCCTTTATTTTTGAGTTGAATCAGCAATGATAAAGATAAGGGAGTTAATCTAAAGTTTAAAAGTAATTATAATTCTTGCGAAGAGTTTGATCAACTTAGGCTTACAATTTTCTGTTTTATGGCGATCAGAGTGGCATAGCGATACAAATAGGTCTTTTTTTCATGAAAATAAATTCTTATCCTATAGGTTATTCCATCTTTATTCAGGATTAATAATAAGAAAATATACAGTTCACATTGACCATCCTGCTGTACTTGTTCAAGGTATACGGAAAACAGAGGATGGAGTAGGTCGCTCTCCATTCATTACCTTTTCAAACTTAATATTAAAAAATGTGAAATAGTAGTATCGTCGTCGTCGTAATAATAGAGTCTTAATTATTAAGCACGATACCTAAAACATTCGTACTACATTTGCTGCCATGTCTTACAATAAGAAGAAAAAAATGTCGAATATCATAATTTGTCTCGCACGAAAATCGAACCCGTAAGCCGTCGTAGATTATACAAGTACAGTAATCTCGATAGATTTAAAGCAACAAATATTGTGCATCAGGAACTCCTAGCGTCCAAACCGAAGCCGCAGCTCGAAATAAAGCATTAAAGCGAATGTATTCCAATCCCTGTCGGCCATTATTCTAGAACACCCGAGCGGAACGCTGACCGAATTATTTTGACGTAGCCGATATGACCTAGCAGTTAAAATTCGTGTCCCATCGCAAGTTGTAGTCTGTTCTATTCTTATTTGATACAAAATGTATGTTCTAATAATTATTTTCGTATCGGCCTTTAAATTATTGGAACAATAACATTCTGTCCCACTCGTTTCTACATAGGTTTTTGAAAAATTTGAAGCTTGGTCACAAAAACTGAACATAATGTTTATATATCATTTTTTTTTATTTAAGCACAATACTTATTTTGTTCAATACTAATTTGTGTTAAAGACACGAAACGTTTGAAAGTACGGTATAATTACATACATTACGAATCTATAACATAATATTTGATGTCAGTAAGCCAGTTAATTGGCAAAAGAGCCTCAAAGTCGATATAATATCACAAAATGGCAGCGGGAAGCTCCGACCATTAGTCGCAGTCTCAGAGTGACAGCAACAGCCCCGTCGCGGGGGACTCGTAAATCCAATAGCAATTAGTATTCATGCAGTGGAATAGACTGCGGAGGTCCCTGCATTTGATGTATAGCGATGTACGACACATACAAGATTCAATCCTAGAAAGCGTTTTCAAAGTGCGTTGGTACTGCAAAGTAGATATGCTGTTTGTGCAAATATAAGTTATGATCAAGGAAAAATTGTATTGTTTGGATCGTGAAAATAATTACATGCAATGACCTATTATTAAATGCAAATGCGAATTTATGTGTTTGTGAGGAATGCAACCAACGTGCCTGACATATTGTATGGGCACATGACTTTTTAAGTATGTATTTGTATTGCCATTTAATGTTTAATTAACTTGCGACATAAACATTAGCTGTTTTTCAATTAAAATCACGTTAAAACCAGCTGTTTCGAAAATTATTCGGAACAAATATACAGAAAGACAAAATATATATTTATGAAACTTCAATTTCATTCATTTATATAGATCATGCAATTCGGCCAGCAGCATATAACTGATATCACCTGCTTAAACGTTAAGCCATGGCCGTTACAAATCAAATATTTAAAAATATTTATAATTTACATTACATTTTCTATGCAATGTTTCTGCTTACATCTAGATATTATTTTACTGTTTATTGTTACTTATTATTATAATTCATCGATTGTTTCCTAATAAAGATTACTACTTAGAATTTCAAATGCAGACGAAGCCGGATACATAATATAGTGTAACTATATATCAAATAAATAAAGTGAGTGCAAAACCAGTATGTTACCTAAAGAAGCGTATTTCCCATTCTTGCAGTCGTCCATGCGTGAGGCCCGTGTCACGTCGAACAATCGCGCCGAGGCCTGCCATTACTCTCTGTCAGTCCCCTTTCACTATTCATATATTTTACCAGCATTTATTCGTGTCAGTGAGACTTTTGATAAGTATATTTTATTTATTGCTTTCCTTGCCTTGTATTTATAAAGCTTATTCTGTGGTAGTGCAATGTAATATGAAAAGTAATAATATGTCAAAATTTGTTTGTTTGTGTGTTAGTAGCGGTTTATTTTTTATTTTTAAATTTCTACTTATAAAATAACTCTTTTAATTAAATGGTTTTACATTTACATTATTAAAAAGCATTTAGCATATTCATCAACACCATCATTTAAAAAAAAATATTTAATATATTATTTTCAATAGATACATAAAACAATAATTGATTAACCAAACAGAATATAAAGGTACTGCGTTTATTTTAAATTGGTTAAAGGAAATATCTGCATAAAAATTAAAACTAATAAAGTTATTACGGCCTTCATACATTGAAAAAATATAATCCGAATAGAAAGAAAGAATAGTATAAATAAATGTTTTAATTTTCAAATTGATAGTTTTAGAGAGTGGAGCGCTTTTATACAGCAAAGATCACAGTTCTTTGAATGACGTGAATTCAAACGTAGCGCGAGAGAGAGCTCGCGAAAAATGTTAAAAATATTATATTACGATAGAAAGAATACAAGATAAATTATTATTTATGCATTTGACTATGTCTGCGTGAAGTGTGGCTTGTAACGTTTTGTTCTGTTGTGAATGAGGTATGAGGTTTTATTGCTTTTATTTACTTGAATATTTTCTAGATTTATTCTAGTTTTTTTTTACTTGAAAGTACTTAAAGATATAGCAATTTAATATAGTTAGTAATGTAATATTATTATTATTATTGATACAGAGACCGACTCTGTCTAATCTCTGAGTTTATTGATTGATTGATTGATTGATTTGAGAAATTTATACTAACAGTTAAAAAGTACTGTGGACGAGTCCAAGCGGAGCGAATGAGTGGCTTACTTCCACTACTTTATAATAAACCTTGGAAAGCCTAACTATCCGTTTGTACGTACGGGTTAAAAACAAACTGAATGATTTCAGTTATGGTTAAACTGTTGAAAATATCTACAATGATCCGGAAAGACTGATGTATAAGATTACAATATAAATGAAAAAATGTTTACTTAATTTGTGATATAAGCAAAATGTTGAAAGGAGTTTTATTTACAGGAAAAATAAAAGAAAAGGGGTCAAAATACAGTTGAAAAAAGTTGTAAAAACGTTCTATTATAATAATTAATATATAAAAACTTTGGTACATATGATTTTAGTGATATTTAATAGATTTTTGTAATAATTAATCAGTAAGTACTTCAGTTAACTGAAAAATATTTTTAATAACTTCTTTGATACATCACATATTTTAAACTGATTTTTACATATGCAATACAATAAAGTAGCGTCGCAGCGAGCTCTACATGATGTCACGAATGAAACTCCGAATTGCGATTCGTCACACAAAGCGCTCTGTTGCAAACTATCGCTTTGTATTGGACGTTTATTACGAGGAAAGTTTTATAGAATTTCCGATGTAAAAATCGTTTAGTTGTTACAGACCTAATGGTCAGAAGGTACTTTTGAATAAGAGATTCTAATTTTCATTTCTGTATTGAAATTTTTTGAAACTAACGAATAGAGATATAACAGTTTCTTTGTTTCAGTGCATTGTTTTTGTTTATTTAATTCACAAAGATGTAGACACTTTAGTAGACAAGTTTGAGGTAAAATTTAAAAAATAAACAGACAGTGCTATTACTTTAACGTTACGAATTTATTCAGTTTTATTTATCTATAACTAGCAATTACCTCGGCTTCGCCCGCGTTCTAATCGGTATTAAAAAAATAGGAATTGTTGTCAGAACGTATTAGCTAAGCCTCCTCAGATATTTTTGACAGATATCATTGTATTTTAGCCAATGTACACAAAAACTTGACAAATTATATATTAAAACCTTCTTGGATAACCATTCTATCCATTGGTGAAAACTGCATGAAAATATGTTCAGTAGTTTTTGAGTTTATCGCGAACAGACAGACAGACAGACGCGGAGGACTGTTTTATAATATGTATAGAAGATTAGTTGATATTAGCAATTTTAAATGTTGAAAGTACCAGATTCAGATTCAAAAGGTAAACAACTTATCAACAGAAAAAATGCTTTTTATCTTTTGTTTTCACTATTAATATAGTTGAGAAAATTCATACTAATATGACATATATTATTCTATGAAAAAAAAAATTAACTGTAGCCAACTCCACATATAAATGTTTCGTTCTCACAAAAAATATTTAGCTTTAAAGTTAAATTCGCAATATTTTAATTACATGAGCATTCCGCAACAGCCCTGAACTACGGTCCTTAGTAATTTAATTACCGGGTAAAATCTAAATATATATTTAATTAAAGCGACGAACGCCTATCGTGTAGCATGACACGTAAAATATACGACGAAATTTAATTTAACACTAATAAATAAGAATTACAAAGTAACTTTGTTGAGGCGTTCGTGTAACAAAATATTCGCTTTTGGAAACCTCTACTGAATTTTGGTCTTACGGCCTGTATTTATTTACGTAATAATTGATGAAACATACTTCATGAAGTTCGATCATTATTATATGAGTCGCTTCATTCGAAGATGTAATTATGATGTTGGGCATATTAGGGTCTGAGACTCTGAGTAATAAATGTTTGAAGTATACTCGTATATAGAATAAGTTTCATGTGATACTAAGGAAATTTGGTATTATTGTAAGACTTAATTTTGTTTTAAAATTATGGATATAATTCTAAAAATCTTTCTTCTCTTAATCCAATAGAAAGCAACGTAACCCCTTTTGATTGATATAAAAATCTTAATTTATATTTAGGATATTAGTAGTAATAAAAAATATAATAAAGTAAATTACAGACACGAGAAGAGTGTCTTAAACAGTGTCTAAAACAAATTATGTATAATTATGTAATAACACCAGTAATTCGCCCTCGCTTCGCTTGTGCTCGTCCCTAAATGGAACGCTAGCGAAGCTGCGGGTTCCGCAAGTATGTTCAAAAGCTTGGCAAATTATATATTAAAACCTTCCTCGGGAACCTCTCTATCCATTGGTAAAAACAGCATGAAAATCCGTGCAGTAGTTAGTAAGTTTATCGCAAACAGACAGATAGACGCGGTGGAGGACTTTATTTTATAATATGTGATAATGCACACCAAGAATGTCTAAAATAATGTTAACGAACAGATTCGGCTCCAAATTTTATTATATGCATAGATTACATACTACCAACCAAGCGCTTTTACTCTGAAAACAATAAAACTATTACAAAACCAGCCACAGGAGTTGCAACCAGAAAAGTTACTGTTGCCAGTATTTAGTATGGAAATAAAATTTAAAAAAATCATCACCCGCGCAGGATATAGGCCGCCATTAAATTGCATTACAAAATAAATGCAGGAAAAGTTAACTAACATTTTTAGAATCGTTGCATACGAATGTACTAGTTGACTTGTCCTTTTTAACCAACTTCAGAAAAGCGGTATTGAAGTCTTAACACATTGAGACCATATTAATATTTTATGTTTTAATGTTATTCACTATATATAACTAAAATTGAAGTGTCCGTTTATTATTTCAAATGTACAGCTGTTTACTAAATGCATATGAAAGTATACTTGTATACGGTACTAACATCAATAAATTGATTTTTAAATTTTTTGTTGGTTTTGATTTTTTTGCTGACCTCTGAAAGCCGGGACCGATTTTGCCGGGACTTTCAATCGCAGATAGTTAATTTTATAAGGAGTAACTTAGACTACTTATATTTTATTAGAAAATTATAATTAATATAATTATAAAAACCTTTTATTTTATTTTAACTTTCCTCCTGTGAAGCGGGCCGGGCTTACTACCTAGTCAGAAATATCCATTTAAGTTTCCGTACAAGAATTTGTAAAAGATAAATATTTTCGTAACATTTGAATTTATGGATCGCTCGCTGGCAATTTCATTAGAATTCAAAGTTTTTTGTGCTCCAAAAAATATTTCTAAAATCGCTCTCGTGTAGCAGATATTGAAGTGAATTCAAAAGGAATGTGACGCGGGGCCAATCTGTTTGATACTGGAGTGTGGTTTGAGTCATAAGAAATGATATTTACAAATATTTCCTTTTTATATATGTATGAATTTTTTATTAAGTGTTTGTATGTTTGTATATATAGAACAATTTTTTAATTATGAAACATATTATAATAAAGTAAAATACTATAAAACTATCTTTGAACACTCTTTTTAAGTAACACGCTATTTATAGATATACCTCGCGAATAAAGCGGTGAGTGATATGAAACATTATGGTAATTTAAGAATTCGGAAGATATGGAATGAAAAGAAAACTCTATAAGCTTTTAACTTAGAACTGAATTCTAAAAAAAGGTCGTAATAAAACTATACGCATGATTTTTCAAGTTCTTTATTTTTTTATTTGAATATTTTAATCTATTATAGTAATATTTCAATCAATCTATTACTTGTGTTGAAGTGAAATATTTCTATAAAAAATAATATACATTAACTTGATTTTACTAATTAACTATTGTTAGTTTAATAGAATCTGTCGAGTATCAATTGTTTTAAAATAGAACAATTTTTACTTTAAACTATTTCCATAACTAATTAGGGTATTAATATTACTCATATTTTTTATTTTATTACCTTCAATCAATTTATACCAGTACATTTCGTCGCTACTCTAAAAAATCTAAAATGGCGAGGATTTCATCTAATATAAATATTTTTATTACTAACACCAGTTTTTATTATTCCAAAAAATTATACACTGTAGTAAAATATAAATTGTAATAATAACTATTCAACTGGTAAATGTGCTATTATAATATAGTCTTTACACTAGTTGAGTGACATGACGATGTGACACGGAAAGTTCGCGAAGCTTTGCTTTTGATGTACCTAATATGAGGCCCTAGAGGAAAATAAAAGCTTAGTTACACACAAAGTGATGATTGCAGAGATGAGGGATGATTACTCCATAATACTGCCATATAAAGATCGTATGCACTATTTCAATTTTAAACTAAAATAACTGTTCTGGGCCTATAGCCAACCGGCATTCGTTATGAAGCGATTCGATTTCTACAATCGTCATCGCTTAAACGCAGCGTATGCATCTTGAACTTTAAATCACTAATAATTGAAATGAATGTACATTGTCTAGCATCATCTATTTGTTGACAACAGATCACGTGACATATCTGAGTCATATGTCAAACCCATACATTTTTGGACTTTTCTACTATCGCTTTCGCTAATCGATTGTTACTTTGTCTAGGCCCTCTGGTGTTTTCTAACTTCATCGGAAATCATCGCTTTATTTTTTTGAAATGATTGTAACATTATTTCAGTAGCCGAAAGTTTTAGAGATCATAATTTAAATTACGATGCCCACAAATTCCGTTACAATATGAAAAAAGTAATGGATACAAAGACAAAGACATAACACCTCGTCTTATCGCCTCCACTGGTGACAAGAGAGCTGGCTCATTTTTCGCCCAAAGAATCGGGGGAATTTCAGCGGGGGAATGCAGCTAGCATTCTTGCCACTATTCCACGCGGACACGACTTGTACAGTAATAATTAATTGTACATTTGCTTTGTATATATAGTTAAGTTTACTTGTAATTTCCTTTATTGTAAATAAATTATAGATACACTTTTCTATGATATTTTTTCTAAGATTTTCATTAAACTAGTATTGGATCGTAACTCCGCTCACGTTATTTTTTTGTGTATCCCCATGGTTCTGTGTCATCATTCAGTATAATGGGAAGCCTACAATATATAAATTATTTTTAACAAAAAAAACAAAAACCGACTTCCAAACTTAATAAAACTAAACTAAAAAGTAGAAAATAATACTTTTAAGGACTTTGTTAATTTTGGAGTCGGTGCCAGCCAGATTATGTTTACAAATTGATAGATTAATCAAATATATTGTATCTATTTAGGGTTATTTTGCTTTGGCTGCCACCGACTTCAAAATTAACAAAGTCCTTAAAAGTATTATTTTCTACTTTTTAGTTTAGATTTATTAAGTTTGGAAGTCGGTTTTTGTTTTTTTTGTTAAAAATAATTTATTTTTAAATTTTTAGCGGAATGTAGATACGTATTGTGTTAATGACTATAAAAATTTACCTTCCTATTCTTACCTTTACCCTTACCTTCTATTATGAGGTAAACCTAATAACCTGAAAGTATACAACTATCGGTCCATATGTGCGTATTATATTGAAAAATTTTTCTTTAAACTGCTAACCGTTGAGGAGTTGTACCTTCCGTCATCAGTTACGGTACGTGACTCAAATATCCATATAGCTTATAAAAGATTCGGCCGAGCATCGTTAATTTGCTCCTAAGAATTGAAGAGTTCCGATACTTTGTCATGGATCCCATCATCAGAACCTTACCAAACTCTCATCAAACTACCCTTGAAGTATACCCTTTCGATTAAAAAAAGAATCATCGAAATCGATTGGCGTGATATTGAGTTATTCGTCCATTTGTCGCGCAAATACTTAATGCAAATTTAAGACTTTTATGGTTTTCTCATGGATGCCATTATCAGAACTGGAAAATATTAAAATGGGACCACATGGGAAGCACTACCTTTCAACTAAAAAAACAATCATCAAAATCGGTTCACTCAGCTCAAAGTTATGAGCTAACAAACATAAAAAAAAAAAAAAAAAAAACATACAGACGAATTGATAACCTCCTCCTTTTGGAAGTCGGTTGAAAAGGAATCCAGTCATTCAACCTTTCATACGAGTCTATAGAATATAGAAAGATAGAAAGAAATGAGTCGCATACTATAAAAATAAATTTATAGGAATTGGTCGCCGTGTCGTTGATTCGATTCTCATTCAGGGTTATTATTAGTAAAATATATGGTAGTATTATTAATAGTAGTAGCTCAGTGGAAACACGCTCGCGTGGGAAACTGAGTGATGCGGTTTAAATTCCACACACCTCTTTCATGTCCGAATCTTTTCTAACATGATTACCACTTCGGAGACTTCTGGTGTCATGCAGTCTTACGGTGAAAGAAAAAATCATGAGAAACCTTGTATGTCTGAGAGCATGTTTTCAAGTCCGCCTACTCGCACTTGACCAGCGCGGTTGACTATGGCCTGATCCCCCTCGTATTGAAGGGAGGCCCGTGCCCAGCTGTGGAACTTAAAAGTCATTTCGTAGAAAATATTACATAGTTACATATATTGTTAGTAGGTATATTAAATAAATAAAATAAAAAAAGGCTTACAGAAAAATTCATTATTAGGAAAAGATACTAAGCTTCTCACAGCGTCTGCGTTAATAACTGTGGATTTACTTAAACTGCAACTGAAGCATTTTATCCATCAATTTACTGCATAAATTAGTGTTGTAAGATTAAGCGTAGACCACTTATAGATTTTATATTCAAATATCTACATTTTAATATCTCAGATTTTAAAGTTGTGAAATCATTTTTTTAAATACTAACGACTCACCCTCGCTTCGTTCAGGTTTACACGTAAGGTATGTTTTAATTTAATATCGGAACTCTTATCATTTTTCTTAAATAAAAGTAATTTAAGTTACTCCTTAAACCATTAGCTTCTGCTAGTGAAAGCCCCGTCTATATCTATCCATCCATTTCAGGGGTTAGCCAAAACAAACAGGCAAACAAAAATGCAACAAAAATCACATAATATTATACATTAAGTATGCGCTGTTATTATGATCTTACAAAAACTATAAACTTATATTTATTTTCTTATATTATTTCTTATATTGTTAAATGAAGATAGCTAAGAACTATTTCAATGAAGCAAATTTCATAAATGAAAAAATACGTATAAAAAAAGTCTGATCGTTTTGTAGTTACGTCCCATATACGTACATACATACATAGACGGGAGCATATAAAAATAAAAAGGCTTTTCATTGGGGTTAAAAATGAAAGACACAATGTATTTAAGTCTTCAACTAGTCCGCTGGGAAGAACTCTATTCATATGAAATTCCGTAAGCTCATAATAAGATAATTTAGACGGCTTCCTCCCTTGAGGACCGTCGCCTTTGTTACAGGTAATAATTACATATTCAGTTTGTACATTCCCACTGCATATTTGAGCATACTGAGATAGTATAGTGTAGTGTGATAGACCATAGTGACTTCTTTTGCAATTTCACTTCTTTGTTATAGTGTATGATATTGGATAACCACAATCTATCATTTGCCCATATTTAATACATGATATTGTTTAATTTGGAATAACTAAGCGATTGATATATAAAACCTATTAATACATTTACTTAAACTTCTCAAACAATTAGGACTTTTAATATTTTAATTTCATTTTGTGGTTTGTTTGAAGGTCACACGTGGAGACCACTTTTTAATGAGATATTTAGTTATGTAACGGCTGCGGCTTACATATTTTATAAACAAATAGAAAAGCACCACTTGTACAAGTACAATGTACATGCACCTCTTAAAGGAAGATTTTCGAGATAAAGCCTATATATCCTACATCCCTTCTAGGACAAACTAAATTCATTTGGAATTTCATCTAAATCGGTTAAGCAGAATTTTAGTTCATCCATTATAAACAAACAATTTACAGCGAAAAAAAATCAATATAAATATTACAAGAGTTTAATCGAGCTTTAGTATAAGAATAATTAATTTGAATCATTCAAGCAAGCAAAGTCGCACTAGTTTGCGAAAAAAATCCTGTACCTGCGTTTTTTCCCCTTTGTCCTTTATTCAACGGATTTATACTCATTATTAAAGAAAACCTTCGTTCATAATTCACCGAGAAAAAATTGTTTGCTTTGTGTGTTTTGGAATAAATGGAATTAAAATATTTTGTTTTGATTAACAAGTAATTTCGTTTGAAGCATATTTGATGTATATTTTTTGTATGCGAAAAACCGTACCTGTATAATTTAATTGATAAATAAACCGCGTATTTCTAGCGATTTTTGTTTTCGTGGGAACACGTTATCGAAATACATTCATTGTTTCTTTTACTAATTGCTTGAAACTCAATAATACGATAAAAAATATGTATCCTTGCTTATAAACTCACAAAAATTTAGATTTAATGTCCTTTATTTCAAAACCATCTTACAAGTTACTGTTTCTTTTAAAAAATAGCTTATACGTTAAAAAGTAATAGTTACGCTATTATATATTAAGAACATTACACAAACTCATGAGTATTTAGTTCATCTTTTAAGTAGATAAAAAATCCAAGTTTTTTGTATCTAATGATTCTAAGATGTCGAGAGCAAATTACAATTTAGCAATAATCTTGTATAATATGTAGTCGTAAGTACTCGTATGGAGATGTCGTGATGAGATAATATTTCATTTCGCCCTACTTCGTGGACGCTCTAGTTATCCCATATTAATGAAACCTTGTAAGCGTTCCGAGTAATAAAGTAAGATTAGACTCATTGTACAGCGCGATATTGCCTCAGCTCGTGCTACGGAATATTGTATGGAGTTCGTGTTACTATGTACGAGTATGTATGCACTTATTGTGCTGTATAGGATAAGCTAGCGAATCACCCTGACTTTGCTTGGGTTTGAGGTCAAGTACCTTTAAAGGTTTATTATTATCGATTTATATTAGTATTTCTTATTTGAGAGACGATTGGTTTTCCAAACAAACTTTTGTCTAAAAGATGGTTTCAGCGATAAAAGCTTTCTTAGGTCTCAAACTACTTCCATAGTCCATACCGAATTAATTAATCTTAACCGGTTTGGCGGAAGTATAAACTAAACATCCGCCATTGCAAACTAACATAGTATAAAACATATTTTTTTTTTATAATAGTTGTATTATTTATTTATTTTTTTCAACTTTGCTCTTTTGATGATATAGATGCCGCCAAGAATATTTTTTTGACGAAAATTCTTTATAGTAGTTTTTTGACGAAATTATATATTAAAAAATTCAGATTACGAGAACCAACATAAAAGCCATTTCTTGATCATCAAACTCGGGTTTACTGAAATAGGTTGTACACAACGTAACACAACGTACAATATTTAATAGAATTATACTTCAATACTTTTAAATTCTGTCTCAATACCACACAACAACGCGAGTATCCAACCGAATGGGGCTTTACGTATAAACCAATAATAGGAAACGGTACATCGCGTATAATGTCGCGAATACCGTAGGGTAGTCGCGAAATAAGTGTTTAAATATTATTTGTCATAAACGTGAGGGTAGAACGATGACAGCTAAATAGAATAGATTGAGATTTGAAACAGACGTGTTCGTAACGCGGTCGTGTACGGTACGCTGACCAGATCAGGTGCGAGCTCCCAAGTGAAAGTATTCTGTGGGTGCGAGGCAGATCAGGCGCAACACCGTGTTTGCCAAGTAAGTGAATTTATTTTACCAGCGTGTGATAATGCAGTGGTGTTGCGTGGGAGCCGTGGTTGCTCATAAATTATATTTAGAGTTTCAGTGCAACTAGTGGAGTTGCGTGAGAGCCGTTGTTGCTCATAAATTATCAGCAGTGCAACTAGTGGAGTTGCGTGGGAGCCGTTGTTGCTCATAAATTATCAGCAGTGCAACTAGTGGAGTTGCGTGGGAGCCGTTGCTCATAAATTATCAGCAGTGCAACTAGTGGAGTTGCGTGGGAGCCGTTGCTCATAAATTATCAGCAGTGCAACTAGTGGAGTTGCGTGGGAGCCGTTGCTCATAAATTATCAGCAGTGCAACTAGTGGAGTTGCGTGGGAGCCGTTGCTCATAAATTATCAGCAGTGCAACTAGTGGAGTTGCGTGGGAGCCGTTGTTGCTCATAAATTATCAGCAGCAACTCAGTGGAGTTGCGTGGGAGCAGTTGTTGCTCATAAATTAGATCCTAGAGTGTTGAATTCAGTATCGTGAGTTCAGTCGCTCGTAAATCAGTTTAGCGAGGCTCGGGGTGGCTATAGGGGAGGTTGGAGGCCACTAGCGAGGGTACCAGACCCTCATAAATCAGTATCTTTTTTATTACCAGCAAATCATGTGTACTTACGTCCATCAGTTACATTATAATTGTGATACTTCGTTATTTTCGAGATATTCGTCTAATACCAACGAACTGGGTACCCGGCGCCCAGGGTATTTGGCGACATATAACGGTACATCGATATTATGTTGCCAAAACTGGAATCCTGCGCCGAGATATTAAAATAATAAACGCCTCCAGTATCCGCACTCACCGGAAATGCAAAGCTTTGTAACGAGTTTATAGCGACATCTGTGATAGAGATTGATATGTAAATGAATCTTTATTTAGAACTTACTGAGTTTAAATATTAATATTATTAATGTATGTCATCATCATCATCATCAGCCCTTTTTTTAACGTCCCACTGCTGGGCACGGGCCTCCCTCAGTACGAGGGGGATCAGACCATAGTCCACCGCGCTGGCCTAGTGCGTGTTGGCGGACTTCACATGTCTTACGAAAACTTGCTAGGTTTTCTCAGACATGCAGGTTTCCTCACGATGTTTTCCTTCACCGTAAGACAAGTGGTAATCAGGATAGAAATGATTCGCACATGAAAATATCAGAGGTGCGAGACCCGGATTTGAACCCGCATCACTCGGTTACAAAAGCGAAATGTAATGTTAATGTATGTATCAAATGTTATATATGTGTAGCGTATCTATAACACAAGCCTACCTTAAAACTACGAGTAGATGCTGCTGGATGATGATGATGAATAATGTTTGTAATTATTTAGCACTTTTTAATATCTCACTGACGGGCAAGTATTCCTTCAATATATGTATATAAAGAATACATTTTTATATAATATAATAAATATGAAGGTAAAAGAAAGTTTGTCCTAAGGGATAACGACAACAACTCATTCTTTCACCATGCGTTACGTAAAACTATAATAAATTAAACGTATAAATTATCGTTAATTCGTATAATTTTTTTATTACATAAAAACACGAAAGATTAATTAATAATATTACATGTTTCAATTTGCTCGTATATTCCTCGATATAACGTCATATAGACGAATTGCCTCTATACATCTGTATGTACAGTGCGCAGTAGGAACCTGCTGGCCGGCCGCCAGCTCGCACGTACATAAAGGCCATTACCTACGTACTATTGTCGCTAATTGCTTCTCTGTACGGGTATTAAAATATTTGCGCTACAACCGCCTATAAATGGCCACGGTTGCATAAATCATTTATGTACGTGAAATTCTGAATATTCGCAAGCGTTTAGGAAAGGGCGATGTAACTACTTGTCAGTGTTGCTTTAGCGATTGCGATGGATAAATATTTTTCTTTGGTTTTACTTATATTTTTAATTGGTCTACCATAATGTCTGGAATTACGCTAAAAATATAATTTTGTCATAGAATGTGGGTTTGTGCTTCATTCAAGCATCATTCGATTTTTAAGTATCTGCTTATAAATTTTATATTTAATTGTTTATAATACGATAGTTGAATGATGCATGTTTAAATATAATACAAATCTAATAAAGAGAAGGTTTTTCAAAGGCATTAGAAGCTTAAAGAACATAATATCAACTGTAGTTGCAATGCTAAAAATTATTCTCATGAAGCTCTAAATTGTAAAATCGTCCACCAACTTGAATGTAATATATAATTAACCGAGCCTTTGTAAAAACTACAAATTCCATAGAATATAAAATATTATAAAATCATGCACAAAAGCATTTTGAATGTCTAATTGTTTTAGAGTTTTTTGAGTGCAAACATCCCGACAGCTGCACAAAGTGGGCTTAACAGATAACCAAATAAAACGCAAGCAAAGAATGTGCAACAAAAATTAGGGCAAGCTTTGTGTAGTGCGGGTTTGAGGCAGGAATGTGGGAGATGCAAATTTTTTCTACTTTTTCGTTCTTATTGTGGAAGTCACTTTTAATTTTTTATAGAATTATAAAAATTATACGGAAATAATGTTACACATTTACTTTTATTTGAAAGAAAGTTATTATAAGTTCTTGCCTATATCAGTTGTTATTTCAAACAAATAGCTACAAATATCTAACGGTTAATACTTTCTTAGGTTTACGCGAACATTCGACATTATAAATGAATGATCTTTTCGGATTTTGTCGCAGATTTATTTTGGTTTTTGGTTTCCGACGAATGCTTCAAAGAAACCATGGTCACGGGAAATATTTTCCCATCTTACCATAATTGCATAATCTAAATAGATAGTTTCATTTATAATATCTAGCGGTTATTCACTATTGAGTAAATTTTATGTAGAGTGCCATTTTATCGAGGTATAAAAATACTGAAATATTATCTATTCCATAAATTATTATTTATTATTATTGAAGAATAAATAACAAACACAAAACATGCAATATTCATACACCACTCACAGTTTTATTTATTTCGAAACGGTTTTCATCCTAAAGAAACAATCAGCGTTTCCAAATTGGGACATTTTTGTGCGTAAAAACAATATGAAAGAAATCCAATTTAATTCCGTATTTCAATTTCATTGTTTGACCAGTTAATACAAAAGTTGGGAGCGTGTAAAAACAGGCGAGAAACCGCCGGAATATCAATGCGTGGACACGGACGGAGCCAAATTAGCTATTTTTCGAACAAACAAACGTTTATTTAACGGTTCCTCTTAGGTAATATTTTAACCGATTTAATTAAAGAGGTAATAAGGAGGTTAAAACATAGTAAATTATCGTAGAGGTACGTTTTGTGTATAATGAAAATCAAAATAATAGAAGAAAGGAAAGAGTTATGTAGAGATCATAGTGCTTGGTTTTGAGTGCTGTTGTGCTGTGAAGGAAGTTAAGTGAGTCCCACATAACCACCTTATCACCATTATACCACCAACCACATTATACCATTTATACAGGTGGTATGCGTAAATGCATTTACCAATATAATGAACGGTTGGTACTCCTGAATGATATTTAAGACATATTTTTATATATTATAATATTTAAGACAGGTTATTATGATATCTTCTCATGCTATTTTAATCATTAGATATATTCACACTTAGCCAGCGTGAAGTTAAAGCCAGTAAGGAGTTGAAACATGTTAAATACATACATAATATAATTAGTTATATTTTAGTAAAATTTTTATTTATTTATTTATTTATTTATTTAAACAAAATCCACAGCTACATACAAAAAAAAATTGTAAGTACAAAAATAAAACCTTACATAAGCCAATTACGGATTTTCATTATTTAGGCAATATAGAAAGGTAGACTAAGTTTACATTTATTTAAGAAAAGGCACAAAAAAAGCTGTGCAAATATAAAAAGCAAAACAAAGATGAGAGAAAAAAAAAATATATATATAGAAAGAACACTAACAATGATACGGCCATTCATTATTTATGACTAATGGTTTTCGTGTGTGTGTGTGTATGTGTGTGTGTGTGTGTGTGTGTGTGTGTGTGTGTGTGTGTGTGTGTGTGTGTGTGTGTGTGTGTGTGCGTGTGTTCGTATGTGTGCGTACGTATGTGCGTGTGTTATTTATTAAGTTCGGTAATGATAGCTTTCTTAAATCTTCCTCTAGAATTACTAAATGGATCAACATGACAAAAATATTTATTATACTGCTGAGGCAGTCTATGAGTAACTGAGTTTCTACTGTAGTTAGAGCGATGACAAGGTACATGAAATAAATTAGTGTGCCTTGTGCGCCTTTGAGGGGCACACAATTGCAAGGTTTCTGTTATAAGATAAGGATTATCTATATTTCCATTGCAAATGTCATACAACAGCATCATGTCGGCCACAATTCTACGTCTTTCTAAAGTGGTCATTTTATAATGTAAGCAAGATGCAATATAGTCTGTTTTAGGTTCTTTACTACGATAGTTAAGATAGCGTATAAATTTTCTCTGAATCTTTTCAATTGTCTCAATGTACGTTACGTATTGAGGGTTCCAGATGGGACTGCAATACTCTAATACGCTCCGAACATAGTAAAAATAAAGCGTTTTCAAAGTATTAATATCTGAAAATGGTTTCGAGACACGTAAAACAAACCCAAGATTTTGATATGCTTTGTCTCTGATTAAGTCTATGTGTTCAGAAAACGTTAATTTACTATCCAATGTCACGCCAAGGTCTTTGATGGAAGTTGCTGATTTTATTGATGTGTTACTAATATTATATGTTGTTTTAATTATATTTTTATTACGCGTAAAAGTGATGTGAGTACATTTATCAACGTTTACTGTTATACGATTTGCTTTAAGATAAAGTGAGAGTCTATTTAAATCGTTTTGAAGCAAAATGCAATCATCAGGTGAGTTTATAGATTTGTAAATTTTTGCATCATCAGCATATAAAAGAAATTTCGAGTGTTTAATACAATTACCCATGTCATATATATAAAGAGCATACAAGAGCGGACCTAGTAATGACCCCTGAGGAACGCCAGACGGGACTCCAATAAGATTAGATTTACCACTACCGACTACAACAGCTTGAGATCTATTCGATATGTACGATTCAAACCAACGATAAAGATCACCGCTGATACCAAGGGCTAAGAGTTTCTGAAGTAGTATTATATGATCTACACGATCAAAGGCTTTCTCGAAATCCGTGTATAAAACATCCACTTGGATGCGATCGCCCATGCTTCGTAAAATATCACCAGTAAAAACGGATAGATTAGTAAGAGTGGAACGACGTTTCATAAACCCATGTTGTTCTTGAGGGATAAATTTTGAAATATGTGGATAAATATAATTATATACAATACGTTCTTGTAATTTACTAAAAGTATTAAGTATAGAAATAGGTCTGTAGTTTTCGATTTTCGTCTTCAGCCCTTTTTTGTGTATGGGTATAATATGTGCTTCTTTCCATATTGCTGGGACATAACCTTGCATAAAAGACCTATTATAGATAAGACATAACGGCTCTGCGAGAACATCAGCACACTTTACGACAAATAAAGCTGGTATGTTGTCACTACCGGGACCTTTACTGACGTCTAAGCTGGTAAGATATTTAAGCACCATCTCAGTATCAACACTTAAGCTCGACGTAATTTCTGATGATTCTGGAGAGTCCACGCTTCGCAACGGATATTGACTTAGAGGTAGCTGAAACATACTTTCAAAGTAACTTGCAAAAGCAGTGCATATATCATCTTCACTACAATGGATATTATTTTGATAAACCAAAGCGCTAGGGTAATTGCATCTAATTTTACGTTTATTTTTAGTATAATTATTTAAATGTTTAGGATTAATTTTGATAAGACTTTCGGTTTTTTGTATGTACTTTTGAAATAGTTTGTCTTAAAAGTGAAAATATTTCATAATCAATAATGTTACCATATTTTTTCCAGTCAGCGTGTGCTTTACGTTTATCATTAATAATATGAATTAAAGACCTGTTGTACCATATAGGATATATATTTTTATCATGTATAACTACTTTAGGTACATATTTATCGATTAAATCATAAAGAATTTCATAAAATTTAGCCAAAGCTTCATCTAATGATGCTATACTTAATATGGATGACCAATCAAAAACACTTAAATTTTCACGTATAATTTCATAATTCGCCATGTTGTATAAATATTTATACTTTACTTTAGGACTAAGTAAGGGAATTATTATATCTGTAATGTCAATAGATAAAGTGGGATGATATTCATCCTCCACGACCATAATACTTAAGGACCTAGTGACCTCGACCTCAAAATTACAAAAGACAAGGTCAAGTGTATTACCGCTAGAGTTTAGCTCTGAGTTATATTGTTTCAAACCTAAAAAATTAGCTATATTTAATAAATTAACGGCACAGTCCTGAACTTCAGTTGCACCCTTTTTTAATATAACTGGCCCTTCAGAAGTCCAGCGTATGCATGGGAGATTAAAATCTCCAAGAATTATAAACACGTCGCCCGGATTACTAAAAAAGACATTCTTTAACATATCTGTAAAGATATTAATACGCGATGGTAACATTCCATCGGGGGGTATATAAATAGTTGCCAAGTGGATGTTATACATACATTTTAAGGTTTTGCGGTCAATAGTTAACCATAAACATTCAAGGTCATCTGGAGTCCACTCAGGGCGATGTCGCGCATTCAACACGTTAGAACACAATATTAATATTCCTCCGCCTCTTCTACCAGCGCCACGATCACGGCGAAACACATCATACCTTGAGTCGCAAAGTTCCGAGTCCAAAATACCATCGCAAAGCCAAGATTCTGTAATAGTAATAATATCACTAGTACAACATATGACATTATTGTGAAACTCACGCGTTTTTGTACGTAGCCCCCTGGCGTTTTGGTATAATAATGTTAACGTTTTATGATCCACACTGTCCATGGTTGGGAAAAACTGTATTTATGTTTAGTGAATAAATAAACATTGTAGATAAATAAAACACCAGATAATGATAACAAATAATAAGAATGCTGTTCATTACCCGTAGACTATTTTTGTGTTTAAATGTATTGTGTGTAATATGTGTTGAGTGTTTTGTGTAAAATAATAAGTATAGTGTATATGAATTAAAATTATAACGTACAATAATGAATAGCCGCTTGCCATACACAATATTTAGTTTTTGATTAAGTAACTCATGTAATATCAGTACTGTAAACAAACAAAGCAAATTAATGTAACATTTTTTACTTATACTATCTTTAGGAGATCGCTTGTGCTTGTAATAAGTATATGAGGAGATGTTTCGTTCTTTCTCACGTAGATACGACAGTTTTTTGTCCATACATAAAGATAACTGAATTCCTTGGCCCTTGTTTTGCATAAAAAAAGTAGTTTTTTATTACGTTGTGTCAAGTGCTCATTAACATAAAAAATTTTGGACTGACCGGGTATTCCAAGGTCACTGGTGGAGTTCTTGCACTCACGCACAGACGATAAGAATGAGTCTTTCTTTTGTCGAGACTTAAAACGAACTACTATGGGGCGAGGTTTCCCGCTTGATGATTTCCTTGGCTGAACACGATGAACGAATTCAAGCTCGCCGTCACTAATATTTACGCCTGACTTGAGAGCTATTTCTTGTACTAGTTCAGGTAAGGACTCATTCTTACTTTCAGGAATTCCTAGAATTTCAAGGTTCTGCAATCGTGCCCATTGTTCATGCTTATTTAAGTCATGTTCAAGTGAGGTTACAGTACCTTGCAACTCCTTCAAATTATTGCGCAGTGAGGCATTCTCTTTCTTTATACCGCTTACTTCTTCTTTAATTGATGTTATGGTCTTCAAGGCGTCATCGTATTGAGCCGACATAAATTTTATTGATTTTTCAATCTCGTTTAGGCTCTCTTTTATGTTTGTAAACTCACGTGATATAAAACCTTTAATAATACCAGGTAAATCATTCCGAATAGCTTCTAGAATCTCAGTTTGTAGGTCAAAGGACTCACCAGGCTCCCTAGACAGCTGCGACATGCCTGATGTTTGATGGCGTCTCAGTGTAATAGAATTAGTTATGTCATTCCCATTCGATCCGCTCACAGAGGCCTCAGTGGTATCTTTTAACTTTATAAACTTTTCCTTGCAACTCGAACATTTCCATGTATTCTGTTTCTTAACATCGGCTGTCACACCTGCGCATATGTAGTGATACTGCTTTGAACAATTACTATAAGAACATTTAATTTTTTCCGCTGATTTTATATGTTTATTACATGTATTACAGTTGTTATTCATGATGATTGCACTGGTTATAGCAGAAAGCAAATATATTGTTTGTTTGTTATTGAATAAATGATAGGAGCTGAGAAAAAGGTCTTAACACCGTGCTTCACGCGTGCTACGCGTTAACAACGTACACTCTGTTCACAGTCACAAACGTTATTTGAAATTCATTAAGTTTGCTTAATTACACTTGAAATGTTTCGTTTTATCAAAACTACACATAAAAAAAGACAATATTATTGGGATATAAGCACTTTTCAATTAGTTTTGACTATATTATTTAATTTAAAATTGACAAAGTTTACTTAGTCCACCATGTTTGTGCACGCGCGCACAGATTATATATTTTCTTATTCTTATTAAGCTACATCCTTTACAAATTTAAATCACCATTACATTCCATTTTCGACAAAGTCGTTATAATACAAGGTGGTAAAACCCTGATGGCAATCTAATGTGCCTCCAACTAGGGAGCGGATTTGCTAAATCCCGGAGTGTTCGAGGTCGTCGAGACGCAGCAATAACTGTCCCTGAGACCCTTCGTCGTTATGGACATTACCACTGAGCCTTATGACTTTGACAGCTTGTAAAGCACAGCCGAAGTATTAGTATAGGCTTTAAAGGTTTACACTTATTATTATTTATATGAAATTCGTGGTAAAGAAATTATCGCCTTGTATTATATAGACAGGAATGTAATCGAAAAACATTACAATCATATGTGGTTTGGTCTTGCGCAATGATAGGTCCATGTCTTGTTAGAAAGGTATTGTGTCGTATGCAAAAATACTTTAAAAAGTTATTTACCAAGTTTTTGAATGAGTTCATTGCATTTGCATTGTGTTGTGTTCCAGTTCCAGTTTTTATTCTATATATTAAATTCTATATCGGTTTGTCTGTGGTAACTATGATTCTCTTTCTTATCATTTGCAAGTATTTGAAAAATTAGGAACAAAAAATATCATGATAAGAAAATAACTGTGAAAAATATGAAACTTATGTTTCAAAAACCCTTTATTCAATAAAGACCAAAGTAATTATTGTTCGAAACGAATCCTGGGAAAACTGTCTAATTTACGATATACATTATCTTTCGTATACATAATACTATTATATGTATATCCCAAGTCTAACTAGGATCCGGATCCACGTCACGTGGTCGTCTGTTACTGTCATTACAATAAATATTGCACGACGAGTCGAGCTGGAGCCTTTTATAGGCCTCATGTGCTGCCTGAAAAATGTACAATGGAATATTTTAATATATAGTACGAGTACATGCACATTGAATTAATATCGTAAAAGCTCGGGTTTCATTTAATTTAAAGGTTTTTGTACATATTTTATATTTAAGTTTTAAGTACATTGTGAGGCAGATTTTAATTATTTTGTTATGAAATATGTAGCTCTTTAAAATAAAATAAAAATGTTACTGTTAGGATAATACGTATTTTGCATTTTATTTTTCCATAACGCGGATTTAATGACTATTGAACGATATTTATCCTATAATCAAAGGGTATCAACCTTTATAATTTCGTATTTTTAAAAATAACTGTCTGTGAGATTCTAATATCTAAACATAAAGACATAGTATCTACGTGTTTAATATGTCCCAAATATATTTTAGTAAATTGCTACCTATTTCGATAATAGAAATTTAATTATATAGTAGAACTTACATTACCACTATATTACTACTACAACGCATTTATCGATCACGTCCTCACAGGTCGAAGTAAGAATTCCTTATTTTTAATATTCTCCGAGACCTGAATATCCTGTAGGTATCAGTTAAAATGATGCGCATAAAGCGAGCTATCGCCAGTATTAATGCGGCCATCGCAATCAAACGCGGATTAACGACAAAGGAACGGCCTCTGACAGCCTCTGATCAAGCCTGTGATTGCATTTCAGGCTTACGTAAGCTCGAATGATCGAACTTTTTGAGTCAGTGTCGAAAGTTTCAAGAAAAAGTAGCATTAAATGTTGTGAAATGAGTTTTGTTAAGACTTACTTTAAATAACTTTTATACGCTTTAAAAGCTTGATCGTTTAATAAAGTCTTTCATAAATATGATGGCATCCGTTGGACATTTCATATTAAAAAAAGTTTTTAAAGGGATAATATGAGTAAAAAAATACATTGGTTTTCCTGAAGAGATTAGCGAGAACAAACAGACAGACAGACAAATTTTATTTTCATACTTATCAGTATAGATATGAAAATGATTTGTTTCGAAATAAATTTTCTTGATTTTCCCAATGGTGACAGATACAAGCAGCTTATCTAAGATCCGCAGAACATTTAAGTTTTAGTAAACAAAGACAAATGAAGTCTCCTTCGCTCGTACTTATTCCGTTAAGAAGCTCCTGCGGGAGGCGCCGTTACTTGCTGGAGTAATTTCCATTGCAAAACGTCTAAGGTAAGCTACACACTATATCCACAAGAACTTTTTAATATCCCAGCTATGTGTTATTTAAGAATACTTTTATTAAAGTTAGATGAAATAAGTCGTTCCTATTGCCACTATGATTTACCCGCGCTTCTCCACGTGGCGAATTCGTCGATAAAAATGTTGCATTAATTATGTACTTTATTATTATGGAATGCAAATTGTTCGCAGCAGGCTAGAATAACGACTCGTTTGGATCAGTGTGTAAAGACTCTAGACCCAGCGGTAGCGGGTTCGAGTCCCGCTAGGGACATTATTTTGTGTGATGAACATGAATGTTTGTATGTGTAATTATGTAATAGTAGCTTAACTTATTATAAGTACAACTGGTACAACTAAAATATATGTGGACAATTTGTATTTTTTTTAAAGTCATGTCAGGGAAATACTGTGTAGGTTTCTATAGAAATATTTAAGTAATGAACAATTAAAAATATAAAAAAAATCTAACTAAATTATATTCGTTTCTTTTACATACATGCCTTCACCAAACGAAATATCATCTATTTTATCGCATCTCACAAACGATTTCAAAAGATGGATAAACCAATTTATGCTTCGACATTAGAATGGGATCAATCCGAGCCCGCCTCCATAGTGTGTATCGAGCTTAAATCGTGTAAGGATTCGGCGGATTATCTCTAATGTTCTGTGGAACCTCTAGAATGTTTGAATGTAAGGAGTGAAGCGAGATAGTGATGTATTCATCGACGGGAGTTTGTCGTGCGAATTGAATCTTTTTTATGACTTAGGTGCTGGAACAAATAATTTGAGTAAATAGAATATATTAAATCTTATCCAATAACCTAATCAATTTTTTACTCGTGTTAGATGCTCATATATTAAAGGTACGTTTATTATTTACATAGTATTATACATGAAACTACCTTTTCGGATTTTGTCGTGGATTTATTTTGATTTTTAGTTTCCGACGTTTCGAATGCTTTACAGCAATCATGGTCACGGGAGAGTCTCTCCTAAAAATCAAAATCAATCCGCGACAAAATCCGAAAAGGTAGTTTCATTTATAATGTCGAATATTCGCGTAAATCTAAGAAAGTATTATATTTACATAGTAGTTAGTGACTTTTGTTAAAGTTTCGATTTTATTTCCAATGATGATGAAATACAGAAACTTACCGATTTTTATAAGATTTTACTTACAAGATCCTTGTAAGAGCAAGTAATCGGAAGTAAAGAGCCAAACCGTGGAAGAAAGTTTTAATATTAAAGAAGAAACAGTTATAATAAGGTGAAAGAGTATATTTATTGATTTATAGATAACAATTTAGTTGTTTAAATGGTTAAGTTGGTGCAGCTTGTATCGATGCACTGTGGTCGTTAACGAGCGTTCATTAGGGACCTCATACATATCTATAACTGAATATAATGTAATAGCCATTATACTTTGAAAAAAATATATAGTAGGATAGTTTAATAATATTAAACATAACAGCTGTCTATAGCTTTGCCCGCGTATAATTTTTGGGAGTGTCAAGTATAGTCGGACAAGCTATTTATTTTCATACCCATCGATAAGTTTTGAGGGAAACAAATGTTAAAATATATCTCATGTAGCTCCAAAAATCTTTAGATTTTTATCATTTTGATATTTCGTAATCCTCATACGATTAAGAATCTATAGACGCCTGATCTAAACTCCTCTTACACTAGTAAGATATTATATCGAGCTATAATAATTATATCACTTCGCAAAC
Source organism: Boloria euphrosyne (assembly GCA_951802675.2). Lineage (NCBI taxonomy): Eukaryota > Metazoa > Arthropoda > Insecta > Lepidoptera > Nymphalidae > Boloria > Boloria euphrosyne. The sequence continues at coordinate 15,589,423 of OX637872.1, forward strand.
ACCCGAGTGACTCGCGCTGGCGCGGGCGGTGCCTGTGCATGCGCGGCGGAATTAGCGCTGATCCTGTTATTAGAAACCGAATCACGTATCGCTTAACATCTGCAATTAATCTTTTCAGTAGAAAGTTAAATATGTGTGTAGTGTACAGGTTTTAATGAAGATTTTTTACCAATCGTTGAAAGTTTGTTGAATTAATTGTGTTAAGGCAGTGATACTTCAGTAGTTTCTTGTCATAATCAGTTATCTATTTAAGTGAACAATAAAGCTGAAGAATAAACGGCTGTCCAATTTCTCACGACATGATCTGTATCAGCATACTCGTTGTATTATATCATCTCTGCTATATAACCGTATCGGCTAAAAGTGTAAATAGGTATTACTAAAAATAATTAAATATACTGACATAATAAACCTTTTATATTACCTTCGTAGTTGCATTTTATACGTCCACAATTACTATACGAACCGCGTTAAAGTTTTAAATGTTTGCACTAATTTCATTTTACTTACAGACAATGGTTGACGATATTCAACTGGACAAATGGAAACAGACTGCAGCAGTGATTCACGTTGATTGCTAACGGTCTAGGTTAATTCAGCAGTATGTAAGCGCATTGACTTACTTGATAATATGTTCTGAGTCAGATAGACGAGTTAATTAATATAATTTGTGTATAAGTTATACAAAAAAGTAAAAATATTACCGAGATTAGATTATCACTTCAATTGAACAAAAGCATTTGAAACATTTAAGTATTACAATCTAATTAATATTCCCATTGACGTATATATAGCACTTAATATTATGTTTAATTAGCGTTATATTAAAACTATCGACTTCCTTCGATCTTAGGTACGTTTTTATAATATATCAGAACTTAGGGGAAACAAATGGACCGACAAACCTCTTAAAAATGAGTTTTTTTATAAGTTGGTACTGTATATTTTATATGCATTTAGTAAAAAGCTTTTGTTACATACGGACACTTCCATTTTATTTATCTGTATACATTTTGGAGAAAGTGAAGAATACTAAGTATTTTCCACAAAAATTGTGATATAAAATAATTTTGACTTAATTGAAATACAGCCTTCAAAGCGCTATTTACTGTTATAATTATAAGTCCGTGATTTTGTTTCAATATAATACAATTTGAACTGCAGTCTATTGACTTTCACTTCAAACGATTCAAAGCGATATTGGCTTGGACAGATACGGGTATTAGTTCTGTACATGATATGTAACTGTTTAATTTGCCTGTGTATATTAGATGAAACATGGTTCAAATAACAAATTACGTTTTAGAATGCTACTTGAAAATACAATAATTAATAGGAACAATTTATTAAATCTACATTTGCAACTATTTACTCGTTGAACCATCATCATCATCATCATCATCATCATCATCATTATCAGCCCTTTTTAACGTCCCACTGCTGGGGGTGGGCCTCCCTCAGTACGAGGGGGATCAGGCCATAGTCCACCGCGCTGGCCTAGTGCGTGTTGGCGGACTTCACATGTCTTACGAAAACTTGCTAGGTTTTCTCGGACATGCAGGTTTCCTCACGATGTTTTCCTTCACCGTAAGACAAGTGGTTATCAGGATATAAATGATTCGCACATGAAAATATCAGAGGTGCGAGACAAGCTCAATTCTTTAGTTCAATGGCTTCTAGAAGTGCCATTAAGGCAGAATTCACTTAAGCCATGTAGAATTGAGATGACACATTATGTATAGACTGACGGTTACAAATAAGAAAAAAAGGCTAAAAAGTCATATAGAAACGGAGCGATTCGTTGTAAAATACATCATTGTGATTACAGATTTGATTGCCAATTTACTTTCATTCAGATTGGATTCCATTGTGCCCATAATAATAACTTAGCCCTGAGAGTTGGTGGACTTTACATGTCGTTTAAGAACTAATAAAATGCTGAAAATGCCGTCTTTTTTCACCGATTCAATATTTTTTTTGTTCAATTAGATAGCTATCAAGTTAAAACCTTATAATATAATATTTTCTTAATAAATTAGCTTATACACTAGGAAAATTAAACATAAAAAGTAGTATGTATGAAGTGACTTGTGCCCAAAGAAATGTATCGTGATTTATCATCTGCGTCCCGCGCGGTCGGACGCACAAATATTTGTTGCGTGATTGAATTCGCTTTTTATGACGGTCTCGAGGACCGCCCTGCGGTGAACCGTGTTTGACCAAAATATGTATGAAGAAATTGATATTTATAGATGTTGGAAGTGAATAGTTATTTAAACTATAGAATATACATAATAAAGTAAATGTCCGTTTGTGTAAAACTGATTATTTTAAAATAAATACATGTATGAGCTACTTTGTGTAGAAGATATATTTTATGTTTCATTAGTTTTATTATTCAAGTAATAAGATTATACTGCAATTTCTACAATTATCACAATGATAAGTAGTACTCATGAGTGTCTGAGGACAAACATAATATTTGAGTGAGACAGTAATATTAATTATAAATGTAATAATAGATATGAGTTTAAAAAAATATTTCATTATTTCATAACTTTTTGGAATAAGATAAAATGTATATAAACGTTTAGTCTTTATGTTTATAAAAGTTTAGATTTAATTCGTGAAATAAGCTATCGATTTTCTAATTGATGGTTGATAAACGCTAAGGAATATATTACAGCCTTATCTCTCTACCTTGAAAAACAAACACAATCACAAGCTCAGAAGTAACGTACCTGCTTGACATTGAATATCTTAGCGTTGATGCGTGTTTTCTCAAACAAAAAAAACAAGTATAGATTTTTTTAGTATTTTAACAAAAACTGTAAACGAAACACAGAAAAAAATATTTTTAAAATTAATTTTCAACTTCTCGCTGCGATTTCTTAAGAGAGACCTTCCATATTTCTTCATCCATTATGTAATACCTTTTCCCGTTGGCATCCTTCGGGTACGGAACTCTAAAAATCATCAATTCATATCTACACTAATATCCATATTATTATTATAAAAGCTACTATGTGTAAAGTTACTATAAAGGGAACCCTTTTCTATTTCAAAAGAGCTCGTTTTTTCACAGTCGGCTAAACAGGTTTCATTCGAGTTCGTGTATTAGTATCAGTTTTTTAATATCAATATCCAAATCCAACGCGATCGCCATTGCAGGCCCCCGACGCGCGGTGATTGCGCGCCAGTGACGCGAGCTTTCATACGTACTGCTAATTATTTATATATCGTTCAAATAACAATGAGACGTAAGTTTAGATGTTATATTATTATGGTGTTGTATGGTGCAGTGCGAGCGATAAATCTAATATAGGATTTTTTTTTAAATAGCAAAAAGGCGTTATCATATTATTTTAAGGAAATAATTATCATTTTGGGTTGATATTAGTAACAACCAATTTCATCACATATTAGTTATAAAAAAAATAAATAATGAATTGACTTGAAAAAAAACAATATTGTAAAATTTACATAAGGTGTCTTAAATAAATAGAAAAGGCCAAATATACATATAATTATGATTTTTATGTATACAAATTCTATATTTACTATATTCCTACAGTCTACAGTTCAAACTAATATAAAACGTTTTCAATACACACAGTTGATTTAAAAAGGGCAGCAGCTAAAATTACCTGCGAAACTTGTGTTTTTATAAAAAAATATTCATCAGTGAGCAATCTATCGACGCGTGCGTGCGAGCTTTGCGCGGGCGAAATCGGAGCCAAACTTGACTAATAATTAACGCATCCTGAATGGATTTGGCGAACTTTTAATCAATATTTGCTTTTGAAATCCACTTCAAAATTATATATGGTATGTTTTATGTTTAGGCTATATCAACATCCCACTGCTGGGCACGGGCCTCTCTTCATTATGAGGAGGATCATCGTGAGGGTTGGCGGGCTTCACATGTACTTCTACAACTTCTGAGGTTATATCAGACATCCTACAAAGTTTTCTTACGATGTTTTCCTTTAAGGTAAGTAGTAATGTTCGGGACCGACCCGGGATTTGAACCCGCTTAACTCCTTTGCCTGTTAATATTATTTAAAAATCTCATTTTGCGTTTGCTTTTTAATAATATAATCAAATGTGGCCTTGCCTAGACTTTGAAAGTTTATAAAAATATTGCTTAAAATACATTTATTTTTTCTTCCCATTGATTCCTTATTAGTTAAATTTAAAAGATTGACGAATTGCTTGTTATATTAACTCCAAGTTCGCCAGAAAAGCTTTGTCATAATGTTAAATTTGACACCTTTTTTTTTCTTCAAGGTTGAAATTCTGGCATTATTTTCTTAATGATTTCCGTTATTATGGGAAGTAAAATCGAAATATCAAATGTACGGGACATACAATCTGGTAATGACGATATTGAATCAGTGTGCAAACCAGTAAGATATTATTATAGGATACATTTTCATTTACAATTACAATTTTCAAACATTCCATTCACATTCCATGTTTAGGGTTAGATATTTGAAAAGTTCACCGACATTATTATGTAAAATATTGTTTAGTGCAACCGTAGTCTCAAAACGAGGTTGAATATGTAAAAAGATAACTATTTTTAACAGTTGACGCTTAACATTTATATCACGAAGGATATTTTACAGCAGAAAAAAAACAGCAAATTCAATGGATTTTTGAATTCAAAACACCATTGATCATCCGTTTTAATATCCGCACGAAACAAAGAGCGTACGTGAGCTGTTTGCACTAAAAATGCTCCGAATCTTTTATAAAATTGCACTCGTGGCGTGATGCATGTAATTAAAAAGTGGGGCAGAACCGACCAGCCGTGTTGAGCCCCGGGCCTCTTCGACACTCAACGCGATGGAAAGTCTGGGAGGGTCACGGTATTATTGTCGATAGGATACGTGGAAATTCTTTGACGTGGACGGGTTCATTTGTTGATTTGAAGGATATGAAATGTCAGGTGCGAGAAATGTTAGTAATTTAATATCTCTTTGGATGGATTTCTATTTGTAAGCGAGAATTTTTCGCTTTTGGTTGAATGTTGTTACTTATTTATTGTATAATGTTTACCTAAAATATTATACAACTATACTAATATTCTATTATCGTATGGTACGTATAGTGTTTAGAGGGGTTTGACTCCTTCCTGACAAATACTTATCCTTCTCTTCATATAATGTCACCCCTACGAAACTTCGCTAAGTAAGCATTTCATTCTATTTGCCGCCGGAATTATCGTAGAAAACTATGTTACAATGAAATAAGCACTATGGCATTTTCAAAACATAATATTTTACGCTGAAAGATGCGTTTTGTGATTTATTCATACAAATAACCTTCTAACGCTTCTGTAGAACATTCTTTTAGGATAGAAACCGGATTGTTCATCCATCTTTATCGCAGTAACAAGCTCAGTTTTACTCCCAATCTTTACAAACTTATTAATCGTAGTTTAAAAGGTAATTATAAAGGAGTACTTGAAACTAAGCCTGCGCTTTAACGAACGAGATACAGCTCACTGCACTCAAAACTTTATTCTTTATCCTTCAAAATTACTACAGCTTTAATGTGAGCAAGCTTTCTTATTACTTGAATAAAGCTCAACCTTAAATTTTCGATAACAGTTATAACTGTTTAAGCCATATTATGACTTTTTAACCGCAGTTTATTTACATACTTTATTTTTTGTTTGAACTTATCGAAGGTAAAAAGGGTTAAAAAAATACGTGATTAGTGGTGGCTACTAGACTATATGAAATAAATTGTAAGTATTATAAATTATGTTATAATTATAATATTATGTGAAATTACAAAGTATAAAAAAATAAATAAAATTATGAATTTCTGCATGGTTGAATATTTTTTAATTCGTAATTTTAACATTGATTGACATCTTTTATTTTAGTTTATATAAATTTGATATCAAACCATCAAAAATTTGATACTATTATTACAAAGTTTTAGTATTGGAGGGAGGCCCATACCTAGCTTTGGGACGTTGAAAAACAGCTGATTACAATAAATTACAATATAATTTTAAAGTATATTTAAAGTGTTTCTTTTATATATTATTTATAGGTAAGATAATGTGAATAAATAAAAAAGGAATATATAATATTTTTGCCTATAACCATCTACTAAATTATTAATTTCAATATCTCCCCATTTAATCTCCTACAGTTTTTAACCACTTTTTGAGTAGTTTGAAAACAATATTATCTACAAGATCTCGAAAAGTCCCCCTTGTACCTGTTCTATATAAAAAAGTATAACAAAAAATTAAGCTGGCAACACTCAGTATCAATAAGCAGATGGCTGGAGCTTAGTCGTTTAAAAGCTCTCACAGCCCCAGTGAGGACAGGGACAGGGCGTGTTCGTGGTCGAGTGCACAATGAGACTCGCTACCATTGACATACATCGACTTGAAACTTACCCTAAAATGTGGGAGTCCAAAACGTATAATAATCTGACACTTCACTTTTTTATATATACCTCGTATATTTAGATTTTTTATATTATACCTATTGTATGGAAAATATAAGTTAAGTATGAACAGTCTTTCTCATCGAAAGCTACATTGTATAATTAGTTTAGTTTTAAAATCACACAAATAGAGTAGCTTTTAATTAGTTAAAGTTTATTACTATTTTTATCGACATAATAATATGTACAACGTAAAAATCATAAACGCCTTCTGTAATACATACATTAATAATATTTTAACGTCTAACAAAAAACTTAGCCCAGGATTTAATATATTATAAATACCTCACTTCTACGATTGCCATTTAACCAGTTAATTATTTAACTAATGCTACATTAGAAAAAAGTCCTTTTTAATATGTACAATGAAATACACTATTCCTAAAAAGTGTTTTATTAAGTAAAACAATTTTACAAGATCTGCTCTTAAAAAAATCAATAATCTTAAAGTTAACGCGAAAAATATATGAGCGAAAATATAAGTTACAAATTAAACGATTAAATTTCAAAAATATCTAAATTTTAGAAAATGAAAACAAGTAAATTATGATAAGGATGAATTAATATTATATGATTTTTAATTTATCAAAAAAACTGTGTTGTAAATAAAAGTTAACATTCAGATAGAAGTTACCTTTCCAACCATCATATAACAAAAAAGTACATTTTTCTACAACTTTAACTAGTTATTTAGTTACTTTCTAGAGAACAATACAAAGTTTCTAATAAACGCACAAATCGCCCGGTTAAAGTTAACCAAGCAACAAGCCAGCGTAACTAAAAGCGGTATACTGAAACAAAAGATGAAAAGACTCACCGGACAGTAGCAGAAGGAAGGCCACGCTTCCGACGAACTCCATGCCCTGGAAATATACGTTTAAGTTTACTTTCGCAAGTTAACTATATGGAACAAATGTGTGCTAATAATTTTTAAAATGTATTCATTTGTCTTAAATACGTATATAACAAACTTTCGGTTTTTTCGCGTATTAAGATTAGATTCTAGGGAGTTTCTGTAACAACTATGTATATATTGACCTTTTACATGTCTTTAACCTTAGTCTCTATCGTAAAGCTAAATGCTGTAAAGTATTTGAAACAAAGGAAACAAAAATCGAAATTAATCCGCAACAAAATTCGAAAACGTTCATTTATATCAAAATATTTATGTAAATCTAAAAAAGTATTATGTTTAACTTTGAATTAATGATTTTGTAAGATGTTCCTGAGAAATAAAGTTATTCTGGGCTTCTATGACAAATAAAACGATCACGTTTCTCTCTCATATGATTAATTTAGAATAGTCTCGAACCCACTGCGAGTAGGTAAAAATCGGATTTCTTTAGCATTTTAAAAGTAAAAATTACAATATGCACAAAACTTAATGCTAGATCAGATATATATTTCGAACGCTTTTTTTACGAATAGCTTCAACCTTGATCATATATTATTGTCCCTGTTAACCATTACATTGCTTTGAACGAAGTCTTCTAGTGTTTGTAATAGTTCTATCTAGTGCCTGTGTTGTAAATAAAAAGTATATTTCTAGAAAATTGTGTGAATATTGACTTGGAAACATGTACAATTGAAAAAATACACAGCATCTCATTTATAGTTCGTCGAAACTACAAAATTAAGTTTTTAATTAATATTTTATTTCAACAAAAATATCATTCCTATGTACGTTTTAGTATTCTTATATAAAACATCAGCTTGACTTAGGTGTAGAATTAACAAAAAATAATGATATATTTATATATTTTAATAATCTATTACAACGGGCTTCTCATTCTTCCTCACAATGCGTAAGTACTCAGTACGTCTGGACAAACAAAACATTGCTGTATTATGCTTCTTTTAAACCGGCTCTTTTGTTCAGATTCGTATTCTAGCGACCAAGTGTTTTTATGTGCACGGCAATTTATTATTACGTGGCCGAGTATGAGCCTACTTTTTATTAAGGTTTCTTTGTCCTTTTTTATTGTTTTTGGGGTTCTGTAAACTACAAGTGAATATAATACTTTCTTACAAGTGAATACTCGCGTAGAAATAATCTGTAACACTAAGTATTATAGTACCTATTTGGAATTGACTAAGTTATTAAACTGGCAAAGTGTTTTTCTTTTGTTTAATATACATATATAAAAAATATTTAATTTTATATTACACGAAAAATAGGAAATTATTTTAATTACAGTTAAGTGAAATGTCAGTATGTTAGTGATGGTAAAATGCGAGTCTTCTAAAATCGATGAGAAATTCAACATTTTCCTTTTTTTAAGAAATATTTTTGTATACAATATTAAATAAAAAAAAAAAAAAAAAAAAAAAAAAGTCAAACGTCAAACGTGATGTAAACATCGGCTCCGTATTACAATTTAAAATTAATCCAAAATAATTTGTATTTAAACTCTAGGAGTGACTAAAGTCGCTTAATAACATTCAATGTGCTCGTGAAATTGTTGTGTCGGTTTAAAATAAAGTGTAACAATAATAAGAAGTAATTTGAAGCGATAACTTACAAATATAAGTGATACGTCATAAACTTATAAAAAAAACCTATTTGCTCAGTCCAGCTTATAAAATAGGGGAAAAGGTTTTCAAGATATTTTTCATATGTGTGCGCATGGGAGTTTTATTTTTGGTAACAACAGCGTGGCTGTTCAGCCTTTTAAAATTTTAGTATCGGCGTGTGTTATTTTCAAGACGCGGTTGCTAAGGCCGCCATCGGTTGCCCTAGCGACGCATGTCTCTTCAACTGCAGCGGCCAATTACAAGACAAATATATTGACACATCTACGTAACGACCCTTTCGTCTTGTTTCCAAAACAAGCAGCCGTCATATTTTGACTTCGCCTTTTTTTATTTTTTTAGTGTACATTTTAAGTTAATTTATTGTGTTTTTTTTTTATTTGTTAAGTTATTCTTTTTTGTGTATGAATTTAACTTTTATGAATGCATTTAACTTTTTCGAATGCAGTCCGCGACCCAATCTTGTGATGGCACGTCGAACGCAACCCATATATGTACTCAGTGCGACAAGTCTTTCAAATCTTTGAAAGGCCTCAACATACACACTACAAAAACACACAGGAAATGTTTTAGCCAAAACAGTTCATCTGTAGACACCCATCCCACTATTCCGAGTACGCCTACTCATGTAGCCAACGATTCAACTCCTTTCCACACATATCTTAACCATTTGAAAAATAGTATACCCATAGTTAAAAGAATCCCTCGAGGAGCTCGAATAACCGTTGCTACACATTTATCACAATTAATCCAGAAATGTTACATAAGCAATTGTACTCAAGACTGGCAGAACCTATTTTTATTTTCATACAGCACTTTACATATAATTAAAACTGATGAACCGAATTTATCCTTGACGCAAAAGATTAAGAATAACTGTGCTGTAAGCTCCTCGCCTTCTCCCGCACCTCTATTCAAACATGATGCCCCTCGTAATCTCAACAAACTCATCATAAACAAAATCTGTGACGGAGATCTCAAAGGTGCCGCTCGCCTTTTGTTCTCCAACGACGTGCTATCACCAGATACCCCTGACACCCTTCAGGCCTTACTAACAAAACATCCTCCAGCTCCAGTAAACCCATATTTTCTAGACCCACCAACAGCAGGGCAAGCATGCCTTCAAATTCAAAACAAAGATGTTACGAATGCCATTTCATCTTTTAAACCAGGTTCGGTTGCAGGTTTGGATGGAATCTCACCCCAACATTTGAAAGACTTAACATCGTATTCTGTGGGCGATGCAGGCAAGCAACTTGTAAATTCAATCACTAAATTAATCAACTTTATGTATTCCGGTAATGTCAATCCAGAAATTGTTCCTATTCTTTTCGGCGCGAACCTCATTGCTCTCACCAAAAAGGACGGAGGGGTGAGACCAATTGCTGTTGGATCAACACTACGACGTCTGGCCTCCAAAATTGCTGTTCGCCATATTTTACCAAAATTAAATTCGGAATTTGAACCCGTACAGTTAGGCTTCGGTGTAAAAGGAGGGTGCGAGGCAGCCGTCCATGCCCTACGCTCTTTCTTAACTTACGGACAGCCTGACGTGTTGCTCAAAATTGATGTCAAAAATGCTTTCAATTCGGTAAATAGGGATACCCTGTTGACGGAAATAAAACAACATATACCGGAATTATACAATTATCTTCTTCTTAGTTACGCTGACCCAACAAAATTGTTATATCGCTCTAATGAACTGTCCTCGGAAGTAGGTTGTCAACAGGGTGATCCCCTTGGGCCTGCAATTTTTAGTTTGGCTATAAATCCGATAATAAAAAATTTAAATTCTAAATTCAACGTTTGGTATTTGGACGACGGAACCATAGGAGGTGATGTGGATACTGTGTTTTCGGACCTTTTTTTAATCAAAAATAAATTTGAAGCCATTGGTTTGGAGCTTAATTTTAGCAAATGCGAACTTTTTATAAATAACCGCGTCTTAAATTTAAATGACATTAAACAAAAATTTAATATTTTGGCTCCAAATATTAAAATAGTTAACAGTAATTCCCTTTACCTTTTAGGTTCTCCAATTTTTGATGAAGCTATTCCTGAATATATTAATTATTCAATTAGTAAATTTCAAAATTCTGTTGACCGTCTCTTTGAAATTAGTTCACATTATGCACTTTGCATCTTAAAATTCTGTCTTTTCGTCCCAAAATTTACATATGTGCTCCGTTGCTGCTCCTTTTGGAAACACCCAGATCTTTTGACACAAGTAGACGATTTAATCAAAATTAGTATAGAATCGATTCTTAATATGCAGCTGAACGAGCAATCTTGGACCCAAGCATCCTTACCCATCCGTTATGGTGGCTTAGGGATTCGCAAAATTTCCAGTGTCGCTTTACCAGCCTTCCTATCTTCTGTCCATAGCTCAGCAAATCTCATAAGTAAAATTTTAAGGGCATCCCCTTCAAACTTTGAGATTGCTGGCTTGGAAGAAGCTAGAAACGCTTTCTTAATTGCATGCCCAGGTCAAAATTTTCCAGTTTCTACAAATTCACAGAGGAGCTGGGACGACATAATTTCTAAATTTACTTTTGACAATCTTTTAAGCTGTAGTAAAGGTTCGGCGCGTGCCAGGCTTTTGGCCGTGGGTACGCATGAGGCCGGCTACTGGCTTCACGCGTATCCTTCGTCAAATACAGGAACATTTCTTGAGCCTGACACGCTCCGAATCGCAATCTGTCTACGGCTTGGGCTTTTCCACCATAAATGTGCCAAGTCTACTAGAGCCGACTGGTATAGCAAGAGACGATGGCAAGAGACCGGACGGTATGAGTTTGATTCCATGGAAGATGGGCCGGGTGCTGGTATGGGATGCAACCTGTTCAGACACGCTGGCCCCTTCCCATCTACATGGAACCAACAATAGAGCTGGTGCGGCTTGTGAAGCGGCTGAAAAAGCTAAAGCAGGCAAATACAGGGGTCTAGGCTCCGAATATGATTTTGTTCCATTCGGTGTCGAGACCCTTGGTCCGTGGGGTCCTAGTGCCATGAGGCTTTTTAAGGAAATATCTAAAAGGTTAGTCGACATCACAGGAGACCGAAGAGCTGGCAGCTACCTCGGACAAAGAATTAGTCTAGCAATCCAAAGGGGGAACGCTGCCAGTATCTTCGGAACCTTGCCTAAAGGGACTCCTTTTAATAATATATTTTAGTTAATATAGTATATTTTTTAAGGTTTTTAGTTTTAGGTTCATTCTTTTAGTATATATTTTTATATTTAGTTGTATTTTGAATTCATAGAAACTTTAATCTTTGCTAGTTTATGTAAATATAATTTTAATTATATTAAATATTAAGCACAAATGTTGTGTATTAAATTATATAGTAATTTACCATGAGTACATTGATGCATGTGGTTTAATCCAACATCAGTATTAATTGGCTAAATACTTTTTACATGAAGTAGTAGGATTATACTAAGTATCTGTAAAATGCTATTACTAGTTTCATTTAAATAAGTATTGTAATTACAATCTGGTCAGTTAAGGCGATTCTTTACCGTATTAAGATATTGAAATATAAACAACATTTGTAACAAAAATACAGTAAAAAAGAATTAAATTAACATTCACTTTTAAACTAATATCCTTAACCAATAAACTTTACCAATCTCGAGCCGACGCTGAACAAACAAACAGTAAAGTTAATTAAAATATTATGAATTAACAAAACAAATTAGCAAGTTTTCCTCTTGAGGGTGCCGACCTCACTTACAGCATTATTCACCTATTTGTTTCCTTATCTGTCAAAATTTTAGACTTAAAGTCTTGTGCTTATCGTATCATGCATACATACATACACACATACATACATACATACATTCATACACACACACACATACATACATACATACATACATACATACATACATACATACATACATACATACATACATACATACATACATACACACACACACACATTCATACACACATACATACATACATACATACATACATACATACATACATACATACATACATACATACATACATACATACATACATACATACATACATACATACATACATACATACACACACACATACATACATACATACATACAAAATATTCATATACACCTAACTAGTAAGTACTACGACTATTTTTTTTAACTTGGTACGAGTCACTTCGAAACATGGGTATAGTTATTTATAGTATATTCCTCAATAATTCCTACCAAAAATATATTAATCCAAAACCCTAAAGAAAATAGTGTTTTTCACTTAAAACATCATGTATTATTTCATTCTTTTTATGTTAGGTTTCATCAAGTACTAGAATTCTAAATGCCGACATCCGGCTCATGGCATCCACTAGTATTGTAACAGTCGTAGAGAACAATTTAATTTAAACATCTTTCAATTTAATTTACTCCGACAAAGGCACAAAGACGGCGCAACGCGGTTTTAATTATTTCTTAATTAAATAACATTAATTGGCGCATTTATAATTGTATTGGAAATCGATTTTGTAAATTGCGAGTGGAGACTCGATTATATTATTGCTTAAATATTTTAAAACATATACACAGTATACTTATATTTAAAATATTTCGTTCCTCAATTTATTGACAAGAAGTATAAGTAGAGAAGTAATAGTTTTTAAATATTCTTTGGCAAAAATGCGGGATATTAAAGCGTTTTGAGTAAAATAATAACGTTATATAAAGTCATCCGCGCGCGAACAAACAAATTAAAAGTTTTAATACGGTTAGAACCACTTCTCATCATAAATACCTCTACAATTTTATTAAACTATACGATTTAAAGTGTAAGTTAAAAATATCATCATTAATAAAAATATGTATAAGCGTACCTTTTCAGTAAAGTAGAGGAAAGAAATGTAGTTATACCGCGAAAACTCTAGCAGGCTTTTAATAATAGAATAAAAATATATTACAGAATAAATAAACATACTATACTTCTGCTTTATTCACACTTCTGACTTCTATAAGACTTTCGAAAAAGTTTTTTTAGTAAACTAAAAAGTTGAAATTATGAAATTATCATAGAAAAAAATTTCTTAATCATTTACCACTAGGAGTGGATGATTTTCTTTATAATATAGGACACGGTCAAACATAAAATATTAACAATAGATGAAACATTTTTTCTTTATTAGTTTATTGGAAGCTTAACTTTTTTACATGATTGATTTTTATCTTATGACTAGCGACTCACTCTCGCTTCGCTCGGGTTTGTCCCTTGGTACCCCCTTTACTGTAAGTTTTTTACAAACTTTGATTTTTTTTTATTATTAAAAAATATTTTTTTTAATTGAATTGGTCGAGTTCGAGTCTTGCGATATCAAAAAACTGACTGTGGTTCTCGTATTATGAACTCATCAAAAAATAGTAATAAATTATTCCTCCTCTATTAAATATATAATACTCATATAAAACTTCGCAGCTTTATTATCTGCCCCTTATAATACTTTAAAAGAATAGCACTTTTATTGAATTTGTAGAGATGCTGCGAGGACATTTAATTTTCGCAAGTTGCAGCAGCATCTGCTGTGACCGCGATGTTATTGAACTTAATTGAATCGAATTCAAAGATCAATTAAATTTTCTTCACTGTGTGTAAGAAAAAAAAACTTCGAATCTTTATTCTGAATCTTATAAGATGATGATATATTTTTAGTTTAAGGGATTGATATAAAATTAATAAAACCAATAAAAAAATATCAAACTTTTCCAGTAGTTCAAATAACGTTTTTTTTAGCAAAAAAGCACTTTGCTAAAATAATATGAGTTCTTTTAAATCAAAAATTACAGAAATAATTTATGATGACAAAAAAGTATAAAACAATGTTACGAATTCAAAGCTTTTGCTAACTTTATTAATACTTCATTTTCTTAATATAGTATCATCTAATATTTATATTTCTTATATTTATAAATAAAACAACACTATGGATATATTTGTATATAAACTTACGTAATTTTATAAACTTCAAATCCTAAATGGAAACATTCCACTCACAAACAAATCAAACTTCACTCGACGTAGCGCTACGAGCTACGAGATGCGGCGTAGCGCTCGTAGCACGACCGCGCGCGACTCTCGGCCGACCGCAAATGGCGGGAGATCGCTCTGACTACTTTAACTATATACAAAGTTAATTTAAATGAATTAAAAAATCACTTTATAAAATGATATATCACTTATAGAATAGTATCTATGTTATGAACCAAGTTAATTATCCATACGTCTGAAAATTTATTGGATCTTTCACTAATAATCTTGGAACTAAGGCTTTTTTCTGAGTACTAAAAGGAACAGAAATTTCGCCTCGTAGTAGGAAAATGAATTCCTTGTTATGATTTAACTTTGCAGCTCAAACGAATTGAAAAAATATTAAATTCACTGTAGATTACAATTTAACAGTTTACATAATGATTTGAGCGCACGTTAATTAATTGTCTTCAGAGATTTTTTGAACAATAACATTGGAAGAAGATAAGTTTATTTTTTGTAAAATAAAAATTCACAAATATAATTCGCTCATACCATAATAAGCTGCAAAATACTAATATACATTATAATTAAATACTTCCTCATTTTTGAAATCGGTAAAAATTACTTACTAAACTACTTTTTAATAAGAGGTAACAAATTTCTAAATACAGGATAATATAACGTAACACATTACAATTCGTTAATAAGTACCAACTTTTGCCTGTACCATATTATTGTTAGTTACATAAAATGACGTATTATTTTCATTTGCTCTTTAAGTCTATTGTTACAGAGTACTAATGTCGACCCCAATATATGAAATAACTTTTTTGTTCTCAGAAGGCCAAGGCATTTTCTTTCTATGCTTGGCATACTCATGATTATACGAATATATATTATGTATATGTATGTATGTATAGAATTATACTAAGAAAATATAAAAATTCAAAGAAAAATAGAGTGCTGATAGCTCTCAGTCCTTTTATTTTTTTACGTTATTCATTTCTTAGGTATATGATAATATGTTGTCTTCATTGAATTCTAGATGTCATTTTGTTTTGAATAACTATTTAGTACCAAGATACATTATAGTCTGGACTAGCACATAGGTCGTGGTGTGATGGACCCAGAGCGAAGCCGGGGTAAATAAACTAGCAAAATAGATTATTCCAGATATTCCAAAAAGTGCATCAAAGTGTAAACAAATTTTATAGTAGTATTGGTATTAATATATAAAATAATAAAAATATTTTTCTATATTTTTATAATAATAAAACGACGATATTAAACAAGAAGGCCTGTTAAATTTCAAGAATTGGTAATAAAGGCGTAGCGTACATCCCGAGACAAAGCTGACAAATGCTTGTGATAGTGAAGCTCTGAACGAGGAAGTACCTGACGCACGTGCGCCGACCGGGCAATGAATAAAAACACAGACTGTACCCAAACTTAACAATACAAAGTACAGGCATTGTGGCCTAGTATCAAAAATGTAGTGCGTCATCTTAGTCTTGAATTTAGCTACAAATTACAGCTACTAATTATTATTGATTTAAAAGAATTTCTAACTAAAAAGTAATATCAACATCCATTTTTCTAAAAAATGTAATATTTTTTGCGTATTTTTTTTTCTAATGTTTATGGTTCTATTTATCACTTGATAGCACAATAAACATTACAAATACATCTTACTACTAAAAATTATAAATTAAATTGGCACACAAGGACACTACAATGATATATATTTAAAAATATCATCTAATTGGTAATTTAGACCTTTTAGAAGTCGGTTGTATATTTATATTAATTGTCATTATTTGTAAAAAATGTTCAGCGTATATGCAAAATATGAGAACATACTCATAACATGTCTCTGGGAGACATTTAAATAAAATGTCTTGTCTTTCTGTCACCTAATCTATATATAGTGCTCACTGCTGTCAACCTCCAACAACGCCTGCCCGTTCGAGATACGACAATATATTTAAACTTTACCTTATAAAGTGAACTTGAATGTATTCTGAGAAAGATTTATTATTTAGCTACTGACTCACCTGCAGTCACTGTTTGATGAGATAATAATAGACATCCTGTGAATAGAATGTGTTTACTGTTTACTTATGGAGATGCTGTAAAATTAATTTTATAATTTATGAATCCTACTGACAATATAAAAATTTAAATGTTAATATCTCGTAAGATTATAATCAACTGTTTGAGAGTTTTTCGTATATTTCGCCACTATAACAAGCACCATGGTATTAAACAAATACTTACTTTTTCCAATATAAATTAAATATGTACATAGTAATACAGTAACAATAAATGAAACCTAATATGAAATTAAACTTTATTCAAATAGACTTAAATTATAAGCAATAGAATTTAAAAAGTTTCAGTGCTGTCAGTCCATGAGGATGCTGTACCGCCTCGGAAGGCAGTTCTGCTTAGAAGAGCCTTAAAGAAACTTGTATTCCAGTACAAATCTAATAATAATTCATATTTTTTTGTTCAGTAATACAATATTAAATTAATAATTGTGTTTTTTATTATTTGAACAATAAACTAAATCATATGTTCCTTTACATTATAGTTAATGTTATATGAAATCAAAATCAACTTTATTCAAATAGACTTTTAGGAGCATTTAGTACATAGAGATACTTAAAAAAACAATATAAAATATATTTTCTAAAATAAATGAAAGCTTTGTTTACATTATTACTTTGCAGTAATTCAACCATATTTTAATCGGAACTTTAGATTCGTAGCTACGGGCTATATTGTATAAAAAGTTAATATTATCTATAAAGTTTTTGCTATGTATTATTATTACCCTGAATAATAATTGTTTTGGAAGAGTATAATATAATTTGTAGCTTTTTGATTTTCTATGTAGCGACAGAAGGATCTATTGATCTAATTATCTCTAATCTATCGATTTGGGAAAAGCTGATTTTATCAGTTTAAAGTTTCCATATGAATTTCTAGAAAATTCTATCATATCTCGTGTGCGTGTAACCTTTACTAACTACCGGTAGAAGTAAATCTTCTTTAGCCGGGGGCAGGTACCAACATTAAATTATTAAAATAAATCAAAATATCAATTAATACGTCTTGAAATTATTACGCCCTGTCCGCACTGCGATATTTCACCGCGCGGATTTTTTTTTTGCAATTCTGTAACACATGGAATCTTATAGAAGTGTACCGCACTGGCGGTAAAAAATTCGCGCGGAAAAAAAACTATGATTTTCAAATTGAACGCGGTGCGGTTTATTTCCGTGCGAAAGTTTTGTACAGTATGAAGTAGCTATGGCTATGGCCGCACTGCGAAAAAGAAAATCGCGCGTCCCGCTCCGTCGTGCAGCAGTGCTATTAGCAGGATGTCACGAGGTTCGTCTCCCACCCGATCGGGGGCCGCAAAGGTGTTTACAGAAAATTACGACGGTGAAATTTCGCAGTGCGGACAGGCCGTTATAAATAATATTTATTATAAAAAAATTCAGTATATTTTTTCTTATAACTATTAATTTTAACTGTCACTTCCACGACACTTATCTTTCCAATATATTTTTGATTATTGACTTACCCATCAGTCTTGTCTAAAGAATTTTTACTACTTTCTTTAAAAAATACTTTTAATAGATTTTGAAGAGCGTGTCTCTTAAACTAAAAATATTTCTCGCTAAAAATGTTGGCATAGTTGAGAAGGCAATTTTAATTTAGAAAATAAAAAGTTGCATTACAAAACGTATGTACGTTACATCCAATTTTTATGTATTCTTACATTATGTTTTATGCAAATTAGTATAAAGTACTCATAGTTTTCGTATGAAATGTACATTTGCGGTGTGATCCACTGTGGCATCCGGATACAATGCACTTAGACTATTAATTCGTGCCGAACCACTATCTATCTGTGTTATTAATTAATGTCGGTTTTCAATGATAGATATATGATACAGTAGCAGTCTACGCGGAAAACATTGGAGGTTGTGAATTCGAATTCACCTAGGGTAGACAACTATAATTAATGACACAAGAGTTAAAAATACTTAGATTAATTATTATTGATATCAATTTTATACTTTCTTATATTTACGCAAATATTTGAGATTTTAAATAACACTATACTTTTTGTTTTTTTTCGTGGATTTGTATTGATTTTTGGTTCGCGACACGTCGTTTGAAATGCTTGACATACCCCTGACCATATAATCTGGAGTAACAAAATATGTATATTGCAATGTTAGGATACGTTAAATACTTAAAGCTTAATGTATCTGAGTAGGAAAATAATTAGAATACTTGAGAAAAAATGCTAAAGTGTATGACACACTAACACTCATAGTGAGAGTTGAAGATAAGATCCACAAAATCAGCCTGTCGATATTTTATCATTGTTGTTGCACTATCGGGAGCAGTTGAATACGAGTCATTATTATCGATACAAAGGCCGAATTCGTGTAGTTTTGAGAATTTTTGTCTGTTAGTCTGTTGTCCCGTCATAAGAAAACCACAGGACAGGTTTTGATAAGATAGCTGGAAATTCGGGTGCTACATTGGATGCTTTTTATTGCCAGAAAATATATAATTTCAGAAAAATCTAAACTAACCTATATTAATCTTATCTATACACGAACTCAAGCAGCGAGGGTGAGTAGTAGTATATAAATTAGAATTGCAATAGCCTATATACTACTGCATAAATAATCTAAAAAATCTAAAAGTGCAGGCGTATACATAGAGGTAAGGCGCTAGTGCAGAAAGTAAATGTCTAATATTCTAAGGTATACAAGTTTAATAACCTCCTGCTAGTCGCATCTCAGCATTTTAACCGAGTAAGAACACTGCGTCGGAACTACTTTGGATGCCATTGAAATCACTCACCGCTAAAACAGGCAGACTATGTTTGATATTCACTTTGCAACGTACATGAGAACCGTGTTCTCGTAGCTTATGCAACTATCCACTCATACTATATACTATAACTATTTAAATTGTAAATATAATTTTTACACGTATTTAAAATTGCGTGTGTTCAGATTTTTGTTCCTTCATGTTGGTGAAGACGAAGGTTTCTGTCCCTTTTTTGTTGGAATGCATAATAATTTATTATTATACGGATACATCGAGGGATGAATTAATTTATAGAACGAATCAAGAGTGTATCACTAGTTATAATAATGGTAATTATCTCTTGACGTGCATTTAGGTCACGCCAATCTCACTGAAACTATCCACCGGTTTACACAAACGTAAATGTAGTGCACTATCATAAGTACTCTCTCCAAGTCATTAGGGACTAAAATTCGATATTTGCGGTAAAATATCAGGACCCAAAGCTTCACGCACTATCTAAACATGGAAATGAACATTTAATATCTGCCAAATTATGAGCTGATAACGAAAATTATAAGTAGAAAATTCTAATATTAAACTCTACGCACAATAATTTAAAATTACTTAAGTTATTATCAACACGGAGAATTGTGTTTAACTTTCTTATTACAATTTATAATTCATGTAAAAATAGATAGAAATTGATTAACAATAACAGATTTTTTACCAATAAAATGTTTATATTGGATGAAAACCTTTTCTTTTTTAAAGCGGTCAAGAACTAGGACAATGCTTAGTACTTCTACTTTGCCTTGTACACGTATAAATAGTAAAGCATAACAGTTAACTATATTTAAGCTAAGTTCGTAGCTTCGTCTATAGATAACTCTATTGTATAAGATCCTAGCGTCGCTTCGTGGGTGTTTGTATAGTTAGATACGTTGTTTATTTCGTCGCGGTGCGGGGATGAGATAGATCTGAATATTCATTGAACTATGACGAGAGGTGGGTCGGTGATGTCAGCTTACGTCAATTTTGTCATAATTATTATCAAAATTATTTAACATGTTATTTCTATTAAATTTTTGGTTCATTGAGCTATTTGTTTTTATTTCTTCGTATGGATAAAAGAAAAAAGACTTCTCTCAAATGAAAAAAAAATAATTTTGAATATAAAGAGATTGTTATATTTTATTAAATTACTAGCGACTCATACTCACTTTGCTCAAGATCTTTCCTAGGAACATTTCGTATTATATATTTTAAAGCAAAATCCTTATAGTTTTTAAACTAAATGTAGCCTAAGTTAATAGCTAATGTGTAACTCCTCATCATAGCCTCTTTTCCAGTTATGTGAATTCCGAAATTCATTTCCTAACGTAAAATAAATGGTTAAGTTTGTATTCTGTGTACCAAATTTTATCGGAATTCCTCCAGCGTGAGGAATGACAATTATAAGAAAGAAAAATCATAATAATAATCTGATTAAGTAAAGTTAGACGCTAGCACTTGGACCACATCTCGGCAAGTAGTTTGAATATCAGAGCAGGCGAGTATAATCCGAGGAGTTGTGTCGCGATTCAATCACCGGCCGGATCACGTCGGACTGATCTAGTTATGATTGAGCTTGTGACCTGCCTTCGTTCACAGCGTTGCTGAGGAAGAAAGACCAGGAACAAAGGACCATTTAGTTGAACTTGAATTCTATTTATACTATAACTGCTAGTGGCTTCGCTTTCTTCCAAACATTAAATATAATTTGATCTTATAAAGAAAATAAAGTTGCTACTCGTATGTAGATTTTGAACATTATTAAATTAAAAATTAAATAGAATGTATTTAATGTTTTCCTTCTTTAAAATATTTTACTTATATATACAAACGTATCGCACAAAATTTATTATGGCATAGAATATGTATATTTAATCAATTTATTAGGTACAGGTCTTAAGAGTAAATAAAATTCACGCTCAGTTTCTATCCTATTTCTCCTTTCGGTATACCTATGATCTCTATGCAAATCGTTTTCCGTAATAGCTGCCTAAGAGAAAAACCAATTAACACACTATACGGGTATATATCAATGAAATTGCGTGTATGTTTTTCACATATTTACGCTGTAACTACTAAATGGATTTAAAATTTATTTTGAAATGATGATAGTTCCCTTGAAATGTTCAAGATATTAGTAACTATCCTACTAATATTATACACGTTAAAGTTAGTGAGTTAGTTATTTCGGAAATACCTACAGGTCTATATTCTTTCACTCAGTTCTATTTTAGTTCACAAAGGACGATCTGGGAGCGAAGAGAGAGAGTAAATCGATACTCTTTATTATTTTAAAATGCGATATTTGGTGCATGACTAATAAAAAAATCCTGACTTCTAAGCATAGTTATAACAACTAGGGCTGATGTCGAAACGCTCCTTGCTACTCGCTAAAGTGGCGTCTCAGAGTAACACCTCTGTTGTTTTTAGCGAAATTGCAATCTCATGGTTATAGCGCTATTTCACAAGGATAAATTTTTATACACTAAATAAAGTGAAGTTATTTACTATATATATTCTATAAAATTTTAAAATGGTATCGGTTCTTATGTTTTACTATAAAGATATGCATATAAGAAAAATACAATTTATAAATTTTCAGTCTTGACGGGACTTTCCTTGGCTATAAATAGATAGTTGATATTATATGCTGATGTAAGCAGTTAGGCTACTTACATTTTAGAAAAAAAAAATAAGTTCCGCTCAAAAACACGAAATGTACTAGGATCAAACCCGAGCGAAACGACGGTATCTAGTATAAAATATAATATGTATTCATCTGCTTAATTCTAACCTAATCAGGTCACAGTACAAAGCGAGCATTTTCAATTACGTTGAAATTAAAATTAAATCTATTCAGTCTGTATTCCGATAAGCAAAGCTCATAATCGGCTTCCATCATCGAACAATGCGATTGATTTGCGAAAATACTGTTATTATATTATTGAGAGCATATTCGTTTAAAATAATGAATACTTTTTGTCATTACTATTGCTTTATTTTTGATTGATTTCAATAAAATTTAACCAACTATAAGACGCAGGCTTTCCATAATTAGGGGGTAGCCTTTTTTGCGAAGTAAAGACGGATAGGTAGATAAAAAGGGGGTACGGTTACCTTTACTAATGTATAGAGATCGTTTGTTCGTTAGAACGTAACTTATCTGTTGAACATCTAGTTCAAATTAATTATTTTTTTATATTTTTTTCAACATTTATCAGACAATTATTGAATATAGCTATAAAGACTGTTGAGCGTTACTTTGCAACTTTTCGGAAGATAGCGTACATATTTATTACTAATAATTAATAAATGCATAAATTATTTTTTGTTTGTTTCTTTATTATTTTCAGTCTCAGATATTTAAAATAAAATATACTTTAATAATTCAAAACATTGCTATTCCCAGTTCATTCGAAACTTCTACATTGTGTCTGTCTTACGTACTTAAACTGTTTGGGACAAGTTCCGTGTGCGTTACAGTTGGCAGTGGCTTGTTCAGTCCAAACATTAGTCTTAGGAGTCTTGGACTTGAAAACAGGAAATGGGAAGCTAAATTACCATGTGGGTTAGGTAGATTCTAGTTCGCTAGGGAGTTTTCGCCTTGAAATTAGCTTTGTAATTTATTGCAATTGTTTTTAATTCAAAAAATTCAACTTTCTAAAATTGTTCTAAAAGTCTAAATAATATAAGGTAATACTTTTACCATTTCGTTTCAAAATATAATAATTACAAAGTTATTTAATGAGGCACACATACATACGCACAGATACTTATGTATATTTATTATATTATTTAAATACGTGCTGTTATATCCTATTTTCCCACGTAAATAATAATGATTAATGAATAAGCTCTTTAATAATCGCATATGATACTTTTGTTATTTTTCCAGTTTTCTATATAAAAATAGTCAGCAGTTTCGTAATTCACACGGGAAGGCTCTAGATATTGTATTTTGCTTATTTTCAAAAACGCCTTCCTTTATAATTTTATTAAATATTAAAATCAGTTAGACTCGGGACGCGGTCGCGGCAATACAAGTATATTTGGGAAGACCTTAAATATACATCGGTAGTGTAATTTCTGTTGAATAAAGTCAGTGTGGTGAAAAGTAGTTTTTTTTTAAAAAGACACAAGGGGTGCGCCGCCTAATAGTGCGTACATCTTAAATGTAAAAAAAGCAATTAACATAAATAAATTGCACGAAACGATGACACGCAGCTTAAAAGCACTATATCAAAAAGCTAAAAAATATTTTAAGACTTTGAACGCAATTGATCGTCGAAATAGGTATGTATGTATTTTAGTAAAGACACATTTGAAAAGGATTGATGTTGACACCATAAAAAAGATTTAAATAAAATAAATCTGTAAAAAAATAACTTGACATCAAATTATAAGTATTTTTGGTAAGATTTTTTAAAATTTAATATACTAAATACCAATGAGACTTCTTCTGGAAAGAAAGGTTCTCGGATGCTGGATATTTAATCTACTTTATGACCGCAAGTAATAAGAAAAACGCTATTTAAAGAAGTACTAACTTTAAATAACAGACTATTTGGAGTTCAATGCTTTAATTAAATCTGAAAGAAATTTTGCTTTCAGTTTTATACGAAATAGTATTTTTATTCGGTTAAAAATCAAATCAACTTTGATTTTTATCTTTGTTTCGTATACATTTTATATTGTTTATGAGACATCTTATACGTCTTCACTAACTTATGTACGAACGAAGTTATTTACACAGTGTTGTCAGCCTTCAAGTTATCTTGTGTTGGTAACTAGTTTTCTGTCTGATTCTGAACTGGAAAAAATAAGAAAATACTATAGATATACAATTTATTAACTATAACTATAATTTAATATAATAAATGGATATAATATTTTGTACTTTAATTGTTGACTTAGAAGATGTAAATGTGTGGGAGTAATATCTTGCTGTGTCTCACGTAGGATAAATAGATAATTATATCGTAATGCAATGAATATTGTTATCAAATATTTTTTGAAAAGAGCAACTGTTTAGGTAGGTACATAAAAACAATTCTTACTAAAACGCTATTGTGTATAGTTTGTCAATTTCATCTGATGTCTTTTGCTGCACCAGTAATTTAGATGCATTTTTCACTAACTTTATTATGACGATATTGAGGCATCTTGGTGATAAAGAAAGTTCTTTGCCAATAGTTTTACTGCTTCCAAAGCTTCTTTAATGAACGGCAGAATTTTTACTAATTTCGTACTTAAAGAGTACTATTTATTATTTTATTGTTGTCGTTATTGAGAGTGGGTTTAATGCTAAATAGAGGGTATCATTGTATGGAAAGCAAGCTAAACCAACCAAATCAATGTGATTTTAACGCTTTAGGGAGTTTGTCGTTAAATCGAGTTTTTTAATATTTTTGATAAAAAAAAATTTAAACGTTTTAAGTTTAAGTAAAGACTTTTCTCACAACTTTATATGTATCTAACCTGTATATCGTAATATTTCAACGAAGATAAAAATATAACTTATCTTTCTTGAATCTTGAAATAAATATATCAACATTTTTAAAGTAAAACATGAAACATTTTAAGTTAAGTGTAATACGAACAGTTTTCCTTCCTCTTGCACCACGCGCCACACACGAGCGCGCCCGAGGCCCCACAATTAGATTGTAGCCGAATTCCCCGAGGCCCGGCGCCGGGACATCAGCCGGCATCATACACGCTCGCTACTGCAGCTTACTTTAAAATATTCAATTAAAACGTTTCCAGCTACATTTAGTTTAATAGATCTTATACAAATTTCATAGTTTTGTTCTATTTGTGGAACTTGTCTCGAAACGTGTATAATCTAGCGTGTGGCTTTTAATTAATTAGCGTGAGTGAAGGTAGGTATTTGATACTGAGGTATTTATTGAAATAGTTACTCTCACCGAAAATCAGTCTTAACTTTCACATACTTCAGTTAGCGAGTATTATTTAGATCTGGCAATAAAAATGTCCGTACTTACGAGTATATAATGTGATGGGTTTGTATGAGTAATAGTCTCCTGAAACACAGGCTTCTAGTTTAGGAGCTAGGGCTGTGTAAGATTGTACCAATGTATGTTGTTTTTCATTGTGAATGTCTAGAATATCAAAATATGTCTTTTTATAGCATAGATATTGTTTATAATACTCTCCTATAATACTTTGTTAATTTAAGATACCTCTAATTTTATTTGAACAAATAAAATAACAAACTCCAACAATATTATAAATAATGCACGTTTAGCCTAAAATATAATTTATTCAGTAAACTGTCGATTTTTTCAAAAATATTCGACCTTAAACGTGTTTAATTAAGTGATTTATTAATCTCATGACTAAATATTAAAAAATCGCCTCAAATACCTTTTAAACACCAACCTACAAAACTAATACTGAAAGCTCAACACCCACATACTCGTATATTCTCAACACGCCGTCAAACATTTGATTGTGAATAATTCGCGTAGTCGAGGATTCTATGCGAAATTATTGGAAACCACTTTGCAACTCGCTCCTTTGAACTGTTGTTCGAATGTCGGCATTCGACGTGGGATTAACCACGACCAAGGGAATATCTCAGGACAGAGCTTGTATGATAAGAGTCCTTAAGATTACTGTAATAATGGCGAAAATCCTTCTAGCTTTTGCCAAATGCACACTTGTACACGCATATTGGGAAGATTACATTAATTTAAGAACATGTCCCTGATGTTGTCGATGTTTGTAGCTACTTAAATTTAAAGTATACTAGAATATTTAACTACATCCTAATGATATAATAATATTTTTGTTATATATTATTAAAAGAAAGTTTAATTGGCTGTTTCAGTCTGTCAGCAATTCTCAGGATTGAGGCTTAATCTATCTATACTGACGGACGTTAAAAAATCATAATTTTCACTCATTTTTTAAAATTCATAACTTATTTATAATTAATTATTATTAATAAATTAATTTAAATTAAACAAAAGTAAAAAATATTACTTTTTAGACATACTTCTGTTGTTCGTAGGTTCTCATTTCAACTAATCTACTTTGCAGTACTCTATATTCCGGGAAAAAGAAAGGGTTCCGAATGAATAGATAAAATTAGTTTTACGTGTTATTGGGAAGCTATTAGCTAATTAATAAGAACGTAGCGTTAAAGTTCCAAGAAAATAAAGTAGTAGGTAAATTTTTTACAAAGCAACATTAATTTGTTGAATTTACTTAGAAAATACTATATTAAAATGTATATTTTGGGTTTCAAATTAAGCATTCAAACTGGTAAAATTCCAACGTATCAACATGACATGTAGAGTGCTCTCAATTGACTTCTGCCGAATGTCGCACCTGCCATTGTTTTTAAAGCCTTCTTTGTTATTATGTCAAAGCTTTCGTTGTGTGTTCAAAGTATAAAGTATTATTGCCATTGATTTAAATTATTCTAAAAACAAACTATTATTTTATGAAAACTTTACATGTAAAACCACTTACCTGTCCTCTGTACATCGGTACCTACAAACAGAATGTTGCGATAATAAAAAATATAGTTTCATAAATGTATATTTAACGTAGAAAATTAATGTTGCTACATTCCACGTACAAAATTGCACGTACATACGTATATACGTAATACGTGTATACAAAATTGCACGTGTCGATATGTTACAAGTAACGATCAAAACACTCTTCATGATTTTTATCTTACATTTAAATTGGACAAATCTTCAAAATCTTCCATATAACATACATGTATGTACATAATAAACAGAACTCCCTTTTTGTAAAGTCGGTAAATAATAAGTTATCTGTGCACTGATGGCAATTTAATTTGTCTCCGTCCCACGCAATAGGGTTATCCCCAATTTGGCGAGTCTGGTCAAACCTAAATGTCAATAAGCGAATTTTTCACGCACGCTTGGATAATGTGAAATTTTGTGATCAGCATAAAACGTTATGATCTACGTTCTATAAATGTTAAGATTGGAAATTAAAGAAAAACAGCTAATGATTGTATGAGTGGATGTGGTAATTACCACACAAATGACTATGACTTAGAATAATATATTTATCTATGATTTGCTTATAAAATTTATCAAAAAAGTTACGCTAATCTTTAACTAATTGATGAACATTGTATTTAAACCTTTTCAACGTTCCACTGCTGTGTTCGGACGTCCCTTCAAAGCGAGGAGATCACTGATCAGGCAATAGTCCGCTGCGCTGGCCTAGTTTGGCTTGATGGACAGCAAATGTCTTTCAAAAACTAACTTAGTTCTCTCAGACAGGCAGGTTTCCAGGTGATATATTGCTCACCGTCAGGCAAGTGGTAATTAAGTCACAAATTATTGAAAATACCAGGTTGCGATGCCGGGGATTTGAATCCGCTTCACTAAGTTTCTCAAGCATTACCACTAGGCCATCTACCACTGCCTACATATGAATTTGTAAAATTTTAGTATTATTTTATTCTTATTATAAGACTTTATTACTGATACTAAACAACATATTTTACATAAATCTTCACACTATTTCAACTTAAAATATAACACATCGAATTTCCCAGTTTAGAGGTCAGCGTGTCCTGTGACACATAGACCTCTTCCAGCAGTTTCCATTCTTCTCTATTTCTAGCTTTCCTTGACCAAAATTTACTTAACCTAAAATTTTAGTATTATGCATATATATTTAAAAATCAATGTTTTTCTTGCTCTATATAGTTTTAGGAGTTCACACCATTTCTTTACACCATAAAGAGTATATGATAAATTTTAATATACTTTCTTTAAGAAAATATTAATTAATTACATTAAAAATGTATACTTATCATACGTATTTCCTAGTACCAAAAGTCGGATATTCCCGATCACCTATATTTTTCAGCTTCAATTAGCTCAGAATGAATGATCGAAATAGAGCCGATGCAAGCAATAAATTCATCAGTGTCAGTTCTATCGGAGCCGCTTCGGCCCGAGCCGGCGCTTCCATAGCATTTAATTGTTTCATTGCTAATACCAAAAAGACAAAACTATTGTTATTGTATATGTATTTTCGCATGTGATTTACATACTTTCGTTCATATTTTTTTTAGTCATCATCATCAGCCCTTTTTAACGTCCCACTGCTGGGCACGGGCCTCCCTCAGTACGAGGGGGTTCAGGCCATAGTCCACCGCGCTGGCCCAGTGCGTGTTGGCGGACTTCACATGTCTTACGAAAACTTGCTAGGTTTTCTCAGACATGCAGGTTTCCTCACGATGTTTTCCTTCACCGTAAGACAAGTGGTAATCATGATAGAAATGATTCGCACATGAAAATATCAGAGGTGCGAGACCCGGATTTGAACCCGCATCACTCGGTTATACAAGCAACGCATTACCGCTGGGCTACCACTGCCTTTTGTAACTATATTAATAATATTATTCTTTAACTATAATTACTTTAAAATCAATGACCTAACAAGTTTCTTTGATAATAATATTTACTTCTACCAGTATGATAAAGCCTTCATGATTTTGATATTTGAATGCAATTTACTGGCCTACAGAGATATCACATGACAGAGGCACGAGAACATGCATTAATAACGTGCATGTTTCATACATACATATATACATGTAGTGCATCGATCCGCTGGATGCGACGTTATAGGGCGTAGACTTGAGCACGATCCTTATAATTAAAATATAATTTGACGACAGAGAATGTGATACACTGTGGAAAGTCATTGAGTCTAGAACGGCTAAATAAAAGGTAAATTCGGAATAGGTAGCTAAAATAAATACTTAGGCTACTTTGTATTTGAGTGGGAAATTCGATGTTACAAAATATTACCAAGGAAAATCGATTTTTTTAAAATAAAATGGTTAACCCGTTTTTATCCACAATTTTCTACACGTTGTTGTAATGTGACTAAATATTTACAAAATACACATGTGAAGCTTAGCTAATAAAAATTTTAGTACGTAATTTTTTTTAAAAAAAAACAACATATTTACAAATTTTTGTAGTTCAGTTGCAACAGTTGTTATTAAAGCCACTGTATTAAGTCTACACCATATAATTTAAATACGAAGCCATAACGCATTTGTGAAATTTTAATCGAATGCACGATAAATGTGAAAAATGAATTTCTGTCAGTCTAAAGTATTCAGGCAATAGTTCAATCAGTGCTCGCTTTATTTTACTGCAATGTTTCGGTTTGTAATAGATGAATGTTTTGATTATAGTCATTGTTGGTTAGATGCAGAGCAGATTTATTCATTCATGTATACACATTATACGTCTAGAACTAAAATGTCTCTACAATCTTAAAATAAAATGCCATATTCGACATACATATTATGTGAATGGTTGTGCGTTAGCGTCACTAATACTTAAAAAGGGCTGAACGGATTTGAATAATTCTTTTTGTGTTTTGTTGGGGTGTATCGAGGATGGTTTTAGTATTAAAAACGGAGAAATCAAAAAATACCACTAAGAAATAAAAAAATCACTAATCGTTTAAACCTACCCAAGAATGAGCTCTAGCTAAAGAGACGTGAGTGAATAAACTTTTTCATTAATGTTTAAGTTGTTTTTTTTTACTTAGGATAAATAATAATGTAGTATTAACTATGAGATAACATGGATATGGATGAAAGTGCTAAGTTATCGATTCTTTAGTAATGATATTTACAAACAGTTGGCACTACTTGTACTCGTATAATATAATACCTAATATTATACATATAAAAGGCACGTAATTGCTCATGATAGATACAATTGATAAAGTTAAGCAAGAAGTTGTAAATGAAGTGACTTTTACGCCTGTATCTAACCTGATCAAATGTTCTAAGAGCCAATAGCTTCAATGTAGAATAGTTGGTGACGGCGACATCAAAGGGCGGTCGGTGAAGCAATTTCTAGATATAATTCGGTTTGCGCTTCAGCCTGCGCTGCCTTGCGATGTTTAACTTTATTATATGGACCGTAATTACTTTTATATGAACACTTATCATACGCCCTCACTTCCTCTGATTTTTCTTTATTTTTCTCTAATATTCTTTTATCACCTATGACAACAATTATTAAAGTTTCATAAAATAAATGACAGATAATAATGAATTAGCAAGACGTGAAAAGTAAATGAAGAAATATAGTGTTATGTAGTCTGAGACGGAGCTATTATAAAACATATACAATATACATACAAGTAAATACTCAAAATTGCACTTTTTTTTATACGACAAAGGGGGCTAACGGGCAGGAGGCTCACCTGATGGGACGTGATCACCTCCGCCCATGGACATCTGCAACACTGCAAGGCTTGTGCGATGCGTCAGATGCGTTGCCGGCCTTTTAGGAAAGGGAGGAAGGAAGGAGGGAGAAGGATGAGGGAAGGGATGGGGAGTGGGCCCCCGGACTCTCACTTACCGGACGAAACGCGACAGCATAGCTGCCACTTCACGCCGGTCTTCTGTGAGAGAGTTGTACTATACGGGGCGTGCCGGCCCATTCGGCTGCTACCCGAAGGTAACAAGCATGGCACTACCACTTTAAAAAGCGCTTAGCAAGAAAAAGAATACATCTCTGAGAAATCTATATTAACCGTTAAAACGTACGGAAGTGTAAACGGCTGTTTAGTGTATTAAATAGATCGAACAATTTCATCGATATCACCAAAAGAAATACTATGATTTTTTTTTGTTTTGCCAAGTATTCCTCTCACAATGGAGCCTATAGAGCTCATTACATAAACAAAGGATTCTACTATAATATAGTATGATATATTATTTGATGAGGCAATCAGAGCGCGCGACAACACATCGATAAATCGCAGCTATTTACATACTATTATAATGAGCGCGCCCGCTGCGGCGTGAGGGCTGTGCGGCTCGTGGATTGGACGATAACGGTAATTTTTTATGTTTCTTGATGTTTTTTTTTTAAATTATACTTCTTTTGACTCGTTAGGATATAAAGGAGAGCAACGAAAGCGAAGCAACTGAATTAGACTACAGTATGAAGTTTGTCGTTAATTCTCCCTTTAGTGTCAAGTGATGTCCATATTCAAGATATTTTTTTGTTTTATTCATATAAATAAAGATTTTCAAATAGATTTTTTTTGTTTCATTTTCGCTATTCATATAGTTATTGTGTTTAATATGGTAAGTTGACACTGACAGTTAAGTTCCTAAAACATAGTTTTCAGTTCTGATAGGGCTATACGAATTTTTTACTTTTATAGTGGTGTGGGACTAAGTCGATTACAAAAAGTTAAAGGTTAGTTTGACACACGAAGTGGACACAACATGTTGGCTGGAAATTTTCTATCTCTATATCTAATCTAAATCTCAAGTGGTAGTGCCATGCTTGTTACCTCCGGGTAGCAGCCGAATGGGCCGGCACGCCCCGTATAGTACCACTCTCTCACAGGAGACCGGCGTGAAGTGGCAGCTATGCGGTCGCGTTTCGTCCGGTGAGTGAGAGTCCGGGAGGCCCACTCCCCATCCTTCCTCCCATCCTTCTCCCTCCTCCCTCCCTCCCTTTCCTGAAAGGCCGGCAACGCATCTGCAAGCCCTGTGGTGTTGCAGATGTCCATGGGCGGAGGTGATCACTTACCATCAGGTGAGCCTCCTGTCCGTTTGCCCCCTTTGTCCCATAAAAAAAAAAAAAAAAAAAAAAAAAAAAAAAAAAAAAAATCTAATCTAAATAAATAAATGCTCCACGTGGCAGTAATTATGGCTTTTTTCAATACACCTATAGTTGTAGTAGTTATAATAATTATTCTTTTAAAGAAAAAGGTTTTAAAAAGTAAGGACCTTGTAATGTAAAAGTATGTTACATTTACTAGGTAATTGCATCGAAATAATATATTTTAGTGATAAGACATCAAACATGAATATCGTTTCTGATCACAAATTTTGTACCGTAGTATACTTAAGCCAATACATGCGGATGTTCCGAGCGGACAGTAATCATGGAATGATAAATATTGACGGTATTTGTTTTTCATATTTATTCAATGAATGAAAATTCATAATAATATCGAAACGAACTTATGTATGTATATAATACTTTACTCGGCTTCTATTAGTATAAGGTCGAAAAAAAATAAAAATTTACTTGGCTTAAATCTAGTTTCTCCCCCAACGTGCGTTTACCTTGTCGTGCATCCGGCAGCCGGCCGGCACGAAGTTAAGGAACGCGCAAGAGATATCTTATCTGGGTAGCACAGTGGACTGTGGAGGAACCGTCGTAGTTGAATGCGCAAGCGATCCTGCGACGCCCCAGTAAGACATGCGGTCCGTTGGTTTTTAGAAGGTAGTACTGGCCTATTTCATCTGGTGAGTCCCACATAACTACCTGGTGATATGCGTCAATGTATTTTTCAACGTTAAAAAAGCTTAAATCTAGTTTAAACAATAAGCTAATTAATTTACTTTTTTATATAATGATAATTGGTAATAGTTTTTTGTTAGTAATACTGTTTAACCAACTAAAAAGAAGAGGAGAAGTTGTCAAAAGAACATAGTATTATGCAGTATTTTAGTGTCAAAGTAGGATTCGTTGTATGAAATGTCAGCTCTCGGGGCCTAGCGGTCTGGTACAGTCATTGATAGATCGGTTAGGACGAGCTTTGATAAAACGAAGCTTTGGTCACTATCTAAAATGTCTTTCTATAAGTTTCGATATAAAGGAAAAGGCGAGAAGAGATTTCAAATAAAGTATTATAAATACAGTACTGAATGGCACAACTTCGCCCAAAAAGCCGCATTTTTTTTAGATTTTTTTTACAATAAATAGATAAACTTTAAAAAACCTTTATATAATACAAAATATGATCAAAATCTAGTCTATTTCACTGTACTGTAAGTAATATATAACAATATAATATGAAATGTAAAATTCTTCATAAAATGTACTAAAATATCCAATATGTTCGAGTTAATTAATTATAAATTAATTAATAGTCCTCGTCTCGTCTCAAATAATAATTAATTTGATAACGTAAATTATTTAGCAATTTTTGCTGTAATATTACAACACGAGTATTCCTATCTATTCTAAGGTATATTATCTAATATTATAAAGCTGAAGAGTTTGTTTGTTTGTTTGATCACTAATCTTAGAAACTACCGTTTCGAATTTATAAATTATCTTATTTTTTTTATTTTTTTTTTTATTTTATTTTATTTGGAACACCAACAGCACATAATACATTATATGAGTACAAAGTAAACTTAGACTAAGCCATTTATAGGTATTCGCATATGGTAGTGTAGGTAATTTAGCGTTGGATAGCCCATTAAAGGCAACTTCACACGGTAATCGAGTAATCAAAATCTAAGAATTTGGTTTCCAGTCTTAAGAAAATGGGCGAAACCGCTGGAAATGCTAGTATTTAACATATAAATTACAGTTACACGTATGTCCTACTGCCTCATATGCATTTTATAGATTATTCTTCAAATATTTAGTAGTGTGAGTCTCAGAGTATGCTTGTAAACATGTAATTAATTATATTGTCACTTGATTGTCTCTCTATAAGACAATTTCATATGCGTGTTAAGCACGATTGTTTGTTCTCCAGTCATGGGTGTTTATATTTATAATATTATGGATGAATTTAAATTATATAAGTAGTACAAATTAAAATTATTCGAGAGTATCGGCCGGTAACCGGAACTTAATTGAATACCAGGCTTTTGTTTTACATATATGAGAAGTAAAATCATATTAACATAAGCAGTGAACTTTTAAAATTACGAAAAGAAGATATTTTATTACGGACTCCGCGAGAAATTTAAATCTTTCTTTATAAGGTCGTCAAAATAACTCCCTTACTCATACATAAAGATAGGAAATTACAGAAATGGCAGCGTGCGAGTACGCCGCGCCGCGCCGCGCCGCCGCAAGTCGGAATATCATCAAGAGTTTAATATTTTTTATTTAATATATTTTCATTAACTAGTGACTTACCCTCGCTTCACTCGGGTACCTTTATATTGTAAGGTATTTTGATGCAAAGTAAAATAGTTTTTAATTTATCATACTGGCCATTTTGTATGACTGGCAGTCAACATTATACTAACGGTTAGAAAAATGAAAGAAATGAAAAAAAATAATGGGGATTGATCGGCTAGGAGTTGAAATGGTTGGGTTAGGATATTGTGAACTAGAATAAAGAATAAGTGTTTGATAATAAGTTGGAAAGCTAAATCTTGTTATATGTGTTTTGAAACAATGACGCTGGCCTTTACTGATGCCACAGCTATATGTATGCCATCGCAGTCTTTTTTGTAGGACTTTTTAAGACCTGCGATTTTGTTTTACATTATCTTGATATACCTATATCTTAAGGCTCAATCAGCTTTAACAACGTATTGGAATTGCAGGTCGTATGTACAAAACCAATTGTCTTGTATTCCCTGTAAATGAATAATTTTAATGTTTACTGAGGTTATAAGATATTCTAAATGTTGATGCGAGGAAAATGTTATCACTACAAGGATGAAATAACTTAGTTCAGTATCATAAGAGTACAGCAACTTTTTAGCCTAATATAGAATACGCAAAGATTAGCTGTGATATGGTACTATATTCAGGATACAGTATCCTCGCGATGACCTGATTATAATAGATTGTTAGGAGCTTTTTTCGAGAGTGACTGACAGACTTTTGTCAGGTCACAGTAATAAATGTATTGAAGAACTTTTAACATTAAATTGAATAAGCCTCCAATTTTGCTCTTCAAGCTAATTAAACCATTAACAGTAAATAATTTTAAATAATCCTCATCAGAAATAACGATGTAAATTAAATCAATTACCTTGATTTACATTAATATAAAATTTTTGGGTTCGTTAACCTCCAGTACTGCAATTTATTAACTTTTACTGCAGAAAATATGACAAGACAGCTAAAGTAATATTTTCACAATATGATAATGTGTATAGGTATATCTCCAATATGGAAGAGTTTCAATATAAATATTTTAAGCATTCTATATAATGAGTTATTACTCGTGGCTGCATTTTTTTTAGCTTTAACCAATTCTTAAAGCCTGTACTTTGTATGAAAAATAAAGCATTTTTAAATTTATTTATTATTATTATAAAAACAGCCAAATTTAAAAAAAAAAACAATTTTCTATTTTAGAACTTCAATACATTATGAATTATATGAACTTTGTACACGCGGAACCCTTGGCATGTTTCCATTCACACTTGTCCAGTTTTTGCAGTCAAATATTTCCATATGACATGCTGGCTGTATAGTGTGTACATAGGTGCAGTATGCTACGAGTATACAATATATGCAATGCGAGTGACGTCATCGTGTCATCGATCCGCCGCTGCCAATTATATTCACGTACGAGCCTCTGTTCTGGAATATTGTGGTGGTTTCTACTGACAAAGGATCTATTTTATATAGCGGTGCCCGCGGCTTCGCTCGCGCTAAGAGTGAGTAAAAAAAAACATTTTTGTTTATATACTGTTACTTATAATGTACCAAGGACTGATTCCCCATTTAAAGTTCTGGCCCTCTTTTCTGGGAACTACTCTATAGCATTTTCTATTTCATCTGCAGCACCAGTTATTTTGTAATCCTGTGAGATGTTTCTCTTAAGTTTTAGCAACAGTTATCTATATAAATTTGTAAGAACTCTATAGAACCAATAATTGTGTTTTCACTTAGGAATGTAAGATTAATGTTCAATAAAAGGTATTTTAAATGTTTTCTCGTATAATAACGTAGCACTATACATAACTTAATTCAAATCAGTTATGTACTTTTGGTGTGAAACGCATGCTTCGATTTACGAAGTTACTGTTTAGATAAAAATAGGTATTGCGAGTGTAGCTTAGGAGACAGATATTTGATATTGTAAACTATTCTGTAGCCCTTTTTAAGACCTACAATATTGTTTTGATGTATCTCTCAAGACTTACCCGCAGGCTAGGTTTCTAAGGACGACTCAATGAAATAAATTATTTTGTTTTCCTGTGGCAATGTTTTTTTCTACAATAAAGAGTACCATAGTAATGACCCGAGTAATAAGTAATCATTACACAGTTTTATTTTAAATCGGTCCGGTACTTTTTGTGTTAAGCGATAACATACAAACAGACAAACATTTTAATAATGTAGGTATTGGGGTGTTTATTAAATACATATTTCATTACAGTCATTGTTTTAAAAAAAATATTTCATGTATATACTTTTTATAAGTTTCTGTTTTATTATATTTATACATATATATGTATACATATAGATACTAATAATAAAAATAGGTATTGCGAGTGTAACTTACATATATTTTGGTATTGTAGACTTTTCAGTAGGCTGTTTTTAGACCTAGAATTTCCTACTACATTATTTTGACGTATCTCTTAAGATTTCGCCACTGGTAGCTTTCTTAGGCCAACTCAATAAAACCAATTATTTTGTCTTCCTGTTTCAGTGAAAAGAAATTTCTTCAATAAAAAGTATCCTAAATGTTGACCCGAGTAATAAATTATCACTACACAAAATTTAGTAGACAAACAGACAAATGCTCCTCCTCCTCCTGTGAATTTAAACAACTATTATTTTGAGGTCTATATTTAATAAAATATACGTCACAGCCTTTGTTTTAAAAAAATATTTCAAATAAATGTGACTTTGCTCTGTTACTGTATGTTGAATAGGTATCATCGCCCCGCGGTTTCACCCGCGTTGTTCAAGGTCATGTGAGAATACCGGAATAAATAATATAAGTAAAGTATAGCAAGTATAGTATATACATGTAGCTTTTCATTAGTTATTTTTTTAAATGATCTAACAGTATTTTTTGAGTTTATTCTTAACACAGTACAGTTTGTCCCAGCTGCGACATTTTTCTTAGTTATAGAATCTGAACCGTCATAATTACTAAACGAAAAGTCTGATCTATATATATACCGAACTGATAAATATATATACCGAATTTAAAGTGCAGAACTTACACGTACAAAATCAAGCTTAATACCAATATCACCTCTATTCGATTCCACCCGTATTTGAACTGAAGTTAAACAAAAAATGTTATTTTGGCTGAATTGTAATATGCACATACCATAGCGGACTTTTTGATACATACATACATACATACATACATACATACATACATACATACATACATACATACATACATACATACATACATACATACATACATACATACATACATACATACATACATACATACATACATACATACATACATACATACATACATACATACATACATACATACATACATAAGCCGTTTCTGGCAAAATATCTAAAAATGAAAGATCATTGTTTTGGGTGCTATGTGTTGATAAACGCCCAATACCAAATTTTTCTCATATATCTTTCATTTACAGACAGCGAACGGTTACGTTGTTACTATCTTAATATGTAATATACTGCAATAAGAATATCTTAAGTCACGACCTGAGTAATAAGTTATCACTAAACAAAATTTGGTTAAAATTTGTGCAGTACTTTTTGAGTTACACCATAACATACAAACAGACAAATGGACATACAGACAAACAGCCAAAAAAAATTATAACTATTGTTTTGGGGTCAATACTCTATATTCAATACAAAATAAGTTACAGTCATGGTTTTTGAAAATATTTAATGTACCTACAGATTTTTAAGCTACGGTTTTTTTTTATTTTATATTGTATTTATTTCATATGTTTCATATAAATGAACATGTATGAATATTATAATCATAATTTTATATAGATCATTATTATTATCGAGCTTACTAAAGTTTTAGTCAATGCTACTGAACAGAGAAAGAATAGAAGTTGTAAGTAGTTTAACAAATATTCGACGTTATTCTTT
This sequence comes from Boloria euphrosyne, assembly GCA_951802675.2. NCBI lineage: Eukaryota > Metazoa > Arthropoda > Insecta > Lepidoptera > Nymphalidae > Boloria > Boloria euphrosyne. Next base: position 15,628,163 of record OX637872.1, read on the forward strand.
AAATTACCATAACTTTTTTATTTATGAACCGATTGACATGAAACAAACGCTAAATGTTAAGTGAAGCTTACCACAATATATATGGGTCAGGCCGTAGATTTTGCCACAAATAGCGCAAAGGTGACGTACAATTTTTCGAAAGTCAGTGGCGTAGAGTGACGCAAATGGTAACACAAAATAGTAAAGTTGTGCCTAAATGATGTTCTTATTTTGACTGAGTACGTAAATATTATTTTCGAGCATTTTATGAAGTGTAGGACAGTTTTGTTTAACCTAAGATTTTTTGTTATAGTCAGGTAGGTAGGTACAAATAAAAACACGATTTGTAAGTCTTGCAATTTTTAATCAATCACAGCATAGATAGTGCTTTGCAAACCACGTGTATGCACCTTTATACCATAGCGCAAAAAAATGTGGCGCAAATTTTACGCCACTAGTATCGCAAAGTGGCATAATGTCAAATAAAATTGATAATAACTCGATAAATAAGATCTTTTTTCAGGTTAATTTAGGCTTGAAATATAACGCACAGCTTACTTATGGTGCACAATAACAATAACAGGTATTAATTGAAAACTTAGCTAGAAATCACAAAAAATACACTCCGCGAGAAACGTGACACATTCCACTCTGAAACGAAAGTTGACATCCAACAGAAGAAATATGGCTGCTAACCTTACATTGACCATAGAGATAGTTACTTTGGTACAATCACTACTCAGATACAGATCTTGGTAATGTTTTAACCGCAAAATGGGCAGATAGATAGGTTGCGCAAAAATAATAGGGCAAAAAATGTATTTGTGTAGTTTTTTTGAAAATGTATGAAATTTAATGTATTTTCTAAGGAAACACGTAACGATATTAAAAAGATGGCAAGCTAACTATTATTTCATAACATTAAATCAAGCAAATTATCAAAAAGAATGTTTTTTTTTTAATTTGACCGATGCGCAAAGTACATCGTCCCGAAGCGGATTCGCGTTTTTTACAAAAAAAACGTCATTTTTTATAGAAAAATATCGTGTAACTTTTCAAGTTCATAAGCTTATTCAAATATATTTAGTGGCCGTGGATCATTACTCCTTATGGAATACAATGCCATGATAGAGAAATGAATAATTAGTATATTAGTTTTAAAAAAAAGTAGCGGAGAGTTAGGGTATACAAAATGTGGCAAAAACTACGGCCTGACCCATATGTGAAAACCACATCTCGATCAAATAAGCCGTTTCAGAGATTAGCGTGCACAAACGCACAGACAAACAGACAAACAGACAAACAGACAAACAGACAAACAGACAAACAGACAAACAGACAAACAGACAAAAATTCTAACAATCATTGTTTTGGGTTCTATTTGCGTCAATAAAGGTCCCTTTAATATTTTTTCTTATATATCTTTCATGTACAGACAGCGATCTGTTACATTTTTATTATATGTATAGAAGATCAAAAAGAAAAGTACCTTACTATTATTGACAATCTTCGCCTGAAACATTGTCCAATATTTTTAGTCCTAATTTTTTCGGACTATAAAATAATTGAAATGTATATATTATTTCAAATATAAATTATAAATCATGTATATAGGTACAATAGCAGCAGTAGAACATTGGAAATACCGCGTGTAATTGCAAACTGAGTGAGTTAGGTGGGTTCAAACCCGTGTCCAACTTCAGAGAGTTTTAGCTGTAATATGATTAGGTACCAATTGGTAATAAGACAAAGGAAAACAATTACTTTGGGATCATTTTATTGCTTTAATTATGATTTACATATAAAAATATGCACTTATTTCTGTTTTCAACGTATGTATTGACTTTAGAAGTTTTCTAACATATTGTTTCAGTGTCATCGATTTGAGAACGTTTTATATCCGTAATCGAGCGAAATTACCAAAGGTTATTTATACAGGATGTGTTATTTGTACATTCAAGTATAGTCCACTCATATTCATTAGCCTTTCTAGCAGTCTCTGTGCTGATTGCCCCTCAAATACTATGGGCAGTACCTTTGACAAGTGGCGCGTGAAATTGCCATTGCTTACGTTTAATCGGAATGGTTCCAGTCCGCCGGAGCATTATGCAAATTTGAGCTTTAAGCACGTATGAATGCACCTGACCCGGTCACGCGCTCGCGGCTTTTGGGGCGGGTGGCTCTAGGACATCTGAGTCCTAGAGTTTTATGTTTCCATTTTTTAAAAACTTTACTTAATGTTTATATTACGTGACAAATAACAAGCAAAAAATAAAAATACCCACGACGCGTTAAAAAATTATTAAAAAAGGATAAAGTAATAAAAAAAAACCCGACTTAAAAATAAACGTAATGCGAGATAAAAAAAACCAAGAATATCCGTCGATTTTTTAATGTAAATACGCGCCGTAGTTACAAAGCTTAAACAATAATATTTAATTAGGCACACTAACAGTTGCGCAACAAAGTTATGAACTTTAAAATTAGCTGGATAGTGTGTTTACGCAAATGTATGGGGTAAGTATATAATTAGAACGTATAAAGCTTTCAAATTAGTTTTAGTTGGAAATTCGTTATCGCAAGGACGGAAATTCCTCAAATTTTGCAATCAAAACCAGTTGAAGTAAATAATTATATTTCAGTCCTACATAACGTCTACATGTGACATCCCAGTACAGTTTTGTATGGTCCAGAAAATTAGATATAATATGAGAGGGACTTCAGTTAAAGGGTACCAAACGAAACTCTAAAAAGCAGCAAGCAGAGCTGTAGGAGTCGCCTAGTTGTGATATAATTCGGTGGTTTGACCTAGCACTGGGCAGTGTTGCAAAATGAAACGATTGCATCGTGGTTTTTATTAATTAATATCGATGTCCGTCCGGCGCATCTGTGGATTGGTAACCCAGATATGGTACATACATAATATGCCGTATGTAATATGTTTGTAATACGAGTACTGTTTACTTTGGGCGGGGTCAATTCATGTTTAATTCTATGAAATACACATTATCTTCAGAGTAACTCATCCTCGCTTCGCTCTAGTTCCTCCCTCGATACCTTTTATTTTTATAACGGAAAATCATTTTTAAAACATAAATAGTTTAAGTTACTCGTTACAACACCATCTATCTATGAAAGTCCCATTAAAAGCCGTGTCTACTAAGATTATGCGAAACAAACAGACACACATTACTAAGAAACACTTTGATTCTATTTATCGTATAGATGGATATCTAATAATATAAGAAATCATTGTAAAATTATATATAAATTTAAATCACCGCGAAAAACGATAGATTTTGTCGTCCCTGTATTGCTGTAGTTACAAAAAAGTGTTAAAAAGCTTATAAGCTACATATAAAAAAAAGTATACTAAATAAAAATTGGCTAATGTTTAAAAAAGCTAAGGTCAAAATTAAAAGGATATTATAATTTTTAACTTTCATCATTAAAATTAAATTTAATATTTGAAGCCCCGATATTTGGATGAAATCACGTCCTGCCAGCGGTGGTACTGGAAATTTACTATAGTAGGCTTTAAAAAAACCATCTCAAAGGCAATGCTTTTGATGCAATTTTTCAATCAAAAATATAATATTATTAGAGTTCTGTGGCGCGTTCACGTTTGAATAATACTCGAGTCACCATAACCTGGCTAGCTAAATATATGCTTAATATAACATAAAAACTCAAATGGAAAAGAATTTATTTAGAAGTGTGAAAATTATTTACTTTTCATTTATTTGAACATATAACTCAGTATTATTTCGTAACCCGTATTAATTATGTTATTCACATTTGAAATTTCTCTTTGAACTATATTAATTTAATTAATTAAGTTAATTTTCTATAGATATAATATACCTAATTCTAAGTCAAAACTCTATAATTAATATTTTGGGAAAAATCTCATTAAAATAATCAGTATTACAGATACAGAAGCTTCTGCTTCTATAGTTTCTGAATTTTGTCTGTCTGCCTGTCTGTGACCGTACCACCAGCATAACGAGAAAACCACGAAACTGATTTTGATGTGATTTAGGATGATGGTAGCTTTTATGGCTATCACGGGCAACATATAGAATACTTTTAACTGCTAGAAATTATTTTATATTAGTGAAATCTATACTATAATCGTTGTAACATAACAAGGGGCGAGACCGATTTTTTTGTTTATTGCCAGTACGAGTTCCTTTACTTATTCTAGGTAATACTAAAAATTGAGAAATGGGCTTAGGGTTTTGAAACAAATTCTCGAAAAATTAAACGTTTAACGATCCTTTTGTTAAGTACAAAGGTGCAGTTTGTGCGGACGAGGATTAACTATAGAGCGCTAAGTGGATTATACTGCGGCGCTCGATGTCAGCAGACAAATACTTTTTTTTCAGTTTTCATTTTCTATTATATATACGAAAATTTCGCTTGGTGAATTGGTGACTGATCTTGTATTTGGTTACGCCTTCTCTTAATTTTCTCAAGAAATGATTTTATAAAATATGGAATTATGTTAAGGGAAACAAAATTAATATTTGACAAATCTGTATTTCGTTTCTCTATTTTAAAAAAAATAATATTCAGCTTAAAATACGTTGACAAGGTCCTAGGTCTGAATCCATATTAATGACATATATGAGAAAGGAACTCCGTCTGTTGTTACCTATTTACTAAACCGCCGTACAGATTTGATCGCACAATGCCTATTCTTGATCCCTGCCTCGGTTGTCGTAGCAACAGGCAAAACTATATTTTAATAAAAATAAAAGGCATCTAAAGACGCATCAAGGCGAAGTGTAGATAATTAGTTATAGGAATACATTTTTGTTTAACTGTACTACTATAGATAACATTAGTAATAAAAAATTACATTAGTATTGGGAATTCACGTATTTAATTTGAATATGCCCATACTAATAGAGCAAAAATTTCGGTCAGAGACTCGTCGAGTGGTGTTTATATAGAGCTAAATACGAGATCATTAATGGATAACGAGAGCTCGTCATACATTTGCTTGTACGTACGCTGTAAAATTTAATTCTTTAAATTTATTTGTGTAAAGTAAATTTGTATGAAAGTCAACACAAATCAAAGACTTTTAAGCTCTAACTTAGTTTTAAAACAATAATTGAGACTGAAGTGATTTGCCATTAAAAGTAATAATTAGTTGAGTTACTTATTACATTTAGATAATTTACTTTAGTATAATCCAATTTATAGATAAAACTTTGTACTTTCCTTATAATCGACATGGACATTTTCATTTCGAGCCGGTCAAAATTAGTTAGTGTGAGTGAAAGTAGGTACTACTGCAAAATATGTCTAAATATAATATTTCATTAAGGACTTCGGTAAATACAATTCTTTCTTATGACGATGCATTTAGCTCAGTTTTAGTGACCTTATTTGCTGTTCCAACAGTCGCGGGTTCGAGTCCCGCTGGAAAAATCAATTTGCAGAACATCAATGGTTGTTTATATTTATAAAATGTATGTATTTAAAGTTGTATATGTGTAGTGAATCCACTATTTGGTGTCCATAACACTAGAGGGAGACGGGACTTAGTTTACCTACTTGAGCAATATAGAATTATAATTATTCTACAAGCCTTACTAATATAAATAAATATTTTTATATCATATTTAATTCAAATCCATTAAATCGTAAAAGCTAAAAAATAAGAATTGTTAATTCAAAAATGTTCGCTTTTAATTTTATATTAATGTGATTAAAAGCTCTACCATATATTTCATTGCTTTAAGTTTCCAAACACAAGCACTGTTAAATAAACAACAAACTCATCGCTTAATTCTATAGATCTCGCCAACTGATAGCAGTGAAGTTCCAAATCTCGAATAAAGTGCAAAAGGTTTGTCTTAGAGTCGAGAGGAAAGTTACGCCTTAATCTCCGTCTAAGTAGTTTGCCGATGAAGCTCGCGAAAATAGTTAATAGACAATGAGTTTGTTGACGGATGGACTGCTCGGTGTAATTAATGGCATATTTTAAATTAAATTGCTTATTATTGGCAAATTAGTAAAGTAAAATACAGGTTATTAATAAAAATATAGTAATAAAGAAAAATATAGCTATTTATAGCTATTATAAATATATTTATTTTACTCTAATTTGCTTCAAAGTTCACAGCTTTAGAATTCCGTGGTCAAGAGATAAATTAGTACCCATATAATTTCAACCTGTCTGTTTTTCCGTCTTGGCAATGTTCAGTTTACTAGAAGACAATGGTAGAAATACAGCGTTCATAATATATTATTTTTAAACTTGTAAGCTACTTTCATCCCCATCACGAGGGGCCTCCCCTTTACTACTTTCCCCTGTAACTTTTATTAGTTACATTATAGCCTGGACAAGCATATAGGCTCCTTTGTATCCCGGAAAATGTACGATGCCCATGAGATAAATTTGTTCTTCTTTTTATACTAGGGTGAAGTAATGTTCTTAAACACACCACCGAATATTTAAATCGTATATCCCAAATATAATAGTAGTATTATTTCTTTACTAAGACAGCCGGAGGCCGCACACGGCACGCCGCACGCCGCACACCGCACCGCACGCCTCACTTACCCTGACAGTTTATATGCAAGTGACAGGGGGCTACCTCACGACCACGTCTTGATTACATTCCACATTATTGTTCATAGTTACAAGGAATTTGTACCTACTGTCTTATGTATACACGTACGTAAAAGGAACTTTTTCGTGAAAGTAGTTGGAGAGATTTAACACATAGAAGAAGAAAATGGACTGATCATCTTAATTTCAACAGATACAAATAGCTTTCAAGACAAAATAAATTATCATAGTTTAGTTTATGGCTCTGTTCTGTTAAAGTGACTCTTACTACTCTACTCAATAATCCATTAGTATAGGTAAAAAGTAGTTTCAAGAAAGAAGTAAGAAAATGACGCAATAGATTATTTTAAATAAAAAATAGATAAAATTTACGTTCCATTAAAATGTAGACGATCTTATGTCTTTAAATTATTTAATAATATGTAGATATTAATTGTATTAGCATGTGCGACAGTACTGACTGCATTTCCAATAGCAATCTTTCCATCATTATTGAGCTGCCCAAACTAAACCAGGGCGATGACCTGCTCGCCGACCTCTAATTGCGTCAGCACTTGTACCATACAAATACCTACCATATACACACTCCAATGTAATGGATATTCTACTATACAATATACATGGTATTATGTAAACATACATAGGTATAGCACGCACTCTAGGGAGCATTCATTTAGTATGGGAAGGCAGTGCAGCTACCAGTTTGGTAAATCTGTTAAAGCAAAGGGAAAATATAGAAATGCCACTAGTATTAATAAAAATAAAGAAAAACGTCGCCAAAAATATCAAATTAGTATTCACCTTTAACATTTTTTGTTTTAAGCAAAAACTTTTTTAAATTTAAATGTATTTCAAATGAGCTTGAATGAGTTTTGCTCGATCTATTTATTATATTAAAGTAAAAAATATGTTTTCACTATTTTCAAAAAAATTGTGCAACACGTATACTACGTATACACGTATACGACACGTACATCTTTCACACTATTCACCTATATTAGAAAGCTTGTTAATACGTTCTTTCATTTTAGAAAAAGAATCGAATTTCTCAAAAAATAAATAATATTTAACTAGAGACGAACCCGGGCGAAGCGAAGGTAAATTGCTAGTTTCTAATAATGTACAACCGATTTTAACATTATTTAGATACATGTATGGACAACCTTTATCTGCCTTATTTAATTAAGTATCGTCGTGTTTTTGGATGATTCTAGTGAATTTAGCAGCTCACAGATTCGAGGCGGGTCGTATATCATTGTCAGTTGTCACCGTCCTACGGCTTAATTGAAATTTATTATTAATCGGACCTGACTTGAGGATAATGATTGCTCTTAATATTTTATTACCTAGTTATGCTCGATAGCTTGAAGACCAGATTGTTAAAACACGACAACATGATTACACTACTTGTGAATGTATAAAATGAGCTAGTATTTTGAATTTAAAGACTAGTAACTTTTTTAATGTAAAGATGTTATTTCTATCAAGAGTAATAACGTATATAAAAGAAACCCCATACATAATATTTAATGTGTAAATTGCATTGCTTACACGTATAAAAGGACCATAACGAGCCCTGATAGTAAAAAGTAAAGAGAAGAAATATTTATAGCTGTAAATCAAAGTATTTTTTAAATCAGCGCCATCTTGTTTTTCGCCCCATAACTGTGTCTCGCCGAAACCTTAAAAAAATATAATACTATTGGATACGAAATTGAATTTTCTATAATATTATTTTTTCTATTCGTATACTTTTTCATAAGTACATCATATGAAATAAATAAATTGTGCCGTTTTACATTCTTTAATAAAAAAAGTCAAAGACGAAAGGAAGCTTAAACGAAAATTATGAGCGCCATCTGCAGTTCCTATCACAATCGAAGTACACAGTAAGTAATGGGTGTTGCAGTCTAAAACTTAGTACCATCTGAATTTACTAGATGGCGCTAATAGTAAGTTTCTGTAGCCAGCTTACTTCAACATTGTGTTGCAAAGTGTAAAGTGAAGATGGCGCTGTACATTAAAATAGAAATTTTATTCTTGCCGGTAATTGAATGTAAGAAAATATTTTACTAAACGTTTTATTACAATGTATTAATTTGTATGTCCGTCATTCTGGCAACTATGGACTCGAAAGAAATTGAGAGAGACTTTTAGAGGGCTCATTATATAGTTGTAACATACCATTTATAAAATGCAAAGACTTTCACGAAGAAAATAGAAAAATAAGACTAATGTTAAAATATACTTATGTAAGTACGGAGTTAAGATTTGTTCAGAGTAGTTATGAAGAAGTGAAAACGAATATAAATTCAAGTAAAATATTGGAATTATTGGTTAATAATAATAGTATTATTGAAGTCTAAATTAGAGCTGATGTCAAAACTCCAGTACGTAGAAGCAATAAAAGATTATTTAAACGTAAGCTCTTCTTTTCTAATCCTAGTCTAGTTCGTAGGTCTAAGTACAGAATCCTAGATGGTACAGAACCCTAGACGTGTAAAACAAAACATACTTAACTTCTTATGTGTGTAACACAAAAATATTATGAACTATAAGGAAGTGAATTTCTTATTTTAAGATTTTCTTGTTTTTTTTATCCCTTACTGTCTCTTGTGTCGAGACAATCAACACTCGCAATTGCTTTATTTCAACACAATACAATTTTCCTTCCGCAAACTAAGTTTGGGGAAATAAATAGAGATATTGTGAATTCTACGAGACTTCGTTCTTAACCGACTCTAAAGTAAAAAGATCTTAATTCAGTTGTATTAGTTGTACGTATGTATTGCAATTACGCTTAAAAATTGAATGAACGTTATGTTAAAGAAATACTACATCGAAAGTCGTCCCATTGTAATATGATCAAGATATTCATAATATTTGAATTAAAATACGAATGTTTAATCAATATAGTAAAAAATATATATGTTTATATGTGAATTAATAATTCTGTAAGCTTTCGATGCTAAACGAATACATTAAACCGGTTTTTCGAAATAAAAGTCTAATAAAATCTACAGTACTTCGTCGAGTAGATAAGCACGTCATAGAGGGACATGCAATTATGCGAATATTATGGCACATCTGTATTTATATTATAAATTTATATTTATATTTTTATATAACGTTGTGCAAAAATAAAGTTATCGCAAACTTTAATCGAAAATTTAATTCTTGGAGACAAAGAACATGAGCCAGTAGAACAGTTGATTTTTCTTCAGTGTCTTCTATAAGGATAAAAATTAATAAACTTTTAAATTAACTTTAGAATATAATTACCTTCACTTTAAGCTTAAACGATTCGAATAATGTGTTAAAATTCCAGAAAGAGAGTAAGTAATGTTTGTGAGAGTGTTTCAATTTAATTTCATGCAATTTTTTGGTCAATGGATTTAAAGCATTCCCGATTCAGTAAGTTTCTTTATTCATTTTGTTTTTTTCCAACGTAAATAAAAATAATACACTATTTTTGTGACATTTTTTTCTATTAATAAAATTTATATAATACGTAATTTTTTTTCTATTTAAAAATTTTATCATCTCTTAACATCATCAGGTACTTCTTTGTCTGATCTGTCTGAGATGTGGTTCTAACAAAGGCTAACTATTTTAAAGGTAATCCAATAAATGAGCATGGATTTTAATTAACTATCTCTTTAATCATCAGAGGATAGTTTGTAAAAGCAATTATTTGAATCTTTATACGAATTATTCCTGGGTTAAATTAATAATACAGAATATTTTTATCAAATACCATGAAGACATACATACAAAATAACTACAAACAATAAAGAAATTAGAAAATTTACTGTTCTCTGACAACCTGTAATGTTATTTCCGACCCATCTCCTTCGTGCCTTCGCCATTCGCCGTGACATTGGTGAAGTAATCTGTGCGCAACCATAATGAATGTGTTTAATAAATTGACATTTTCATGCTAATGGTTGTGAACTAAATTATAGGATAGATATATGCTGATAAAAAACGCTGATGGGTAAACACAACAGTTTCTTTTAAAGTTCTTCACTTTTTAATAGAAAGCACTTACGTTTTAGTATGAAAAACAAAAGCTTAATTTGTGCTTACGTTACATTGTTCCATATAAGCCCCTTATCCGAGTGAGTGAATTGGAAAATCTTCAGGCTTCGCGATAAGTCCGTCTAATCCCTTGTCTGTCCCGCGCCGGATAGAAAACTTGCCTCGGAAATCCTGACGCGTTACATTATGTGCCTTAATTATAAGTAGTGTAAAGAGTAAGTAAGTATAAAAAAAGATAGTTTGTTTATCATTTCGTGCATTTCCGATTGCGATGAAACTTAGGAAAATTTGTGTGTTTAAAAAGTGTTTGTGGTAATATTTTCTTAGATTTAACGCTTTTTTTATCATTGCATAATGTTATGGCATTGTCTTTAAGAACCATATACGAGTACGATCTTTCAGTCGTCTTAAACCTTCCCATATCTTTCGTTGTCATGATTGCTCTAAAATATATAATAAAATAAATCAACGAAAATCAAAAGGAAAAAAAAAATTTTAAAAGGTTTTTAATTATTGTTTGTCATAAGTAAATATTTAAGTTATGGAAACCGCGGCGGATTGTTAGTAGCAATAGCTTATTATATTTCAACTAAGAAATTATAAGTTAGAAATCGTTAGTCTAAAAATTAGTAGTTTTTTAGCAAACATAATATGACATTTATTATGTAAATTACGTTTTACACTCGGTTTGCGTTACTTTCAATATATCAGCTTTGAAATATTTTCAATAATATCCTGTCTCCAGTAAAATTGAAGCGTTTTACCTGATTTTATATTCGCTGAGTCGTCTAAAGGTCCTTCCTTTCAGATACAAATTTGCTCCCTCAGAGGCAGTTCACGAGAGATTCTTCTACGTATACTTATGATTAAAATTTATGAATTTTAATGTACTAGGAATATAATAATATTATCTTATAAAATATTATAAGAAATATTTATGTATAAACAAGAATATGAAAAACTATTGATACAAAAAATAAAAGAAGTGGAAGCAACGGGCTTTAAAAATAAATATTAATTATAAAAATATCTTAAACCCTTATACATACATAGAAACAAGACGTCAGCTGCCACCTCTCCCTACAATACAGACTTCATATCATCAGGCCCGTGCATTAATATGATCAGTTCCCTGGTATACCTATAATAATATTTATAATGTAACAACTTTTCATAGCTAGGTAACACGTGAAGAACCCAACGATGCTTCGTTAACGCCAATAAAAAAATCATTTTGTCATAAAAAAAATTGTTCAAAAGATGGGTTTTACTTTGATATGCGATAAAATATTTGTAGCGATGTGAAATTCCCAATAAAGCATTGAAAACAGCGTCAGTCATCAAATATTCGCCCGTCATTGTAAAGCGAGGAATTTCCGACGGACAACGCGATTAAAATTCCTTTTGTGCGTTATTCTATGTGCGGAATCCGGCAACTGCTAAATTTGTGTATAGCGAGCCAAATGTTACACTAGAGCCTGTAATCGGCTGAAAGGACAGTATCATCTACATATTGTATATAATATGGCCGACTAGAATTTAGCTTTTCATTATAATTTTCTAATATATTCATACCGTACCGAAATATTCAGACAATGTTTTAATTGAGTTTGCTTTTAATAAAGTGACTAAAATTTGCTAAATGTCGATTATCAATGATGAGTGGATTATTGTAAAATAAATTTCTATGATGAAAAAGTATATCGATAGTTAGTTAGTTAAATATGTGCTTAAAAAGACAAATACATATTATGCACCTAGTGTAAATGAAAATTAACATATTAAATGAAATATTACATTAAAATAGCGTTATTGAATTCATTGATCAGCCCCAATCCAACCTTTCGTGGTAAATTAAATAGAAAATGATAGTTTTGTTAAATTTCCGAGCTCAGTGAGCCGGCAAGGCAGGGCGTAATCGGTCGGACGATGAGTTCGTGTAGATATTTCGAGCGAGCTTCCACACGACGAGTCACATGTAAATATCCTATTTATAATTAATTTGCTTAAAATAATATGATTTACACCGTATTTTTCATTGGCTACGGCTTTCTATGGCTACTATTACTTTGTTAATACAAAATATCATACAAGCTGGAGTTAACATGTTATCTACTATAATTTCGAATTTAATTTAACTCCTTTGAACCACTACATTTAAAAAAGTATTATACAAACGATAAAAAGTATGTTTAATAATAATAGCTGGTCATTTTTGGCCCGTAATTAAACACAACTTCTGATGGTAGTGACCATTGGTCCGCTGAATCAGATCTCTTCTAGAGACAAGCCCACCTACCGAAACATACTTTGATATGCAATAAATTAATAAATTCTGTTGAATGAATTGAAAATTCTTTACACTGAGTTAAAAAAATAAATCCTAATGACTTATTATTTACCTCGCACTAATATCGAACTCGCGATCTAAAGCAAAGTAGGGAATGGAGGTCATCACTGCACCGAAATCGTTTATTTCTTAGAATTGCCATTGTGCTTTTTAAAACAAAACTCTTTTATAGATATCGTCCTTTCTAATCATACGCTTACAATCTAGTATTGTTTAGAACTAGCGCGAGTGCGGCGGTGCTTCAGCGGCGCATTAGCTCAAATGAAGGTACTGCGGAGAAAGGAGGCTGTTTTTGTGAGACGAGACGAGCACGACACGAGGTCATAATATTTGTTTTACAAAATGAAAATAATTAATCTTAATTACGTAATACAGATTAATTAGTAAGACTATGTTTTTATTATATTAACTATATTTAATATAAGATATTTCTAAAATATCTGAAATTTATTCATAAATAATATCGAAATGTGTAATAATAATAATTCATAAAATTTATTGCTGTATATTTTTACTCGAGACATAATGTTCGAGTAAATCCATAATCCCACACATACACATTATAACTATTAAAATAAACTATTACGGGCATTTTAGCTTCCAGGGAGGGATTATTTTATAATTCTATCGATCCCTCGTCGCACATCGTTTGCGTTACGTATTGTGTAAGCAAGTTAGACATTATACCCGGCCGGTGTCAGAGTTGCGGTCTAATTGAATTCAAACCTGGGATCCGGGGCTAGAGTCCGCGCCGCGTCGAGGGGACGCTAGGACGGTGTTTAATATTCGTTGTCCACTCCAAGAGCTTACAGCTAGCCGGGAGGCTCTACATTATGCAAATTTATGATCCTTTAAGCGTTATGTTAATATTTTCGTGAAACACCTCTGAGTATTCTTTTTTTCAGAAACGGATTTATTATGACTTTTGTCCTTATATATTTTTTTAAAAGTAAGCAACTATGTTTATGGGATGGAAAGTAAAAAAGTTAATTCAACCTAGTCTTCAAAACGAAAATTATCAATGTACTAATATTAAATTGTTATTTAATGTACAAACATTTTTAAAAAACATAATATTTGTCGATTTGTCTGTCTGTCTGTTCGTGTTTTAGGCAAAATGTGCTGGACGGAAATTATGTGTACCTTACAAGTTAATACGATTAAAAATACCTTATACTATAATAGAGTATTTTTTATCTCGGGAAAAATATAAACATAAAATATATGATAGTATAAGTATGAATATGATGAGTTTCGAGACTAAAAACACTGTATTTGTTTGTATATTTATATTGCAGGGTAAGATTCGCAATACCTTATGGTCAGGTCAACATTTAATGCATTTCCGAGATACAATGAGTCCTCCCGGGAATCAAGAAGACAGTTTCATGAAAAATATTCTCTTATACGGAAAATACCATATCAATTTTAATACAAATGGTTTTTTACTAGAAAAAGCTTATTTATCTTAATCTTAAAGACAAAAACCATTTCTTCCAGGAAGATAAAAAATATCTTTTAATGTAGAGACTCTTGCAGTGATTTCGATATAAACTCACAATAATATTTCTTGGTTATAAGTACATTTACTCACAGAACCATATAGCTTCATGATACATACTATTATTATAAACACCCATAACTGGAACACCATAATTGTTTCTCATGATACAAAAGAATGCCCAGAGTATAACGCAAACCTGTGACCGCTAGCAGCCAACACGATTAGTACAAACTAACCAAACGTGTCGTCGAAGCATTCATAATATTCATATCTTTACGGATTACTTGTTTAGATGTTTGGCTTAACACGATTACCACTTGTCTTAGGGTGAAGGAAAACATCGTAAAGAAACTAGCTTGTCTGAGAGAACCTAGCAAGTTTTCGAAAGACATATGAAGTCTGCTAACCCGCAACCCTAGCGTGGTGGACTATGACCTGATACCCCTCGTATTGAAGGCAGGCCCGTGCCCAGCAGTGGAACGTTAAAAAGGGCTGAATACAATACACTAGTCTTATACGTAAAATTTAACAATTTTATTTAAAAATTTTATAATTTTTGCAATACACAATTGAAGTTTTATCTACAGAAACACAAGTTGAACATAACTTGAAATATAAAGCTTTAATTTTTTTTAAAGTAGGTACTATTTCAATGCAGTAGTTTCACAGTTCGCGCTCTGAGTGCGGCTTCGCTAAGTTCGCAAACACCAGAAAATAATCACGAATCCCGCTTCTTTAGAAATGTACTGCGAGCTAAAGGTCTAAATTGCATCTGCTTAACTAATTGGAATGAGGATTTCCTATGGTTTAAATTTGATTGCTAACTATAGATGATATCTGATTGACTCGACATTTTCATAATTACCTATGTAGACTTAAAAAAATATTTGAATTCATTTTATTTGAATGTTTCTTGATAATATGTTTAATATACTTGTTAGGTTTAATGAGTACGAATTGTAAGACTATTTGATTTTATGTAATTGTTACGTTTGTTTGTTTAAAAAATATTATTCTAACCATAGGCTCAGTCGATTAGTTTTGTTTTGTTTTGTTTAGTTTCGTTTTGTTTAGCTCAGTCGATTCATTCTGCAGTAAATAATATTCTTCTGGATAATTTCGTACTGATAGCACTAAATTAATTTTTTTGATAATGTTTCACAAATATTTAATAAAATATGATATTTTTTAACATTTTATAATTATTATACTGTTTTGAGATCTGAGACAAGTAGTTACACTAAATAAATAATGAAATGATTTTAAATAAATTATTTTAATAAAGTTACAAGTAAATCCGGATGAGATCGCTAGTATATGCTAGGTCTTAGTTACTGCTTCATTATAATATTATTACATATGACATTCCGATAACCGACAGTTCGGCGTCTCCAAGTCACAGAGGACTGCGCGTAATGAAGCATCCGCCGTCCGTCACTCATACAATTATGCTCGAGTTCCCTCCAGCTATCCATGCCATTGATATTCACAGTTCAACTTCACTTGCCACGTTAAAGTTACTTTCTGGATTAAATTAGTCCTTCTGTGCCGGCTCTGGCTACCCTTGGAAATGTTAAATTATTAGGCTGGTAATTTGGTTATTGTCGGTCAATAACTGACAAATGCCTGTCATCTATACTTTCTTTGATCATCAGATAACCGTATTTATATTTAACTAGCATTTGTCTGTCAATTCTACCGATGTATATTAAAAATATGTACTTTCATACAAACTTTTTTTTTTGATGATGGAGTGCTGATTTTGATGATGATAATGTAATGATGAAATGCACATTCTGATCTTATTATACAAAACTTACATCATCATCATCATCATCAGCCCTTTTTAATATCCCACTGCTGGGTACGGGCCTCCCTCAGTACGAGGGGGTTTAGGCCATAGTCCACCGCGCTGGCCTAATGCGTGTTGGCAGACTTCACATGTCTTACGAAAATTTGCTAGGTTTTCTCAGACATGCAGGTTTCCTCACGATGTTTTCCTTCACCGTAAGATAAGTGGTAATCATGATAGAAATGATTCGCACATGAAAATATCAGAGGTGCGAGACCCGGATTTGAACCCGCATCACTCGGTTATACAAGCAACGCATTACCGCTGGGCTACCACTGCCTACAAAACTTACAGAAAGGAAAATATAAATTGACCTAATCTTAACACCAAGTGTTATTACGTATAAAACGTTTGTTCCGGATAATCTATGTAACTGCTTGACGGACTTTAACGGGTTTGCTCGGGTACCTAGGTGTTTTAAGAAGTAGCTCACTACTATTAGGGAGAATTAGGGTTCCGTTCAAAAAAACGTACCGATAGTCTTAAAATAAAGCTTTTTATAAATTGCTATAGAGTGTAGACGTTTCTACTAACATAATTCAGATCGAAGCTTATTTGCGGGGGTTCCCGCTCTCCGAACTTGGAAGTTAAACAAACTCGCTTAACTCGCGGTTCCGAGCTCTGCGCTGATCCAAACATTGTTATTTGTTCTCATCTACTTCTTACGATGTTTGCGCTGTTTTTGTAAGTTGGTGCCAAAGGATTAACCTTTATATAAAGTTGCTTGATAGAAAAGTTTTATTCGCAGATTTAATGATTATTGTCTTGAAGACTTTTAAACAAATTCATTTTATATCTATTCAGAATCTTAGTAACCTGTCTGTGGTTTTCTTAAAGAAAGAAACAAATTTTACTTTTTTTAGGGACTCCTGTTAATCCATACACTATTTACAAAGCTAGGTAAAAGTAGTATAAAAGAATGGGTTATTAAACGGTTAAAAATAAAAATAAATACCAAAAATCGATTCCAAGTAAGTGCGCTTCCACTTGGCTACCGCGGTCTCAACCAATAGTTTATAGTCAATATATATTTTTTTATTATTATTAAGTGGCATATGGTTATAATATAAGACATCGAAAATTTCAAATTTCATCAGAATAAACCATTAAAATTGAGGTAAATCCCGCATCTCATAATATCTCTTGAAAATGACATACAGAAATAAAAAATCTATTCCCTAAGCGTAACAATGAAATGAAAGTATTTCGTAAAATAACTGACACGAGGGGAACAAAATACAACAGGAATACATGTGATGCAAAAACTAATTAAAATAAGCTTTACTTAAGTCTGTATTTGTATTGTAAGTGAGAGCATTTGAATTTTTGTGTATCACAAAAGAAAGTGTGCAGAAACTTTACAAAATTTGACCATGAATAAATCCATTACTTCATATAAAACTGCCTATTATATACTGCTTACTAAAAATTATAGAAAATGTAAAACCAAAGCTAACCCTTTTTAATTTGTTTATTTATTTATAGGTAAAACCTCTAAAATCTTAGTCTCTCCCGTGACCACGAATTACTGTAAAGCATTCGAAACACGAAATCCGAAAAGATAGTTTTGTATAAAATGCCAAATATTCGCGTAAATCTAAGGAAGTAATACTTCATAATATTGTGTCATGAATCAGTTGTTTTTGCCATTTTAATACTAAAAGATATATTATCTTCTAAGTTATTTTAAATTAACATAACGTAGCATTTTATATTAAGGCCAACAGTTTTTACTCACAATTTAAATAGAGCAGGTCGTTGATATCCCAGTTGCTTTGTGATACATTCTATACAACATCCCCCGTACCTCCCCCCATTACCTCCTCCCTTAACCCCTTCTCACCTTCCAAAGCGGCTCGCTTTAATCTCCGCTCGCGTAATTAATTCTTGTTTTTGAAACTCTTACACAGTTTATATTTCACTTAACTTTTTTATCGCGCCTGTAGTGCGTCGCCCCGCGCCGGATAATATGGTACTCGGGAAAATTAAAAGACTTGATTAAATTTCGCTTTGTTTATGTTTATTACTTGCTCTTCAGTGAATGAGATAATAAAAAGATCTCACCGTCTGATGATTTTAGGATTTGTGTTGGAGAAGGATAATAAAGTACGTTTCTGCTAAACAAATGAGATTAGTCTAAAATAAGTATAGATACTGGTAATTCTATGGAGGGGTATTCTATAGTGATTTGAATATTAAAAAAATAACGAATACGCATAAACCGGATAAAAGTTGTTTATAAAAATGTGCAAAACCGACACTATGTAATAAAATATGACTGTAAAAGCCTAGTTCTAAGAGATATTTCAAAAGAGAAATAAATATCGGCTAAGTAATTGAAATACAGCGCGCCTCTACACTGTTCAGTGTCCGGGATCCCTCTCGTGTTATTTATTATTGTGCTCTATCCTTTCTAAGCCTTCTCATTTTCTTTTCTATTTCTATGATTAAAGACTCTAAATCAAACAGTCGCAATCTGTGATATAATCTTAATAAAATGTCCTCCTGATCAATTTCAGTCGTTGCGGTCAAGCTGAGAATGATTAATTTGTACGAGATTTTTTCGGTCGTTGGAACCATGTGTTCAGAACCATGAACCAGCTTTGCAAGAAAATCGATGAGCTCTCTGACTTATTAGAAAAAACTAACAACTACGTATACTTTATAACTCTCTGTTAGGACTAAAATCTTCTTTAAACTGAAGCCACGAGCCATCAGAAGTACATCTAACAATAACTCCCTTGAGGTTATTATGTCCGTAGTGAGTCCGTACATAAAAGAAATGTAAAAATACAAGTAAGTAGTTAAACGTAATCAAGAGAATGATGTCATTCAAAATGAATTTCAAAGAAATCTTATACAATTATATTATTATATTATTATATTATTATTATTATCTTATTATACAAATTCCTTGATATCAAGTAAAGGACCTTATAAATTACCTGGAATTTAGCGTACTATAGCTAATCAACTTAAGTAGCCCATTTCTAATATTGTGTTTCAATTCTTTGTTCAAAGCTTTTTATCATTAAAATATCTATAAGAAAGAATAAGAAAGAATGCTGACACATTGTGTAAAAAGGATGACATCTCTTTAAGAGTTCTCTAGAAACCATTTAGTGTAAAAATGAAAATAATAATTATTAATATGTATTTTAATTTGCAATTTATTACAAAGTATACTATATTGTAATGTTTAAATATATAGTTACTTCTCAATAGCTGTTTTCTGTGTAAATTATTGTACAAGTTTTAATTACTTTAAAACGATCCGTAATGTGATTTGACTTCGGCATTAACGCTTTCTCTATCGATTAACCCTCGTCAGCGTTTGTACGAAATTGAATTTCTCGATAATATTATTATGAATAGTAAATACTTGATTAATTACTATGCGGCTGTTCTTTAACAAATATTTCTTGATATTTAAGTTATTTTAAAGCTTACTAGATTTTGAACTTTTTATCTGTCTCTACATAAGATTTATCAATGTTTTCTTTTAAGTCAATAAAAATCTTAAACATAGCTTTTTCTAGGTCAAAGCAACAAAAATAGCTTATTTGCTAATAAAATATACTAAGAAAAAAAAAGACGTAGCTGTACATTGACGCCTAATGGGGACACTCCCTATTCGAAACCAGTCAGTGAAAGGGATTAGTTTCTAAAAGTAGTAGAGCAGGTTTCTAAAGAAATAGCACTACATTATAGAAATTTACAAAACTCATATCTCCTTTTTTCGTTCAAATATATATTTTAATATACAAATATTATTTCCATACAAGTCATGACAAAAGGAAGCAACATAATAACCGTATTGAATAAATTGGAGCACATTATAGCGTCGGGTTACCTTTGTATAAGTCGAAATAGCTCCGCCGATGTATTCGTACACATTCATTACGGTGAACATGTTATTTGGCTGTTTCTGAAACCCTATTGTGTAAATACGATGAAATACGGTATCGATATCTAGTAATAGACATCAGTCTTCGTCAACTTGGTCGCCATCTTATCAATATTTCTTTTTTTTTTTTATTTCGACTTGTGCTGAATTGATAATTTAATTATTTTTATACATCATATGCGACTACTTTACAGTTTTCTCGTTTTTTTGTCTATTATATACACGTTTTGGGCACAAAATTATTATCTGTAATGAAGCATTTTTTTATATTATAACAAATAAATAATTTACATAAGTGCTTGTTCCAACTATATATTAAATGAATTTTATCAATTCCAGCTACTACCAGCGACATAACCGAGTCAATCTTTTTGTTAAGTATTTAATTACTGAACATTAATTCAACTTAAATTTAAGTTAAGCGCTTAGTAAGTTTAGCAACCGTTTCAAAATATTTGCTTATTTTTAATTGTTGTTCTTCAATAATTGTTCAACTTTATGATTAATGTTATGAAATATCAATATCACAGTAAGTAGCTGAAGTATTTGTCAAAGTCGCCTCGTTCACATCGCGTACGTCTCGAGACACTCATCTCACGTGAAAGCGCTTCACTGATTCGCAACAAAAGGCGTCGCAATATCCTTTGTGCTGTCTATTTCGTTATTTGAGAACTGTTTTTGTACTTTTATAAATTACTCGCTGTCTCCCGCGACTCCGCTCGCAATCTAGAATAAATTAAATGGATAAATTTTACTTTTGTAGATTATCTTCTTTATTATAAAATATGTAAATTTTGATATATTATTATTTACCAGCGTAATATTTAAGGTTGAAATGACAATATATATGTATTTTTAAGTGTAAAATGAAAACAGGTATGCAAGTGTAGATTTTCGTGATTTATGACGGGTTGGTGTATATCATGTAAGAAAAAGGAATATCTATTAGAATAACAGTCGTCAAACGAAAATTATATATATACAAAAACGTATCTGCGCAAAATAACTCATTAGATTTACGCTTGAGTACCTTCCTTCATTTAGCTCAGGTCTTTTAGTGGACGAGTTTTCAGAATCCGATCAATATTTTCGAAGCTTACCTCATAGAGCCAGGAACAAACATCAGTCTACATTTGCTTTAGATAGTTAATTCAAAACTAACATTATGAACGATAATATTAATCGTTTGATGCCAACTATAATTCTGTTATATTTACGAGTACATGATGACTTTAGTACCTAAAGATGAACCGGAAATTTTCATAAAATGTATATTGCCACTACACCAAATAATAGGAAAACCAGGAGGACTTTAAAATGGTCTCCTTGCAAATAAAAAAATCAATTATGGTAGAGAACCGTATGCGTATCGTATGCGAGTTTGACTCGCACTTAACCGGGTTTTTAATATACCATAAAAGTTCCTAAAGCATAACTAGTAATGTTATTCTCTATCGTTAACCCGTGTACTTTAATAGTATGGTTTAACCGCTAACTGTATGTAGAGTATGCAGCGTAGGAGCCGCGCGGGACACGTTGCTAGTTTTAATTTCCCTCACCCATTTGTAGGAGAACTCTAATTGCCGTGTTAAGACGACTATTACACACATTTATGTCTAAATGTGTGAATAATATTATAATTTCTACAACATTTTCACCGTGTACTATACTTACATACATAATATTATGTACATTACTTGTGGTTATACTGAATAAAATTGATGAGTTATTTTTGTATTATATTTGCTTGCTTGTGCTAGCATTTGTTCCGATTAAACAATAAGGAATCCTAAAAATGAGAAATCATACGTAAAGTAATTATATCCTGTCTATTATGTGATCATTTTATATTTCTGGTATTAATTGCCTCGGTGGCGTATTATACATCCGGGAGTATTGAGTTCGAGAGCTGGGTCAGGCCAAGATAAGTTAGTGAATCTTTCTGTTTAGTAACTCTCACTGGTCGTATCGAAAAAGTTGTCTTACCGAAATATGAGAGTAATATGAATATAAAGTGAGTATATTTGTGCACTATAATATGAGATAAATGAGATTAATCGCTATGATCGGAATTGGTCGGGATGACATCATTTTTATTATACATTTTTGAAACACAATGTATTGACATAAACACACGAATAATATGTAATTTAAGAATCTTTTACTTTAGCAAAATAATATCACTTATGTGCCTTTCAAGCTCTCATACTCGAAACGTTACAAAATCGGTTCTTTATTTATTTATTGTGGAGCAAAAGCTTTGTCGTGGAGTGTAATAAACTAAGATAGCATCCCCCACTCGCCCTCGCATGGACGAGGGGCTGACGTGTTCGTATACGTTTATATCAAAAATGTACCCGTAATGTCATTTTAACGGATTCACAATGAGAGTAGCGTCTTTAAGAAAAATATATTTTCCCAGAAGCTTTCAACTTTCTAACAGAGTTAGAAAAAATAAGAGTTGATTTGTAAAAGATTATGATTTATTTGAGATTTTATTTATATTAATTGGAGTTAAAATTTCACCTCTAATTTTCTCGCCATAATACGCGATTGGAAAAGGATGAAAAGTTTAAATTAGAATGTAAATTATTGCTCATCGAATTCAACAATAAAGGAAAACTACCACAAGCCAATGTAGAACAAACAAAAAAATATTTATATCACATTTCGTGTTTAAAATATTATCATTTTAGTATGAACACAACATAATGTTTCGAAAACAAAAACGACATACCCTGCAAAAATATCGAGTCCTATACCTACCTATTACTTCCTAGACGTGTGCTTTGTGTCAAATGTACGGAGCAATACGAATATATATCGGTGTGCGGTATTTATAACAGCTTTTAGTTTCTAGCGAGAGCAAATAAACTCCTCCGTCCATCCCCTGCTCTTATCGGTTCACAGTCGAGCGAACGCGCTATCAAGAGACGTCGCAGGGGACGTGTGTATTTAGATGATAGTCTTGTAGCACGATGTAATACGCTGAAGTAGTTTGTTATTACTACAGATTTATTTTGTTAGGGTAAATTTCTAGGAAATATTAGTATTAATATTCCAAATTATTGAGTAAAATAGTTGTAATTGTTCGACTTCAACTTGACTTCCGTCTAATACGGACCGTCTCAGTTGACGAATCTTCGTATGTGACTCGGTATCAATTATTTTTTTTAAAAGAAGTTATATTCGTACCTGGTCCAATTTTTTAATACTTTTTCTGGTATAGACTTATGTCATAATAGGGCATCATTATACAATGTATCAAAAATTATAGCTTTCCTTATACATTATACCGGTAAAACAAAAACAAAGAGGCTACCGAATAAATGGTACTTTATTTAAGCTTAAATGCAACCTAATCGTATTGTATATCTTGTTTTGGTATGTTCTATAGAGTCATTCTTGTTTCAATCAAACCAAGCCTTTGTCGTTCTCCCGTACCCTCTCTACAGCCGGTACGAGTAATTGTGACCCCACTTTGTTGTTCTGAATTTATTTTTTATTTTTTTTATTTATTTAATATACTTTATTGCACACCACAAAAGAAACATAAAATACATTTTAAAAAACACACACACAAAGAATAGATGCACATTAGGCGGCCTTATCGCTGGAAGCGATCTCTTCCAGGCAACCTTAAGGTGGAGGAGTAAGTTATCTTAAAACAGTAGGTGGTGTACACGCTTTGACACATAAATAGAAATATTTATTACAGATAAATTAATACATAGATACATACATATATTCCTACATACATACATACTTACATACTTACATATATACATTACATTATACATACATATATACATATATATTATATACATACATACACACTGATAAAATATGACAATAAACTTTTTATTTCTTATACATACATACATACAAATACAAACAAACGAGCATACGTAAATCCGATTTCAATATATTAATATATAGATATATTAAAAAAAAAAAAAAACACATAATAGAGAAAATAATAATAATAAAATGAAAAGAAAAAACAGGACTAAAGAGAAGGGGAAATGGCTAAGGAGAAAGGCTTAAAGAGAGAGATAGTAATCTTTTAATAAGCATTTAAATTTATCCAAGCTTTTAGCACATCTAATGTTTGAGGGAATTGAATTCCACAATCGAGCAGCTTTTACCGTATAAGAATTTGTGAAGAAGCAGGAAGAGTGGGGAGGAATTTTAAGGGTAAGGTCCTGAGCAGAGCGAAGTGAACGCGTATGGGAATCACTCAGAAACTCAAAACGCTCTTTCAGATAGGAAGGAGTTGAAGGGTTAAACAGCACGCAGTAGAGAAGATGAAGAATATGAGTATTCCTGCGGAAGCGGATTGGGAGCCACTTGAGCTTTTTACGAAATTGGGAAACATGGTCATATTTTCTAAGACCGAAAATAAACCGTATACAAACATTTTGGAGTCGCTCAAGTTTATTCAAATGCTCCTCCTTGATATCAAGATAACAAACGTCAGCATAATCAAGAATTGGTAATAGGAGCGAATTTGCTAACGCAACTTTGGTAGGTATCGGAAGAAAATTTCGCAATCTACGTAGAGCGGCAATAGCTCCAAACATCTTTCGGCTCAGTTCACTCACTTGCGGCCCCCATGACATATGTTGATCGATTATTAAACCAAGATTCTTTACTTTGTCATTAAAGGGTATCTGAACACCATTTAGCGATATTGTAGGTATTTGCATTGCCTTGGTTTTTGTCAAAATCCTACGACTGCCAACAATAATGGCCTGCGACTTCGCAGCGTTTAGGTTAAGGCCAAATGATTTACCCCATTCGGCTATAGAGGAGAGATCTTTGTTTACATTTTCTATTGTTCGAGGTAAATCAACCATAGATGTCACGGCATAAATTTGCAAATCGTCAGCATATAAGTGGTAGGAAGAAGATATTTGAGGACAAATAGTATTAATAAAAATTGAAAATAGGAGAGGAGACAACACGCCACCTTGTGGGACACCGGCATTAACTGTGCACCACTCGGAGTAAGAATCTTCAATGCGAATGCGTTGCCGGCGACCGTACAAGTAGGAACGAAACCAGTCAACAACCTCAGGAGATATGTTAAGAGAAGATATAATGGCTAGCAGGATGTCAAAGTCCACCGTATTGAAAGCATTACTAAAATCTAGTAGAACCAATACTGTAAGTCTTTGGTTATCCATACCTTCTCTGATGTCATCCGTGATTTTAACTAAGGCAGTAGTGGTACTATGACAAGGACGGAAACCGGATTGAAAGGAGTTTAAAAGATTGTGCTCGTGGAGGAAATTACTTAATTGCCGGTGGACCAGTCGCTCGAGTACCTTTGACAGAAAAGGTAGAATAGATATAGGACGATAATCGGAAAAGGAAGACGGGCTAGACAATTTTGGAAGAGGAAGGATATGACCATCTTTCCAGGATGAAGGAAACTGATTGAGATTGATTGAGGAATTCAGAATGAAAGTAATAGAAGGAATGATATGATTAAGAATAGGGAGAATCATTTTGCGACTTATACAGTCTGCTCCAACTGCGTCAGATTTTATAGCCATTATATTTCTCTCAACATCA
Organism: Boloria euphrosyne; assembly: GCA_951802675.2. Lineage (NCBI taxonomy): Eukaryota > Metazoa > Arthropoda > Insecta > Lepidoptera > Nymphalidae > Boloria > Boloria euphrosyne. Next base: position 15,653,965 of record OX637872.1, read on the forward strand.
CTTTCGGAAAATTGACTAAAATTAAAACATGGAAAATCAGGAGTAGGTAAAGTTGAAAGATAGTTAATAGTGTTTAATTTATTTGTACTATTTATAGTAACTGAAGAGGAGAAATGCTGATTTATCAGATTCAAATCTATATTGTATGGATTTATGTTATGTTTAGATTTACCTACTCCAAGAGACTTGAGAAACTTCCAAATTTTATCTGGATCCTTTTCTTCGATGACAGATTTGTAGATATGGCGTCGTTGACTATCCCTACACACTATATTGCAACGATTGCGAGCCTTAATATATTTAGCCTTATTTTCATCGTTGGGGTTAGAGACGTACTTTGACTTCGCTACATATTTTTTTTTTTGAAGTTTTTTGATTTCAGAAGTGAGCCATGGAGCCGGAAGATGTCTCATACGAACAGGCCGAACCGGTGCATGGATGTCATACAATTGGATCAACAGTGAATTTAAAATTGACACTTGCTCGTCAACTGTGTTAGCACTAGAAACAGCAGACCAGTCGATTTTATCAGCATCCATCTGCAATCTCTCTAAATTGATACCACCAAAATTGCGCTGCAGAAGGATTCTTGATTTTGCTTTTGGCGGTTTTAACTTAAACGACAAATAGATAAGGTCATGGTAAGAAAAAGGAGCAGAGCACTGGCCATGTTTTGCAACAAGGTCGGTGGAAGATACAAAAATTAGGTCAAGAAGAGAAGGTATGCAATTTGGGAATCTATGAGTGGGATTGAGTGGGAGAATATTTAAATCGACTGAATTTATAAGGGAACAAAGACGATTTGCCCTATGATCATTCTTTTGAAGACAAGTGTTGAAATCACCCATCAACAAAGTATGATCATACAAGGGTTTAAATTCTTCTATCAGGGTTTCGAATGATGAGAAATAATCGATCGTGTGACTAGGATTATAATAGACGCCCAGAAGTATTCTGGAGTGAGATAAAATAACTTCAATAAAAAGATGTTCGGTTTCTACGTTCCCCTGTTGTTGAGACATACTAACGATTGAAAAAGGAATATGAGAACGTAGATAAATCGCTACTCCACCTCCTGTTCGTCCAGTACGATCATTTCTAATTAAATGAAACCCTGGTAGCGAGTAAGATGTAGAAGGAAGACATGGTTTAAGCCATGACTCTGACACTAATATAGCGTGTATATTTTTACTAGTAAATGATGATAACATATCAGGATAGTGCGCTGGAATACTCTGAGCATTAATATGAACCAGATTAAAATTCTTCAGAACATCTGAGAAGTATAAGTCGAGTGTTTCGCCAAGTGAAAGGATACTGTGAAAACTGTCGTTGCTGCTATCGCCTTCGGAAGTAATGCAGGACAAGAAAGAATTATTTAAGCTAATATCATTTAAAGTCATATTATGTGTATGTAATTATAATATTAAAATAAATTAAATATATTATAAAATAAATATAAATAAAATATATTATAAAAATATAGATATTAAGTTACGTAAGTACTATTCACCCGCCAGTTGCAAGAAAGAAAACAAATTTCACAATACAAACAACAAAAAAAAAAAAAATGTAAGAAGAAAAACAAACAAAAAGAATTACATAGTAGGTATTAGGCATTAAAAATATAAATTGAATCAAAAAAAAAATATATATAAGTAAACAATGAAAAAACAAATATAGATAAAAAAAGATGATAATAAAAAAAAATGTTATAGTGTGTACAGCCTTAATTATCCATAGACAATACAAAATTATCTATGGTACATTTAACTCGTATTATAGTCTGTAGCACTTGTCTATAGGTTTTTTCACAGGTTTATTATTCGTCTATGGTCTTACCATCAGTAAGTAAACAATAACAAATAAGAAACGTGCCTAATACCTAAGAACAATAAAGTTAAAAAAATATAAAAGGATATATACAAAAGAATTAATAAGCTTAACTATTTTTTAACTACTCGCTTTACCCGTGAAGCCACCACTTTGTCCGTTGTTTTGGCAACCGATATTGTCTGCGGTGATTTAATTGAGTTGCTAGGAATTCCGGTGAGATCGAGCTTAGACTCCGCACGATGTCGAGAGCCATCCGGTGCAATAATATGGATGTACCCATCCCGTGTCCAGCATTTGTTGACACCAAAACGCTGCCTTGCCTCCAAAAACGCTTCATGTCTGCGCTTTGTAAGGAACTCGGATTGTGTAAAACCAGTGCCTTTAAGTTTCGTTTTGGCGAACCACACTTTATTACGCACACTAATATCACTGAACTTCACTACAATAGGCCTGGGCTTGTCAGCGGGGCGGCCTAAACGATATGAGTTTTTAATACTTTCTGTAGAGAAGTTCTGCAGATCGAGATGGTCCGCGATCAAAGTCGTGATTCTGGCAGCACTATCCTCATTTTTGTGCTCCGGTACACCGTGGAAGAGAATCATCTTGCGCCTTCTTCTCATTTCGTTTCGATCGACCTCCAATGCGAGGCATTCAACTTGACGTTGCAAGGTATTAAGTACAGAAACAATAAAGTTTCTGAAGTTATTAAACTCGGTTGGAAGAGCACTAGAAGACACAGATGAGGACGTCTTGTTTAAATCTTGCTGAAACTCATTCATCCGAGTGTTAAACATATCAGTCAGCGTGGACAAAGACTCCTTGATCGACTCCATAGTATTCAGTGTATTATAAAAATTGTTTTAAGGGATTAAGTACCAGGATTATTCTTGCAGGTGGGTAAATAAATACTCACATGAGCATAATATGTTACAAAAGTGTAAATAAATAATTTAAATCTTAATTTTAAATTTAAATTAATCAGCTGATCGCTAATTTACGTGTGTCGCGTTTCACTCCTACCCACGAATTTAATCAAGTGTTACACAATATGTTCGTTTACGACGTGTAATTAATCCCGGCGGAATTACATATGAATACAACTTTATGTTGTGTTTATTTTCTTTGTCTTTTTCATTTAATTTAATATACTAAGTCTTTTTTGATATAATTTTAGTCGGGAAAAGGTTTTTGTATGGTGAGAGAAGAATAAAGTTAAACGTTATTTACAATGTTTGCTACGAATCATTTAAATAAAATAACACTTTAATAATAATTTTATAAGAATAAAAAATGTGTATGATATAAATTAATTTTAGATGAAAGGTAAGTAATAAGAACAGTGTCCCATTATGAGTAATTCATATTGTAAACTTTCTGACACTATTTACATGGACAATTTATGATTCGCGTAGATAAGATCCCACATTCTGATACGATGGGGATTATGTATGAGAAACGGCCTTTAAAGAGGCCTAGATTAGGCAAAACAATTTTGTAACTTTCATATAAGACTCCTTATTTTTTAGGATTTAAGCCCATTATAAATCAATTTTGCATCATATACGTAAATGATAAATAAAATTATTGTGTGGATATTCGTTATTCAATCACGCCATTTATCAATATCATAGGCTACTTTTTTAGGATTCGCAGCGAGGATGAGTCACTTTATTATATAAATGCTTACATTTTATAAGTATTAAATAAATTCTATTTCAAGGTATTGAAATTCAATGCTTGAAATTTTTCATTACAAGAATATTATAAATACTTCATAGTAGCAAAAACTAATTTTACATAACAGCCGTCTTAATAGGACGATTAGTGCTCCTGTACAAATAGGTGAGGGAAATTAAAGCTAACAGCGTGTCCCGCGCGGCTCCTACGCTGCACGCTCTAGGTAGAGCTAGCGATTATACCATACTATTATTATCGTACGTGGTATACTTGTATGAAAGATAGGAAACTGTTGTTATATTAGATTCCCTTTTTAGTACTAACATTTGCACACAAACTATCGTTATTTATTCAACTTATAATGAATGTTTACAGTCGAATTACATTGAAAGTTGGTATTGAGATAAAATTTTTGTATTTTTTAATAATGACAAATTTATTTACGTATTGCACCTGATGCATGCATACAAGTAATCGAGGAACCTAATGGCTTAAAAGCCAGTACTATACCCACTTAAATCTATTAACGGGATATCGCAGGATCGCTTTCGCATTCAATCAATTGATCTCACGTTTTACTTCTGCTATGAGAGAAGTACTAGGAGCGATCCGCGTCCTCTTTGTGGAGGTCGAATTGCCGGAAGCTAATGAGACATTCGCCGTTTCCCTGTCTCCACCACTACAAAATCTATACAAAAATTAAAAACAATAATAGAGTATCACCGCGTAGAAAAGCTATTCCTCACACAGTAAACTGACAAACATTTTTCAACATTTGGTTTAAACTACGCTAATAAAGACAAAAGACTCGATTTTTTTCATTAACTAATACATCAAGTAGAGCGCAATATAGGGCTATAGATACCGCTCCCGCCGCGCTGCGTTGACATAACAGGCGTATTAAAATAGTTGCTCTTGTTCAATACCCTCGCGTTACGACTGTCGCGGGTGAGGGGGGTGTGAGGGCTGTGTGCATAAAGTGCATAAAGCGAGGCCACTACATCTCTTATATGCTGTGTTAATACCCATAACAGTTTCTATAGATCCTTTACTTAATCTCAATATATTTCTTAAACGACAACAGATAATATAAAAAAATAATTTATAAAGTCCACTGACAAAAAAAATGATTTTATTATTACTGTTATGGGTAAAGAAAAAGGTCAAAAGTTTTAAATTTTATTTTAATTACATTTTTAGCCAAGGAACTTTTGCAGGAGTATACAGAATAACTCATATAAATTTCATCACCATCGCACGATTAGATTCGATAATTCATGGTATAGGAATGCAAATAGGGCAAATATTATATAAATAAACGGACGAAAGATTCATTTTTATATTATAAGCAGATAGGTAGAAATCTATATAATTAAAAAACTGAAATACGCTTTGTCCCTGGCCCTACAAATTCACCAGCAATATTAGAACATTATGGCGAGAAAATAATAGCGCGGAGAGAGCTCCGAATGAAAGCAATCAGACTCCTGTGTACATTCCATTAACTAGAATTAATGTACACACACAATGCGTGTACAGCAGCCGCCAGCATGACACATTGTGTCGGCGCAGTACGCAATAACGTCTCAGCGACACTGTCCATTTGTTATAGGGCGAAGAAAATCGAAAAATGTTGTTTTAAAGGTCATTCTTTATCACACCAGCGGTTCTGAAAGTTTTTACCTCTGGGTATGCTTGCTTCTTTGCATGTTAGTCATAAATTGATTTTATCACAGTAGAAGTGCTGCTGTTAATAAAAAAACTTTATTTCACACTAGCGTCTCACCCTCGGTCCGCTCGGGTTCGTCTCTAGGTCCTCTTTAGCCTCTTTATCATAATTTTTTTACAAATTTTTAATGTTTTACTTATTTATATATAATCAAAATCCTAAAAAATAAGTTTCAAGCTTCTAGCTAAAAATGACGTAATTTCCATACAAACTTTCATCCCCTATTTCAAAAGTAACCTATGTCCTTTCTCAGGCTCTAGACTACATGTGTAGGTACTAAATTTCATTAAAATCGGTCCAGTAGTTTTTGAGTTTATTCGTTACATACAAAAATACAAATCTTTCCTCCTTATAATATTATTAGTATAGATGTACACATCGTATATATTTCATTTTTGTGCTACAAGCGGACGGTTGCACAAACGCTTGCTTATAACAAATTAAACGCCAAAGCGTATAGACAGGTCCAAGGTAATGAAATAGACATTACAAAGGATATTAAGGCGTCTTTTGTTGCGAATTGCCGGAGAGCTTTCATGCGAGATGAGTGTCTCAAGACGGCGAGCCTGAGTGTGTTAAAGGAACTTTGAGAAATTCTTCAGATGCTTGTACGGAAATTAAATTTTCTAGGGAATGTTAAGGGGTTGATAAAATTCAGAAAGCAAAGTAATATGTAATGGTATCGTTAGAGGCACGTTTGGTTAGTGTAATTTAATAATACTAGAGAATCTCAGTTTTAAAATAAAGATTTTAAACTATAATAGTGATTATCAGGTCACAATGTCTGTTTTTATAGAAAAATATGTAAATATTGTTATGTATTATAATTTTTATTTAAAGTAATATTATGATTATACAATGAGACAACAAAGACTCGGTCGTGAAAGTATAAGGCTTATTTCAATTCATTCTCTCATTATATTTTTGAACAGAAATGAAAGACGAGAAATTTAGCTGTTATTTTATTTACTTCGTTACAGACACAGGTGTGACTTTAAGAAATACAATATCTAAGTAAATTTGTTTTTTTATTTTTTTGTTCAATATATTTTCTGTATAGTATTTCTACTATTTTCTGCAAATTACTCGGTAACACGTGATTAATTTTTTATATCCATATTTGTAAACCAAAAACCGTTCAGCCGTTCTAGCTTGATTGAGTAACAAACACCTATGCATCTAAACTTTCGCATTTACAACAAGGATAATCTTAATTGAATTTATAATTTTACTTTTCTAAGGTCCGATTTCACCAAAGTAGAATAAATTTTATTCCTAGGGTAAAGCTGCTATTTACTCTCAGATAACCATACTTTCATTTCACCAACTACTTATCCTAAGCATAACAAAGTTATACGAGAGTAACTCTTATACCACCTATTTTGAAGGAATAACCGGCTTATTCCTCAGATAAAATCAAAATGGTGGCAAAATTATGTCACCTGAGCGCTTAGAGTACATTATTACTGAGCGACCATTACATAAATAAATAAATATAAATAAGCATATAAGTTAGCACTTCGTTTCCTTTAAGATATTTTTTTTAAAACAGTAAACACAACACAAAGCAAACTAAATGAAATTTAAACACCAGGCAGCGTGACTTTACAGATAGTTTGTTTGAAAAATAGCACTGATACATTAACACAAGTTCAAAGTGACGACTAAATTAGAAATGTCCTGTTATGCTATACTGTACTGAGACCATGACAAGCCTATTTAATTTGTCTGCATTCACTTATCTAAGAATAGTAATACTAGGAGTAACTTTTTGTCCTTACAAAGTGATGAAACGTACTATAAGTTATTCTGAGAATAAATGCAGCGAATAATTTTATACCTGGCATAGCTATTCTTCGATAACGACACCATTGGTGAAATCGGACCTAAACATCCTAGTGTTCCGAGAGACAGTTTACTTTCCGAGTCAAAATGGATCGCCGGTATTTTATTTACTACATCTAAACACGCAATTTGATAATATTTAGAATTATGAACCCATAATATTGCAATATTGTAAGTTGAGAGCGACCACAGTCCTATGAAAACAACCAGAAAAAATAATTAGAAAATACTGTCTTTACTTTGTTCTTACTCTTAGAGTAAGCTCTATCCTGCAGTAATATAATTGACACGAAGGAAGAAACTTCTAATTCTGTTTAGATTCATTGAAGGCAAAACTTTAAGGCACAAAACTTACTGCGCGTGTAAAAGCTTTAATTATATATAACTTATGGTTTGCGGCTTTGCCTGTTTACTTCACAACCATTAACCACCCGAACACTTCTGTCCATAATCTTAGACTAAAGCAAATTATGGAAACGAAATCTAGCTAAGTGTTAGTCAAACAGTATAAAGTGAAAGTTTCATTAAAATCGTTCTGAATAAATCGATTTAAATGTAATAAAATACCAAAATATTATAAATATTATATATTATTTATTCACTTTTACTATTCCTTAAAATTCCAAACATAAGGGCGATTTCCAAAAGAATTTAAATACCTGGAAATACTTTCTGTACTATAATATTATAAAATTATATAAAGATGTTAAAAATAAAACTCCCTAAGACTGTATTTTGGTATAGTTCTAATGCAGCTTCTTGGTAATCAAACCCTTGACCACGTGGCCTCGTAGTAATGGCCGACATAATGTAACTGCACCTAGCAGCTTTGTAAGCTTTACAACACTCGACGTCCGCATAAACTTTGTTACACAGTTTATGTCTCCCAAAAGCTTTTAGTAGAAGATAATATCGTTTTTGAAGGAATCTGTTTATAGAAAGTTATTTTACGTTTTATTTAACTTCAGGCCTTTTTACATACGCTTGAATAAGTGGTGATAATGAAAAAAATAATTAATGAAAATAATAAAGGTGCATGACCCAGGATTTGATCATTGTGCTACATTATGTGTCTCGATATGTGTATTGTGTTATATTGTGTAGTATTAATAAAAAAAGTTTTTTAAGAATGAAAGAGAAATGAATAGATTTTTTCGATAAAACATTATATTGTGTAGTGTGTCGTAGGATATGCTACATTTTATATTGTATTTTTTTTAATTTCATGAAATTTTGACTCATATCTTATACATCGTTTAAAATAATCACAAAATAATAAGCTGCTTTGATGTATCAAAAAAAATAGAAAATAGTTAAAATTTAAATTACAGTGTGGCGTTATTCAGTACCGGTAGTAACCGTACTAACTACTAGACTAGCTTTCAGTTACGCAACAAATATTTGAATACTGTTAGTTACCGCCGTAGAAACGCGAACTCAGCGAAACTATTTGTTTGATATACGAGTGTAACGAGCTATCGAAGGCTTATCGTGTTCCATTCATTAACTTTCCGATCACACCGCCGCCTCCCGCGATAGAAAGCCACACGCACTAATGACTCCCGCTCCGGCCAAATGTACGGCTCGAGTGCGAGCGATACTTATACGCTAAATCAATTTTGAGCTAGATTTTTGAATACAATATTTACTTAACTGTTTAAAGCATAGTTGTGTTTTCATTTTCGTAACTGTAATTTGTTAAAAGAGAGGCATAAGTCAAAACTTTTTTCAAATATATGTTGATAAATACTTAATGTGATGTAGAGTAGCTAGCCTAGGATTTCATTACATATTTTGTCACATTATTAACAAATTAAATAGTTGTGGGTAGAAATCTACTTTTGAGACGACAAGTTTGGTTCAGTTTGTAGTGCTACTAGTACTAGTGTAAATAAATTGATAGCTCTCTACAACTACGACCGAAGCCAGATCGACCCCACAATTTGAGCTCTACCCTGCCTCTACCGGAGTCATCGTGAGGCAGAATACGACCCAAGCTGAAAAGCTTTGTACATACGAGTATGAACTAACAATACGCATTCCTCTCACGCGCGGGGCTAATTAGCCGCGTGATTGCGGCTCGGGCCTGTGCGACCCGTTCATGTGGGGTGAAGGGTTGTACGTCTTATAATCAAAACTAGTTCTAAACCATTACTTTGTTTAACATCCAGTATAGTGAGCAAAGATAAGTCTTTATTGGTTTATGTTTAAACAATATATTCGTCTTCTATAAGATAGTTTCAGTGCCAATTCATTTCGTGTGCTATTTTACCAGTACCGTTCTATTTACTTCTCTAATAGTTTTCTCATCATTATTCAACTAAATATTTAAATGTCTTTAAATCTACTTGGATGAAGAAAATTAAACTAAGCTTTTAATCCCACTTCATATGAACAATCTTAAAAATACGCTTTCATTTCATATATTTTTTTCTCAAAAGGTGACTCACACAAGTATCGGGCAAAAGTAAAGTAAATAAAAATGGAATCGGTGTATAGTTTTCTAATCTAATCTACGTTCAGATTAGTGCCGCGGATTAGAAAATTCTAGGCCCGAATTCTATCAGGGTCGCCACATAAGGTTGGGACATATTTTGAGGAATACTTAGCACGTCTAGTGATTTTGACTGCAGATTTAATAATGACATAAGTGGTTTTATTTACATATAAATAAGCATACACTACACGCCTAAAATTTACAATAATATCATGAAAAGCAAATAAACAACGATTTGTATAAAAAAATATATTTGTATTGTGTGTGTGTGTTTTTTTTTTTGTAGTTTTTTGAAAGCGAGTCGTAGACAACAGCTACTTAACTAGCTCTAAGTACGAAAGGAGTCACGGCACTTCAATAACACGTTAAAATAAATTGACAGTTGAATTACAGTTGCCAGAGCAAGTGTTGATTTCAATTGGTATTTTAACGAGCTTATTGAGTCTTCGTAGTGATTTTAATGAAATTGCGTTGCGTGATTACATCTGAGTGTGAATACAGTTAATTAACAGAAATTTAATTTTGTTTTTGTTTAATATGAAGAGAAATATATAGTTGCAATGATCTATCGGTGTCTAACTGGCTACGGCGAAGGTGGGTGAGTTCAATTTAGATGAGACAAAATTTTGGAACATATTTTTATATCCAATTTCAGGTTTTGTAGAACTTAAAAATAATTATATATAAGAAGCTAATATTTCTAAGTATAAACAACTAAAGTGAAACATAATATGAATACAAAAGGTATATACTATAAAGCGAGAGCGCAGGACAGGGCGATGTAATTTTTGGGCTAATTTTAATTCTTGATCAGTCGTCGTCGTCAGACCAGAAATGATTTGCTCATACTCTGCAGAATTGTATTAGTGTTATTAAAAACAATTGCCTTCTTTACTTATAGACCCCCAATAGAACAGATTTAAAATAGGATACATTATTATTATTTTTGTATATTTTACAGTTCCTTACAATAGATACATACAAAATATTACATAGGACGTATAAAATTATACAAGTATATGTATAAATAGGACTGCAAAAGTTGGTTTTTTGTTAGAAAATATGATAAGAAAATATGTCTCATATATTATAAAGTATCAATCATAATTCTATTAGTATAGTAACTTATTGCGGGCGGGCGGGGGACTTATTATACAAGCGGGGCCCGGGGCCCGGGAATAATAAGCTCGGTTACCATCGAGAGAACGACAAACCAATAAAACAAGAACCAAAGCTTTATTTAGTTAGGAATTAATGAAGGATCCACGGACACAGTAGTTAAATAAAGTTAATTAAAAGTCAATTTGTTTTTTAAAGTAACGTTTTACGTGGTTCATTTAAATGTTTGTTTGCGGCCGAGCTGAGGCTGACTGGTTTCACTCCGCTGCGACCGGTAGCTCATATGCAGTGCTACATAGGTAATGATTCTGATGCTTAATGCACTTTTAAACCTAAAATTTATATATAACAATAATGGTTGAATATAAATTAGAAATATAATATATAATTTAAGAAATGTAGACTACTTTCATTATAAATAATTAATTAATAGAAGTCGCTCGACGGACAAGGCGAGGATTCTCGACCGCTTAGGGATAAAGTGGTTAGTGGTGACCGATGAAGTTAGTGAAGTTTCGCTCTCGTAGCTCGTCTTCGTTTATTTCTGTATTTAGACTTTACACAAGTACTAGATATGATGATATGATTAATTGAGGTTTTGTTGGAAGAATGTCAGTTACACAAAGACATATCAAGCATGTATAATTGGGTTGCGCTCTATAAAGAACAAAATATTATTAATTTTAAATTTTTGTTACATTGCCTGTTACTTATGTGCTTTATCACTGACGGAATGGCCATAGAGATCGCTACGACTTTGACTTTTATCATTATTTTTATAAGCTGAATCTCTATTTGTCATTTAATTATCATTAATCACAACATTTCTTGCAAAATTCCAGGTATCGTGATTATTTTGTAAGCAAGTAATCAGTTAGGAAGTTAATTTGAATGTTTGATGCGGTCTCCCGGGGCTGATTGTGCTGGCCGCAGTGAAATGAGCGGTGTGTCGCTCAACGCTCCGCACACTACACATGCCATCGAGAGATTTAATTAACCTGAAACATTACATCTACGTTATGAAACCTGTTTAATTAAGAATATTGTATTTTAATTTTTCTTTTGGCTACTTCATCGATGCTTTTGTATAAAGTAAAAAGAAGATTTGTAAAATATTCATTACGAATTTTCTGTACACAAAATAATAAATAATAATGTCGACGGTATCGTACTGTTCATTAAAATATTTTATTAAGCATTATTAACTTCTCTACATCGCCATATAAGTTGTAGTACATTAAAAACACGTCCATAAAAGTTGTTGTTGACTCTGTACTGCGCACTCTGCAGGTAAACAAACAGGTAATATTTTATTTTATATATTACAGAAGAAGAAATATCGTTTATTCCATTTAAATTTATATTTAAAAGAAAGTATAATTTATTCAAATAAATTTGCACTTTTATATTCAAATTGAACGTCAGTTTTGTCCGTGAGGAAGCTTTTAACGCTCTCTTTTTGAAATACAATTTTGAGCTTCATTAAATGTAAATTCTCTAACTCCCTATATAACGCTAAACTAGTGAAGTAAAATAGACAACTAAAAACTCTACATTTTCCTTTCTCATTCTATCCACAAGAAAAATTGCAGGCAAAAGCTAGAGATACATAATTGAAGTAAAGTTTTAATTCAATGACTGGCGAAACGAAATTATATTGGAGCAATCTACGAAGTTTTCGCATTACACAGTCGTTATGCAGAGCTCGAGCAAAACTTAGGAGTAGATCTACGATTTACGGGAGATGTTATTTGTTGGCGGCGACTTTTCAACACTAATACATTTATATTCTACTTTACACTAATTGTATCCGTGACCTATTAATACAGGATTTTTTCTTTTGTCATTTTAAATGTATCAAATCAAAATTAGGTTCTAAATTACCATTTTTTCTGAGAAGGAACGCTTATAATAGAGTATTATTTTAATATTAAATTACAAACGCTAAACGTGACAATCTTACACCTCGCTTTAAGTTATAAAATAACAATTGTTAAATTGTAATTATACGCGAAAATCATAAATAATTTCTTAAAAACTGGAACTAACCAAGTAATTGCGTACATTATTTTTTACGATCTGTGCTTGCTCTCAGCCCTCGATTATAAAGACGCCTGAGGGTTGAAAAACTTTAGAAATTATTTTGAAGTAGGTATCCTTTTGTTTAAAAAGTAATTAAATTATATTAATATTACACAGGAATCTTGATAGAGCGCAATTAAACATAATATGCTCACAAACTATATCAATTTAGAAAAATGAAATTCGGATTTTTCCATTAGATAATTCTTTTCTACTATGTAATGCGGATTCTGTACACTTAGTATTTTATATTTAGTTAAACTTGATATACGAGTATTGATACATGCTTGCAATGAAGGCGCTTTGACAAAAAACTCGTCTTACAGCTATATAGACTATTTAGTATTTCGTGTTTGTTCTTTATTCCAACATACATAATTGTCGAATTAAAATTGTATATTCAAGTATTAACCTCCTCAATTCCTATCTTCGCTTAGACTCATTACCATTAGTGAGCGTCGCGGGAGCAGTTGCAGCCTTAAACTAAATAACGCTAGCTGATTGCACGAACTTCCATTTTGTCTCCAATGAACCAGTACCTGTCGGTGCGACCGAGAGTCTCCTTTTTGTAATCGCGATCGTGATTTCATTTCTCAATCAGACTTTACCGCTCACTACGATCTACGACTAGTTCTTTCATTATTCGATTTTTCTACGTACTTACTACTTCGTAGTTACAGATATTGCATAGCGTACGGATAAAAAAAAACTTACTTCGCTTTTAATCTACTAAAATCTAGTAAAGTTTTCCCGTACATTTTACTCTTTTTGACTTTCAATCAAGGGTCAAAATGTCGCCCTCCCCGCGGCCGCACCGCGCCGCACACTGTCGACTGACGAGCGACGCTACAAACGGAATGCGTTATTCGGGGGGAATTATTTACGCGCTGCGGATTGATTAATTTTATTATTTTCACTGTGAAATTCGTATTTTGCAGGTTTTATTTTGTATGTTATTTGCGTCAGTGTGATTAAATCAATTTTATCAAAAATGTTATCGTTTAAATAATACTTTCTTAATATATTTAGAGGTCTGTCCATATGTATCAACTACACCTTAGCTTTTTCATAAAACTTGCTTTTAAGGACTTATTTTGTTTGCGTAACTTTTTGAAATATAATATTTTAATATTTGTATTTCACCACCTCGTTTGTCCTCCTGTTAATATAAGCACAGACATTTGGATGAATTAAACATTTTTAAAGTAGATTTATGAATTTTAATAATTACTACATTTTTATTTTCCATCATCAAGATTTACAGTTCTTTTTTTAATGATTGCTTGCTAAAGAACAATAATTTCATATTTCGATTATTATTGCTAAAGATCTAAATGTCCCTATATTATATTAAAACCTGGTGGGAAATGTGATACATTATACTATAATATAAGAGTATGTATTCCATTTTGATTAGATTAAGGCCTGATTGTGTGGTGTGTAACTAATATATTAAGAAAAAGGATACATCGATTACATAACTACCATGTTGTAACAGTCCATTATGTATTGAATAGCTTAAGCTGGAGTACGAGATTACTATTGACCTACAATTTTATGGCAAATAAAGATGTAACGCGGCAATCTCGTAAAACAAAGTATTGGAAAAGAACAGCTATAAATTGTGTATTAATAGGCAGTTATAGATATTATGCCTGAAGGAGTGTAGAAATTTGCGGTCTGATGACGGAATCTTTAGCCCGGTTCACTACAGTCTTGGCATATAAAAAATATTAATATTCGTATAGATTATACAAACAATTTATTTTATTTTATTTTTTATTCTTTTTTTTGCATTTGTATTCCTTTTAGAATTACATACACATTAAAGAAGTAATAGCAATGGCACTGATTTTTCAAACTGAAATACTCTGGTCCACATCCGCATTTACATAATATTATCTTTAACAATACAACAATATTGAATTATATTTTAAAAGTTAGCGTTACAGAATTTAAAATTGTAGACATCTACATAAGAAATGATTGTCTGTTGGGTCTACGCTTTTACTGCCTATTATGTAATTTTATACGCGATGCTGATACTTCAAGGGTGGTACTATAGTAGTGTAGTTATATTGTTTTAAGAAAAATCTGTTCCCAAAAATGTAACATTATGAATTCTATAAAACTTATAAAATCATAATATTTGTAATTTCAGATAATAAAAATATATTACCGCTTTCCATATTATTTACTGGAGTTTGTGTAACAATGTAGGGAACAGTGGTTGGAGCCGGGCCAGTGTCTCAAAGCAAAGATATTAGTTCCTTCATCTTATTTCAAGTGAAAATGTTGGATGTGAATGGAAACTTCTAATAAAGTGTCTTAAATATCACGTTCAAGTGTTGCTTTTCAATGGAACTTTTGTTCCGTTTTATTTTAGAAGTCAGCATTCATGTATTGTGTGTTTACTTGATTCTTTCTTTGTACAGCTCAGCGATTTAGTCGTTATTGTATGGAATTAAATAATTTATATTTGACACTAAACTAAAAGCTAATATATGAAAAAACTTCGAAGAAGTATATGCATGCTCAGCAGAACTTGATTGATTGATATTAAAAAGCTGCATTATGCTGACAGTAGTCATTTAAAAATAACTTTATTGTAACTTATGACAGGATAACCAGGACTACATATTTAAATTACAATTATAAAATATACAGTGTGATATATAACCCTTTTTATATCAAAATCTTAATCCTTCCTTAACAAATCTTGAAACGCTTACTTTTAAAGAACCCTAAAATAAAAATCTACAACCATACGAAAATGAATTCTTTGAAACATAAGTTATTGCCTGAAACATCCACAATGAGAAAAATCAAATAGCACATTACGTAATGGCGTCCGGCGCTGGCGGCGCTCCAGAAAGTTTAATGGCATTATTATATCGAGATCGTATCAGACGTGACGGGAACGCTAACTTACTCTCTAAAGGCTTTTACTGTAAAAAAATCAATGGAACCAAAAGGGTAAAATATTCAAAAATTTATATTACCCAGTATTGAAGAAATACAGTATAATGTATTGGAGTTAATTCTAATCATATTTTATCTGTGAAATATTATGCACGAATCTACAGTATATTACATAAAACATAACTTATTTAAATGGTTTATGCAAATAAAAGCGTTTACCCCTTTCAATGTGACCGCCGCCTAATTCACGGAGAGACCTTCATCTCCGACGATTTATTATTCTTCTATTATCAAAAGTTAAAAGTTAGCGTTTATCGTCCAACTTTGTCGATCCCGTCCATTCATTAGGCGATACAATCAGATGACTGTTAGAAAACAATTTTAGCACTGCGATAACGACGCCGTTATAAACCTGCCACAGATTATAGATATATTACAGGTCTTTGGGGTTGGAATATGTATAAAACTTGTTTATTTATGACATACTCACAGTTTTACTTTCAATTTTACTGTAACCTTTTTTATTTAACGTTCTGAAATGTTTTTACTTTATGTGTTTTTTTACGCACGGGCGAAGTACGGGTTGGCGGACTTGACATATGTTTCGAAAACTAGCTTCTCTCAGACATGCAGGTTTCCTCACGAAGTTTTCCTTCACCGTAAGACAAGTGGTAATGATATTATAAATGATTCACATGTGAAAATATCAGAGGTCCGATTAGAACCCGCATCACTCGGTTATCCGAGCGCCTCACCACTAGGCCACTACTGACATTACTTTTACTTAATTCCTGCATATATATAGGTTATTTGGAATTCCCAGGCAGGAATAGCCTGTCCTACCAATTAAAAGCTATTTCAAAGTCTTAATTGGGTGTCGCAGGTACTTTACACACTCAACAATTTTCACCATCAAATTTAATTTTTGACCTTTAAAACAAAAAGGGTCAAAACACAAGTTATATTATTTTGTAGTAGACCTTCTAAATCACTTTAAGGGTTAGTAATAATTATTTACTAGAACAGTCTTACGGCAATGAAACCAGTTTATTGTCTAGACGTTAAACTTATACCATCTCACACTTTTGTCGTATTAAATAAAGTTGTGAGTAATATCTGTAAGGCTAATAAATTATTAGTAATAATATGGAACAACACATTCAAGACAATCCGGTTCCGATCAATGTCAAATTCCCGGGTAAAGTTCGATCGCTATAGTTTAATGAGAAGCGCGCGCTGACCCGGAAACAAAGCGGCGGATATTAGTGCCCTAGACTACGCCCAGTCAGGTGACCGCTATGTAATCGCTGCTTGGAATTTGCTATTAACTTACTATTCAATTATACAGTATACGTTCAAAATATCGTAAAGCGTTTAATGCTATTAGTTACTTTATAAAAAATTCGTATATGTTCTAATATTTTTAATGTTAATTGTACATAGTGTAATCTACTTTTAGCCATTTTTTAGAGAAAAAATGTATTTATATGGATTGAATCTAGGCGAGCCCAGAGCAAGTTGCTTGTCTATTTTTATCAAAGACTAGCTGACCCGTGCCCACTTCGTTGGGCATAATGTTAATAATCCTTTTTTAGTACAGAGTGTTATGTTTTAATTTCTAACTGCCAAAAGGAGGGTTATACGTAGGTATTTTATTAATATTAAAAATTAAATTATCTATACTAATATTTAAAAACTACTTTTTGTAACTTAAATATAAAAGTTAGACGTATGCTGTCGTTGACTTTTTTGTAGGCATTTTCAAGCTCCACATCTTTTCTCTAGAACTCAAAAATATATCTTTCATAGTTAAGGCAGCGTTCGTAAGAAACGCTTTCATTCGACCGTTTTTTCTCCGATTCACGTTGCAAAACGGACTACCACGTAAAAGCCTTTTTATTTTTCGGTTTTTTATATAACCTATGACACTCAGCAATAATGTGGCTTTCTATTGGTGAAAGAATTTTTAAAATCGGTTCAGTAGATCCCGAGATTACCCCTTACAATTTAACAAACACACAAACTTTACTTCTTTATAATATTATAGTATAGACATGCGTAAGTAAACGCTATAAGGATAAATCAACGATATCAAAGAAAGTTTCAATGAAGGAATTCGTTTGAAAGAAAGAATGATACCACGCTCTCGGGCGAGGCGCTCTCCGCAGCTTCCGCCGGATATTAATATCCGGGCACCGACCGGCGGCCATTGCCGCTAACATTTATCAGTGCTCCCAAACTATTTAACACACCATTGATTTTTACAGAAATGTGTACTTATATAACTTACTTACTTTGATGACACGTTTGGCTCAGTAGGTAGTGACCCTAGTTTCTGCGCCAGCGGTCGCGGGTTCGAGTCCCGCTGAGTCCCGCTGGGGGCATTCATTCGTTGAGCACGAATGTTTGTACTCCAGTCATGGGTGTTTATATTTATAATTATTGTTGGGACATTATTACAACAGCGCCATCTAGTTCCGCAGTAAGCAACTTAACGTGATTGTGTTGCGGATACCAGATAGTTGATATACTACACATATAAATTTTAAATACATACATAATATAAATATCAACACCCATGACTGGAGTGCAAGCATTTGTGAATAGCAAATGAATGCCCCCAGCGGGACTCGAACCCGCGACCACTGGCGCAGAAAGTAGGGTCACTACCAACTAAGCCAAACGAGTCGTCAAATATGTATGTATTATGTATAATATGTATGTATTTAAAATTTATATGTGTAGTATATCAACTATCTGGTATCCGTAACACAAGCTTCATAGCTTACCACGGAACTAGATGGCACTGTTGTAATAATGTCTCAACATATTTATTTATTTATTACATCGATAGTCTCACTAAGATTGAAAATTCGAAAGCTTACAAGTGTTTTAATTGTGCGAATGTTTTCACTTGTTTCGCTGTACAACTTTGATTAAATTTTTAAAATAGAAGCTTATATTGAAGAGAAAAACAGGCTTTTAGCCTATTTTTATCTATGTTCCTAAAAAACCCCTGTCTATGTGAAATTACAGTCGATACATATTTCTATTGTACTTATGAAATTTATGGCATAGAGCAAAACGTTACCAAAATATCATAAGATCTGAAAAAGACATTAAAATTGTCTGTAATAACATTTTCAACATTTATAGAATTTATTGGAAAGCACGCCTCAAGTAAACAAGGTCATGGCAAAAATAAAATATGCGAGGAATTATTTAAGTAGAAAGTGATGTAGGAAGTCTATTGAGCTTCGGCCGGATATTAACGCCCGCCGCGCGACGGACTCCGAATTAGAAGGATCTTCGGTAGCACCTAGTGGTAATTATTTTCTATTTCTATTAAATTTACACATGAAAAGGCAGAGAAATAATGATTTTTAAAATAAATACAAGTGCGATGTTCAGATAGGATAAGCTTTCTTCACTATTCAATTTACGTGTAAACAATATGAAAATGTTACTAAAATTCTATGTTTCTAAACTGAATTTCGAGTAAGAAGGTAAGTTATCTTTATTAAAACGTCTGAAAATTTAATAAATTTATTAGCCTTTGATCCTGAAATTTAGTACCTTTGTTACACAGTCCGGGTGCATTAATTTAATTTATTGGATAGTTACTACTTAAATTAATATTTAAAGGCTTAAGCTTAACTCTTAGTGCCATGTTTTCTTCGACATATGTGTATTACATCGACATATATTTATTACGTATGGTTTTTGCTGTGGTAAAATAAAAAGCATTTTACTTTATCTAAAAATGTTCAGATTTTGATTGAAGTAAGGAATAAAGTTTAGAACTAAGTATGTACGAGTTCGTGCTTGTCCGTAAGTACGTGAACTCTCAAGCGCTGTATCTGACACCGGTTGGATTTGTATCTAGCTGTGATCAAAGTTTTCTCCAAACTTCAACAATTATCATAATATACGCTTACGTAATGGGACAATTATCTATTAATTTATTGTGCGCTATGATTTTTTTACGTTGTATATAGAAAATAATATCCGGCGCAAAACAATGTATAAAATATTTATCTTCGAAAACTTAAAAAATTAAACTCTTTACTTTCTTTAACAGAAATATTTTTTATTTACAAAAAAATAGATGAAAAACTGACCTAAAAACGTACTAAAATATACTAAAATATTTTTAATAAGCTTTACATAACTATCCATTCATATTTAATATATAATCTGACAGATTTGCCAACTTTTAAATTAAGATGTAGTAGACTACTTACTATTATACAACCAGTACTTAGGAACAAACTAAAAACATCTACTGTTGGTTTTCATCGATCAATCTTCATTGTGAATCAAGTTGAAAAAAATGATGAAGAGAGCTGAGCGCTGCTGCTGCTCCTAAAAGCTGTTCACAAAGAATTCAATTAAATTCTTCTATCAGATGTTATATCTTTAATGTAAAGTACGAAAGTAAATGTCTACATAGAATTAAATTTTAAAAATGTAGTAAGTCGTTAAAGCACTTTCAATTTGATGCCATCGACTAGATGGTGTTATCACCATGCTAAATATTATTAAATTTCACTCATTCTGTTTTCTGTGATTGATAAAGTCCTTTATTTAGATTTTTATTGAGATTATATTCTTGTATTTTATCTTAATTATATTCCATAAACGTTGTACTTTTTTGCTTTTAAACTGGTCTGATTATCGCTTGAGAGAAGCTGTTTTAAAAATGTTCAATAAGTGTAAAATAAATTGAAACTAATTAATATTTTCAAAAATATAGCAACTTATTAATATTCGAGTACAACTTCATGTCTTCAATATTTAAGAGAATATAAAGTTTAATATGTTCTTGTATTCTTCTTTTATTTAATTGTTTCTGTTTTTATTTAATATTTACTTCTTTCATGTTCAATTTCGTTCCATCCTACATACTTTAATATTGTGTAGATATTATGCTGTACATGTGTCTAAATTGCGAAGAGTTGAACCGGGCAAGTAATTTAAATTAAACTTCCGCCGCGCCGCGCACCCCGCGCCCCCCCTGCCACCCGCGTCGCCGCCCGCACTGTGTGTCATTTGCACAAGATTAGTAATTTATCCGTACGTAGTGTTTGCATAACTAAAATTTTCAAAAAATATTCAATTTACAGATTCTTTGAATTTTACATGGTCCTTCCTATCATTTTTATATCTTTCTTTTCTTTTTTTTTTGAAATTTAATTATGGGACTGTTTTACTCCGCTTTTATTTTTATTTCAATTTTATCATAATCTTGTTGCACTTTAAAAGAGTAAAATTCTACTGCAAATGGAGGTTTTATTACAAATAGACTGAAAAATAAATAAGATTTTTAAATTGCTAAAAATAAATTATAATTGTTTCAGAGCCAGGTCAGCAAAGCGCAGTGAGCCCGTGGTAATCTCATTATCCGAGCGCAGCGGACGACACACTAACGGTAAAGTAAAGTAACGCGTAATGCATTTCTAATTCGCCGGCGGATAATCTCATGGCTAAGTTCCGATGTGTTTGAATGGATTTCAGGTACATTATATTGTTTGTCTACTAATATAGAGTGTTAATAAGGCAGTTCATATGCACTTACTAATTTCCGTGACTTTATGAAACTACTTGTTTATTAGTTAAATAGTAACTGGTAGATGACACGAAAGCTTCTGCTCGTCGCTTCACTTGATATTAAGTTTATAAGACCTCCTTTTTTTTAGTAAATCGGCTACAAAACTTTATATTTATTTTGGTATTAAAAAGACATTTTGATAATTATAATGAACACTAATTATAGTTAGTCTTTAATAATATAGTAGTTTTAAAATTAATACGAAGTTGATTATATTCTGGTTTGCGTAAATTCTTTGTAGATTACAGATACATAGTGGTACATCGGTATCGTCATCTGAGCGGTGGAACGAGCCCCTGATTAAGTATATTTTAATGAGACGTAAAAAAAAAACGTAATATTAAAACGTATAAAGTCTCGTAATTGGATATTTGTAGAGTAGCTCTTCGATGTCCGCTGGAGTGGCCTTTAATTAAAAAGCCTTATTAGCCCAATACTTTATATAATATACATTTATCGAATCCCTGTATAATTAAAGTTGATAAGAACTTTTATTAAGTCTCTATCGTCTTTATCGCCCGAGATCCGAGGCCCGCCAGACTTTTCTTATTTTGTCATTAACCAAATATATGACATTAAGTAGTTAATGTCTGGTCTGTCGCCGATGGCCAATTCAGAGGTACTCGGTGCTAAAGGTAAGTAAAAATAGTGTTCACTTTTATTAAATTCTCAGTTATGATTTTTACGTATGTTTTAGATTATATAGTTAAAAATTATACTATCAGACACTTCCCGTGGGCGGAAGCTTTTTCCAGACACTTTAAAGCTCACAAAAAAACCGTGTAACTTTACATATATTCTCAGTCTTGATTTTTATACATTTTACATTTTACATTTTATACATTTTTTTATACATTCTGGCAACTATTTCAATACTCTAAGTAAGCATCCAGACCAATCGGATGGCTTCGGATGGGCCAAACATCCTGCCAGACAAACAAAGTGTTGCTATGAGTATGTGCGGGAGCTTGGCGATTACATGGTTTTATATAATATGTAATGTATACCAAAAAATGAAAAAGGAATGCCTAAATAGACCTATTATAAAAATGATAGCAACACATTAGGTATCAGTTCAGCATTAACTAATATACGCATTAAAGTTAGCATTCTCCCCGCCGCGCCGCGCCGGTGTAATAGTAATATCTACTATTACAAAACTTATATGGAGCGAATAAAAAGTTTACAAATCGAATCGTACGAGTTATCTAACTCCCAACTTTTCTAATAACTAAGTTTCCTTTGTTTATTATGTAATTAAATATCGATTTATTTATCAGAAGCTTATTACAAACTTCTCAAAGGGATTTTTTGAAACTAGTAGCTGCCACAACTTTGACCTCAACTAATATAGTAGTAGTATTAATCAGCCCTTTTTTTTATATGCACTGCTGGGCATAGGGCTCCCTTCGCGGTTTCCCAGACTTCACATTATATGTATCTTGCTAGGTTAATCTTAGGCAAGCAGGTTTCTTCACGATGTTATCCGTACACTTAAAAAAAATGTATATTCTTTCAATGTTATTTGGCACTGTCTATATACTATATCACGTTAAGTGCGAAGCGAGGCCTAAATCACCCCTGATGCAACTTCCCTGTGGTGCGGCAAGCAAAAAAGTGAATTTCTCTGTCGTGCGAATGGCATAGCTTTGGTTTGGTCCAGTGTAGGAAAGAGATAAATATATATTTGAGATCACTAATGGTTCGGATGTCACGAATGGACTCGGTGGTGTACCTACCTTGGTACCGGATGTCTTAGGCCTCGTGCCGCACTGAATTAATATAATTTTAATGCAGTGCGGAACGAGGCTAAAACGTCCCATATCCCCCCTGACCTCGTACCGCACTCAACGCGAGCTTCCCGCGACCAGTGTTGTGCATCACGTCGATTGGAGAGCACGTCCTTTTACAGCGCCGAACATGTCTAAACGATGTCGGAAGAAGTTAATTTTAAAAAACCCAGAAACAGAGCCAAAACAGGTAAGTTTTTAATGAAAAAATCTTCAGTAAGTACCTAGTTTTTTCTTATCTTGGTAGCTATGTACCTAAAGTAAGTGTAAGATATTATTACTTAAGTATATTATACCTAAAGATATTATTGGTAATAACGATTATTGACGTACCTAATACTTTGCAACATATCTAGAATTACCTATTATTCTATATCGTGATAATAATGTTATTATTATTAGGACTTAACACTTAATTGATATTTTTGTAGGTAGTGAAAAACTCCACAAGAAACGCAAAGCAGCCGTTGACAAAACAGGTAAGTAATATAATTAATATTTCAGTAGTTCTTTTTCTAGGTTTTGAAAGTAGGTATATAAATATTAAAGATTTTTAGGGTTCCGTATCGAAAGGATAAAAACATGACCCTCTATTTATACCTACATTATCATTGTTATTCTCATCTACGATCTAACCTAAGTAACAATGTCAGTTTTATTACGTTATCTTTACATTTATGTTATTTTTCAGCACCTGAAAGCGCACGCCATTGCCTCGAAAAGGGTGAAAAAAGGAGAAGATGTGTTGGTTGTTACCAAAAACTACGCACATTTTTACCATCTCGTGAAGCTGATAAAAAATCCAAAAAGATTTTGACTCAGTGCACTCAGTGCAAAAAATCTTATTGTCTACCCTGTTTCAATGAAAAACACTCATAAATAAGTACAACATATATATTGAGATTTTTATAAAAAAAGTATATTGATACTGATTTTTTAATGTTAATTCAAGTTCTAATAATTGTATTTTTAAAGCCCGAGGCAGAATAAATAGGACAGTTTCTTTTCTACTTCTGGTTGCCTTTTTTTTCTATTCTGTGAACCGCATTAAGATTTTCATATACAAATAGAAAGATAAACCTAATGCATAAACCGTAATCCATTATTTTCCAATAATAAGTCTGTAATAGGTGCCTCTTAATGGTATAGAATGGAACGCTTCGTGCGCGAGTCCGACTCGCACTTGGCCGGTTTTTTTTTCTTTATGGCGCCTTCAAGCACAATTTAGATTATTTAAAAAAAATGTATCCTTTGATAGCTTTGTGTTGTTTTGCCAGGTTTTGCCCTTAAAACGATCTAATGAGATATAATTGATCAAAATCGGTCAAGTCGTTGCGTAGTTAAGACAGTTTAAAAATGTCGATATTATTTTTCCCATCACTAATCGCAGCGAAAATTTGCCCTATTTCAGTGCGTTACGAGGTGTATAAGATCCCATATTTTGTTTTGCTAATAATTCCTAAACTAGCCATCAGATCCCGGGGCGACGGTGGATTAGGGTTCATCAATTCACTGTCTATATCAATAAGGATCAAAATTCTCATTTATCTTTGATTTCGCGCCAGAAAATGGATTTTAGTCTGTAAAAGGAGGTGGGGTCTAATAGACCGCGTGTCGCCCTAACGTCTGGTCACGGTACGGGCCGATTATACCTCGTGCCGCAGGAACGGAAAGTATGCAAAAATTGGTGCCGCAGCTACTGTGATATACAGGCATGAGCACGTTTTGTCTAATCTATCTCTAATATATAAAAATCTCGTGTCACAGTGTTTGTTATTGAACTAGTCCGAAACGGCTTGACCGATTTTTATGTTTTTTTTTGTATACTTGGTAGGTCTGGGAATAGGTCGTAGGCTATTTTTTATTTCCCTAGGTGATAAAGATGGCCCTCTCCGGATATTATTTTTTATTTTTAGTCAAAATTGATCATTTTTTACTTTTTTATGATTTGGCATTAAAAAATTCTTATAACTCTCAATTTTCATCCATCGAGCGCGGACAGAGCCGCGGGAAATGCTAGTAATTCTATATAATTGGAAGCTATTTTATTCATTTTAAATATATAAATAAATAAAAGGAAGCCATTATTCAAACAGCACAAAAACTTGCTTTTCACTTAAACCTATTAATAAAATTTTTATAGGACTTAACAGTCTAGAAGTGATTTCTTAGTAATTTAGTGATTTGAATGTACGTGTGCGGGCGCGGAGGGCGCGGCGTGAGCGGGCGGCACGTGCAGCCACCCCAACTTGCTTCTATCTTAGTACTCCTTAAAATTGGTCCCGAAACGTTATTTTATATAGAAATAACCCTACACTAGCAAGAAACAGCAAGCGAATATCGTTTAAATAAGATTTTAGATTAGATAATCTTATTCCTTTATATTGTTTCATGTCTAAGTATTTTGGAACAAAATAGTCTTTAAAGTTTTATCTACGCAATTTATCTTTGAGAAAGCAATTGTCTTCGGTGCTGTGAAAATACTTTAGCTATCACATCTCAAGGTCCCGCTGAGTTTTTTCGCCAGATCTTCTCAGGTCTAAGGAGTCTTCTTTCGAAACTGGTAGTAGACTCATGACGTTCAGAAAAAATGGTAAATCATTTAATACTGAATAAAATATTTTGAATATTAATTTCTAAATAATAAAATTGAATGTTCTATAATATTTTATTGCTAAATTCCTATACATGGATGCACTTCATTGTAAAACTGAAATTTTAAATATTCATATTATCCTTAAAACAATGACAATGCAATTCAATTAATCAATCAATTAATTAACAAAACACAGCAATCTACCGTTACTTTATCTCTATTTACTTTATCTCTATTTAGTTAATCTCTTTGTACTTAAGAATTGAAGATAAACTAAAATGTCATTTTATAATTTCAATTATTATGGCCGCTGAAACTAAACGCATTTGTTTCATTCGGTTCAGTTACATTCGGTATATAAAACATTCTATAGTAGTATTCAGCGGTAAGAAAGCTTTCTATTAGTTTCAGAGATTATACTCTACATACAAACTTTCTCTTTATAATGCGTATTAGCTTAGATATAAATGACGATGATGCGAGATGCGATGGTTGTTACGCACAAATATCTAATAAGGGCTAAACATAAGATTTAAAAATATCATCAGACAATTCTTTAAAATAAAATATAAAAGATGTTATATAATAATTATTTATTTTTTCATAATATAATAATATTATATTTGTTTAATTATGTACCATATTCTACAAAATTCGTCTAACTCTTTCCAAAATTAATAATATTCACCGTTTTCAAGTTCAGTTTCATACAAAGCTATAGACGGAAGTTAAGGACTTCTTATTCTATAACACAGTAATAATCAGCTACTTCCAAAGCTATCAATTGAAGGAACGCGTTGGAACGCCGCCAGCGCGCGCCGCCGCGCCGGCTTGTTACCCACAGCCTTTTTCACCGTACATTAGATGCCACATTTAGAAATAAATGTACGAGTATATTTAACTCGGGCGAAATAAATAAGCCAATATACACGCTAAGCTTACATTTGTTACTGTATTACACGAGAATTGTTTTATTTTTAGAAGATTTCTCTTTCACTTCTTAAAGTAGTATTGAATACACTTTTGAATTATTATATTAAACAATTAAAATAAATTAAATCATGATAGAATTTCAAAATAAGAGTGTAAATAAATTTTGATTTTTGATTTGATTTTGATTTTGAGTAACGCTCGATTTATATACGGTGAAAAATAATAATTTTAATTTGTTTTGATATATTTTAATTTCTCTTCACAGCGGATATATTAACATTGACTTTCTAACTTCCCATTTACACAAAGTTTTAATTTTTTTATTGATTGTGATAAGAATAGTTTTATTAAATAATTTTTATCTGAATAAAATAAATTAGAAAAATATTTTGTATACAATATGCCAATTTCGAAGCTAATTATTTACGTTTACAGAAAATAAACGACACTTTTATGTAGAGAGTGAAGAAATAATATAATTTAGGCAGTTATATATTTAATAAAACTAAAGTAATTCCTGTATTCAAATATTTTTCTGTACAATTTATATAGCTAACTTCTTAATATAAATTACAAAGGTGTAGAGAACACTCGCGGCGCTGCTGAAGGCTTATCTCCGTTAATACGCCGCATACTTTCGCTCACATCAGACCTACCTCAGACATACTCGAGGATAAAATACTTTATCAGAATGCTTTTGATTTTTTTATTATAAATCCGAGGTTTCGTCCCTGTTTTTATTTTAATTATCTATTATATAAGCTGGCCTAGTGAGGGTTGACGGACTTCATATGTGTTTCGAAAACTTGACTTTGAGGTTTTCTCAGACATGCAGGTTTCCTCACGATATTTTTCTTCGCCGTAAGACATGTGGTAATCATGTTGGAAATGATTCACACATGAAAATATCAGAGGTGCGAGACCCGGATTTGAACCCGCATCACTCGGTTAGGTTACCACTAGGCTACCACTGCCTACTGCCACTGCACTTCACATGACGTCTTTCGAAAAGGTTGTTAAGTTCTCTCAAACGTAGATTTCCTTACGATGTTCTCCTTAACAAGTGGTAACCAAGTTAGTAATAATGAGCACTTAAAATATCATAAAATATCAGAGGTGTGATATGATTTGAATCCGCTATACTCGGTTACCTAAGCGTTCACGTTACAACTGGGCTACCACTACCTTGAAAGTAATAAGTGAAACTTGTAAATATATTACTTTTTATAAATGAAACTACCTTTTCGGATTTTGTCGCGGATTTATTTTGCTTTTTAGTTCCCGACGTTTCGAATGCTTTACGGCAATCATGGTCACGGGAGAGACTCTCCCGATTCATTTATAATGTCGAAAATTCGCGTAAACCTAAGAAAGTATTATATTACTTTTCACCAATAGTTTTCACGCCATTAGAGTGTATTTTATTAGTCATAAGTAATAACGTATTCGAGTAAATGTAATTAGTAAAGCTACACCAACTATGAGATTAACTAAATTTAATACGCTTTTAATTTCGCCCTTGAGCTTTATTTTAACTATTTAAGCTTAAGTGAAAATTCCTTTCAACAAAATACAATTATACTTATGTAATATATAAAAGTGCGGTTTGTAAAAAAAGTGAAAAGCAACATTCAAATAACAAAAGAAAAGAGATACTTTTTTGACCTTATTTGGAAGTTTACCTTAATTTTAAATTATTATTTTTTTATTTCTGACAAGAAAAATTACTCACGTTCGAATCAAACTTTTTCATTTCAAATATTTTTTTATCTTTTTATTACAAATATCAATTGTTTTGAAGATGCGAATTTTATCATAATTTGGCAATGTTTCTGTCCAGTGTTCATTACAATTGTGTAAGCTCAAAGCTCTTTAAGCGAGTTACGTCGCGACTTTAAAATATTTTCCGTTATTATTTCGAGTAAACCGCTCGAATACAAAAAGATAACAATCATGCTAAGTGCTCTTTACATTCCCGTCTTTGTGGAGTCCAAATTATATTTTGTAAATCTGTCGCGTCGCGTCGGGCGCTCATTGTGACGCTCGGAGACACGCCTGCACTTCTCAGATACTCGCTGCTTTTGTAGCTTTAGCATCATACAACACTTATACAATATCACTGCGAAGACAACCTAATAAATAAAAAAAAAGTTTTAAAATCACAACAACAATAAACATACTTTATTGATTTAATTTTTGATGCTTCATAAATAAGAGATTTTTTATTAATATATACTTTGGTTATTGAACTAAGTAATTATTCGGCTTCCTGAACACGGATATCCCCTCGGGAACTCATTGTACGCCCGCACGCATCGAGCAGATGCGCGAGTACATCGCTCTCACCGACCAATATTTGTATTGTTTCGTAAATGCTAGCCCCCGGAAAATTATGACTTCTATTGTCATAATAAAAAAAATATAAGTTAATGCAATTTCCCGAAAATATAAAAAAAAATATTGTAGTGCGAGTCTAAATGTGTAGGGTTTGTTTTGAAGGGATTTAAAAAAAATACAAGGATTTTTTGTTAAATCCATCCTGTATCTGTAAATGAGACCATACATTGCTTTTTGACAAAAATGAAGTAAAGAAATACGAGGCTTCTTTAAAATCAAATTATATTATTTTAAAAATCATAATAGTCATATTATACTCTTATTTGAAAACTTAAAGTTTTGCTTCGAGAACTAAATTTTGCTACAATTAAAAAGCTTATAGTGCTAAGTGTAGGGGTTAGTAATTTATTTACATAATTCTATGTTTGTCTAAAAACTTTATTATAAGGAATTTATGATTTCAATTATATTCCTTGCTTTATATAGCGCTTTAACTTTGAACTACTATGGGTTTGTAAAATGAAAAGATAATAGAAGGACTCTTATTTAAATTAAATATAATATTCTCGATTGGTTCTTAAACACACAAGAAAATATATATTAACACCCAGTACTAAACTGTGACGTAAGATCTGATCTACTATTACACTAAATTGTAGTTTTGATAAAATTAAACACAAACATTCATCCAACATAATGACATCTGTCATGGTGTCAACATTGAAAATTATAATATAATAAATATAACATTTAAAAACATTAAAAAAACACATTTTCCAATACTTAAATTTCAGTAAGATATTGTAAAAATATATAAAAATAATCATGAAGATAAATGCAGACAATTTTAATCGGATGAGGGAAGACGAAAAAGACAACCTTCTATACTTCCTGAAATCACTGCTTACTAGAACAAGTAAAACCAGTGAAAACAATAATTGATTTGGCCATTTGAGAGAAATCTGAAGCTCACATAGAATACACAGATGATTAGCAACTACAGCGTTTTGAATAAAAGTAAGATGAATTCTACATACTTTGTACAAGAAGCATTAGATCTTGATTTACTTTTAGCTATTAGAACAAGTAAAAACAGCGAAAACAATAACTGGTATGGCCATTTGGGAAAAACTGAAGCTCACATAGGGAACACAAATGACTAGCAACTACAGCGTTTTGAATAAAAGTAAGACGAATTCTACATAGTTTTTACAAGAAACACTAGATCTTGATTTACATTTAGCTATTCATGAATCCTGACATAAAGGTGTATTTAGAGGAAAGTTTTTGTGAATTATATGATTCCGTCCTGCATTAAGGAAGTAAAGACAGGCTTTGCAGAGCATTCTAATCAGTTATGGAGTATTAATGCCTTTGGACCCTGGACTAAAAGAAAACAAGGTTTGATAAAAAATATACAAGATGAAAATTGCTGCTAAGTTTCCTGTGATACAGCATGTTTTCTAATTAATTATAGTATTTGTGTTTTTAATAATTAATTGTAAAAGGGTAATTTTTAACATAACCCTGTTAAATCAAGTGGTGGCGGTTATACTAATACCACCGAAAATAGCATTCCCAAAGAGGGTTAACGTCAGGCAGGCGGCCGGTTGTAAAACTTCTTGCCAAACCAATAAAAAAAAATGCCGACCCCACATAGCGTGGGATAAAGGCGGGAAGAAGAAGAAACATTCATCCAACATTTGTATGAACGTGTCAAAAGCAGCATGTGTGAAAAACAAACTCTTGGTAAAGCTAGCTAAGTTTACCTCTAGCTCTCTCTGATAGAGCTTTCAAAGAGATATTCATGGAAAAAGCTTAAAAATACCTTTACAAGTTGACAAGCGTCAAGTGTGCGTGCGAGCGCGCGTCCGCGTCCGCGTCGACGTCTCGTGGCATTTTTCCAAGCAATTAGCTAATGGTTGCCGCGACACATTGCTAGCGGTGTACGCTGTTATGGATTCGTGCAATATTTTCAAATTTAATAGAGTGTAGTAAAAATTCAACATTCGTTCTTTTTATAAATTATTCTATAATAGCTTTTGCTCTCTTTTTACTCAGGTTTATTCTCTAGGTTTAGTAATAATTATTGAAAGCGTACAAAATAATTATAAATTACGTCATATTCTCCTCCTCATTCATCAATTCTCTTTTTAATTAACCGACTTCAAAAAAAGGAGGAGGTTTTCAATTCGTCGGGGACTTTTTTTTTTTTTTTTTTTTTTTCTATGTATGTTCCCCGATTACTCGACGATGGCTGGACCGATTTGGAAAATTCTTTTTTTTGTTTGAAAGAGTATAGTTTCTAGTTGGTCCCATAGTCACCAAGTCACGATCTGATGATGGGATCCCAGGGAAATCGAAGACAACTCTCAAATTTTATAGGCACTTATTACGTTTTTCATATATTTTCTAAAGCTGTTCAAGTATTTGCGTCTGATAATGATCATCTCCTGTGGTTGAGCTAATGATGGAAGGTACAACTCCTCAACGGTTAGGAGTTAAAAGAAAATTCTTTCAATATTATACGTAATTATAGACCGATAGTTAAATTCTTTCAGGCTCTTATTAACCGACTCTAAAAAAAGGAGGAGGTTCTCAATTCGTTGGGGACTTTTTTTTATGTATGTTCCCCATTACTCGAAGATGGCTGGACCGATTTGGAAAATTCTTTTTTGTACATAAACAACATAAGTATCTACTTTCCGCTAAAAATTTGAAAATAAATTATTTTTAACAAAAAACAAAAACCGACTTCAAAACTAAACAAATCTAAACTAAAAAGTAGAAAATAATACTTTTAAGAACTTCGTTAATTTAGAAGTCGGTGCCAGCCAAAGCAAAATAAACTTAAATAGACACATATTCGATTAATCTATATCTATAATATTTGTAAACATAATCAAAATACCGTTCGAAAGTTCCTTGCAAAGGCAAGATAAGTCTATCCGTCCTGGCTGGCACCGACTTCAAAATTAACGAAGTTCTTAAAAGTATTATTTTCTACTATTTAGTTTAGATTTGTTTAGTTTTGAAGTCGGTTTTTGTTTTTTGTTAAAAATAATAGAGAAATTCGTACTTAAAAAAATTCGTCGCGTGATTTAGAAGAAGTATGCGGAGCTGAAAGAAGATTTAGAAGATAGAGAGAAGCAACCAGCGACTTTATTTTATATATTTATTCCATATTATGAAAATAGCCAATACTATAAAAGAAAACACGAACTTATTGTTTTATCGTTATTGATCTGGGACCCAGTGAAACTTAGCTCAGTTAGCACAATTAAAAGTTAAAAAAAAAATTAAGATTTTAACGATATTACAAATTCCTATAAGCGATGACTTAAATCGCCAGCAACACAGCCACGCAAGCGGCCGCGAGCCCACACGGCGCGGCGCCCGCCCGCGAGCGGTTCTTTAATCCTTGTAATGCATCGCGATATCACACCACACAGGGCTGCCAGAATTTACATATTTTAATGATGGTTTTCTAATTATTGTGTGAAATATCGGCATTAAATGTATTTTATAATATGTACAATCAAATTAATAATTATTAAGAGTAATATAGAAATGCTTTTGCTAACAACATTTTTAGTTTTTATCGAAAACAAACAGTAAAAAACTATTAGGTAAAGTTTGATTTAATTAAAAATTCGATTTAAATAAAACTGACATGAGCTATGAACTAGATGACATACTATAAAGATTACTAAATTAATTATGTTCGTGTTTTAAATTATAATAACTAAATTGTTGCAAAGTTTAGCTATTTTACATATTCTAATATTAAATATTATTATTATAATGATAATTATGATTTCAACATTTGTCATAAATGAACTAGCTAAAATTGGTTTGTTAAGGTTGAATAATATCTTGTTTAATAATTTTAAATTATATTACTATTTTTAAATTGCAGAGTAAAATATTTACCAAAGCCCTATAGTTCCACGTCCCTGCATTTACGAAACTCGCTTGGTTTTGACGCCGATTAAAGTTATGTCTATTCCATTTCATTCGAATAACATCGCACTTAAACAGATTCACTCCAAGGAATTTAATATCACAGATGTATTTTATATCACAAGTCTAAACAACCGCTGGATATCCTTCAAAATTGTCTTAAAATCAAGTTTTTGTTATTGTAATGTACTCCTTCGATGTATAATAAAAGTGAATTTCACAGTGATTCAGTGCTGAACAAAAACTGAAAGTGATATGTATATGTCACCGTATAATTGTAAATACCGTTAGATTGTAATCTAACTCACGAGATTGTAGACTGTCGAAAGATTCCGAACCGCAACATATCACCTACTATTTATCGATTTTTTTTTTTCAGGTCACAAAGTCTCAAAGTTCTATTTGCTAATGGCACCCGCTCGCCACAACCGTCGCATGCTTGCTTCGCTCTCTCGGCTCGTGCGTTGTGGTCATTTTTTTACTGTTTGAAAATGGATATAGGCGTCTACAAGTGGTTATGTGGTATATACCGCCCAGAAAAGCCATTACTACCAACTGAAACCCAACAGAACTCTCGTGTCTTAAGCAGGACCACCACACCAAAGCGGTTGCTCCGCAGTCCACTCAGCTATCATAGATGTACCAGGAGCAATCAAATATGGTGCGTTCAACCAATCGCGAAAACCAAAGCGTGAGGTGCGCCCCGCCGCACGCCACCTCACAGTTTGACGGTTTCACTTCGATAGACCACAATCTACCGAAAAATAATGCGTCAAGATGCAAGCAGAATCAGTCACGGTTCATAATCCTTCGACAGTCCACAATCTCTATTTTATACGTACAATTTAACGGTGACATATATATTATAATAGGTTTAAATAGATATTGAAAAAAATATTAACGTAGAGACAAACATTTTGGTAGCATTTTTACATAATATAGGTTTGTACTAATTAATTTCAATCAGCTGATTGAACTTCTGTACTTCTTGTTAGGTTATACAATAATGTACACTTTGTAACAAGTTAGATCTATTGCTTTGTATAATTTGACCCGTGATAGGTTTCAATTACCTGATAGAATAATACTAGATCACACGATGTCAATGATACTTTAAGCTCGACAAGAGCCTGCAGTTGCAGACAATATGACAGGACTTGTAAATAAATGTAGAGTTATGACAGCCGCAGCAGACTCGGTAAAAGGATTTATTTAAGATATGACACAGAAAAGTTCCCAAAAAATAATAATCTATACTATATATTATTATAAGCCGAAGAGTTTGTTTGGTCTACAGTGCTTGGTTTGTGACGCGGCTAATCTCAGAAACTACTATTTCAAATTTATAAATTCTTTTTGTGTTACATAGTTCGTTTATCGAGGAAGGCTATAGGCTATATAACATTTTACTACAACCGATAGGAGCAGAGCATCAATCAAAAATGTTGCAAAAACGGGAAAAATGATTTCTTTTTTAGAGCTTCCTTTGCGTGCGCTGCGTAAACGGTTTAAGTTACACAAAAATCAAGTTTGGCGGAATTTTGATGTTCTAAAAAAATTCCGTGACGACGTATGTTTCTAAGATTTACTCTTTAGTAATCTTTTTTTATAGTAATAAAGTTTGTTCTAAAATAATGCATTATTTGCAAACGTGATATTAATCCTTATCCAAATAAATAAGTTACTTACCACACATATTGTATTTTGAACAAATTTGCTCAAAATTGAACAAATCAAATAATTTTATTTGATTTAAATGTATACCTTAGGAGATATCTTTGTGTAAACATAACTCTGTAACAAACTAAAGATCAACTACTTATAAGCTACTAAAGTTTTAGACGTTATATCAATAAATATACCATTCATTAATATGTAGTTAAGCTTCTGCATGATAAGTTCTTAGGTCGGTCTCATACAACACATTAAACGTAACGATAGCGCGATGTAAAAACGGGCAGTGCCATCTATTGACGGGCAAAGATAAGTAAAGGTAACTTATCAAAGGTTCATGACTATCGAAATAGAGTTTAAAAAGATAAAAATATTAAAAAAAAAATGTCAAATGTACGAGTGTGTTAACTCTTAAATATTTTTATTGCAACTTGTCTGAAGACGTTTATTTTTTTACTTGCCTAAAATGATTTAAATATAGATCCTGCATTAAACGACAAATACTACATCAAAAATTGTTTTAAGGTACTTTTATATTTTTCATCATTGCAAGGTAGAAATGAAGAATATATTGTATTTGATTAAGTTAAGTATTAACTGTCTCACATTTTGGAGACTGAAAATAATGTTCTTCTACATACAATTAGAGCGAGTCATCAAACCCATGTTTTATTTGGCTCTCATTAATGAGTACACGAGCCAGTAACATGTTTATGGTACAGCTCTTACATCCATTACATCTATCGAGGTTTGTCTGTCCGGAGGCTGGCAGCTCGCCAGCGCTCTGAGTGTTCTCTGGTTACTCTACAGTAATACCAGCATGCCCTATCTCGGAGCATTTGCTTAGCTATTAAATTAAGACATTTACCGCACTCTACGAACAAAAAATTAAAACTTTCATGCTTTTATGAATGCAGCTGAGTTTATAAGAAGTTTACTCAGCTTATTGTGTTAGTCAAAAACTTAAATTTGCAATATTATACGTTAGATGGCAGGATAAGAAATATTTGCTACATTGGTACAGACTCGTATTTCTACAAATAAATTTAGATGCCCAAATTTAAACCTAATAAATGTACAGTGTGAGGATGAGGTATGTGTTTATATTAACCAGAAAGTAGATAGATTTCACGCTCGCTAGTCGTGATTTCTCACTCATGCTTAGGTAGGTTAGTCTCTGTAGGAGAGTTCAATTCCCATTTAATTAGAAAGGCTTACCTAATTGATAAAGGCCATTCAGAATATAAGATACTAAAGTAAAAGTATTTTACGATTTTTTATCATTATCAAAATTAGCAAAAAAAACTAAGAATTTGACACTCAATAAGTGGTCTACCACCGTTACCGTCACAAGCTGGCACTCCGCCCGCCGCATCGAGCTCTCTATACTAGCAATCAAGCGTATTGAAATATTTATTTGCATTGTTGGCCATTTCGAAGACAACGGAACCAACGAGGTGCAATTCACCTTTGTTTAAGAGGTAATTTATTCCATCACCTTCGCATCTGTTTGCGGTCTGACGCAGCGCCCGAACGAACCCTACAGCGATATATTGTTTTCAATAGTAATTCTTTTCGGTATTAATTTTGTAGTTTTACTTTAAGACTTTTACGTAAAAACTACATAATATTTAAATTGGTGTTATTTCATCTTTTGCATTGTTACGATGTAATATTTAAAAAAAACACCCGTTTAAATTAATATACCTATATTTTTATTAATTCATATATCAAATGATAGAGAGTTAAGTTAAAGTGTAAGTTGTCAGGTCGTTATAGTTTGTAGTCTTAGCAGAGACGAAGTGCATACACTGCGACACAATCATATTCGTGATATAATCGATCTATTTACCAATTATAATTAGATATTTAGATGTTAATCTTCTGACGTGCCATTGTTTGTGACGTTCTTATCAGTAGAGCTCGTTAATAATAAAAAACGATCTGTACTAATCTCAGATGTAAGCCGACATTTCATTAATTAAACCCACTACACGAATAACATACGTATCCTCATTATGAAAGTTAGTGGGTAGTACATGTTCACATAAATGTATGCTTATAATTGTGAGCTCGAAATACCTATTCCTATTCAAGATCTCTATTTATTAGTTCTAAAGTAGAGCCAAAACTAGTATTTTAAAAATCAGCATACTTTTACCTCTTTTGCTATATTCACAACACCCCGAAACAGCCAACCAATTCTAAGGTGACCCACATTTTCTTGAAAAAAAATATATCTCACTTAGAATAGAGAATGTGAAATATGCTTTCGTCGATTTCACATATCTTGCACTGTATTTTTGCAACCAGAAACAGAAGCAAAACTCACCTCAACCATTAATGAAAAATCATTAATTGTTGTAGTAATCATATATTTTTAAATCCTTTGGACAAACTAGACTATAATTTAAAAAACCAATTTAAGCAAAAATTTGAACTTATAGTTTAAGAACTATTGTAGTTCAAAGTTCCATAATTTCATCACCCATACATTTACCGATTAACAATATTCTAAGGTACCTCAGCAGACATACGAGCTCTAAATTTTGGACACAAAATAATTATCTTATTACATTAAAACTAGCAATTTCTTTTATGCTAACGGTTTGCTGAGAAAAATGAATTGAAATTATGGTCGTTACAGAAATATCGAAGAGTTAGTATTTTAAACCATTTTAAATAATAGGAATTTATACATATTTATGTTCACGTTTTAATATCTATCGTATTGTTATAAATAGTAAATGAATGTGCTTTCAAAATGTGTATGTATGTATTGTTCTAATGTGGTATGGAGTCTGATTTTATTTTATTAATTAATATTGACAACTTTTAAATTTTAAGAATCCTGAGAAATCTACAGTAATATATAAAAAAATGCAGTGTAAATCATAACATATCGCAATCTATATAAAAGGGAGATGTTAGAACCGCTAGAAATATGACAACGCGAGGCGCACCGACTGTACTTTTTAAAAACAACACATATTTGCCAAAGATATGTTTTATCTGAGCGGAACCTATTATGCGATATAAACGGTTTTATTGTCCTGTCCGCTTCACCTCGTCTGTTTTGGCTGGCGCTCGGCCAACGGCCTTCGAGCATCCGATCATTTGATAAGGACTAGCATCCACCAAACCCGCTCTATAAGCTGT
Source organism: Boloria euphrosyne (assembly GCA_951802675.2). NCBI lineage: Eukaryota > Metazoa > Arthropoda > Insecta > Lepidoptera > Nymphalidae > Boloria > Boloria euphrosyne. Next base: position 15,691,735 of record OX637872.1, read on the forward strand.
ACATCCGGAGTTCTTGATTCGAATCCCGGGTTAGGCAAAATTTTGTTATTGAGTGTTTCTGTTTAGTAAGTTTTAGTAACAGCCCGGAGTTGTGAAGTTGGCAGTCTTTTGCCCCGTGCGTCGAATCTTCGAGGTCAAGAAAAGCGGTCCTCCGTCACTGGTAGTATTGAGCAATCGTCCCACTGGCTTATGAGAGTTACACACTGTGCGCAGATGACTAGTCTTGATGACATTCGAATTGAAAACCTGTCACTGGTTAAATACATTTTTTCTCTTTTTCTGTGTCAAATAATAAAATAATAATATTCGCTTAGCTATAATCCAATTCCAAGCGGAGGCTGGGAACTAAGATGAAAGTTGGTTGGAAATTTTAGTGCTCTTCATGCCATCATGAGACTTGAATTCGTACTCATCGTGCTAGAGGCATGGGAATTTACAATGTGATTTTTTTTAATCCTGTGCTTTTACACTTAATTTCGAACAATTACAAGAAAATATACCGTGCTGAAAAAAAAGTTATGAAATTGTGTGGACTGTCGGCCTTAGCCGTGGACGACTAATTGACTATCCTGAGGCGTTTTGTTTATTTGCCTGAGCTTTAAGAACTAATTAACTGAAACCGCAATTGCATTGGTAATTACATTATTATAATATTCTCAGATCTGAGTGGTCAAAAAATAAAAAGCCACAAATGTAGGAACTAATAAATAAGTTATACATAAGACGTAACCTTCTATATTGAAAAATTAATTTCTTTTTTTTAACAAATTTATAGAGCTTTTTTGAAACACAAGTACTTGAACTGTAGTTAATTAGTAGTCAATTTATAGCTCATCTAGTTTACGTAATATCACATAACAATTTTGTAGAAATACCAAAGAGATTTTGCATCCATAAGCTTCGAACATAAAATTCTAAAATATACCGATCTGCTTCCTAAGACGATCGCATTATAGAAACAACATTAAAATAAATCATCCAACCCTTCCTCAGGAATGCCAATACCCAGCGTATGATAACATCACAATCCCAGTAATTTCGCCCACAATGCCGTCGTAATACTTTGCTTCCACCTTTATTTGGGGCACATATTTATAAATCCTTACGTAACGTGACATTAGACTTCGATACAAATTGCACAGAGCTTTACGTGGACTTTATAACAAGGATTTAAAGGCGATTATTCACTGCAGGCTATTCGAGAGGCTTTACTGGGTTGTTACACTCGGGACGAGATTAACCTGCATACGTGTCGAGGCAGCATTGAAATACTATTTTCCTTACAAAATAGTACATCAACGTTTTAACTATAACTTATTTTGACTTATCCCGAGTGACTTTTTGTTACGAAATACACTAATATTTTACAGAATCCTTTATATTTCGGTACATAAACTATTTACCTATGCCATAATAATTAATCCACATTCAGTCATTGGTCTGTTTCTATCTATAGAATACATCAGTATACTCGTACACAGTTACCTTATAGCACTTTGCTTATCTAATGTGCTAAAGTAATTTACAGTCGTATTAAGTTCAAAAATGTTTAAATACTATTTAAGTGTTAATTTGTAATAGTACTTACTATTATACTTACCAAAATTTGTGCTGTATTGTATAGAGAAAATACATAATTATGTGTATATGTGTATTGCATTTGTGAGACGTAAGTAAAACTGCTTCAGTTTCCAATATAATATATTATTATCTAGAATATGTTACAATAGGGAATATGCATGATTTTTTTTTATGACTTAAATCCATCCTTTACATCATTATAAAGTAGAAAAATATATAAATAGTCTTGAAAATATATATTTTTTTATGCAAAGTGAAATTTAAAACATTGACTAAATTTAAGCCGTTCAAACGCCACCAGTAGCGCCGCCACGTCGATGACGTCATTTGTCACACGAATGTCTTTTTTACTTTAAGCTTTTCAGTTACTTCTTATATATCTTCCGTTTTAATTGCTATACACAACATTGAGGAAATTAAAAAACCTTCTTACAAGTATTGTAAGTACAAAAACATTATTAGAAATACACCCGATAAAGTGTTTTTTCGTATTCCAACCGATGCGAAAGTAAAAGAAAGAAAGATGAAAAGATGTGTTTTCGTTCCTTCAAAGCTTTGATAAAACCAGTTTAAGTCACCGTCCTTGATTCACTATTAATATTGATTCACTAGAAAACACCACAGGAACATAGTTTTAAAATTTTTCTAACATAAACTACTTTTTAGTAGTATAGACGTCGATAATTTTTGAAACCAAAAAAAAAATAGTAGAATAAAACCCACTAGAAAAGAATAAAACCCACTAATATTATAAAAATGAAAGGAAAAATAAATTACGGGCGATCTGAGGTCGGGAAGGGGGAAGGGGAGTGTTTTAAGGGTAAAGAACTATTTATCTCGATTTCCGGCAAAACTACAAGTCCTATGGAAAAAAGTTAAATGGCAATGTTGTAGGTAATAAAAAGATCTAAAACTTTTGTGTTCACACTTTTTTCACATGACCTCAAAATTTATGTAAAAAATTAAATAAAACAAGTTTTTGGTTTTTTATTTTTATCTTTTACAAAAAGAAAATATTTTTCACGGAATTTTGTGAAAACTTACCTTTTTATGTTCTAAATACACTGTATTTTTATTGATTTAAAATATTTATTTTTTTCACCTTATTTTGACTTCATATCGAAAAAGCACCCTAGTTTTCTATCGAATGTTCTCACGTCAAAATATTTGCTTTCTTAAAAAAATTAGTGGGCTTTTTGTTTGTTAAAATCTCTACTTTGTGATGGTGTAAAAATATATATACATTATCATTGAAAATTTTCTCAGAAAAGCTGCCTAAACCTGGTCTAGTATGAATATCGACGCCGATAAACCCAATGTTTTGACAACTGACGTCATTTTGCTTTCAACCAATGGTGGCGCGTTTAGGAAGTTTCGATTTCCCGCCGTTAATATTCACTTTTTATACAATATTTTAAGGGTTTAAATAATAACTAAATAAAAAAAATACATTTTAATCATAATGTGACGATAATAAAGATTGGAAAAAAAGATATTTGAAGCAAAATTAAATTTTATGCATATTCCCTATTATAGGCGATATCCATAAAGCTAGATTCAGCTTTAATAATTATCTTTATACATTATTAGGTTATAATTCCTCTTTCAACTAATATTTTAATAACGTTTTATATATTTCAACCACAATCAATATCTTTTTCTCTCTACTCCTCGCAGATCATTTTTCCTTCCTCTCGTCCTGTCATTCATTTTTTTATTCATTTGAATATTCTTCTTCCTAAACTTCAAACCAGATAAGATGGTGCCCAATAGATAAAATCCTGTGCTTGTTTACAACCATTTAAAAACACTAGGTACAAAACGATTTTTCATTTCAAAAGTAGGTTATGCAACCGTTATATCAGGACACAGTTAATTATGATGCTGAAGGTATATTAAAGCTATTTTTCAATATAATAAGAGCAGTATTCAGGCACTAACAAGCTGCTGCTAGCGTAACGAGTACTCGCGACGGGTGACATTACTATTTTCTAAATCAGACTTTGAATGTAGTGCGCCATTCCGCGCGGACGCGGATTAAGTCAGCAAGAGAGCTCGCCGAGATAACATTAAAGTAACAATATATACTTTCAGTTTATTCGAAAATACACTAATATATTTTGTAAAGCTTTGTTTTATTGTAAAATTAATTATATTCTAACGTTATTATAATGCTAGTGATAATATTTGCCTCCCTAAGGGTCAATTAATGGCGTATATGTTAGGTACTCTACGCTAAATCTTTTTGTTGTTATTGTACTAAATAGCTCAAATGGTCCAATTATTTTTGTAGGAAGGAATATACAAATATAGTAGATAATATCTGTATATTACACTTTATATCTGTATATTTAAACAGTCACTTCCTTTCATTTGAGATAGTGACTTTAAATGATTCTGAAAAATCAGTGATTAAAAGGTTTAAGATGAGAACAAATTCCTTTTGAATCAATTTAAGTACAGTACGGAAGTTTAAAACATAAGCTAAACTATAGAATGCTTCTCTATTGATTAGGTCAAAGTTCAAAAAAAAAAGGAAGAAAGTAGCAGTTACAACAAAGCTACAGTGTAACAAAATTATGCTCGATTTCTACTTGTACAGTTTTTAACGTCATTTTTTATACGTTAAAACCTAATATTTGCATATCAGATACATAATTCTGTTTGCCTCTCTTCCTTCACGATTTACGCGTAAAGCTTCATACAACTGACGTGAGATAGAACGGATTTATTAATTAGGTGTTTTATATCACATGTGTTGCTCTTGTGACACACGACACGTGAAATTAAATAAATAAATATGTTGGCGCATTAACACTCAGCACCATCTTGTTCCATGATAAGCTACGAACATGTGTTATGGATACAAGTTAATTTAACTTTAAATACATTCATACTATAAATATGTAGTTCATAATCTTTACTTAACTAGTTTTATGCTAAATTATCCTATTTGACGCAGTAACTAAATAATTGACGTGGACTATTTTCATAAAAATAGTTTATAGGTGAGAGAATTTCAGTGAAGTTATTTGTTGTGGTGACGAGGAAACTGAAAAAATACAGCTTTACTTTCTACATTAAGAATATTACATTATATTTTTAACATTTTACTGTCATCTAAGAAAATAAATATGTGTTTGCCGTTTTTCGGTTGTCCGTAGTACTTTCGTATCATTATAATATTATTATGCACGTATTTAGGCAAATTCATTAATTACTACATAACTTTTATATCTACAAGTTGCAATTTTTTATATTATGTAAAAACAAGACTAGGATAAAATATTAGTAAACGTGAAATTTCTATCTTTACCATCCGCTTTTAACGTTGAATGCACTTTCTCACTGAAATAAGATGTTGTATGCACTTGTATTAAGTCGCATTAATGAGCTATTAATAATTAATATAAAATTCATTACGTATTTTGTAATGAATATTATATAATGTAAATTAAATTATGGCGAGAAACTCAATTGTTCTCTTGTAGAGAAAAATAAATGTAATATATGAGGAGAATATGCACCTTACCAATATGTACCTACTTAATTTTAACTTTCAAAGTGAGTATGTGATCTGGTTTTTGTAAATCTGAACTCATTATAAAAAGCTTTTACGTAAACAAAATGAAAACTAAATAAAGTATTAAGTAATGACAAGCATCATGATTTAAAAATAGAAACATAAGCGGTACTAGAAAGAAGAAATTAATAAGTTTTGCTAATTGTCTATTTTCAATCTTTTCATTAAGCAATACTTATATATGTTAAGGAAGCACTAAAGATGGTCGGCTGGGACTGGCTGCCTACAAGAGATCGATATCTGCAGATCGGCTCGTGATTAACTTGACAAGTTGCAAAATTACTTATCGCGCGCCGCAGACTTGGCTCACTAAACTCCATCTGCAGTGACGCTCGCTCCAATGTATTACAGGAAGCGGGAACGAACGTCGGATATAAGGTATTTTTGTATTTATATATTTGAGTCCAATTGCTGAATATTGATCTCCTAACTCCTTTCAAGATATGAACTGACATTAGAATCGCCGGGGATTCGAAAACTCGCTATATTAGTTTTCAGATATGCAGATTTACTCAAGATATTTACCTTAACCGGAAGACAATCGGAAATCATTTTTGAAATAATTCACACATAAAAATAGCAGAGCTGCGAAATCGAGATCTGAACACATTCGGTTTCAGAAGCGAGCGCATCAACACTGGTTTAGCCTCGTATAATTTAATAGTTTTTAAGCTAATGTAACAAGGAAATGTAAACAATTTAAAAAGTATTCAAATATGATTTTCTTTTATTTATTTAAATATCTTTTGCTCAATTTCTGCACTCATCAGCAGTTTATCCCAATAAGTGATCATTAGTAAGTTTATTTTAAAGTCTAACAGCAAGCTGCAACAAAAGATTATTATTCTTCAGATGTGACGCAGCTCGAAAGAAAATAAATTTTGGATCTATGACGCTTTTAACTTAAATATGTGAGTAAAATAAATCGCTCGCCGATACTCAATCACGAGTCATGAGATTGAATGCACTGTCTTCCGCAAACACACGTGCACTAACACCCGCTTCCGAACTCCCCCCCACACTCAGCGTATATCCGTTGCTCAGCAATATCTAGATGATGGTAATATTAGCTCTGTAAAGGCTAACTTTGAATAAACAAAATAATTCATAAGTATAATAGTTTACTTTACACGCCTTAGTGTACCCGATTATAAAATAAATACCTTATAACTAAAATACTTTAGACAATCAGTAGTATACCGATTAGTTGACCATAAATTGAATGAAATCGATATTTCAAAGCTAAGCAATATAAATCGTATAACAATTTCATGAAAGGTACATACTATTTTCACCGACTTCAAAAAGGAGATTCTCAATTCAATTTGGTTGTATTGTTTTAGTTGCTAACAAAACCGTAAAGGTCGAACTTCCTCGTTCATTCATAAATAAATGGAGCAATCTAACTAATCTTTGTTGTAAAACTTGCATGTTGTTTTTCCTAGAAAACCAATTTGTAGAGTAAAAAAGCTACTTTTACCCTTGCATATATTAAGTAGTTTCCGCGGGATACTGACCCGTTGTGAAAAGATACTTACCTAGTACGAGTTACTTTAGAACCTATAAATATTTTATAAGCTTAAGCGTAAAAGCTTTCAAGTTCGTCATGGCGAGATTAATTGTACATACATTTTCCGCTTTAATTTCCTTCCCTACTCGTAATTATTTAGATCCCACGCGTCGCGAAGCCGCTGTATATAGATTGAATGTAAACACCGCTCGTTATGAATTTCAATTTCACTTAATATATTGTTGTTACAAAGTTAGGATATGAGTATCTCACGATATGGCATTTATGATAGTATACAGTGTACGCTATTATACTATCTTATAATTAATACATACTTAGTTTACTATAAAAGTGTAAGTTTGTGTTTGTTATTCGTAGATTATGTATTATCATTTTTCTTTTTAGATTTTTTCACTCCTCTTTTGTAACCATTATTCGCATTCGATACTTCGGGATTCAAAATAAATTTGCGAAAAATTAAAAAAAGATTGTTATTTTTTTAGTTGTTTTGTTTTTTTAATTATGAATCCTTCCGGCAAATGATTTTACGAGAAGCATATATTCTAACTTTTTCACTCTAATACATTTATTGTATCAACATGTTAATTATTTACATTGGAAATACAAAAAAATATTTTTAACAAAAAACAAAAACCGACTTCAAAACTAAACAAATCTAAACTAAAAAGTAGAAAATAATACTTTTAAGAACTTCGTTAATTTAGAAGTCGGTGCCAGCCAGGACGGATAGACTTATCTTGCCTTTGCAAGGAACTTTCGAACGGTATTTTGATTATGTTTACAAATATTATAGATATAGATTAATCGAATACTTATGTGTCTATTTAAGGTTATTTTGCTTTGGCTGGCACCGACTTCTAAATTAACGAAGTTCTTAAAAGTATTATTTTCTACTTTTTAGTTTAGATTTGTTTAGTTTTGAAGTCGGTTTTTGTTTTTTGTTAAAAATAATTTATTTTCAAATTTTTTGCGGAAAGTAGATACTTATTTTGTTTATGTACAAAAAAGAATTTTCCAAATCGGTCCAGCCATCTTCGAGTAATGGGGAACATACATAAAAAAAAGTCCCCAACGAATTGAGAACCTCCTCCTTTTTTTAGAGTCGGTTAATAAGAGCCTGAAAGAATTTAACTATCGGTCTATAATTACGTATAATATTGAAAGAATTTTCTTTTAACTCCTAGCCGTTGAGGAGTTGTACCTTCCATCATTAGCTCAACCACAGGAGATGATGATTATCAGACGCAAATACTTGAACAGCTTTAGAAAATATATGAAAAACGTAATAAGTGCCTATAAAATTTGAGAGTTGTCTTCGATTTCCCTGGGATCCCATCATCAGATCGTGACTTGGTGACTATGGGACCAACTAGAAACTATACCCTTTCAAACAAAAAAAGAATTTTCCAAATCGGTCCAGCCATCGTCGAGTAATCGGGGAACATACATAGAAAAAAAAAAAAAAAAAAAAAGTCCCCGACGAATTGATAACCTCCTCCTTTTTTTGAAGTCGGTTAAAAAAGTGTTTTAGGAGATAAAAAGTAACGCTGAATTATATAATTTAATTAAGGCAGAGTGATGAATGGAGATAGAACGAAGCTAACTGCTGACTGCGAACATTGCGCCATCATTTTAAGAAAATGGCCGAGAAAAGATTTCTACATAGAAAATAATGCCATTAAACATTTTATTACGACGATCTTGTTGCTGGGTTTTCGGCAAATGTTTTTAATTTTACATAAACGTTTCCAATTGAATATAAAAATCATTGTAATTGAAATACCTTTTCACGTTTTCTTTATCGCAGTAATTCAAATTTTAGATGAAATTGTCGTCAGGTAACGGACCGTCTGCTTTGGATAAAATTGTCATTATTGCTGCTCAACTTATTTATTTCAATTTAAACTATCATTCGCGGATTTATTTTGATTTTTGGTTTCCGTCGCGACATTTCGAATGCTTTACAGCAATCATGGTCACGGGAGAGACTAAGATTAAGTGACTATAGTTGTCACAGAAAGCCTGCCCACAAAGTTTACATATTTAGTAATTACAATACATACCTTGCAATTTGTAATTTTAATTAAGCTGAAGGCAAATCTGAAGAAGCATAATTTGAGCAGATTCGTTATAAAAAAACAACTCGTAAAGATTACATTAAAAGTACACTACCAATGAAACGGCCAAGTGGGTCGAAAATAGCTTAAATGAAAAATGTCACGGCGTGTATCGTGAAACTCATTGTTATAATTTATAGTGCAATAACGCGATCCGATTCGCTGCAGCTTTGTTCCGGGCCGAGCGAGCTGAGTCAGCGGCCGGCGCACTCGTGTGTTCCGTGATTATCACAGCTTTATAACCGATGTCGTTTCCTAATTAACTTGTCCACTTCGAGGTCAAATTTAATATAGCTAATAAAATATTTTGAGCACTTTAAAGTCAGGTATGATTTTATAACAACGTCGAAATCATATTTTCTTAGATTTACACAAATAGTTGACATTGAAATTAAATGAAATAAGCTTTCTTCAATGAGACTTACTGCAGCAGTTTTGAATAAAACTACCTTCTAGCAAAACGTCCTGATGAAAGCGGTAAAGCTATTCTTCTTATATCTTACACCTACAGAAATATTGTTTGTTCCGAGATACAAAGAAAATCAATTTACTTTCTGTAAATCATATGACAAGAACTAATGATTGTGTGGCATTTTCGGTCTAAGGATAATATAATTACTATCAACGTGCTCTAAGTGTCGCTATCAATCCAAGCCATAAAACACCAAATATGACATCGAGAACTCAGAAAACCAACAATAAAAAGGAACAACACACACTCTAGACTCCATTTAACGGATTTATTTCACAAACAAACTTTCTTCCTTTCGTATGAAAAGGAAATTATTTATGGTGTTTGCCTTTTGCTCTAATAAATAAAAGATTTGACAGTAGGTGATATTGTGATACTGCGAGTTGTTTATGTGATTCGAAGGCCCGATAGCTTCGGACCATGTCCGTCCCCGGAGAGATTATTTATTACATCTTGTAGGAGCTGAGCCGTGACTAGTGGAGCACAGGAGTCCCATGATTTTATCAATTACACAATTTTTATTTTTATTTACTGATATTTTCTATCAGTTAGCCGTATCCGCAAATATTCGCATCCTCTAATGGGATAAAAATTATCCTATCTAACTTTTAGACCCATAATATTACCAAGTTGAACAATCTTGCATACTTAATGATGCAATACCTAACCTCGTGACGTTATTTTCGTTTATTACGATGTTTAAATTCAAGTTTTTTAGGAATTAACTGTAATATAAACTCTGACTAAAACCTAAAAGTTTGTACTATCTACGAACATGTTAATACAGGTATGCTATTTTCAGACTGTTTGTAGATTTACATAATGGTTTAACTAAGGATGTATTATAGTATGTATTATCTTTTATATAGCTTAAAAACTCAGTCAGTACATTCACTGCTTTTATTCGCTCAACAAAATGCCGGCGAAATATAATAAATGGCGCACGCGTCGGCATTTTTGCCTCACATCTATTCATACTAACGAGTGTCTGTAGTGTTCTGTAGTGTTCTGTAGTATATCCTTTATTAAAAATATAATCAAATCCACGCTCTTCCATACACATCGCCACCCGAGCACTGAATGGATAAACAATGTTTCACTAACACGACTTACGACGTGCTTAAATAAAAAAAACAATGTCGTTACTTAAATTAATTGTACTTATACTTATTTTTAAACAGAAAAGTGTTAGTGTCAATTGTCAAAATGTTTCTAAATATTTTTGAATTTATTTAAGAGTATATAATATTATTATCATCCATTTAATTCATATTAATAATAATAATTATTGTATGAAGTTTCTTTCTAAATGTAACTTATATGTAATTAAATATTTTAACATTATCATAATAACTTTAAATAAGTAAATTAATACTAAATTGTATTAAATTCACAGTAACGTATAGTATATCACGTTTTTCCCATGTTGCGATTTGTCCCAGTATTGCATTTTTTAATTAGCAATGTCGTATCAGTGAGACTGCCCCTTACCGAGCGCTCAGCCACGAAGCCGGTCAAAGGCCGCCACGCACTCCAAGCTGGCTTTATTTCTTCCTATTCAGGGCTCACTTACAAGTGTATGGCACTCGCTTCCTGTTTTATTTCATCTAAAATATTTCTATATAAGATTTGTTGCTTGAAACGCTTTTTAAGGAAACTTACTCTTCGCTCTGGTATTTACGGTTGAAATATTTACGAAGTGTAAGTGTATTCGACTTATTCACTCAATTCAATAGAAGGGGTAAAAATTACCATTTCATATAAAAGATTTTGTGTAAAATAAGGCAAATCTTTATTTTTATCAAAATGTAAATTTTACGTTTTTTTAACCATTCAAGGCAAGCTTGCTACCTCTGGAGCTTTTTATTTATCTTTCTTATTATAAAATATTATATTAATCGCCAGCAACTTTGTAAGACTTGTAAAAGTTATGTAAAATTTAAAAGAAAATACTATAATTTCTACGATCTCAAAACACGTAAAAAGGCTTTGTCTCGTAGACGCTATTTCCACGGAAAATACAAACCAAAACCAATTTCATAACCGAGAAAAGAAAATTACGTAAGTAAAGTACATTTGTTCAGACAAAATAAAATTTCGGTTTCAAATTACAGCAGAAGCAGGTTAAAATTGTACCAAATAAGTATCACGTCTTTCGTATTAGGTAATGTGAAAGATCATTTCATTTGAAGCAAATATGGTTCGTGCTGCCTGGAGATAGGGATAATTTTAGAGTGTCGGATATATCTATTTCACGTATGAGTAGACCGCCCAGCGGCAGCGAAGCGTGAAAGCGGATAGTGTAATATCGCAAATGGCCGCGGCTTTACTATCCGCGATTGATAGTCGCAGAAGGAAAATATGACACAAAATGATTTGGCTAGATTCACAAATTATTGCGGCTAAAATGCGAGATCAATATGCGAAAGATATCTTAATTGCTGATCCACTTCTAATTCGTTGCAGTCACATAAAATGGCGCTTAAACGGTGTTGAATTAATTTGTACTGCTTTGTTTCGCGTCACAATGGCCAGTGCACATATATAAAAAAACTAATAGATCTTTTGAAAAATCTTATTTATATAGTAATTATTACTAATATAGCGATTCTATAGCATTAAGAATTTTTGTCCATCTCTCCTGTGACCGTATCACGAGTAGTTGATACATTCCTGATAGGTATGATGATAGCTGGTTGTTTCTGAGGAACCTATAATACTGTTAAGCAACACAACCTTGGGAACAAACTCGAGCAGAGTGAAGCTGAGTCACTAGTTTAAGACTGAGAGAATGAAATAATTACAAAGAGCTCAAATAAAACATCAAACAGATAGAAGTTCCCAGAAGTACAATAAAGTAGCGAAGTGAGAGCACTGAAATAAATTCAACAGATTCTAATTGAATATTTTGATTAAAAAGAAATCTTGATTTATTTTATCCTCCACATCAAATATAATTTATATAAAAATGGTATTAAACACACGGAGGAAAGACAACATTAACTACGAGTACATTATATAAATCAAGTTACCCAATCAAAAGTAAATGTAAAGCTTTTCAATTTTACTTTGTCACTAGTGGTGCTAGTTACGACTTACTTTAGTATATAGCGACAAACTGAAAGATTAATTCCATAGAATAAAATTAGTTACTGAAAAATAGGTATTTTCTTTGCTATTTTATATTAATTGAGACATAAGATGCAGTCAAGTTTTTCCAATGAGTTTAAATTTCATGAAACCTCGTTTTATGGCACAACATGTGACGGCTGAAAAGAGGGTTGGCTCATGTTTTGTTTGAAGAATTGAAATAGATTCAGCGGGCAAACGCAATTAGCATTCTTTTCACAATTTCATGCGAACACGACTTGCACGGTAATAAATAAACTAAACACGTTTGTCTATACAAGTACAGCTATTATAATATACTTACATAATATAATATTAAATTTTGCTTCGTACATCAGACAGCTCATATCAGTCACAAAGTGTGACATGGATTGTTTCATGCTTCGATGCATTTCGATGAACATTGCAGCTGAAATCTATACGATTATAACGAATACAATATTATGTTTGTATGTAACCACATTCATTCTACACCAATTTCTTTTATAGAAAAAATAAATAAACGGTATTTAATTAAAAACCGTTTAATATTTAAACGTTTTTAAAATATTTATATATTTAATTATATAAATTATATAATTATTAATTAAAGTAAAAAAAGTATTTTACTAAAACAAACTAATCGTAAATAAAAAATAAGTTCTCACCGTAGGTACACTAAATTAGATAAATTCTGCTTTCAAAGTTAACTTGGCAGTAAATTCTCAGTTTCCAATAATTTCTCAATATCGCACAGTTAGCTCGAAGTCGGTTATGAATTTCTGGACTATACTGTTTAATTTTCCTTGAAATTCATCTTTGTTCGAGCAACAGGACATGTTAGTATTAAAACTCTAAATGAATAAATCTGATTTTGGTGCGTCTGTCTGAACTATTTAGTATTCAGATTGGCATAATTTTGTATAATTATGGTTTAAAGACCAAACAATGGCATAGACCATTTATCTCACTTTATTTGCGCAAAAGATCACTAATGTACAATATTTTCACTGTATTCTATTTACGTTGCTAATACTTATGTTTAGGCTTGAGGCTTTAACAGATTTAGTAAACGTTATACAATCAAAGAACAATTGTTTTTTTTTTTCAAAATATGAAAGTACGTTTTTGAAGTAACATTTTTGTTTCAAAATTAAAAAAAATAGGTCCGCTACAATTAAAACCGTAGTTATATTTCCAATGCAACTTATAATCTGATAGCTTCTATTACATGAATTTGGCAATTGCATAGAAGGAATTCAATAGCTCCGGATTGTGAACACTTCTAAGGAATTCCTGCCTCGTCTATAACTCGCGTTTCTAAAGCAAGTGATGCGATTACGATCGCCTTCCTTGTAACCCTGCACCGGGTCAAGATAGCCCGATAAGTGCTCTTTATCTTTGCTGTTATTTATGCGTTAGGTACGAATATATTGACGTATTAGATTAAACAATGAAAACTGTGTGTGACTAAACTTTAATTAAGCAATACCTTGTAATTTTAAAGTTTATTCATTTAAATATTAATTGATTTATTTACATCGCCTCCGCACAAACATAATGCACAGCATGTATGTAGGAATAATGAATTATACTATTTGTGTTATTTTATTTTTCTAGTACTGCAAGTCTTATTATGACTTTCTCGAGCACGAGCAGCTAGAAAACAATCTCATATTTGCATATTATATTTAATGCCTTATACATTTTTACCTTCTATGATTTTATTAGATATTTATGGTTAAAATTAATATCGAATATTTCCTGAATAATAATGATATTGGTAAAAATGAATATTTATTTTTCTTTTTCCATTACTTTTACTGAAAAACATAATAATTATATGTAGAACTCAAAGCCAATATATAATGATAAATCTGCGTGTAAAAAATAACAGGAATATTTGTGAAGAGCTAATGTCACGGCATACAAAGAGGTCAAGAGGCCCTTCGAGGAGGGTCGGAAATTGTGAGCTCGAGAGCAGCTTCCTGCGACGCTCGCAATTGTGGACTTATTTCCTGCGCCTTATTAGCGGACTTCGGATTAATCAGATCTTGAGCGCTCTCTTTTCATTTCTTTTTGAAGTACAGCTCACGTTACTAGGCATATTGTCTTACATTACAATTGTTTCATGGATGATGAAATTGGATTTTAATTTCTAAGTAAGACAATATTATGTTGCATTGAAAAAATATTTGCAAGGGCTGTAATAATGAAGAATAATGAATTCTTTTATTTTTCACTACTCAAAGGTGTTAAATCAATATTAAATAATGTTTGTGAACGTCAACGTTTAAATCAAATAATTTTATTATACTAAAAGACTCTAAGGCAAAATGTTTCCTTGTAGTTTGTAAGCTATTACTAAGATAAAAAATACTAAAACGGTAAAAATAAAGAGTTACATTTCTACACATAAATAAAACACACAAGTTGGGGCAGAATGTGATGGTACGGTGTGATCGTCTAAGCTTTTATTAGTGATTAAATATATTCAAAAAGAAAATCATAAAAATAATACTTCAGAATAAGAGACACTTTGGTAGCTGGCATGTTATCTGTAATTCCGCGGATTCCCAAGGTAAACGGAGACGCATCGCTCACCTGGGCAGTACAATACGTAGCGTGGACTATACAGGCTATCATCCCATTCTACCTGGTTACGCGAGTCTCATTATATTTTTATGAGCCTACCTTAATAAAACTGTGTAATAGCGTTATTTCAACACTCGGAAGTCTGGAATGGACTAATTAGAATTATAAGCTAACGAACAGGTTAGAATACATGATTAGCTGGTGTATACATTTGCTTTCGTAACCGACCGATTTCCCTCTAGCACGGGGAACCCTACGCCCAGCATAGGGGCCTTTAATCATTGTTATGGGGCACAGACAACTCCCTTTTATCGCTGAGAAGCGCATTTTGCCTCGCCTCGAAAGACAGGTTCTTTTGTGAGCCTTAGGCTCGCCCCTTAACCATGGTTTTTATATTATGTATATTTATTAAGATTATATAGTTTTATGGTTTGGCCAAACCATAGGTCGGGAGTTGATCTGTAAGACATGGCGTGTATTGGTGTGCCGGGATATCGCCGCCGGAACGCCACGCCACTGTGTACTGTTCTTGCATCAACCTTGACTATTTCAGTCAATATGTCAATATTTTTAAAAGCCTCAACAACCTTAGTGTCTTTCATTCTGCAGTATCATAGTCACCCTACTTTGCTCTGCCTAGTCTACCTTTCCACAATACTATCATGGTCACCCTAGCGTTCTATGATTTCCTAACAAACAAACACAAGACAAAAGGTTCGGGTTCCTACCTGTCTGTCGCCTCTCCCGCTGCGTTCGTAGGCTCTCGGAGTCTCTGCTAATTTACTAGATATTTACTCTAGTGTAAAGCTAATGTTCTCAGACCTTAATACTTCATTTAATTACTTAATGCAAGCGGTCTATTATGCAAAGCTAAATAATATCAAATCATTATAGGTATTCGGTCTTTCTATGCTCTCAAATTCGGTCCAGAAGTAGTGTCATAGTTCTATTGAACTTAACTAATTTAATTTATCATGATAAGTGAGTGTTCGGCTTAGATCAATGTAATGAAGAGTAATTGTCACATTTCCAAAACTTATTAAGCACAAATCAGCATCTCGTTGCCAGTGGGATTCGAACCCACATAAAATAATGACGTAGTCTTATAGTTCTATCGTACCTAAATAATTTAATTTATTATGAAAGGTGATTGATTGATCGGCTTAGATCATTGTAGTAAAGAGTATTTTCACAGTTTCAGTATAAGTTTATAACCACAGACCAAAATCTCATATCCAGTGGGATTCGAACCCACGTAGAAGACATATCTATATATCTATTTATTTTATTTATGTCTACAGCATTATCTAAACCTAACTTTCTGTAATGAGAATCGTGATTCTATCTAGGTAATATGAGGGAATTTATCATTGGAGATGACTCGGTTCAGTTTAACACATACGCTGTATGAATAATGACTCGTTTTGGATTGATTAATAATAACAGAAAAGGTTCGAATTTCAAGTGAATTCTCCATTAATAAACACCCTGAGGAGTGCTAAAATTATATTAATAAAATAAAGATTATGGTTCAAAATCAGTTTTATTCTCAAAATTACTATTTGTTCTTTTCTCAAAACAACTTGAGTGATATCAAGAGAAACTGTTGGATTATTTAGATCGTACTTTAAAATACTAGGTTGTATATCAAAGCACGAACGAATATTGCACGTTCCTAAAGCCATTCTAAGCAAGGGAAAAACGGCATATTCAAACGAAAAAACCCTTGGGCTATTTAAATCTAAGTACATCTTTACATTTTAAATACACACATGCTTCGCTAAATATTAATGTTTAAATAATTATTTACAAGTTAACTTTACTGTCGAAGGAGAAGACACACACACATCTTAATGTTACGATAAGATTTGAATATACAGTTATATTATGTTGTGCTAGATTCACAGATGGTTAATAATTTAAGTATCTATTTCATTTTTAAAATGATTAACTTCAAATCATGATCGGGCAATCTGCCGTTCGATTCGACTATTGGCGATTTGATTTAACCCTTACTTCATTCTAGCCCCGCCAAACTAGTCTACATGATATTATAGGTAAATACATGATATAAATCACAACCACGGACATAAGTACCCAATCCAGGATAGACAATACACGACTCCCGTCTCTCCTCATAACCTCGCTCAATATCTCCAGTCCGGTCTCTGGATTCATGTTTATTTGACTCTAAAGGTTAAACTTTTCAATTTAATTATATAATTTGCACTATATCTGTGAATCTATAACAGCCTGTTTAATTTACAAATTAGATTAGAGTACATTACCAAATTACGGCATCACCTCGTTCGTCGCACTGAATTTACTCTACACCTTAGTATGAGAAACATTACTTTTTATCTTAAATTTTATGGTTATACAATACAATTACAAAGAAAAACTACACCCGGTGGCTTCACGCCTCGTCGTCGAACTGCCCTCTCTCGCTGTCGACCCGTCAGGATAACCCCGTCACCCCTTCCATGGCCTTCCCCTTCCGATCTGTAAAATGATTTGACCAAAATCAACTGAACGATGTAATTGGCTCTCCTCAAAATCCCGCCAATGCACTAGCCAATTGCATGCGCAGTTGTCAAACATCTGGTATTGGGTCCGCGCTCTTCCCACGCTTGCGAACGCCGCAAAAAACCCAAATTATGACCTGTTTCTAAAACTAAACTTTTTATAGCGGTCCTTCACATTTGTACTTGCCTGAGTACTATACTTTATTACCTTTAAACTGTCACCAGATTTTTGTGTTCTTTGTTTTACTTCGACTTAATGGTTCCACATTTGCAATAGAGCTATTCTCTTGTCTACTTGAGTAAATTTATTGAGGTCCCATGTTTAATTTACGACTTTCTTTACTTTTAAAATTACATTATGCTTTGGAAATTATTTAAGTGCTCATCGGATAAGAAAAGAAAAAAAATGAATTATAGGCCATAGGCGGACCATCTCACACTCCCCCAATTAGATTTTTAATACACCTAGTCTTCCTAAAGTCTCAACATTTGCACTAGTCGTTTGAAAATCTAATTCTTCCCTGTATTCGCTGACTAGTCCACTAGTAGAAATCTATCATTTACGCGCTTTTATAATAACGAAACAGATGGATAGCATTATAATTCCCTTTTGTCTTATTAGTATGAACGTCAATCAAGGTGTATACGTTATTATATGGGACTGCTCCTATTATATAGGGCCCCTCATATAGTCGCATGAATTTCTTTGTTAACTTTTTGTCGGCATCAGACTTCGCAAAGACCTTAAGTTTCACTAAATCTCCTATTTCGAAATGCACTAGCTTATGCGTTTTATTATAATAGGACTCTCTACTTTCTGCCACTTTAACTATGTTTCGCCGCACCTGCTGCCTAATTTGATCTAGCATTTCCCGCGGTAATTCGTTTTCCTTCACTACGCCCTTGTCAAAATCAGTCGATAATAGAGTCCGTTTTCCCCACACCACCTCGTTTGGTGTATAGCCTGTCGTAGTGTGCACTAGCTGATTGTAACAATCCTCTATACTAGGTAATAAATCTACCCAAGATTGATGAGCCTTCTCGCAATATGTCCTAAACAACCTCCCTAATTCTTTATTAACTCTCTCTGTCGAGTTTGGTCGCGGGTTTCTGACAGATGTATGCGTTAGTTCGGCACCTAACTGACGAACGCCCGTCTCGAAACACTTCGAGGTAAAATTCGCGCCTCTATCTGAACATAATGTTCTAATTTCAACTTGTTTATGGAATTTTTTCACACATGTTAATGTAGCCTTTCCACTTGCCGCACGTAGTGGGTATAGCCTAATTAGTTTGCTATAAGCGTCCTGCATTACGAATATGTATTTGTATCCGAAACGACCCGCTGGCAAAGGTCCATAAATATCGCAAAAGACCCGTTCTCCTATTTCTTTCGCTATCACTGTCTTAATCGGCCCTGTGTGTGTTTCTAATGCGTGTTTTGACCTCTGACATACCTCACAAACTCTCACAATCTGACCTATTATACGAGACATATTCGAGAAATAATAACGGTGCTTCATCAGAGCATAAACTTTATACCGCCCGAAATGACCTATTTCTTCATGTATACTAACAACCAAGTCTCTCTGTAATTCCTCGGGAATATATAACCTCAAGATATCCTTTTTTCCGTCGATCCTATAAAGAACACCCTCTTTGAGCGTATAATGCCTAGATTCAGACGTGCCCGCTACTTTCATACGTCTAATTATCTCAATAACGACCTTGTCACGTTCTTGATAACTACCTATTTCTTTCCATCTCGCCTGTACTACCCGTCCTATTGACGTTCTAAATAGATACATCTCCGGCCCCGTAGCCTTATTAGTTAATACGTCCGTGGTTCCCTTTATATGGCGGGATAATACATCCGCTACCGTGTTTAGTTTACCCTTCACGTGCTCAACTGTATAGTCGAACCGTCCTATGTAATGTACCCATCGTATCATACGTGCGCTTAATAACTTACATGTTTGTAGAAATATTAAGCTCTTATGATCTGTCCTAATCACTAAACGTGCTCCCCTTAAATACGTTTCAAACTTTGATAGACTAAAAATGATCGCCCACAGTTCCTGTTCTGTGACTGTCCATTTCCGTTCCGTTTCCGTTAACGCCTTACTACAAAATCCTATTATTCGTTCCTCGCCTACATCGTCTACTTGATAAACATAACCGGAAACCCCCAGATTACTGCTATCGGTTTGCAAGTAATAAGTTTCCTTCGGGTTAGGGTGTACAAGAATTATTGTGTCTAAAAATAATTTCTTAACCCTTTCGAAACAATCGTTTGCTACCTGCGTCCAAGACCATCTGGTATTTTGTTTTAACAAATCGCAAAGTGGCCTAACTTCCTCACTATACTTCGCGATAAACCTCCTAAAATAGTTTATTAATCCTAAAAACCCTCGTAATTGTTTTATTGTTCGAGGTATGGGGAACTCTTGTATGGCTTGTACTCGTTCAGGATCCATACGCACTCCGTTAGTATTTACTATGTGACCTAACAGCTTCACCTCTACGCATAAGAAGCGACATTTCTCTAATCTACCAGTTAAACCTGCGGTTTCTAACTTGTCTAGTACTCGATCTAAGTGTTCTAAATGTAACTTAATATCCCCTGTAGTAAATATAACAATGTCATCTAAATAGTTCACACAAAATTCACGCACTTCTTTTAATATAGAATCCATTGTTCTAGAAAACCCTGCCACAGATGTTTTTAATCCCTGAGGCAAGACACAATAGGTATAGGTTCTCCCCATAAAAGAGAAACCCGTATACTTCCTAGAATTCCGGTGCAGTGGTATTTGAAAATATGCATTATTCAAATCAATTAAACTAATATAATTCACTCCATGAAAAGATTGTAAAATTTCAGACGTGAGTGGTGGTGATCCCGCATCTCCCACCATTTTCTTATTAAGTTCACGTGCGTCTAATAAGAGTCTTATAGACCCGTCTCGTTTCTTAGTGAATGTGAGAGGACTACAGTACGGAGTCGCCTCCTGTTTGATCACGCCTAAGCTCTCCAATTTCTCTAATTCCTCCTTAACCTGTTCCCTATACGCTAAAGGTACCGGATAACTATGCTTCACAAAAGGGACTTCATCGACTAACTCGATAACGTGCTCGTACCTACTAGTCAACCCTAATTTATCCGTAAATACTTTACAATGCTTGTCTAATATAGGTAATAATAGCTCCCTTTGTTCTTTATTTAAGCCTAAATCGTTCAAATGGTATTCCCTGTTGGTTTTAACGTCCGCTTCTTTAATTGACAAGCAATGCCCCTCCGGTCTAGTATTTTGATTCAATATAGAATTAATCGTGGCTGCATTCGACTCTCCCCCTAACCTTTCGACCTTACAATCTGTATTTAATCTAACGCAAGACTTAATTCCCAGGTGTTCAATCGTCAATGTTCGTTCACTACCGCAGTTCACTACTCCCTTCACCCGTTCTAACCAATCATATCCTAGTATCAGTGACCTAGGTAAGCGCCGCATGATTAATACAGGTGCTTCAACTAAGGTACTACCTAATCGGAACTCTATTAATACCAATCGACTCGCGCTCTCGCTTCGCGATCCAAATGCCCCGTGTATTCGAATTGCCGGAATAGCGATCTCAGGTAGGGACACGCTTTCACTGAGAATAGAATCGTACAATTCTCTAGTAATTCCGCTAATCTGACTTCCCGTATCAATAAGTGCATTCATACTTCTCCCATACAACGACACACATACTTCAGGTAACTTAGGTAAAGAATAATTAACCTCTTCTTCAATTGACTCATCGAGTTCGTGGAACATTGTATTCAAGCTCACCCCTCTCCTAGCGCAATATTCACATGTAATGCCCCTCTCGCTACATTCTATTACGTTGCTAAACTGGTTTTCTAATAAGATTCCTATACCCTTTATTTCCGACTGACAACTGTAATCGACGTTATCTACGCCGCCTCTCAGTGCTCGTTTTAGACCCTTTCCACCGACTCCTAAACCCTGTCCTGGTTTCCATCCGTTCCTAATTAAAATATTATAAGCTACACCTGCCCGTTCACTCTCCGAGATCTCTATACTCCCCGATTTACACAAAGTTAGTTTATCAGACCTCGCTTGTGTGGGGAACGCTAGTTTTTTGACGTTCCCTCCCCCACATTTTTCAATGAAGTAGAGCCCTCGCCCTCTCTCACAAAAGCGATAGCCGGTCTGGCTCGTTCGATTTCAGGTAAAGCAGGCCTATTAGTGTTACCCCTATAGCCTAATCGACCCCGACGATACCCCCGTCCTCTGTTCGAGCCTCTAGTACTCCACTTTCTAGCAGCTATAGTCGCGACAATGGGACTCGCCAACGGTGGCCTATTATACCTTCTTCCTCTAAAGCTACTACCTACTACTTCTCTCGCAATTCCTTTAGGTTTTTCAACAATATTTTGCTCTATACTTCTTAGAAACTTTGCCCCGCTCATGATACTAACTTCCTCGGTCCTAGTAAACCATAACCGCTGTATATCTATAGCATAGTGCCGCATAATAGCATTTACTAAATCATGCTCGCTAAAAGCAATAGTTAACGACTGCATCGACTCAACCTGCTCGGCAAAATGTTCAGTCATCGTCATTCCCGAACTACTCGTATATACGGAATTAATCAATCGATACCTCACAGACTCCTGGATCTGCTCGGTCCAATACGTGCGTCTAAAATCAACTTCAAAATCAGCGAACGTAGTCCATTCTTTTGAATATAATTCCATAACCTGTCGAGCGTGACCTGTAATGCATCCGAGTGCTATGTCGATCTCGCGATCTAATCCGTTTACCGCCCTAATGTACTTCTTTAATCGTTTTAAAAATGCAATAGGGTTCGTGAATGGTTTTCCATCGAAATTTGGTTTGCTAACCGACGGTTGTACTACATATAAATTTCGAGTTTCAGAAGACGCTACGCTATGACTCGCGGACTCATAACTAGTTTCTGGTCTAACATCCCTATCACTTTCGCTACTCGCTACCCCAACCGATGCGTGTGACGTAACACTCGCGTTTTCATTTGGTACTATATTCACTTTCGAACTAATTTGCTGTAATTTCCCTTCGAACTCACTGATTTTCTTCAAAATCAACTCTAAAGTCGAGTTGCCTACGGTTTCCGTTCGCTCGCTCTCTGCTACCGTACTAACATTGGATAGGTCCGTTGCTACCTGCTTTAACTTACGTCCTTTTCTACCCGTCGACATATTTTTAGTTTGCCTTAACACACTCTTACTTTTACCGCCTAACTTCGCCAGATGCTTAAGTACTTGTTTATTGCCGTGCCGCTTTCACGAATCGTCGAACAAAATCTTAGACAATAGCACAATACCGATACCAGATGTTTGACAACACTCGGGATGTGTAACGATTTATGTTATTATATATTTTAATTTATGTGAATTCTCTAGGTCCAAAATGAATTTTAAGTAATAAAACAAGAGTGAGAAATAAATCTAAGAAATAAGCAAGAGTAATATCTCCGATGCTGCAATCTCCTCCTTGAAATCCTGTAAATTGTACATTTATTAGACATACTGCTTATTTCTGCTCCCTTTATACACGGAATAAATGTACAACATAATAATAACATGCACAGTGTTATTTCTGCTTCCCCTATACATTGAATAAATATTAAACATAATCATATCATGCACAGTGTGTGTCTTAGCTCCTTTTTTCTT
Organism: Boloria euphrosyne; assembly: GCA_951802675.2. Taxonomy (NCBI): domain Eukaryota; kingdom Metazoa; phylum Arthropoda; class Insecta; order Lepidoptera; family Nymphalidae; genus Boloria; species Boloria euphrosyne. The sequence goes on from OX637872.1 coordinate 15,714,972, forward strand.
TTATTTTAATTTTTATATATATATTTCTTTATGACTTCCCTCCTCATATACCTAATCACGATTCCTACGTTGTGTTCTATTTTTATGCTATTATAGATCTAGTCATACCGTTATTTCGAATACGTACATAGATCCCTGGTCACTCGGCATCAAAATTCTGTGATGGTACGGTGTGATCGTCTAAGCTTTTATTAGTGATTAAATATATTCAAAAAGAAAATCATAAAAATAATACTTCAGAATAAGAGACACTTTGGTAGCTGGCATGTTATCTGTAATTTCGCGGATTCCCAAGGTAAACGGAGACGCATCGCTCACCTGGGCAGTACAATACGTAGCGTGGACTATACAGGCTATCATCCCATTCTACCTGGTTACGCGAGTCTCATTATATTTTTATGAGCCTACCTTAATAAAACTGTGTAATAGCGTTATTTCAACACTCGGAAGTCTGGAATGGACTAATTAGAATTATAAGCTAACGAACAGGTTAGAATACATGATTAGCTGGTGTATACATTTGCTTTCGTAACCGACCGATTTCCCTCTAGCACGGGGAACCCTACGCCCAGCATAGGGGCCTTTAATCATTGTTATGGGGCACAGACAACTCCCTTTTATCGCTGAGAAGCGCATTTTGCCTCGCCTCGAAAGACAGGTTCTTTTGTGAGCCTTAGGCTCGCCCCTTAACCATGGTTTTTATATTATGTATATTTATTAAGATTATATAGTTTTATGGTTTGGCCAAACCATAGGTCGGGAGTTGATCTGTAAGACATGGCGTGTATTGGTGTGCCGGGATATCGCCGCCGGAACGCCACGCCACTGTGTACTGTTCTTGCATCAACCTTGACTATTTCAGTCAATATGTCAATATTTTTAAAAGCCTCAACAACCTTAGTGTCTTTCATTCTGCAGTATCATAGTCACCCTACTTTGCTCTGCCTAGTCTACCTTTCCACAATACTATCATGGTCACCCTAGCGTTCTATGATTTCCTAACAAACAAACACAAGACAAAAGGTTCGGGTTCCTACCTGTCTGTCGCCTCTCCCGCTGCGTTCGTAGGCTCTCGGAGTCTCTGCTAATTTACTAGATATTTACTCTAGTGTAAAGCTAATGTTCTCAGACCTTAATACTTCATTTAATTACTTAATGCAAGCGGTCTATTATGCAAAGCTAAATAATATCAAATCATTATAGGTATTCGGTCTTTCTATGCTCTCAAATTCGGTCCAGAAGTAGTGTCATAGTTCTATTGAACTTAACTAATTTAATTTATCATGATAAGTGAGTGTTCGGCTTAGATCAATGTAATGAAGAGTAATTGTCACATTTCCAAAACTTATTAAGCACAAATCAGCATCTCGTTGCCAGTGGGATTCGAACCCACATAAAATAATGACGTAGTCTTATAGTTCTATCGTACCTAAATAATTTAATTTATTATGAAAGGTGATTGATTGATCGGCTTAGATCATTGTAGTAAAGAGTATTTTCACAGTTTCAGTATAAGTTTATAACCACAGACCAAAATCTCATATCCAGTGGGATTCGAACCCACGTAGAAGACATATCTATATATCTATTTATTTTATTTATGTCTACAGCATTATCTAAACCTAACTTTCTGTAATGAGAATCGTGATTCTATCTAGGTAATATGAGGGAATTTATCATTGGAGATGACTCGGTTCAGTTTAACACATACGCTGTATGAATAATGACTCGTTTTGGATTGATTAATAATAACAGAAAAGGTTCGAATTTCAAGTGAATTCTCCATTAATAAACACCCTGAGGAGTGCTAAAATTATATTAATAAAATAAAGATTATGGTTCAAAATCAGTTTTATTCTCAAAATTACTATTTGTTCTTTTCTCAAAACAACTTGAGTGATATCAAGAGAAACTGTTGGATTATTTAGATCGTACTTTAAAATACTAGGTTGTATATCAAAGCACGAACGAATATTGCACGTTCCTAAAGCCATTCTAAGCAAGGGAAAAACGGCATATTCAAACGAAAAAACCCTTGGGCTATTTAAATCTAAGTACATCTTTACATTTTAAATACACACATGCTTCGCTAAATATTAATGTTTAAATAATTATTTACAAGTTAACTTTACTGTCGAAGGAGAAGACACACACACATCTTAATGTTACGATAAGATTTGAATATACAGTTATATTATGTTGTGCTAGATTCACAGATGGTTAATAATTTAAGTATCTATTTCATTTTTAAAATGATTAACTTCAAATCATGATCGGGCAATCTGCCGTTCGATTCGACTATTGGCGATTTGATTTAACCCTTACTTCATTCTAGCCCCGCCAAACTAGTCTACATGATATTATAGGTAAATACATGATATAAATCACAACCACGGACATAAGTACCCAATCCAGGATAGACAATACACGACTCCCGTCTCTCCTCATAACCTCGCTCAATATCTCCAGTCCGGTCTCTGGATTCATGTTTATTTGACTCTAAAGGTTAAACTTTTCAATTTAATTATATAATTTGCACTATATCTGTGAATCTATAACAGCCTGTTTAATTTACAAATTAGATTAGAGTACATTACCAAATTACGGCATCACCTCGTTCGTCGCACTGAATTTACTCTACACCTTAGTATGAGAAACATTACTTTTTATCTTAAATTTTATGGTTATACAATACAATTACAAAGAAAAACTACACCCGGTGGCTTCACGCCTCGTCGTCGAACTGCCCTCTCTCGCTGTCGACCCGTCAGGATAACCCCGTCACCCCTTCCATGGCCTTCCCCTTCCGATCTGTAAAATGATTTGACCAAAATCAACTGAACGATGTAATTGGCTCTCCTCAAAATCCCGCCAATGCACTAGCCAATTGCATGCGCAGTTGTCAAACATCTGGTATTGGGTCCGCGCTCTTCCCACGCTTGCGAACGCCGCAAAAAACCCAAATTATGACCTGTTTCTAAAACTAAACTTTTTATAGCGGTCCTTCACATTTGTACTTGCCTGAGTACTATACTTTATTACCTTTAAACTGTCACCAGATTTTTGTGTTCTTTGTTTTACTTCGACTTAATGGTTCCACATTTGCAATAGAGCTATTCTCTTGTCTACTTGAGTAAATTTATTGAGGTCCCATGTTTAATTTACGACTTTCTTTACTTTTAAAATTACATTATGCTTTGGAAATTATTTAAGTGCTCATCGGATAAGAAAAGAAAAAAAATGAATTATAGGCCATAGGCGGACCATCTCAAGAAGTTATACAGTTATGAATCGCAGGTTATATACTCGTACTTTATGTATAAGATACCGTCGTTACAACATGAATACAAACTACTTCTAAATGAAATAATACTGACGTAATCAATAGCGCAATTCGATAACGAAGACAAAGGCCGTCCATTTACGTAATCGTTATCTGCGTTTAATCTTATCTATGAGACTAATATCTATGCAAATGTACGAGCATAGCCTCAAGACCTCCACGATTCGAGCTTTTGAGATAAATCATGTATGTCTAATGTATATTATGTACAACTGTTTCATTAATGAAGTTGGATGCTGCAGATCATGAGATACAGGGTTCGAGTCCTAGCCGTGCTGAAAAGTACCTATTTTTTTAACTCTTGAGTAATAACAACTTTTAGTATCCGCTATAGGGTCGGAGGAAAGACGATTTTAGTTCATTAAGCATTCACTATTCTGTTATACAAGGTACTCGTAGATGTGTAGCTTTCACATTTAGTTTACATTATTATAATCTCTTTCTAACATATGTCATCGTTAAATCAAAAAAGATCTAGAAATTTCCTGGACTTCTAGGGAGAGGGCCGGATGTCGACAAACAAGGAGATAATTAACCTCAGTATAGTAGGGGTCAGTTACAGAAAGAATAGGCGATAAGAGTCCTTCCGAGCTCAACCCTGCTGACAGCGCTCGAGCGATATTGAATTAATCAATGAGTCGTTTGTTCCGGCACAGAGTCCGTGTACACCGCGCTCGCCCGCAGCTTGTAGCTACGTAGCTACGTAGCTGCGTGTCTACAACTTTGTGTATTGTTTTTAATTCTGTGTATTTTGTCAAATACAAATTTAAAATATTTTATTTAGCACTAAATAATTACAATTTTTACTGTACATCATGAATCTACAAAGTTAAACAAGCGTCAGATCTGAGAAGAAAGCGGAATGTTGTTTTTACCTCTTAGATAGATGAGCGCACATAAACTCTCATAGTACGCCCTTTTACATAAATATTCAAAATTGAATAAATAGTACATGATTTTTAACTTTTTTTAATAGTTCTAGCCTTCTAATTAATTAATTTGTGACTTTGCATATTTACTTTTGAATTTTCTGTGCTCAGGGATCATAAAAATATCGAAGTAGAAATATCAAATGAAACAAAACCTAAGAATGAGATTCTGCAGAAGTGAACTAAAGCCGGGCGATTAAGTTACTTTGAAAACTAACAAGAGCAATATTTTATCATCAGGATAATAAATGCTTCTTTTGAGTTCTTTTTGTTCCTTTAAGGTGTTATCTTCGCTCAATTTGTCTGTAGATAGATAATTCAAGAAAAAACAGTTAATACTGTCGCGTAATGGAGAGTAGAAATCTCTGTCATAAAAGCTCTTCTGAATTTTGTAACGCTTATTTCCTTCATATATTCCTACCCTGTTTAATGCTATACTCTTAAATGCTTAAATATAAAGGTCACATGATTTTTTAAGGATCATAAACATACTTTTTTATGCTATTTAGAATTAGTGCTTGACTACGTTCCACCTGATGGTAAGTGGTAACGCAGTCGTAGATGGAGTCGCACTAATTCAGTAGCCACCTATTCACTCTTGCCTTGAAGATACCCATATTGTAATGGGATGGAAACACTGACGCAGGTAGGTTGTTCCAATCCTTAGCCGCACGTATAAATAATAATATTCATATGTTAAATAATAAATTTAAAAAAAAGTAACAATATATTTTTCCAAATACTACTCCTCGACTCGTAAAACTACTTTCGGGAAAACCAGACAAACTAAACAAACAGCCTCCTAATTCCTTAGAACAGTAACTATTTGGCAAGAGAGCCAAAAGGGCCTGTAATAGTCCTTTTATGGCGGTAGAGTTTGATGGCGAAGTAATTTCACGGCTCGCCACAGATCACGCGGCGGGTAGAGTCTACACGCAAATGCTAATTAAGGTTTACTAATTGAAAATACGTACAGACTCGAAACTGAAGTATAATGAATCAGAAAGAAAAGATTAATAGTTGCTCTTCTAAACAGATTATAAAACGACTTTAGCTAAAATTAAAATACTCTTTTTGCAATATTACTTACTGACAACTGACCGTCGCTTCGCTCGCACAAATTTTGAATTTTATAGATTCGGAATGTGATTTTGATTCAGATTTTATGGAATTATCTTTGTCTCAATGTTTTTTAAATATTCCATCTAATTAATTATTATTATACATTTACTCATTCTATCGCATAGCTATGAGGCAAACTTAAGTTAATACGTTTTGCTATGAGGAGGGAGAAGCCTATCGAGCGTCAAGTCGCCAGTTAGCCCCGGAGTGCAGGTGAAGGTAATCTCATCAAGCTTTGCCGCCCGAGTGCTTCCAGGCGTAACCTGACACGCCGCGAGGGCCGGGAGGGCCGAAAGGGCCACATACGTCTAGGAAGTTGCTGGTAATATAATTTAAGAAAATACTGCTAAGTGCTAAGTAACTTGATATCGTTACACAAAACCCACTTAACACAGAAACTGGAAAAAAATGACGAATATATTTATTTACGAGTATATATTATTTATTGGATGAAGGCTTTACTACCGTTTAAAGTCTATTACTTTTGCAGTTGTACATTACAAGTGTATTTTAGAAGAAAAACTTCTGTTATTGCACATTTTTCTATAGACCTTTTTAGGCCTATATTTTTCTAGTACATAGTTAAGAAGTACATGTTAAGGTTTAACGAGCGTTAGTCATGAGATTTCTAAGAACGACTCAATATACTCGTATTTACTTGTTGGAATTAAAGATTTTGCTGTGGTAAATGGTATCCTTTTAGATCCGACTAATAAGTTATCACGACAGAAAATTTTGCTTTTCTAAGATACTGTTTTATTATACTTACCTATATACATTTTTATGTTTCTCGATTAGTTTGAATAATAATTTACTTACAATTTTTCACTTATATCTTGATCACCATGGTTAAGAGTCGTCTCTTATAGTAATTACAACATAAAAGTACGCCATAAAAAACTATTAGGAGCCCTCGTTACTCGCTTCGGGTATTAATCACATCATTCATAAGCAATTATTACCAGTTCTTTTTATGAAATTTAATATTGTCTGAACCGAAATATAAACATAAAAAAATATACACATGGTTACTCTCTCTACCCTATTTTTTTCGATACTTTTAGTGATTTACATTGTACTAGTTTACCATTTAATGTAAGAATTTATTCGACCCTGTAACAAGTTCTTAGCGTTGGCGTTATTTTTAGTAGGTAATGATAGCATTATATTATAAAAGATTATTTTCAACAATTAAGTTCAATTTCAACTAAAAACATGACATAATTTTGTAATGCGCTCTGTATAAATCAAAATAATCCTTTTAGCAGTTTCCCTTCACACCTCAAAGACATCAAAAAACCAAGTCCCTTATTTCCATTACACGTTTAATGAATCCTGCACGGTATCACTCAATTTTATGAGGGTATATACAAATAATGCGAACTGCCTCGAGCCGGCGCGGCCGATTATATAGTACTATCTCAATCATTGAACATCATCTAGAAATTATACATATTACTACTAGTTACTACAAGACTTGAAATACAACTGGGAGCGATACTGCGTAACAAATATTACGAAAAACTAAATTTCATAAATTAAAAAATGCGACTGCGTTTAAACCCGGACTTGCTACGTCTACAAGTCTCCAACTGCATATTACTCGGGACCATCTTACTATTAATATTTCTTATTAATGAAATTTGTAGAACTAGAACTACTTTTTATAAAAGTATACGTTATTAAAAAAAGTTATTATTGTTGAATTTTAAAATTTAGGCATCTCTTAAGAAAGTTATTGAAATCGTATTTTAGAATTAAGGCTCTATTTTGGAAAACTTGGACGACGATACGATTTTGTTACATGTATATACACGAGTACATATACTGTACGAGTATAGCCACTCTAAGTCATTCATAATTCATAACTCGACTCACTGGCACTTAAATATATTATGTCAAATGTCATCACAAAAAGGTATCTTGTTTTCAAATTTAATTGCAAAAATTTTCAAATAAAATACATTCTTAAATAGATTTGTGTACTATGTTATAATATGCTAAAAAGCGTATACAAAGGTGTGTATGTTTATAAATTGTTAGATATATTTTAGGAAATATTAAATTTGTTTTACAACATTTAGACTTATAATATTGCCCGTTTCATTTTCGGTAATTTACGAGGTTTATGTTAAGAATATATATTTGTGTTTTATAAATATAATCTAAATTTTGAGTATGCCATTTATTTATTTAGCAAATTTTACTCCAAATTCTATACTAAATAAATATTATGTAAATTAATAACTACTAATGTATCTTCACTTCACTCGGGTTCAAGTTGCGTAACAATGGCCATGACAGCCATCTAAAAATACGTAGTTTTAACAGTTATAATAAACATACACATTTATAATTTTGGCCTGATTATAACTTTCTATAGCTCTATGTTTTACCAATAATAATGTCAAAATTTTAATAACCCTACCTTTTAAGAAGTATAAAAAGCAGACGAACAAAGCTAGTGTTGCTCGCTTAAACTTTTAAGAAGTATAAAAAGCAGACGAACAAAGCTAGTGTTGCTCGCTTAAACTTTTAAGAAGTATAAAAAGCAGACGAACAAAGCTAGTGTTGCTCGCTAGTTAGAAATAAAAAGAAATATTAAATTTGAATTTAGTATTGGCTCAATATCAATTTACTGTACAAAAGAGAGCGAAGTGTTTTCAAAGCTAATAGCAATCGAAATATCAGAGGACCTCTTGACCTTTTTAAAATATTTTGCAATAAATATTGCCTCGTTTACATTTCATACGTATTAGATATCTCTCAATGACGATTTTATAAAGTAAAGGAATGGATATTCACACCTAAATTAATTACTTTGTAAAAAAATAGAACAATTTGTAAAAAAGTGTTGGAATTAAGACGATGTTATCAATCAATTATCTTGTTAGTGACTATAAAGTGTGCCAGTTGAGTACAGATACTTTGCTAGAGTTAGAGTTAGAGTTAGTTTGATCTTAGCCGATAACCCATTAACACTGTCACTTGCTTAATGCTCATTATTTACCTTAAATAAAAAAAATCTAGATTCTAGAAAGTCCGTAAGACTATCCACTAAAGGTGAAATTTAGAATAGAGATAACATACATTATCACAAGAAACTCGTTTGATAACAAAAAAGTTCCGAAAAAAACATTACCTAAATACCACAAGTGTATAAAAAAGAGGTTAGCATGAATAAAAATATAGGAAACTAGCGTATAATACATAATTTTTTTGTTTTAGTACTTTTTGAAAACTTTGAATGTTTTACTTATTTATATCTAATCAAAAGCCTAAAAAATAGGTTTCAAACTTCTAGCTTTAAAAATGACGTAATTTCCATACAAACTTTCATCCCCTATCTTAACCCTTAACAGCCTTTTTCGCCTTGAAAAGTAGCCTATCTCCTTTCTCAGGTCGAGACTATATATGTACCAAATTTCACTTAAATCGGTTCAGTAGTTTTGGCGTGAAAGCGCGACAAACAGACAGACAGAGTAACTTTCGCATTTAGAATATTAGTAAGGATTTATTATGTATTCCTTAAATTGTTGGTATTTCTACATTTATATTTGTTGTCTCAGGAGTAATAGGCTGTTGAACGAAATATAACGATGAATGATTGGTACTTGTGTAAGGATATCACTACAATAATACTGTCGGCCGTATTGATATCTACTAGTAGAGATCGATACAGCAAACACTGGGGGCCGGCGCTGCATGCCCAGCGCTATTATAGCGCTACCAAAGTAAATAGACCTCAATATAAAATATACATACTCGTATTACGCTTGTACGTTAAAGAAACAATAGAATTTTGATTATTCAAGACGTTTGCTTTACATAAAAATACTTCGTAAATATCTTAAAATAAATGACACAGTGTTTTATAATAAGTGTAGCTAATAGGTTTATAAAAGAAAATGAAAAGTAATCTATCCTCTCTGGCACTAGGCACGTAACTTATGTATAAAAGCCTTTACTATTGACACAGTTACATTAACCGCCTTCATCCGACAGATTTGACTATCCTATTCCAAAGTTTAGAAGAGATAAATTGGCAGACAATAGTTTCATTTGTTTTATGTACGAAATAGCACTCAAATAACCACATTAGCTTGAAAATATGTAGCTATTTAGAAACTACAGAGGTCAGAGTGAGATTTTATTTATAGTTATAATTTAAACTTTTCTATTTTCAAACATATTTTCGTCGTAGTTGCATTTAAATCGTACAAGTATTGTACATACTCACACTACACTTTACTCGACTATTGAATAGATTTTGATCTCCACACAGCAATGAAGCCGGGCTAGAGTCAATATATTGCTTATACAAAAGAGACATGAAATGGTGCTACTGTAAGCAGTAAATAACTCTGACAACTTTCCTCGTTTCGCCCGGGAACGGTCTTCGGGAACGGCGTCGTTTGTGGACGCGACTTTGTTCACGAAATGGCTTTAGGAAATTGCTATAATCATCAAAAATTATTTTATTTCTTGAATATCTTTTACTAAATTGCTTGACGCCACAGGTACGTGAGAGATATTTTGAATAATTAATAACTTGAGGTGTGGCTCACAACAGAGCGGCACACTCTCACGTATCCGACCCGTTTTGTTTCTAAATGTTTCGTTTCTACAATCCGATTTGTCGGTTACATTCCTTGGTGACAATTGACTCACGGCGTAATACAACGATTTGTTTATATTATTCTGTGGAACGTGTTCAAGTATAGTAGGTGCTAAATATAGATCATTTTTTGTGTGTCTCTACCGTCCCCAGATTAAGTAGCCGTACACGGCTTATTCAAGAATGCCAATATTCAGTAACATTTATAAAAAAATTAAACCGCAAGTACATATAATGCCAAAACAAAATTGTCATACCCTGTGAGATACGAAGTGTTAAACCAGCTTTGTTTTTAAAAGTTGGTTCGTTTTGAAATAAAACTAATCTCGTAATGTTTTCTGTACAACAGCAGTTAAATGTTAGTTTTGACCCACGCTCGTGAGTCGTGACATTAAGCGCAGCATCCCGGTCCGGAGGAACACAGATTCTTGTGTATTATTTTATTTTACGAGCATTGAGAACGATGCTGCGCACGTACGCTTCCTTTCACTGTACCGTTCTTACGAAATGACTTATGTTTCGAAATTCACTTCTGTTCCACATTATGTTCATCTCAATTCATATTAAATGTGAATATACTTAAGTCTGTCTGTCTATAGATCTGCAACCACTATTTAACCACGGAACAGATTTATTTTTTTAGTAAAGACTAATATTAGCCTCGCTCACTCACCAAGTGTCAAGTGAAAGTATTCGCATTATCATTTATTAAGGCTAATGTAAATCAAAGTATTCGAAAACACAAAGCCTATAACAATCACTCAAAATAAAAGATGGCTGAACATGAATATATAACTTTGACCTCGCTGTAATTGTATTTCATTATACTAAATATATATGGAGAAGAGGCCCATAAGTACACAGTGATAAAATTGCTACAACGTTTTATGTTATTATTTGTAGTAATAGAATGAGAAACGCGTCCCTTGAGCAAAAATATATAAAATTCCGTTTTTATTCGGTGACAACATAAACATTTTCTTTCGCTTTATGACGTAATGATTGTTTCACTCGAGTTTACGAGCGTCGTACTTGCGTCTGTGTTCATAAACGTAGTGTTCACTGATAACATGTTTATTGTGTTCTTACACGTATATATTTATACAAGTTAGTGACTCATATCACGGTAAGTATTATAATGTTGATAAAGTTTAGGCAAATGGCTTATTGATGTGGGTTAGAATTTGTTTTTATAATTTGCTTCTAAACACAGATTATTTTTCAAAAATACATCCCATTATATATAATTTTTGTGCAGCATGAAGGTGTTGTTCAAAATCAAGTAATATAAAAAGATACATTTAAGATAACAATCGCTTTTATTCTAAATAACAATATATTTTTAATCTCTTAGCATTATATGCCAAGCTAATTCATACTTGTATAATTTTGCTATGCAATAATCTCGTTTGAATAAACAAAAATTCTTACTTTCTTACTTCAATATAAATAATAATAATATCATTTTTATACAAACGCTAACACAATTACCCGTTTCACCTTAAAGCTGCAATCGCGTAGAACATTTCTACGAAATTGCATGCATTCGTAGAGGCGTAGCGACACTCCGTTACGATTCAATTATTTTTTTAATCTTAAAAAAGTCTTGTTATAGGTCTATCTTTCGATGTAATTTTTAATTGATCTTCAACATTTTTCTAATTACTGCAAAATATAATATAAAAAAATAAACGTACATTATTATGAATACAAGATCCCCTTATAATATAAACGACATAGATACTAATCCGTGCGGAATGCCGACTCTCCATAGTAATTTACTTTAATAATAATAAAATTATAATGGTATAACTATAATAGTATAACTATAAACCTAAACTCTAATTGTGATTTTTCAGATATAAGTATTTAAAAGTATACTCATTTCAATTAGAAATATTCCCATCATAATAGTTATTTGATGTTCCATTGTACTCGATGTTAATTAGTATTGTTTATTTTCATTATATCAAGTCAACATCCATCGAATTGAATGATTTGGATAAATAATATGTTCGTTCGTGTACACTCGCATAAGCGTGAATAGAGTCTAGCGTTCTGAACGTTATGCATTATTATTACATGAAACTCGTGCTGTCTATACACATTTGTAATTTATTTTACTCTTTTATGCTTTTTTTTGTTTCGTACTTTTTCATTATTATAGTAACCTCTTATTATGAGGCTTGTCAATTGTCGCTCCGTACTCGCCTTTCTTTGAGAAAGGAAAAGAGATAATTTCTTCTTCCATTGCATATTATGGAAAGAACAACAACCACACTTTTACATTTTTAATGATAATAATTACATTAAAAAATAAGATTATATTTATTTCTAGAATGACAACAACCAATATTATTTATATACTCTATGAAATTCATTAATTCTGAAATTCAAAAATACTTTGATTACTTCATTGTGATAAAATGAAATTCGCCGTTTACACGAAAAGTTTACGACAGAAGTTGGAGTAATTTGCTAGTTATCTTCTAGGGTAAGATGTCTCCGAGTTTTTTATAATTCAAAAAAATATTATTTTATTACAGAAAAATGAAGTAGAAACATCTTCATTGTACTGAAGAATAATTATTATAACATGAACGAAGCGTATAATTATACGTTTGTTATCCATTGCAACTATTCACCTCTTAGAAAGGGTTATTTAATAGAGTTCTCAATTACAATGATTGGCTTAATAAAAGAGATTGTAGAATTACCATGAATGAGAGCGTCCTGCATGCCGGCGCCGCGAGCTGTACGTCGGCGCGGCCTACGTGGTGTATGATATATTGGAACTTTAACTAAAATTATTTTTACCACTAATCTAAACTACTTTTATATAGGCTATTACATAATTTCATCTGCCGTAAGCTTAACTCAAATAACAATTGAGTTGACAAATGATTTTAATAAATACGAAGTATGTTTATTTATTAACGATGCAATCTTTTTTAACAATAATTCTTAACGATGTTTCCAAAGTTTGGTGTATAATTTTTAGGAGTATAATTTTATCGTGTACTATGGCAGTAAAATATTATGTTGTATGTACTGTAAATACGAGGGGGTTGTATGTATTGTAGATAAGCCGGATAGCCATGGTGGACACCATGCTGGCCAAGTGCGGGCTGGCGGACTTAACGTGTCTTTCGAAAACTTTTTAAATTCTCTCATATATGCAGGCAAAAATTGATTGGAAATCAATTTTTTCCCCATAAGAAAAGTGATAATAATTTAAGAAATGATTCGCACATACACATATTATGACAGGTTCGAGACCCTGGGTTGAACCCACTGCCACTAAATAAGCACATTTTTACACAGTTAGCTATTTTTAACCTACAAAATGTGAATGTCGTGCATCAACATTGTATAATATACAAAGAAAATCCAGTGTCGCTACTTCGCTCAATTAAATCGCAACATTATACAAATCAGACTCACTGTTCTTTATTTTTAGAAGATTAAATATGCAGAAAATTTTCGTTTCATTTTTGACGTAAATAACGAAACGGTCTCTCACAATCCCCAGCACCGGAGCGCTATTTGCAGCTTACTTGCATTTATGCAACAGTAAATATAAAATTCCCCGCACGTCGCGCGCAGTCTTTCGTCAAGAAGCGACGTCGCTATATTTCGCGCCGCGTGGAACTGTCCTCGTCTACACGCCACACTTGCCAACTTGCATTCTGTAACAGATTGTTGTTGTTACTTTTGCAGGTATATTATATTCTATTTTCATATAAAGAGTTTTATTTTACACATATTATATATTATATGAACGTACATATACTCATATAATTTTTGATAAAGGTAATATGTACAAACTAAACTTAAAAATAAAATATATATCAGTGGAGAGAACTCGATTTAATAAGCAACGTATAGTCTATTTTAAGTTATGCGGAAAATTACACAATGACAAAAAATGTAGTGTGATACTTGTATGAAATTAACAATCATTTAGCTTATCAGTTCGAGGCGAAAATTAGATGGTAAAGTTATAATTGCAACACAAGATGTGTATGATATTATAATATACGTACATATATTTTTGTAGGCGTTGATTTGGATGAATTCCCTTTGATATTTTAGTACAAAAGTTTTTCTCCATGTTTAGTAACAATGTGTGTTATATTGTATATTGGTATCCTACAAACCACACTCTAAATATTTTATTTTATAATAAGTTTACAATAGTCAAGTATATAATATTTTATCAATTATTATGTATTCATCTAAGAAACTAAATATGTCCCAACATATTTATTTATTTATTAATATCTACGAAACTGACAAGCAGGATGTTTTCATTTTATGCGAAAACAATGCCGGGAGCAGATAAAAGCAAATTTACAGGTTTTGTTTCATTTTTAGAGTATTGTAGAGGAAATGCTGCACAAGTGTTTCTTTGTTTGCCTCGAACCCTCCGCTAATACTTTTTGTATTATTCTAACACTCTAAAAATTTTTCATTTCTATGACCACTTAACAATTAATAATTCTGATTTCATATCAGAATCTACAGAAAAAAACATAATTTGTAGTTCATAAATTTATTGCGTAGACATTAATTATTTAAAGATTCATGCACATAAATCTCTGTGATTATTATTAGTCTGACTCAAGAATTAAATTGTACTACACTTCGTTATGAAAGCGAGCCTACTATCAATGAGCGACACAAAATACAAAGCAAATTATGTACACTGAAATCTTATTACTTTTGTCAATACTTTTTCTTATGAAAGATCTATATAGGATCTGCACTAATTATGGAAAGCCAACAGAACTCACTCAAACTACAAGTGGACGTCTGCCGTAGATTTACATTCAGCAGCTTGTCACTTGTAACTCAGCTATGATCCCGCTTTGAAGCGTCAATCCGTCATCTGACCGACGCGTCGGATGCCAACCATCATGAGGTAAAGGTTATCATCCACACTATACGATACTATTACTGAAATAAATTGTTATACCTATTCTATAGAAAATATTCCAAACTAGTGATTTACACTAGTTTCGCTCGGGTTCATCCTTAGGTACGTTTTTTCATTAGTTTGTATGGAATAGATCGATTATACAAATATAGATTTGAGAAGTTGTTTGGAGTTGTATCATCACGTGCTTTTTCTGCGGAATGAAATCTCCCGCTGTAAAACAATAGCTTACGTCACTCTTCAGCCCTTAAACTATCTCTGCACAAATAATTCCAATCCATCACTCTATCGTGATGTGAAAAAAGGACAAACAAGCGATCAAACAAATCTACTTTAACCTTTATAATTAAAATTATAATGATCATCTCAATGTACAATCAGAAATGCTGTTACTAAATTTATAAGAGCTAGTAAGTACTACTAAGATCCAGTGCTCGGTGAACCATAAACTGAAATTGCAAATTAATTTAGTTAAGGGCTGGAAATCACTATAATCGAATAGCATAAGGAGGGCTTTGAGGACGACCCGAGGACTGGAAGTAAAGGGACTGAAATATCGATCACGGCCTTGTTTTGTTTATTGAGACGATATAATTTTGATTTACAAGACTGCAACCAATGAGGGATGACTCACTCCTTTATATTAATAGATTTGAACTTATCATAATATGTATTTATGCGTATTGTACAAAGTGTCTGTGTATAAAATAAAATGACAACACATTACCTAAATATAGATTAGCTTAAGGTACGGAAGTATAAAGTTTTTATATAGAAGTTTCGTGATACTCGTATATTAAAAGCTAAGAAAGGAAATGCAATATATCGATATATTTACAAAAAGGTTTATTTAAATTCATTTTATATTTTAAAACAAATATACTTAGTAAATACCTATTTGAAATCAATGTTCAAATTGTAATACAAAGCTTTTCAATATTTTCTACACTTTATTCTAAGATATAATTTTCATGCTAAGACCCAATTATGTTTGAGAATAATAAATTAAAAAAATCTGTCACTTTACAAAAATATATAATTCTCCAAAAATCAATCTATCCTCAAGTTAGAATGGATCTACAGATGATTCGAAAATTATACTAAATGAAATTTGATAGATTTTTTTTTCATTAAATAAAAAAAATACAAATAATCTTTTACTAGTGGTAGTGCCATGCTTGTTACTTTCTGGTAGCAGCCGAATGGGCCGGCACGCCCCGTATAGTACCACTCTCTCACAGAAGACCGGCGTGAAGTGGCAGCTATGCTGTCGCGTTTCGTTCGGTAAGTGAGAGTCCGGGAGGCCCACTCCCTATCCCTCCTCCCGTCCTTCTCCCTCCTCCCTCCCTCCCATTCCTGAAAGGCCGGCAACGCATCTGCAAGCACTGTGGTGTTGCAGATGTCCATGGGCGGCGGTGATCACTTACCATCAGGTGAGCCTCCTGCCCGTTTGCCCCCTTTGTCCCATAAAAATAAAAATATCATCTTAGCTTTACATTCTAGCGCGAGAGAGCAAGTATGATGAGCATTTAAATGAGTATCCTGACGTTTGGGTAAGGATGAAAAACATTATGATGTACTCTATAAAAATAGTATGTTAAAAACCTATGAAGTATTTTCGTGAAAGTTGTGAGGAAAGATTAAGAAAGTTATATGAAAAAGCTGATTACGTAGCAACCAGGACATTTTTATTATTTATAAAACTTTTTGTTGAAAATAAAAGGTAGCCCTACCTTTTTAGAATTATTATTGAAAAATTCATTGCAATAACAATATCATGAAGCTTATTACGACCGCGTAGCGCGCGCTCGTAGCGCTCCGAAGCGCTACGAGATTGCTAGGCGAGATACTCTCGTATCTGGAAGTGTTTTCTTATTACGATTATTTGTTTCGGAAAATTATAATAACATTTATTTTACGAATATTCCAGATAAAAATATAGGTCTTAAATATAACCCTATTATATACTATAATTTTCTTTTTACAATAATTACTTACTCCTGACATACAGGTTTTATCTAGTTTGGGAGTCAGAGGCTTCAACAGGATTATGTAACAACAAACAAATATGTCAATAAATAAATATAATTATTATATTATTATTATAATTATTAATTTTACAAGCTTTTATGCTTGTTTTATAATTCTAAGCAAACATTTTTTTCTGACAAGATATAATAATGGCTAAATATAATTTTAGTAATGTTCTAGGTATATGCTTTTCTTGTGGATCTCGTTCGTGTTCGGAGTAAACATTTGTATTGGCCTCGAACAGAGGTCTGACATACTTTAAGTATATTTGCTAGTATCCTGTGTTAAGTTAGCAAAGATATCGTAGAGCTTACAAATTAGAAAAAAGAAGAAAGGCTTTATTCTTAACTTATTATTCATGGAAAAATGGAAAGTTGAAAATAGAGTAAGCCAAAATATAATTCTAATATTATGTTAAATGAAAATTAATATAAAATCTTGATTTATGTTTTGTTTTCATTTTCCCAAGGTTTATAAAGGATTTTTTAAAAACATTATAAAGAAATTAATTTTAACAATCTTACAGTGAACAATCTCATCTGACACGCTTTTAATTCATTTAGTCACAAGAGAATTGAATTGAACTGAAGTTACAATTTTGTGTTATTAAAGAAAAGAGCAATTTTTACTTTTCAAACCTATTTATTCATGACAACTATATTAATACTCAAGAAGGTGTGCAATAAATAAATATTTCTATTCCTTACCTCACTTTACTATTACAAAATAATCGATGGAGTACTCGTGTATTGAGATAGCTTGCCATACGACTAAGGTCCGATTTCACCAAAGTAGAATAAATTTTATTCCTAGGATAAAGCTGCTATTTACTCTCAGATAACCATACTTTCATTTCACCAACTACTTATCCTAAGCATAACAAAGTTATACGAGAGTAACTCTTATACCACCAATTTTGAAGGAATAACCGGCTTATTCCTCAGATAAAATCAAAATGGTGTCAAAATTATGTCACCTGAGCGCTTAGAGTACATTATTACTGAGCGACCATTACATAAATAAATAAATATAAATAAGCATATAAGTTAGCACTGCGTTTCCTTTAAGATTTTTTTTTTTAAAACAGTAAACACAACACAAAGCATATAAATGAAATTTAAACACCAGGCAGCGTGACTTTACAGATAGTTTGTTTAAAAAATAGCACTGACACATTGACACAAGTTCAAAGTGACGACTAAATTAGAAATGTCCTGTTATGCTATACTGTACTAGACCATGACAAGCCTATTTAATTTGTCTGCATTCACTTATCTAAGAATAGTAATACTAGGAGTAACTTTTTGTCATGTGCGTTAAGTTGGCCCCGCAATTTTCGAATTTCCAAAAAATAAAAAATGTGCTGTAATGTGCCCAGCTTGTGCTATTATGTGCCGCTAATTAAAAAAAAATTAGCACAATAAAAATCATTTTTATGATGTGGTCCTTTTTTTCAAGTACAGTTGGCCCCGACATTGTGGTGTATCGGAAAAATTAGAATTGTGCTGCGGTGTGCTCAAGATGTGCTATCGTGTGCCAGTGTTGAAAAAGAAAAAAAATTAAAAATGTCGCACGGCCATATTATGATGACCCCACAATTTTTGAATTTCTAAGAAATTGAACATGTGCTGAAATGTGCCCGGTGTGTGCTATTATGTGCCACTTAAAAAAATAAATTGACACAAAAAATAAATTTTTTGTGAGGAGTCCTTTTTTTGGTAATGTCCGGTTGGCCCCGGCATTTTACTGTATCGAAAAAATTTTAATTGTGCCGTGGTGTGCTCAAGATGTGCTATCTTGTGCCAGTGTTGAAAAATAAAAAAAATGAACAATGTTGCTCGGCCATATTATGATGACCACACCATTTTTGAATTTCTAAGAAATTGAACATGTGCTGAAATGTGCCCGATGTGTGCTATTACGTGCCACTTAAAAAAATAAATTGAAACAAAAAATAATTTTTTTATGAGGAATTCTTTTTTTTCAAGTCCAGTTGGTCCCTAGACTTTACTGCATCGGAATCATTAGAATTGTGTCGTGGTGTGCTCAAGATGTGCTATCGTGTGCCAGTGTTGAAAATGAAAAAAAATGAAAAATTTTGCTCGGCCATATTATGATGACCACACAATTTTTGAATTTCTAAGAAATTGAACATGTGCTGAAATGTGCCCGGTATGTGCTATTATGTGCCACTTAAAAATATAAATTGACACAAAAAATATTTTTTTTGTGAGGAGTTTTTTTTGTCAAGTCCGGTTGGCCCCGACATTTTACTGTATCGGAAAAAATTGAATTGTGCTGTAGTGTGCTCAAGATGTGCTATCGTGTGCCAGTGTTGGAAAAGAAAAAAAATTAAAAATGTTGCATGGCCATATTATGATGACCCCACAATTTTTGAATTTCTAAGAAATTGAACATGTGCTGAAATGTGAAATAATTTATAATTATGGCAATATTATTAACTTATTTTTAGCTAGTATTATTATAATTATTATAATTTTTATTTTAATATTAGTTATTCAAAAGTATTATGTAGTGTTGCTATTATAATAATATGTATATTTTCTTACCTATAAATTGTTTATGCTAAGTTACATTTTATAATTTTAAATTAAGTATTAATTTGATATAAGAAAATTAAGTTAAAATTGCTAAAAATATAAATTGAATTTTGATCATAATATGGCCGAGCAACATTTTTCATTTTTTTTCTTTTTCAACACTGGCACACGGTAGCACATCTTGAGCACACCACAGCACAATTAAATTTTTTCCGATACAGTAAAATGTCGGGGCCAACCGGACTTGACCAAAAAAAGGACTC
The DNA here is from genome assembly GCA_951802675.2 of Boloria euphrosyne. Classification (NCBI taxonomy): domain Eukaryota; kingdom Metazoa; phylum Arthropoda; class Insecta; order Lepidoptera; family Nymphalidae; genus Boloria; species Boloria euphrosyne. The sequence goes on from OX637872.1 coordinate 15,734,778, forward strand.
CTCACAAAAATTTTATTTTTTGTGTCAATTTATTTTCTTAAGTGGCACATAATAGCACATACCGGGCACATTTCAGCACATGTTCAATTTCTTAGAAATTCAAAAATTGTGGGGTCATCATAATATGGCCATGCAACATTTTTAATTTTTTTTCTTTTTCAACACTGGCACACGATAGCACATCTTGAGCACACTACAGCACAATTCAATTTTTTCCGATACAGTAAAATGTCGGGGCCAACCGGACTTGACAAAAAAAACTCCTCACAAAAAAAATATTTTTTGTGTCAATTTATATTTTTAAGTGGCACATAATAGCACATACCGGGCACATTTCAGCACATGTTCAATTTCTTAGAAATTCAAAAATTGTGTGGTCATCATAATATACCCGAGCAAAATTTTTCATTTTTTTTCATTTTCAACACTGGCACACGATAGCACATCTTGAGCACACCACGACACAATTCTAATGATTCCGATGCAGTAAAGTCTAGGGACCAACTGGACTTGAAAAAAAAGAATTCCTCATAAAAAAATTATTTTTTGTTTCAATTTATTTTTTTAAGTGGCACGTAATAGCACACATCGGGCACATTTCAGCACATGTTCAATTTCTTAGAAATTCAAAAATGGTGTGGTCATCATAATATGGCCGAGCAACATTTTTCATTTTTTTTCATTTTCAACACTGGCACACGATAGCACATATTGAGCACACCACGACACAATTCTAATGATTCCGATGCAGTAAAGTCTAGGGACCAACTGGACTTGAAAAAAAAGAATTCCTCATAAAAAAATTATTTTTTGTTTCAATTTATTTTTTTAAGTGGCACGTAATAGCACACATCGGGCACATTTCAGCACATGTTCAATTTCTTAGAAATTCAAAAATGGTGTGGTCATCATAATATGGCCGAGCAACATTTTTCATTTTTTTTATTTTTCAACACTGGCACAAGATAGCACATCTTGAGCACACCACGGCACAATTAAAATTTTTTCGATACAGTAAAATGTCGGGGCCAACCGGACATTACCAAAAAAAGGACTCCTCACAAGAAAATTATTTTTTGTGTCAATTTGTTTTTTTAAGTGGCACATAATAGCACACACCGGGCACATTTCAGCACATGTTCAATTTCATAGAAATTCAAAAATTGTGGGGTCATCATAATATGGCCGTGCGACATTTTTATTTTTTTTTCTTTTTCAACACTGGCACACGATAGCACATCTTGAGCACACCGCAGCACAATTCTAATTTTTCCGATACACCACAATGTCGGGGCCAACTGTACTTGAAAAAAAGGACCACATCATAAAAATGATTTTTATTGTGCTAATTTTTTTTTAATTAGCGGCACATAATAGCACAAGCTGGGCACATTACAGCACATTTTTTATTTTTTGGAAATTCGAAAATTGCGGGGCCAACTTAACGCACATCTTTTTGTCCTTACAAAGTGGTGAAACGTACTATAAGTTATTCTGAGAATAAATGCAGCGAATAATTTTATACCTGGCATAGCTATTCTTCGATAACGACACCATTGGTGAAATCGGACCTTAGTAACTGAAGTCTTAATGAAAAACACTCTGGTAGCGTTTTAGGAATTATGTAACCGATATACATACGTATTATAAACTTGCTTGCTTTTCTTCTATTATATAGAAACTTTTGTATGTGCATAAATTAGGTTATATCATGCGTTCAATAAATACTGAATATTATGAGCATAAAGTAAATTTATTTTTAAGTTAAATACAGTGCAGAAGTAAAAATAGGCATCTCATTTCATCATTGAAAACGAAACAATTTTGAAATACTACATCGTATATTAATTATTATTCATGTATAAGCTATTGATCATTGTTAATAAAGTAGTATATTTTGCAATGGAAATAATAGGCTAATGAACCGACAAACACCAATTCATTTTCTAAAAGCAAGTGGAATATTGATAGTGAATATTTATCCAGGTTTTGCATGAGCTACGATTAGTAACTTCATTATACAAATATAATCATTGATATTCCCTTAAATGGCATTCCATAATAACTTTATCTCTTAAATCTTAAATGGTAATAATTTATATATTTAAGTTTAAGAAATTAATCCAAAATATTTAGAAACGTGTGCGACTCTGTCTATAAAAATGTATATTTACGCCCCGTTAACCTTCCTTATCGATGTTTCATCGATGATAATTATAAAAAATGAAACGATTGTATAACAATGCCCAATTACAATAATTGGCTGATACAGAGACCGCGGAGCGAGGCGGGTGAGGCGAGCGAGGCGAGCGGTCCGACAGCAACGAAAATATGCTGATGTGCAAATAGGCGGCTTATCCTTTGAATTAATTTCTTGCTTTATTATATTGACGATTCATTATATAAAATATTTTATACTTTATCTAAAGTCATATAAATGTATACAAAATTTCTGGGAGCTTTTAAATATATATTTATACGGAAATGTTCGGCAAGTTATTGTCAGGTAAGTTTGTTATTCGCAGTGTTGTCATTAGCTAAGGATAAGACTTTAGCGCTTTTAAGTCTTAACCGTCAAATTAACTGTCATTCCTTAGCAAAGACAAAATGCAAATTCATTTTTCAGGCACAAATATTAGTAACTAAATATTAGATAGGTATATATTTTACGTTTGCGGTCAGACTACAATCATCTTTTTGTAGAATTACCTCTACACGAAATAGGTAGAAGTTGGTACCTCTTTCAAATGGAAAAGGAATATGAAAATCAATGCATGTTGTTATAAATTATGCTTTACTGTGCAGTGTACTTTCAAATATTATATAAAACTTATAAAATTCTATACGAGTAAAATATAACACTTCAGGTCAATAAAATCGTTTTAATCTTTTTTTTATTTCACGAGTTAAACTCAGATACAAATTAATAAATGAGCTCTGTCTAGTTGAATAATTCAAAATACTTTAGCAAAAATAAAATAATTTTAATTTAATTCCAGATTTGCTACAATATATTTGCGACACTTAAAAGCTTTCATCATATTTATTACATTTCTGTCAGATTCACAGTCAGCGAGTACAAATCAGAGCGTATAAAATTCGACTGCTCTCCATACGAGTATATAGCAGTGTTCTGTAACACACTACAGGGTGTACTCTATGTGTGGCGCTACGACGCTACGAGGCAGGGCTGGCGCGGCGCCAACGCTAAACTTTATTTCTTTTAAACTGGAATGCAGGTAATTGGATTCTTTCCTAACCAATATCTTGCATTAATATTTTGACTATTGACTTTATATCGTACGTGTATATAGTATATTGATATATTATACAGTATCAGTAAGAATTCTCTTTTTCAAAAAGTTTAAAAACAAATAATTATAGCTGGTAAAGTATATCTACGTTAACAACCAGGCTATTATCCCCCTCCCAAAACTCTTAAAATCTCATTTTTATTTTTCTTAACAATTTTAAAAACTCACTATACATATTATCTTCACAACATTTTGTCTGTAGAATGAAGAGTATTCAATAACAATTCTATATGGCACTTAGTTCTATTTTACATGAACATATCTTTTTCAATCCCACAATACACCACACACAATCACTTCTCGTGTCAACTAGCGACGCGAGTACATTCTATATCTAAGCGTAGCCTCGCTCGAGTTCCGGGACCGATTGCACTTCTAAAAGGTACAACTTGTTAGTTAAATTGTTAACTTTGAATTCAAACTGCGATACGAGCATATTCGATAGAGTTATCAGCAGAAGCTGACGGCGCGAGTATATTGTATACGTCATGGAAAATTTCATTTTAAACTACCAAAGTTCTATGAAAAGGGTTTTGTGTGAAAATGCTGATAAAATGTGTCGCTGTTTAGGACCACGCTATATAAATGTGAAAAATCTTCTCTCATAAATAAATTGTTGATTAAATTAGTTATTAGAATCATAATCATTTGCACGATCATGAAATTCAGATTAATACCAATATATTTTTTAAAAACAGCCTGTCCTTTATTTAAAGTTAAATCAATTTAATAAATTCCACGGGGGTTCATAAGAACGAAATTGTTCGGAATATACGAGTGATATCGCCGACTTCTTTAAAATAACAATAATTCGACTTCTTTAAAATCCATTTGACTAAAAATCTCTCGTAACATTTTTTGTCGAATGGATGATAAAAGTTAAATAACAAAAGTACAAATTGATTAAGTACAACGAGGGAAATAGATTTAATGTGTTTATAACAAACTCAACATTAAAGGCAAGCATGAAAACGTATTTCTGCTAGAAATACGATTGAACGACCAATTTTTCTTTGGGAATTTTCGCATTATATTAAGAGCTAATCACTTTTTACATTTAATTTCTATTAAATTTATGTCTTAGTACTGCTTTTTTAAAATATAATATATTATCTTAATCGTTATTTTTCATGTATATAGTAACCGGGCATAGCTTCACAATATATATTATTCACTGCACCGTGAGCTCTGCAGCAACTAATATGAAATTTGTGTTTAAGTATTTTGTCTACATAATTTGATAGGCAAAACGAATTCTTTGAGCAGTTTAAATAAAATATATGAAAAAAAGTTGAACTTTGTGGCCGCTGACAAAGTTTATAACCGAAAATACTCCAAATCTCAAAACGTACTCAATGTAATATCCTCAAAGTTTTATCGCTTCGGATTTTTCAAATTTTTCCATCCATTAGTTTAAAAGTCTCGACACTGCGGTAGGGACACGGTGTTTACGACTTTAAAAGCGTATAGCGTTTTAAATATAAAGTGATGTATAAACACTTTAAAGACATTGACAAAGATGCTATTACGCTGATGTGAACTTGAATATTTTTTTCAGTACACAGTTATATTTATGGTTAGCTCTAATTTTTTTTTAATAAAAGCATTAATTGGTAAAGTACTCTCGGCTCACATAGGATATCTTTCAAAAAGCCAAACAGGTAATTTGCTTCCAATTTTGCCTGTTGAGTGTTGACCTTAAAACAGAGAACTTCTGACGTAAATCCATTGCTTTATCTCTAATCACATAATACTGAAAGACGCCCAGGCCGACGCACCGCGGCGCGGCCACCGTCGCCTCATCCATTAACAAACAAAACCCAGTCTATACAAAACGACACGAAAAAGCCGCGTAACACTTTTCAACAAGATTGAATAGAGCCTTGGAGGTAACTGAATAAGTCGCAAATAAATTTACAGCGTATGAATAGAGTGAATGAACTCGCCGTTTCATTACGGACGACTCCCAGCTCGAGTAAAAAGATGCTCCTTTGTACCGATCACAGGAACGGTCTTTGCTAACGCATTTTCTATATAATTCATTTCCAGCTAGAAATTCTATTTAACTAGAAATCTTTTTATTAAAGCCAAAGTAAATAGTGGAAATTAAAAGAGCTATTTTATGTTACAGAAGCTTTGTAATCTAGTTCATGAATATATACATATTTTAAAATTAGTATATCTGTGTGTACATCAAACAAATTCAATTTTGCGTTTTTCTGCTTTTGTCCTAACTCAAAGCTTGGGCTACTGATTTGATTCATCCCTCTCTTTTATAGTGTACCAAAATTACAACAATTACAATTTACATAATTTATAAACAAATGCATAAAGTTAGTTTGTTGTCAGTTACAAAGTGTCTTATTCTTTATTAATTAAGGAATAAAATAATAGTATTTATTAAATAATAGCATTTATTTAATTGTTTCTTCGAAGTTGCTTATATTTGAATGTGAAATGGTATTACAACTGCGTATTGAAGTTTTCTAAAGAATACAAAACTGAGAGTGCTACCCTCTAGTTACAATAAGAAGTGCACTCTACGTCGGCACAGAGCGGGCGCACGATGCACAGACACACAGACGTGCACAGAGCACGTTTGATTACAACGCAGCGCGATGACACGACGCAATTTAGTTTAGTATTTCTTTTAATTCCCGGATCATTCAGCGGCGCGGCGTGACGAGCGACGGCACAATGCTCTCCAATCTCGCCCGAGACTCCGCAGAGTAGCTCCGCGCGGAGCGATCATGTTACTTTACATAGGATTGTAAACTTTTTTATAGAGTTTTTAGTTAAATAAAAATACTTTGTTCATAGATTTTTTTTGTTTTAATATGTCTATAATAGGACTTCATAATTTCATTCACACTAAGAAGTAAGCCACCTGTTTTGCCAAATATTATTTGGCAATTGTTTGCCATTTACCTTGTATCATGGCAATTACCTTAGTTCGCAATGACACTAAGAAAAAAGTACTAAAACAAAATTATAACAATATGTTATATTTATACTGAGACGTCGTTAGTCTGTAAACGGCGCGTTACATCATCACGCTGCAGGTTTCATTTTCTTTTCATCAAGGTATCTTCACGCTCGGCGGACGACGTCTCCGCTACACCCCCCCGCCTTCCAACCTTCCCGCAACCCTCCCCCCTCGCACTCCGCAGAGATCCCTCTCAATTTAAAACTGTTTTAATTTTTTCGCTGTCTCCATTTAAAGAAAGCGCTCGCCGAGTCATCAGATCCTCGGACATTTGCATAACTCGCGAAGAATAGTCCCCCTCGCTCCCGACGATAATGGAGACGAAATTGTTTTAAACGTCTAAAGCGCCTACTGTTTCGATTTTGATAAATTAGATTTCTGTCACGCGTTTTACGTTTTGTACACGTCATACGAGAGCTCGATCATGTTTCATATTTTTAACGATTATTATTTATTATTCAATTAATTAATGCCCTAACATATCTATTTTTTATTTTTTGGAACTATTTCATGTGTAATATAATAATATAATATAGAGTATTTATCTTGGCAATTAATATTTAAAGAGACTATGCAATCCCTTCCTCATAGGTACAATCCGACGTCATGCTTATACTTTCCGCTCAAAGAAAGTACACCAGATGTTTTATATTACATAAGTATTAAAAGTTTTGATTATCTTAAAGTATGTAACTAAGTACATAACTACACTGTTTCAATTAATATTAACCAGAACGAATCCTTAAAATTCTAGAAAAATAAAGTTACAAAGACTTAATATAAAGAGCATGATAAAAAGAATAGCTTGTTTGAAAACCCAACTTATCGAGGGCCCCTACTACGAGTACCCACTCAGCTCTGATTTCACAAAACTTTATTTCAATACTAATTAATAAGCTTTAAGCCACAACTTTCAAATTTATATCTCAAATATTACATTAGATACCAGACGCTGCACCGATGCTTTAACGTGGTCTCTCAGACACCAAGATGTAACAGCACTATAATTTTAATATCCCATTGATTCTTAGAATTCTTTGACAGAAACATCCCATAACTATACACAAACAAACACACACATATAGTTGTAGTAGTAGTAAGGCAAGGTATACCTGATGATGTGTTACGAAAATCTTGTAAAGAAAAAAATCTATAACAATTCAGTTTATAAATTACCTCTTTGTAGGAAATTGTGAAGAATTATTTCAAACTCTAGTTGTTGAGTGACAATAACAATATCAGAGACGCATTTTATGTCATTTTATGTATCGTAGTAGGGAACTTCATTATCTTTAAGAAAACTTAAGACAATATTGAATATCCGCTAAATAGAATATTAAATGACTTCTCTCAATTTAAAGGAACTTTCGCTCAAAGCTGAGCCTTATTAAAAGTACATTAATATCCTCTCGTCTCGTTTTATTCATGATGCCATTATGAGATCTCGCTATTGAAAGTTATTGGGTATTACCTCAATTAGCTGTAAAGTGTAAGCTGTTTTTGCTTATCCTGGTCTTATGTGGTTTTCACGCTTATCTAAATATGTTTAAGCGAATGGTCACTCACTCACTCATCATGAAATATCGAATATCGCTTCACGTATAAAGATGTAGTTTGGCAGGAAGGTAGTTTTTAGTTGACGTCCGCTAAAACCGAATTTGGTGACAGGGCCGGATTAAGAAAGTCTTAGGCTCTCGCAAGTTTGTATGAACGTCCTTCATTTTTTTTTGCCGTAAACTTTGAGTTTAGCAGGGAGCATTAGGGACGACCCGAGCTAAGCGAGGATGAGTCGCTAGTATCAGCTATATTCATTATATTGTACTTATTTAACTCGGATATAAAGTTGCAAATGGGAATCTGAAAAAATAGTTTTGTTTTAAATTACAAATATTCGCGTAAATCTTAGAAAGTAGTGTTTGCAACCTTTGTAACACCTGACTGCTGAGGAATCAGGCCATAGCCCACCACGCTGGTCAAGTGCGGTTTTACAGACTTCACAATATGTCCTTCGAGAACTTACTTTTCAGACATGCAGGTGAAACTAGTATATTTTATAAAATTACTGTATTTTAAAATTTTAATTGTTTCAACTAAATACAAAGCTTATAATTATCATAAGATACAGACTTAAAATACTTAATACTTAATTACCTACTTGTAATTTTTTTCAATTAAGTGAATGTTATTCTTTATTAGCGAAGAAATGAAGCGTTTTATAATAATATTCCTTTATTGAAACTTATTTTGATAATATTTCTTTGTTTCAAAAATAGGTACAGCAAATAAACTACGTAGAGTCATATTACAAAGCTCAGAAGATACTTTACGTAGAGCTCACGTCTCGTAGAGCTCAGTCCGCGACAGGACACCGAGCGTGGAGGACGTGCGGCCGACATGTCCCTTCTGTGCACTCGCGCTTCTTCCGCGAAAACTCTACACTCCTAATGCCTTAGCGCTTTTTAAATTAAAAATAATTACAAATATCTCTATATTAAAATGCTAACGAAAATTTGATTAGAATTTATAAAATTTAACTTTTAAAAGTGACCATAAAACTTTCGTGAAGTGTTGTGTAACTCAAGGTTGTGTTGAGAAACTTTGTAAGTGAAATAGTTTAGGTAAGTTTAGGCATTACACATTAGATAACTAATTTAAAACATTTACGTAAAAATAATAAAATAATAAATTCAGTTCAATAAAATCTTTTTCTTTCAAGTAATTATTGACTATTTATATCATAATAAAATATAATAAAATATAAAAAAATATTTAAGCTTAATTATCTCTTTCTTCTTTCTTTAATTTTCTCGTTCGTCCGTAACATTTTATATATTCTGGGCTGACTGCTCTTAAAATATTTATCAAGAGTTGTTGCTGCGAGTAAATACCAATACGTCTTATTAAAATTTAAGGTGGTACTTTATTGATACAAGAAGCAAGGTGTGCGTGCGAGCGTACATATTTTATTAAATTCAACGAAACTGGCCTAAGAGCGAATGTAAATCGTAAAACCTGAAACATTATGCACTGACCCTTACGTGATCTGGCTTTGGACTTAATAAAGAAATTATAAATTAAGATACTACGTGCTGTGTGTCCTCTTATGCTGAAATAAACATCAGATGGGCAAGTTGTAAGACCGTACTCACCAGAAACACTATTTTCCAGTTAGTCCGCCAAGACTTCCTTATAATTATTAAAATTCAGCGGAACGCTTTTTACAAAGTTTGAAGTAATATCAACTAAGACGAGATAAAAGTTGGTTTGATGAACTTTTATCAAGTATATCATCTAGCGAAAATCCTTTGAACTTAAGGACCCCTCGATCCCTGCCCGGTCCTCGGCCGCTTGTAATGCACCCTTTTTTAACTCATTATTATCAAACTGAATATTACGAGGTATTTTATAAAATAATAAGCGATCGGTAACATATAACAATAGAGTAATATTATAGGCAAGTAATTTGCAAAATATATTATATCATTTATTCATTTATTACTGTTATTATGGCACATAATTTATTTTAATGTATATTTTAAATGTTATTAAAGTTTTGTTAAGATTTAACTATTTCTTGGATTTTTCCAAATGTTACGTATATATACCTAAGAAACGATAGTTCTTATTGTTAAAAATGTTTCAACAAAACATGAGTAACGTTTTTTTTATACAAATATAAAAATCTAACTAAATAAAAAAATATAACGACTGAAAATTACATTACGTTTATAATTTAAACAAATGAAATTATTTTTCTGGATTACGAATTAGGTATACGTATACAAACATAGTAGACATACAAATAAATACGTAGTCTCATTTTTCCCAAACGAAAGGGGCGGCTTTATAACAACCTGAAAGTGGATATTCGCTGAAGAGGTGTACCCCGAGACACACAAGGTTTTGTCAGAAATGTGTAGTGGAATGTCTATGACACCACTACAAATATACTTAACTCATAAGGAGTTGAATAACGATGAAAAATGTATAGTGTTTTTGGGTTAAAAATTAATCAAACCACCTCGACTAAAAAATCGAACAGAGAGTGCAAATTGCCTGCCGGCGCATGTTCGGTGTCCTTCGGACGTAGACTTATAAAACTTAAATTAATAAAATTCAATGTTCTTGGACACAATGTAATTTAACTATAATGTGTAAATACAGACAAAAAGTATTCACTCCTTAGACACTTAATACCTATGAGATCGGAGTCACGTCGAACTGGAAATCACAGAGATTAATGATCAAACAAAGAAATCAAAAAATCTTTAGCATAATACGCTATTAAAGATGTTCAAATTACAGATAGTGAATGTAGTATGTAGAATATAGAAGAAGAAGAAATAAGAATAGTGGTATATTATAAATTATTCTACTCTAAAAAAATAAATGTAATCAAGAAATGTGTGTTCTTCTCGACAATACGACGCAATAGATAGATGCCGTACACAGCAAGTATAGAACACAAAACACAAAACTTTCATCCAACTAAACAACAAACTCGAGCCGACATTAGCAATTGCAAGTCGAATTAAATTATCACGGAGTTCCGCACGAGAAGTTCTGATAAAACTTATTATACAGCGCACGTCACTTCTCATCACCGCCTTAGATCAAAGTTGCTTTGAAAAGTAGGAACGATCTTAAAGTAACGGGCTTCGGCCAATAACGTCGTAAATGAAATTTTTCTTAGCTTATATATTCAAGATACATAAATAGCATAAAACTCTAAATAATAAAAATAGTTTCTAAAATTTAATTAATGAATTTTACAAGTATGCGATTATATTAATAAGTAAAAAAATTACTCACCTAGTTAGTATATCTTAAATATTAATTATTAAACATTATCATTCATAAAACATTAATTTACTATACCGAAACTTAGACAAATGTTAAGAATTAGAGTAGTTTTGTGACGACAGCAGAGAAGACGATTTGGAACAAGTTATAGAACATTGCGGCGTTCGCGGACAGATGTTACTTAGATAATTGCCGAAGGAAATCGCTGAGGATCTGTAAATTCATCGAATCATTGGTCGAACTCAGGCATGTCTTGTATTTAAACGGCTCGGGGCGAGCGCTCGGGAACAATATACACGTATATAGTGGATTTCACTTTCGGTTCATGTTATCTGAAACTATTAGCAACCCTTGTTATAATGTTTTCTGCGGCTTCTTGGCCCTTAAATATAATTTAATTATCGTGTCGTATCAAACCTTGTTAGTTCATTGAATCACTTATTAAAACCATACTTAGTTATAGAAGAAAGTTTTATAACATTTGTGATCTACGAAAACATGTTCCTTTTTGCTAACACAAAGTAGTTAGAAGTGTGAGTATGTAATACGAAAATATTATGTATATTATACAAAATACATGTTATGATACAGTGTCGAGTTGATTTTAAACGTACGAGTCTTCTTGTATTATTGAGTGTAATAAGTTTCCAAAATTCATTTTTACACCCGGAAAAGCATTTTAAGCACTTACATTGTTTCTGTGTTGCCATAATATCCTAAGTGCTTTGCCATAATATTTTTCCATTAACAGCGATAACACGTTACGAGCGCAGCGCGGGGTGTTACTGTAGTTATGAACTCCTCCGTATAATCATATAAAGTCAGTAAGATAAATAGGTTAAAATATTTATTTTAATAAAAATAATTTTAAGCACTTCATTGAAACGTTCTTTACTTCATAAATATTTTTTCGTAACTTTTTAGTCGTAACTTTCACATAGAGAATTACTTGACACTATCAGGTTATTACTACATGTGAGTAAAATTATAATTGGAGATATCACACCCTACACCAGGCGAGAGGAGCCGCGGGCAAAAGTTCACTCAAAATATGTATATCCATCAAGTAACAACTTTGTCATTGACTAACGCCCAGTCTTTATCGGTACTAAAAGTTAACAGCCTTAGTAGTTAGCAGGTACATGAAACAAGTTTATTGAGAGCTCAATAAATTTCCTTCTTCACTGCAACACGAGGGCACTCACTGGATTTATTACGCTCGTGTACGTCACACGGACACGTGTAACTAGTAAGTGCGAGGTGACGTGAGCTCGGTACCACTTTTACACCTACTTTAGACGCTTGTGTACCTTACAAATTTGTCATTAGTTCTCATTATGACTACATAAAGCGACTGCCACCATCTGCTCTAATGTATTAGATAATATATTCTAAGCTGGTTGTTAAGTCGGAGATAAACAGCGTAAAATCTTCCACGGTGCCGGGCCCTGCCTTAAGACATCATTTTATGGGCGTTTTTCTATGATATTCTTAAGGAATCAAGATCCAGTTCACTTCTTTAGATTACAAAATCGTAATCGATAGTTTTAATATAATTATATCTCTGAAACGACTGGACCAATTTTCACGGGACTTTCACTTGCAGATAGCTAATGTTGTAAGGAGTAACTTAGGCTACTTTTACTTTATTAAATAATCCCAATTGCATATTTCTAGATCTTACGCGCGCTGCTCTATTATGTAATAATTATGTTTTGGAGTTAATACTTGTACATGTCATGTGTAGCCTACTAGTAAATCAAAAGTTACGGAACAAAAACTGCTTTCCGTAAGCAGTAACTATTAAAATCATATAAAGAAAATGTATTTGTGACAATAATATGTGGTTGTTTATGTCTAACTAGTAATGTCTACTTTGCTATAACGAGTATGAATGCGAAATTTGGATTTACAGCCCATAAAAATGTCGTCCCCGGCCTAATTAAGATAAATCTCTGGCGCTGGCCGCCACTCGGCGATGTTTCATGTTGGAGGAGAATGAAGAATGAAAAGAGTGATGATTCACCGACACCCACTACTTTGCCATGTTGATGGTTTGCTGAACAGTTATGTTAAAATGGACAACTATAATTATTATATGAAGATTCAAGTTGAGACTAACAACTCAACATTTTCAACAGATATGACTTGGCGCATTAATATGTCGACAAGGTTTAACATTGTCATTTTTTGACTGGAGGCTTATATAGCTGGACATGAAGTGGCCCCCGTGCGGTATAAATACTTCCCATAAAAATGTTTTTATATGCTGGCTTCAATAAAACATTAAACAAAAAGGTTTTTTAAATAATTTTCGATATTTTTTCGCGGATTTATTTTTATTTTTTATTCCCGACGTTTCGGTTGCATTACAGCATGATGACGAGAAATACTGAGAAAAACGATGTTACTTAAATAAATAATTAAAAACACTTTGCTAGATTTCCTCCAGACAATTGGTTATGCTGGGATTCGAACTTTACACGTACGAGACGCGGTATTTGAAGTTTGAACCTGCGAGGGCTTTACTACAGAACTACAACTGAATATTCCTCTTATAAAATACTTCGCTACACAGATGTACTACGCATTTACTTTAAGTCCTTTACGAAGATTTGTATCATCTTACTGATTACCTATTCACATTCAAATTCAAAATATTTTATTCAGCATAAAATTATTACAATTTTTTCCTGAAAGCCATGAGTCTACTACCAGTTTGGATTATACTGACGCTATACATGAAATAATAGGTACAAATAGCTAAATAGTTCCAACAATTCCAATCATGATTCACGTACGAATACGTTTGCCTGCTGTTTGCTGGCGGCGGCGCACTGCAGCAGCATGAGAGGCTCGATTGCGCTCTTTAGTGGCGCGGCACAAGCACTACTCTACGTGCAAGTTAATAAGCTTTATCGTGATAAGTGTTACGATTAGTATTATTGCATAAATATAAGAATATTTTTTCTATACATCGTTTTTATGTATAAAAGTGTTAAGTTTCACAGTCAGTAAGACTTATAGAAAGACACGGTTTTTACTACCCTTCACTAACTTTGCACAAACTTTCAAGTGTGTCTTTTGCGGTTTTTTGTACTTCTTATCGGTCGGTCGGTCATATCGTCACGTTGCAACTCCGGAGAGCCTATGCTTTCATCGTCACTAAACCATAGAAAATAAATATAATCGACCGTTATACGCGTTTTAAGAAGCGGACAAAAACACCAATCCAAATGACTTTTGGATAGATTTCCTAACCTTTCCTTTATGATTGTCATTTTCAGATTTACATCTAAATTGTCTATAATATGTGAACACTGCTTTATTTGTACCTGTTAATTTTTCATTTGCGCTAACATTAAAAAATATTAGAATTGAATTCACTATAATGTTATATTATTTTGATAATACACTTATCTATATTTTGATAAAATAATTTGCTATAAACCAGTAGATTAATTTATCCTTCATTGTGAAACAAGAAAGTAGCGATTGCTTTCAACGTATTATTATGGTGATTTATTTGGGCATAACATTTACACAAAGCATAACGAAATCAGAATCTTATCTGAACCATTCTTAATCTCGAGTATAATAACAAGCAGTGAGCCAATTTGGAAGACGCCGTCGAGATCGCGCAGACCCGATGAATATCAAACAGCGTTGAATAATATCCCATTGAAGCCTAACAAAATGTACCGTCAGCGGATCGTGCGACAAATGAATGCGATCGTTTCTTTAATTACATTTCTTTGTTCACTTATCTTAAATCATCTTCGTATAATACCTACCTTAATAAAAATCATTATTAATAATATATTTTGCTGTCGACGCAACGCTGTTCTGTAAATTTTTAAATAACATAGTGGGCTATCCAAACGTTTCGTCCCAATTAGGGTTTGGGAATTCCCGACAATTTCAAAGTCCCGGGACACGAGACAGCCTGCAATCAAAGTCCCGGGAATTCCCGGGACTTCGAGACTTTTAATTTTTTTTTTGTTTTTTAAGAAGGAAAAGGCCGTTTTTGAAGAATTTGAGAAATGAAACTACACTTTCGGATTATGTCGCGGATTTATTTAGATTTTTAGTTTCCAACGTTTCGAATGCTTTACACGAGCGGGACTTAGTAATAAGGGGTGATTTTTTAAGCATTTGGCTTTTTATTTGAAAAAAAATACCATAATATAGTGTTTAATATAAAATTTACATCAGCAAATCAAAAATCATTAATTGCCATTAATGTTTTAAAAATTATTTCATGCAAATCTCGGCCTCCACTACGTTTAAAATGATCCATACGCGAAGTCCAATTGTGAGGTACTTTTTCAAGCAAATCGGCTGGAATATCACGGATAACACGTGTGATGTTGTTTTCTAGTGCTCGAATTGATGCTGGTTTATCTGCATAAACAAGAGTTTTACGTACCCCCCAAAAACATCATTGGTACCCCCACAAAAAAACCGACAGTGCCTACCCATAATTTACAAAAAAAATATAAATGGCATCAAAGTACCTTATAAAATTTTAATTTAAAGAAGGTTAGGGTTCCTTTCACACGAACCGGTTGCCGGGTAGCCGGTGCCGCTGGCCGGGTAGCCGGCGTCGGGTATCCGGCGGTGTAGTGTAAGTAATATGCCGGGCAAATCACGCCGGCATGTGTAAAAGCTAGTACGTATATTATTTCACCGCTGGTTACCCGGCGCCAGCTACCCGGTAGCCGGCTCTTGTGAAAAGGCACTTATGAGATCACTCTGGTCCGTCTGTCTGCCCATGTGTCATCGCCGATTTTCTTAAAATTTATACCAGATACTGCTGTCTATAGTCCCTATTAGGTGTACAAAAATCAAGATCCTTGATCAATATGATAAAAAAATATGGGCAAATTTAAATTTTCGTGAAAACTTGTAATTAACAAAATTTACCTTAATTTTAAACATTTTATTTGATAGGATAGACAAAGCTAATAATAAGTTCGGGATTTCCGTAAGTACAAGAAAAAAATTGTTATCTACCTAATTGTTTTTAAATAGAAAATACATACAGTCATTTGATAAAAATGTGTTGTCATTTATGAGTAGAAGTTATGAATAAAACTATTTTTTTACCTTTTTAACTTTAGCGATAGCCTACAAAAGATTCCGCCGAGTATCGTTAATTTGCTCCTAAGAATTGAAGAGTTCCGTTACTTTGTCATGGATCCCATCATCAGATCCTTACCAAACTCCCATAAAACTACCCTTGAAGTACATCCTTTCCAATAAAAATGAATAATCGAAATCGGTTGGCGTGAATTTGAGTTATTCTTCCATTTGTCACGCACATAATTAATGCAAATTTAAGACTTTTATGGATTTCTCATGGATGCCATCGTCAGAACTGAACTAAATTAAAATGGGACCACAGGGGAAGCACCACCTTTCAGATAAAAAAGAAATCATCAAAATCCGTTCACCCAGTCTAAAGTTCTGAGGTAACAAACATAAAAAAATATACGGACGAATTGATAACCTCCTCTTTTCGGAAGTCGGTTGAAAACTTCAGTTTAAAGAATTACTTGATATAACGAATATTTATTTGTACCCTTCCGATTTGTTATTAAGAGGTTGCACTGTAACTTTAAAGTTAATTTTAGTCTTAATTAGTTGCTTTGTTTATTTCTCTTAATCATACACAGATTCACTTTTAAGCAGTTAAATCTGGTAATTATAAAACGATGTTAGCTAAAAATCATACAGGTGGCGCTAGGTCCCTTCAATTATTTGAAAATAAAAATGACTACATAACAATTTCGACAATCTTGTCTCGTCTCGAGTCTCGACCCAAAAGTCCCGGGACTCGAGACAGCCAAAATTACGAAAATTCCCGGGACTTCGAGACACGAGACTTCCCGGGACCCAAACCCTAGACTCCCAATGGAGTTTTGTGTCGAAGGACGATTCCATATCATAGGCACGTTGATGTCAATTCGTGAAGTTGACTGTTATAGCACCTTTCAACAACAACTGATAGCGACACGTCTCGTTGTGTCGGGGAGGATGCTTGGCGCGGCAGATTGGTCTTATATCTTATGGCGATTATGGTTTTCACTCGGACTCGGATCGGATTTACTTTCTGGGATAGAAAAAATATTATCTTTTATTATTATAATGTTTATAATAACTAATTGAAATTATAAATTTATAAATTTCGTTTTTCGTTTTTATTAATTTTAATTTTATTTTCTTATAATTATTTTTTTATATAAATTCAATTAATTAGAATAACAACAGTGTTATGCTTTAAGTGCCCACCCACGTCACGTCATGTTACGTATATTACATATACATTACTGAGGCTGTAGATTATTATTCAATTAATAAAATATTTCATTGCTCTAAGTGTTTCTGAAAGCCAAGGGTCTTGTCGAAACCGACACAAGTTCAATGCAACCAAACCTATATTATTAGTTAAAATACCTACCTACGTATTATTTGTTATCTTAAGCATTAGTTCTAATTTTAGAAAATAGTCTCTCCAGCCTTCACTGAGGAGTCTTTTCATCTTTCGACTACAACAGTGCAGCACTCGTATATCCCGGAGTATGTTTAGTCAAGAGTGAACGACATAACCATGTTTTCCGACAAGCGAGGCATCAAATGTTTCCGCCGAGGCCTAATGTACATTGAACATTGTTTTAACGTAATTGTTCCAGTTTCCTCCGCGCGCTGCTCGCTCGTACGTTGCTGTGTAAAAGGCTTTTAGACTTAACATCAATTAGTTTCAATGTAACAATATCTAGAGTACATACATTCTCTATTCATATTAATAAAATATGGTAAGCAGACGACGGTTATAGCTGATAGGAATAAAAATGGTACTTACAATAAAATGATGCATTTAAAAGACCGCTGATTTACTCCGTCATTTTTAAATAGATATTTATTCCGGTGGTAGCTTTCTGAGATAGACTTCGCTGCAAAACATATTTTTTAACCTAAAAATAACCAATGACAATCATTTTTAGCTAATTTAAATTGGTACTTTTAAGACATTCGTAAAATAAACTTTTATGGTCTGATACTTTTGTGCGGATATATAATGAGATCATGCGTTTAACATCGCTGTAACAATATTATTTATTACCCGTTAAAAAAACTACGCGAGTCCTCAAAAAGCTCAGTTTTTTGCTAGTTTAGATATTGGCGTCATATCCTAAGCATACATATAAGTGCATATACAAAGTATGAGTATTGAGTATAATACACTTTTATTGATAAATTGCATAAAAACATTTGCCGATATTATTTATTTATAAATGACTTCATACGGTGGGGTCCCACGGCGCGCCGGGCGACGCGGACGGGCCGCGCCAGGCGTTGCTCCGTCCGTGTAGGCCCGTCACGGCCCGTTTTGAGCATTCCCACGGCCCGTGCCCGCCTGGTGCGGTCTGTTGTCTGACATTCTTCACTCCATCATGTGCGTGTACGCGCATGCGCCGCCGCAGGCGAAATGAACGATTAACAAGTAACGCAGACGCGCCCATACGGGCCGCGACGGGCGCCAACGCGCCGCGCCGCGCCATTGAACTTACCGACTCCCGATGGATCGGACGGGCGACAAGAGGCCACCACGGGCTTCATTGGATGCATTGGTTCCCACGGCCCGTCGGTCCGGCCCAGCGCGGTCTGATCTGTGAGAAAACGGGCCGTGGGACCCGACTTATAGAACGCACATTACACGCATCTATGTAGGTTGTAATTAAGTCAGAACACATCAATTATTTATTAGATGGCTATTAAAAAGTAACTATATAAATCTTACTAAGGGACATCAATATTTTGTTTGTGAAATGTAATACTACGCTAATATTTCTTTAACAAATATAACTTCTCTAAAAACAGTTATAATAAATTATTTATTTTTTGTCCACAGATGCATCGCGGACAGACTAACATGCTATTTACATTTTTGTTGGCTCTCGGAAACTTCCTCGCAAGTAAGTATAACTTTAATCACAAAAGTTTAAGTTACAATTATAAGTATACACAATTTTAAGCCCTATTGTTAAAAATAAAAAATAGTAAACTGCGTAGAATTGAAAACCAGTAATATATTATATCTTTGTCAGCGAGAAATCAGACATAACGCTAATAATTTTCTAAATATTCACGTTCACAATAAAACTATGCGCCTATAACCGAACTGTAGAGAGTTATAAAGCTAAGATACCGATAAAGAAAGAAGTAGTTTACTGAGAAACTTGAGAAACATGAAAGTCTTTTAAAATTGTTTATGATGATGGAAACTTTATTAAAAATGTTTGTCATCACATTCAATACACGTTTTGTTTTTGAACTTTTTTTTATTTTTTACGTATTCTATAACTTAGTGCAAATACCTCTAAACCCTTTAAAATTATAAATATTTATTATTACTATTTACGGCATTAGTTTATTATACCTAAAGTAAATAGCAATTTTCGGCAAAGCATAACGTATACATTTCAATATTTAAGCCTGGTATTGTGAGAAAGCCGTGCTCGTACAGCACCTCGACCCGAGCGCCGCCTGTACGCAACACATCTTGCGAGAGCATAATATTCATTTTATTACTTACCCTTTGTTACAAACTAAATTATTAGCAAATAACGACTCCATTCAGTGCTTTAAGTTTCATAATTAAATCAGCTGAAACATGTTCTGATTAAATCAATTGTGCAGAACGCTATCGAACTCGAGCGAGACAGCGCCGTGTGCGCTTAATTAAACAATTTTATACGAGCCGAGGGAGCAAAATGTCGCATTTAATTACTTACACAGAATTCCATAGATTTTGTCGGAGACAACTGTGTTATAAAGACTATACATGAAGCTATCATCTCATCTGGGAGCTCCACTAACTTGTAATGGATATGGACAAACCATGGGCGCTGACAGATCGACTATCGCATTCATTAATGTATAGAGAGAACCCCCAAAGCCTCGCAGGCGCCGAACTGACTTAGGTGAATTACACATTAGAGGACAATCGCAAATCCCAAGTTTCTGACTTTGTCTTTTTTTGGGTCAAACACTTTGAAACTCCACTTTTGTCGCTAGACTTTTAAGTGGCTTAAACTTACTCGTTGTTTGCAAAAAGAATTTTCTCCACTGCTTTATGGGGAGTGGGTGTTATGGGAGGGCTCGACTTCTTCTAGTAAATCATGACTTTGTCCCAGAGCACTTGTCAATAGAAGAATAATTACTTAATAGGTTTTTATTTAGTCAGTATTTTTAATTTTAATCTTAAGACCACAATTTACTTAGTGTTTTTCTTTCTACATTTATTACTTAAGAGATGTTTTAATAAAATTAATAAAAAAACGATTGAAAGAAGATAATCAAAATAAAAAATGTTTATAAGTTTACAATTTAAAATACTCTTCTTAATAACTCAGTCCCAATACTTCGTTGATACTGTTCTATACTTAGCCCAGGCAGTAGGCAATAATTGTTAAATGGACTTTGTGGTTTGTTGAATGGAGTTAATTAAAATACGAGGAAAAATTAATATGAGGCGAACAGACTTAAAATTTGTTTTATACCTTTGTTTTAGTTATGTAATTTTATGATTTTGGGCACCCAGTTATCACGAATATTGTTGTTTATGTAAATATAAAAAATATATATTATTCCATTTCATAAAAATAATAATAATATGCAATTCTTACTATAATTGAGAGTAGAATATAGTACAGAGTAGACTACTCTATATCAGGACGTAGATGGCATCTAGACTTCTGACTTCTAATTATCTAAAAGAAATAATTCGTGATGAAAATAAATTACTTTGCACGCATCGTCTTATTTTTTCTCGAGACGTAGGTATATACTCAACAATATCTTACTTTATGAATGTTTTCCTCCGTATAGATGTATCATCAGAGGCGCTTACGCGCTTGGGCCCCGCCTTCACGGTGGAGCCCCCGGCGCTGGTGCGCTACGCGGCGGCGGCGGGCGCGCGCGTGCCGTGCGCCGCGCGCGGCTCCCCGTCGCCGCGCGTGTCCTGGCTCGCCGAGGACGGCAGCCCTCTCACAGATGCACCGGGAATCAGGTATCTGACTTTTATTCCATTGAAACTATTAAACGTATACATAATATAATGTTATTTATAACTAAATATATACTATGTATCACCGAAGTCGGAGTTAGAAGTGTGTCTAAAGCTAATTATAAAATCACAACTCTAATATTTTAGGGCAAAAATGTTTAAATATTTCATGTAATTATCTTGTCTGACATATAATTTATTAAAGTGAAACTTTTTAAGGGGTAATAAAAACCCAAAATGATACTAACTAAGAGTATAGAGACCGAACAAAGCGCCTAAAGGCAATGTAAATTAACGAGACTCACCGAAGTTCCGCGATAAAGAACGCTTAAATAATGAACGCTAGTTTTTAACTGTCTTCGCTTAAAAATCTAAAACATCTTAAGATATGAAAACTCGTATAATTCATCCGCTGCGAACAAACAGCTTTAATGAGAGTGATTTTTTGAGCGGACAGGAGGAATAATGTACCGAACGATGGCAATTAGAATTTGTCTCTTATAATTACTGGCAAGACAAAGCACCGCCATTATCGCGGACTCGATTCATATTCGCTCTAACGACTTCACATTTTTACTAAAGATAAAGTGACATGAAAAAGGACATTACTTTGTTACCGAAAACATTTCATCTTTTCCTAGGTTTTTATTGCTATAAATATTGGAAACTTTATCGAAGAATCTTCGAAATAATCTTCTTGTGTATTAAAAGTTTAAGAAGCTTTTCTTTTCTTAATATCGCGAGTTCTTTTGTAAAGATAAGATAAGAATACATTTATAAAATTCGTTATTCATCGAAAACTTATAATATTTTAATTTTTAACCCAATTAATTTAAAAAAAAAACATTATCTATATATTAGATTGATACCATTCACGGGTCGCGCACCTTTGATATGTTCATGTATGAATCTGATAGCATCGTGAGGGAATCATGCATGTGCAGTCCGCCCACACCAGCTTGACCAGCGCGTTGTACTGTGTGAGGCGTCTGTAAAATTATTCCAGATATTTATTTTAATAGGAAACGACCTTGTTATATTTTTAATATAAATCATTGCAAGGCAATAAAAAGTAAAATGGCTTAAAATTGTCTTACATAGCCAGTAATTTTTACGTAACAGACGGATATACGGCAACGGTACATTAGAGCTGTTTCCTTCGAACTCGTACCGCGACGAGCCCACGACGAGTATCATCCGCTGCCGCGCCGCCAACCCGCACGGCGCCATTGTCTCTCGAGACGTGCTGCTGCACCCAGGTTTGCAAATTATTTTACTTATTATATATAGTATACATGTATATAGGATATCAATAGCAGTAACATGCAATTCAAACCAATATTATATTCTATGCTCAAATCTATTACAATGGCACTACATGTTTTTGAATTTTTAAATAAAACAGACCAATTCAATATTTTTGTCAGTCTGTCACTCAAAATAAATAGTATCATTACAGTCGAAATAAAATCTTATATGCCACGCGTTTGTTATCGCAATTTCCACCCGACACAACAGGGGTTGAACTGAACCAGAGAACAACAGAGTTTCCTATATAGTATATACAAATAAATCATCAAGAAGAACATTCGTATAAACAATTTTCTCGGGTATTGTTAATATTCGAGCTTAGATAATATTACGTGTCTAAATCATATTACTTTTTATTCGGTGGTACTTTAGTGGCTGACACCAAGTGGGAAGTGGTAATGTCAGGCGCAACGGTGTCAGCGGGGGGCGTGGCGGCGCTGTCGTGTCGCGCGTCGCCCGCCGCGCCCGCGCCGCCGCTCGCCGTGCCTGCGCTCTTCTACCGCGGCGAGAGAGTGCTACATGTCGACGCACCTAGCCCCGGTAATATATTATAGTATATTCAATATATTTCATTACTTCTATTTTCTTACAGTGTAGACAAACAAGAAACAGACAAAAACTGCGATAAAATATACAATACATAAAGCTTCGTCTTGTTCCAGCCAATGTCTAAATTACGAGTATATAGCATGGGTTAGTTTATTATCTTCTACATTATTGTAAGTATATTTGTAGAAACCGTTGTTTGTACAGTTTAACTGATATAGATTTCATGCGCATTATCTAAGTTAGATAAAGTAACTTAAAGGTCAACACGTCAAATATTAAATTACCACATAAGATTTACTAAAAAAGATATACAATCTGGAAAAACGCAAAAAATGCTTTTAGAAATTATTACCTTAAAAAAACTAAGTATTAAAAATAATTCTTCGTTACCGAAGGCAATTAAGGGAGATCCGGCACATTGTGTCGGCGGCGATAAGGCAGACAGTTTTCTTTTAATAAGACCTGTGAGTTATAGCGTCACATAAATTGTCGTGGTTAGTGCGGACCGATAAATCTATCCGCCGCGACTAATGTCCGCTGACCCCAGGCTCGCCGCTCGCCCGTCTTAGACGTTAATTAATACGCAGAGCTGCCCTCGCGCTGATACACTCAGGCTATATGCCCCCGTGTTAATTGGTTTACGGTTTCAATGACTATACAACAATAATTAAAAAAAAAACGATTGCAAAAAAAAAACAATTTACACACATACTCGATAGGTTTAAGTAAATTATATTATGTCGCAAAAATCGGCCATTTTTTTTTAATTTTGATATACATACGAGTAGTTTGACTCTCACAGTTGAGACGAATATACCGACACCTCTCAAGTTAAAATCCATAAAGCCGTTTAGGCTACAGAGCGTGCCAAAGAAATGTACATAACCTTGAAGAAAGAAAAGAAATGTACTTAACCTTACCTTCTGGCGCATTCGGGTAAAAAAAAAGAAAACTAAAAA
This sequence comes from Boloria euphrosyne, assembly GCA_951802675.2. Lineage (NCBI taxonomy): Eukaryota > Metazoa > Arthropoda > Insecta > Lepidoptera > Nymphalidae > Boloria > Boloria euphrosyne. The sequence goes on from OX637872.1 coordinate 15,758,772, forward strand.
ACACACTATTGGAGTAACACCTTGCTGTTACTCCAATAGTGCAACACTGCGAAACTATAATCTGGTAATCTAATAAGTTATTCATAACATCGGTATAGTAGTTATCTGTGGTAAGATAAAAGATGTTCAAACAATGTTTGTCTATAAACTGAGTATCATATAATAATGTAAAAGAAAGATATTCGTTGCTCGTTCTCGTTTCTCGCGGGAACTCTACATAAATAACTTACTACTCTACAATAATATTATTTGTACTTTCACATTAACTGGCTCAAAGATTAAGGAGAAACTCTAGCAATAATGAATATCGGCGAGAGCTGCGAAAATCTTACTTTAAAGCGCTCATAAAACTTTCATGAATGTGTAAAATTAATTTACGACTCAGGAATATAACAAGGGTTTTGCACTAAAACTGAATTTTACAGCTTTGAATATATGGGAAGAAGAGAGCCTAATTAACGCGGGCCTCGCCCGATGGAGAGGTTTTCTCGACAGCATATTTATAACGCAGGCGAAGTAATATTAATTAAAGCAATTTCTCATCGGAGACTCGAGACGTGATGAATGGTCGGATAAGACTTGGTATAATCCCGTTGGAGACGCTGAATCCGACATTCACTAGAACTGGGGAATAGAAGTATGTAATAATAGAACAATCTTATCTGTAATTACGTCTTCAAAACAGTTACTGTATATTTTACGATTTAACGCTGTGACGAGGCTTTGGCATTTTCATTCAGCATCTGCAGTAACTCGCTGGTCCTAGAGCTTAACAGTTTTGATAGCAAAAATATATTTATTTACGCACTGATTTTCGAATAAGAGATAAAGTTTTAATTTATAATGGTAGAGTGATTAAAAATTAACAAATAATATAATTATAAAGAAAAACATTGATACGAGTCTGCGTTTGAATAAATTCTAAGAAAACAAAGTTTTAGGAACACGCGAAGTCTGTTAACCCGCACGAGGTCAGTATAGTGGACTTAGGCCTGACTCTCTCGTATTAAAAGTCTAGTAGTGGGACGTTAATGCATGGTTGATTATAATAACTATGGATGCTTGATACTGTGTCGTGTGACGACTTGTCACAATGTCTCGTTGTTGTGGCAGACGCGCGCTACCTGCTGGCGGGCAGCGCGCTGCTGCTGCGCGACGCCGACGCCGCCGACGCCGGCGCCTACAGCTGCCTCGCCAGGCACTCCCTCACCGCTCTCACCAAGCGATCGAGACCGGCGCACCTCACTGTACTACGTGAGTAGAATAATTTTATTACTGCTTTGAAATAAAAAGAAAATATATATCCAATAACACGGAGAGAAAATTCTAGTTTAGGTAACCAGAATATAGTTAGCATAAGCACAATATAATAATGTACTCTTTGCATAAGCAGATTGTCGTGTAATATATACGACAGCTAACTATTTTGTCGAGTTTACTAGAAAAATCTGGTAATAGCTTACAAGAATATCTAGTACAGTTAAACATAAAGCTGGTACACTTCATTAAAATTAATGTATAGTGTACAAAAACCTATTTGTATTAATTACATAATTTTTATTATAAATATAACGGAATCGGTATCGTTCGTAACACCATGCTTTATTTTCGAGATAACCAGATTTTTAGTAGAGACTATAGATTATTATAGTGACCATTAACAAATTGAATGCAAATATTACCAAGTTGAGATTTTATCAAACTACATACTTTTTACACTTTACTATATATTTTGTTCAGTTTACTATATTTTGTGTTCAGTTTACTATATTTTATATTGTTCAGTTTATTATATTTTAGTAATTACAGCAATGTTTTATTCTTTGTTTCACATTATTTAGTAGGAGATTGATTGAACCTTTTAAAAATGTACATAGTTACCATGTTAATAAAAAGTTAAAATCTGTCAGTTTCGTCAAGAAAGTATTTTTCAACTAAACTGACAGATTTGATCTTTTCTTAACACACCGGTAACTATGTAATTTTTTTTAAAGACCCAATCAATCACCTATAGCCCGGTCAAATTAGACGAAAAAATAGGGGTGAGGGTACAATAACTTACAATAAGCTGCTTACAATCAGCTTATTGTAAGTTATTGTCTCAGATCAATAATACTTTTTTATTGGTCTGAGGTTATTGTATCCTTGGATGTCTAAATTGACCGGACTACTACTAAATAATGTGAAACAAAGAATAAAACATTGATGCATTTTTTTTAAACAACCAATTGCAGCAGGCTTGTAGTACAAGCCATGGACAACAAGAATTTTAAATAAAACAAAACAATCGTTTGTGACTGTTCAGAATTTATTGTTAATATCATTTTGTTATACGCGTTTTATACTTAGTTTCACACTATTGCCCACTAGATGGCGTTGTACTTGTTTTTACTGTTTGTAAATCGCGCTATGGTTTCGTTATTCTAAGGAGTATATAAGTATGTTTTCGATGAAATACATTTGTCTCGCTCTGAGGTACTGCACTTTTATTTAGTATCGCTGGGCTGTTTGGCACCTTGTACCGTCTATGTACATGGTCCTTCGAGCCGGATGGCGTTTTTGAAGAACGTAAAAGTACAAGTGATTTACGCTAGTTGATACAAGGTGGCGCTAGTGGTTGTGTGCATTTGAACCTGGAATTGCGGATGGTGTTGCAGTTGGAGTACATCTGAAGATATTTAAGTTCGTGAGTTGTGACTTGTGATAAATATAAAAGAAGACTATCTACTGTAAGTACAATTTAAAGTGTTTTAATAGTGCTAACGTAAAGTTAAAATCGGAACTTTGAAAAAATTAAGTTAATGCATGGACTTAGAAAAAGTGAAGTAGTTGTCGTCTAGGACTTAGAATAGTTTGAATAAAAACGACGGAACGGGGAACCTATGCCCGATTTCTTAGCGGTGTACAAGCATTTTAAACACTTAGAAAATTTACGCTTGTTGACACTTTAAAACATATCACAAGACGTTTATTATAAGAACAAAAACACTATGGAGAAGGAACTTAGAAAGTTAAAAGATATCAAGGGGCAAATTGAGAAGAGCTTCATTAATTTCAAAAAATCACCAAAAGATCGTATATCCTATCATTACTTAAATACACGACTGGAGTTATTAGAAAATCAGTTTAAGAATTTTTCTTCAAAATATGAAGTAATAGTAGGCGAGTGTGAGGGCGAAGAACTGTTTGACTACTTCCAGGATGACATCAATGAAAGAGTGTATGAAACATATCTATGTTACAAAGTTGAACTAAAAAATGCATTGTCTCAATTAAAGTCTCAGAATACCAATACAGAAACTTGTGATGTTGCACCTGACAATGTTAGATTACCAAAAATAATTTTGCCTACGTTTAGCGGTAAATATAATGAATGGTCGTCATTTCGGGATTTGTTTATTTCACTAGTTCATAATAATAATAAACTAGATGACGTCCAACGTCTTCATTATTTAAAAACTCAATTGTCAGGTGAAGCAGAGCAGTTAATAAAACACGTTCCGATAACTGGTAGTAATTATAAAAAATGTTGGGAAATGTTAGAACATAGATTTAATAATAAGAAATTCATGTCAACTTGTATTTTAAAAAGGTTATTTAGTCAGCGTAACATTGTAACAGAATCTTCCAGTGCTTTAAAAGACCTTCTTGATGTAACTAGCGATTGTTTGCATGAGCTAACCAATCTTGGAATTGACGTTAGTTCATGGGATATCATTGTTTTATATGTCGTAAGTTTGAAGTTGGACGTAGAAACTAGGAAGCAGTGGGAACTGCATGTAAGTCAATCCTCCGACGAACTGCCATCTTTTAAACAATTTCGCGAGTTTATTGAGACGCGTTTTCGAGCCCTTGAATTTATGGAACCTAAAAGTAAGTCTAAAATTATTCCTTCTTCTACATCTCACGCGAAAGTAATGCATGGCGTTATAGAAATTTTATGTCCGCATTGTTCAGGTCCCCATAAATTACCAAACTGTAAAAGGTTTAGCAAAGAGAATAACGATGAGCGCCGTGTTATTGCAAAATCTTTGGGAGTGTGTTTTAATTGTTTGGGAACCCATCATATTTCCAAAGAATGCCGTGTTCTTTCCAAATGCCGAATTTGCCAGCGGAAGCATCATACGTTGCTACACCCAAAGAACCCCAGCGTTATTAGTGCGGTGGCTGCCCCCTTAGAGGCTACCACCACACATGAAAGTACTTCAGAGACTCATGGTATAAGTGCAAATATAGCAACTCATTTTGTGAATGGACGAGCGCAGGGTCAAGTCCTGTTAGCCACGGCTCTGATAAAGGCCGAATCACAAGATGGGTCCACTCATATTTTAAGAGCGTTGTTAGATCAAGGATCCCAAGCATCCTTCATAACAGAGGCAGCCGCGCAATTACTTCGTTTGAAGAGAATAGTATCTAAAACTAGTATTGCAGGGATAGGAGGTCGTCATGGCGATATTACGTCGAAACATATTGTAAATGTTACCATACAATCGTTGCATGACCCTTCGTTCCACTTACGAGTTGCTGCGCATGTGTTAAGCTCACTGACCTCGATAATGCCAGATAGTAAATTTGAAGTTCAGGATTGGCCAGAAATTCACGGGATGAATTTGGCAGATCCATCTTTCAACACACCTAGCAAAATTGATATTTTGCTTGGAGCAGAAACATACTGTCACATATTAAAGGTTGGTTTAATCAAGGGTCCTATGGGCTCTCCGGTTGCACAAGACACACATTTAGGGTGGATTGTGTCAGGCCAGGTAATTAAATCAGAAAATTCTCTCAACTCCCATAATACTGTTATCGCTATGCATACTCAAATTGAAGAGAACGAAATGTTAAAACGATTATGGGAACTTGATTCAGAACCTGATTTAACTAAAAGGCTTTTCACGCCTGAAGAGCAGGCGTGTGAGGACTTTTATAAGAGAACCACAAAAAGAGATGTAGACGGCCGATATATAGTCCAACTGCCTTTTCGTTCAGAAGATCCACTTTGTAAATATGGTCATTCTAAAAACATTGCTGTTAAAAGATTATTAGGACTAGAAAGGAGGTTGGCTGGAAATAGTCAATTGAAACAACAGTATTCTGATGTCATAAATGAATATTTATCGCTTGGTCATTTAGAGAGAATAATGGACAAGACAGATCGAAACAAAAGTGAGGCAGTTTATTTGCCACATCACGCAGTGGTGAGACAAGATAAACTGACCACTAAAGTTCGAGTGGTGTATGATGCATCATGTAAGGGAACAAATGGCGTTTCCTTAAATGACACCTTGATGGTAGGACCCACTCTCCAGGCAGATTTGCGACATATTGTCATGAGATGGCGGCAACATCCAATCTGTCTGGCAGCAGATATTGTAAAAATGTACCGCCAAATCAAAGTTGCACGGCCAGATACTGACTTCCAAAGGATCGTCTGGAGAGAAGATCCTAGCAAAGAAATTGAGGATTTCCGGCTTCTCACTGTAACCTTTGGCACGTCATGCGCACCTTACCTAGCAGTCAAGTCATTGCAACAAGTTGCTTGCGATGAAGGTAAACATTATCCATTGGCTGCTGAGCGAGTAAGGACTGATTTCTATATGGACGACTTGATGACTGGCTGCCAATCTGAAACAGAAGCAGTAAGAATTTATAATGAAATGAACAATTTATTAGAGAAGGGAGGATTTCGGCTACAGAAGTGGACAAGTAATAGGATGCATTTATCGAAGGAATTGGAAGGAAATTCGGGTAAGGACTTGGAAATAAAAATAGACAAAGTAACAAAAATTTTAGGACTTACCTGGAACAGGAACACTGATGAATTTGATTATTCAGTAAAAATGTCACCGCCAGCTGCATGTGAAACCAAACGAACCGTCATTTCAGAGATATCACGGCTTTATGATCCGTTGGGATGGATAGCACCTTGTATAATAACATCAAAATGTTATATACAAAAGTTATGGATTGCCGGTATAGGCTGGGATGGTGAGTTGCCACCAGAACTTCTAAAAGAATGGAGAGGATACAGAGCAGAACTGGAAAAGCTAGTTGACTTCCATATTCCTAGATGGATAGGCAAAGGGGAAAGAAATGTTGTTATAGAGCTACACGGATTTAGTGATGCATCTACTATAGCATATGCAGCTGTAGTGTATTGTAGAATTGTCGACCGTAATGGTGAAATTCACTCGCACCTTTTAACAGCCAAAACAAAGGTAGCTCCAATCAAACAATTATCCATCCCCCGCTTAGAATTGTGTGGCTCCGTTTTAGTGGCAAAACTGTTAACCGAAGTATCGGAAGTAATGAGTATTCCAAAAGCTAATATACACGCTTGGACTGATTCATCAGTTGTCTTAGCATGGTTAAGCGATCATCCAAGTCGCTGGAAAACCTATGTAGCTAATCGCACGTCAGTGATTGTTAGTTTATTGGATAATACTCAATGGGCTCATGTGCAATCTGAAGACAATCCAGCGGATATTGCATCTCGTGGAGCATCCTCAGCTGCTCTTCTTAATAGTGATCTTTGGAAACGAGGGCCAAGTTGGTTGAGGAGCGACCCAATACTATATAGTAAACCTCCTGGAATACGCACCCGCGAGGAGATTAAAGCTAATGTACATATAGCCAATATAGTATCGGATTATGATAGTGACTGGGTATCAAGGTTTTCATCATTAAAAAGGCTTATTAGAATAACGGCTTATTGTAGAAGATTCTTACGAACATTAAAACGGCCTAAAGCAAATGTTAAAATAACGCAGTATCTTTCAGTTACAGAGATTCGTGAAGCCTTAGATCAATGCATTCGACAAAGTCAGAAGCAATGGTTCCATGCTGAAATTGTAGCTCTGGAAAATAATAGATCATTGGATAAGAAAAGTACACTATATACATTAAATATCTTTGTTGATGACAGTGGAATATTACGCGTAGGAAGTAGACTTCGATATTCATCACTACATACCGATACGAAGCACCCAATTGTTATACCTCATGACTCACGATTAGCTAAGTTAATCATAGCTGACGCTCATGAAAACACCTTTCATGGAGGACAACAATTGATGCTTAATTTTATACGTACCAGGTATTGGATCAGCCGGCTCAAAAACATGGTTCGAGCTCATATACATCGCTGTGTTCATTGTATACGGTATGCTGCAACCACGAAACATCAGATTATGGGTGACCTTCCACCTTGCAGAGTGACTCCAAGCAAACCGTTTCTTAACTCTGGTGTCGACTATGCAGGGCCTATTAATATGAGAGTCTCTAAAGGTCGCGGACATCGATCTTATAAGGGTTATATCTGTTTGTTTGTGTGTATGGCTACGCGCGCCGTGCACATTGAAGCCGTTTCGGATTTAACGACGCAAGGTTTTCTAGCAGCTTTTAAACGATTCGTCTCCAGGCGGGGCCATTGTCGTCACATCTGGAGCGATAACGGCACTAATTTTGTGGGCGCTGCCAAAGAATTAAAAGTACTCTTTGCTCAAGAAAGCTCATTGTTTAAAGATATTGCAGCGGCTCTTGCGAATTCCCAGACAGATTGGCACTTTATTCCTCCCCACGCTCCAAACTTTGGTGGACTGTGGGAAGCAGGTATTAAAAGTGTAAAGCATCATCTGAGGCGTGTTGTAGGCGATTCCACGCTGACATTTGAGGAGATGTCCACTCTGCTATCCCAAATTGAAGCCTGTCTAAACTCTAGGCCTCTGTCTCAAGGCAGTAACGACTCGGACGATCTAGCACCATTGACTCCTGGTCACTTCTTAGTTGGTCAGTCGTTGATTGTCCCACCGGACTGTAATTATGAAGGGGCAACGATAAGCACATTACGGCGCTGGCAGTTAGTACAACGTATGTTGCAACACTTTTGGCGTAGATGGCACCAGGAATACTTAACACAATTCTTCCAAAGACACAAATGGGCTACTCGAACGCCTGATTTTAAAGAAGGTAATATAGTTTTAATAAAAGAAGATAATTTACCTCCAGCTAAATGGTTGTACGGTAAAATAGTACAAGTGCATCCGGGAAAAGATAATTTGACGCGTGTTGTTACTATTCGTTGCAAAGACACTACTATAAAACGTCCAACTTCAAAGTTATGTTTACTTCCCGTTGAGGCTTAAATATTATATTGTTTGATGATGCCTTATTGACTTATGATTAAGGAAACTTTTATGTAAAATTATATTGAAAATGTTTTATGTTATATACACTATTAAGTTTAACATTTTATAAGCACTATTGTTGATTTTAGTCTAGTTACAATGTGCTCCTGTTATGTTTTTTTTTATATACCTTTGATTTGTTTTTACTTTATCTTTAAAAAAAACGTTTTGTTTTGCTTGTTGTCTAGATTTAGGATAAATAGGACTTATTTATCGTTGTTATAAATTTCAATTATTGTTATAAGTTAGATTTATACTTTGTTGGAAACCATAGAGTAATATTATAGTAAGTACTCTGTAAATACACTGTCCACTTTGTTATGTTAATAATTATACAGTCCATTGCTATCGTTGTATTATATACCTAATGTTTGTTGAATTCGTTTAGGGTGGGCGGTACTAAAGGAATAATAATCCCTTTGGTGGGCGGGATGTTCAGAATTTATTGTTAATATCATTTTGTTATACGCGTTTTATACTTAGTTTCACACTATTGCCCACTAGATGGCGTTGTACTTGTTTTTACTGTTTGTAAATCGCGCTATGGTTTCGTTATTCTAAGGAGTATATAAGTATGTTTTCGATGAAATACATTTGTCTCGCTCTGAGGTACTGCACTTTTATTTAGTATCGCTGGGCTGTTTGGCACCTTGTACCGTCTATGTACAGTGACTTTATAAAGTTTATATTATTAAAACAAAACTGAGCTAGGCTCTTGTCGGTCTTAGATGTTATATAGGTAACCTTAAAGTTATGTAACTTATATTTTGCATTGGTATGTACTCGGCCAACTGCCACGATTCTAAAAGTTGGTTGATATCCTTGTCCATCACAACACAAACAATAGTAATTAGTAACTATAATAAATAATAATTAAAGTAACTATTAGTAGCACACCCGAACCGCACGCACGTTCCGTCCGAAAGAAAAATGAAATGACAACTTGACAAGACAAGCATAGCAGCCAGTCAGTGCTGCCCACCAAATTTCAAGCAAACCATACAATATATTTGGCAAATGTAAACAACGTTTCGTTTGATAGACAATACTCATGTTACACAAAACATAATAATCTGGTTAACAATACTATATGATATCTAGCTTATTTTAACAACTAAAGCAGTTAGAGACAACCTAAATATCGTATTGTTCAATTGACAGCTAGCAACAACAAACAAATTATGGAGAGTATACTTTACAATTATTGAAATGTTCTCTTTACATTAATAAAATGTACAAAAGTACATTTTATTAATGTAAAGAGAGAGAGTATTTAAAAAAATAGCTGTTAGCATTGGTTACTAAAATGTGTTTACTAGAACATTCTGGTATTTATTAAAATACGATTATTTGTTGTTAAAAGTCAATCCGGTAAATTTAACTTAATTCTGTTTCTATAAACTAGAATGATATTTACAATACGTTCTGGTAGTATTGTTAAAATAATTTCTTTCCGAGAAGTTATTTGTAAATATTTTATAACTTTCAGTTGTACTTCTATTATTTCAATAGATTTTATTTATTTACTTAAAATGTTGCTAATATAAGAGATCTTCTAGCGAGCTCTTCAAATTCGGCGCCGCGGCTAGTGGCGACCGAGAGTGAAGTGAGCGTGCCCGCCGGAACTAATTTCTGCATGCCCTGCGTCGCCTCCGAGTACCCTCCGCCGCAATACACGTACGTAATGACCCCTTCATATTATACTTGCCAAATATAATTATCGTTATGAGTGCCTCTTACAATTAAGTATTAAATTAAACCTTAACTAAAAAAAACATTGACCTTCATTTTTCCTTAATATTAATATTTATAGTCATTGAAACACTCATAAAAATATTATACTGAATTAGTAGCAAATTATAGATCCTAACTTACATTTATTTCTTTTATGTGAATAAAGTTGGTATCGAGAAAAGAGCGGTCGCCTGCAGCCGGTGGAGCCGTCCCCGTCCACCTGGCTGTGGGCGGGCGGCGCGGCGCTGTGCTTCACGCGCGCCTCGAGCGACGCGAGCGGCGCGTGGCTCTGCAAGGCCTACAATGTATTTGGAGATGCGACTGCGCAGATGCGGGTAGATGTGCAGGACTCCTTCAGTGTCACCGTAGAACCACCGGTTGTGGTACGAGTACTTCATAAGAATATTAAAAAATAACGCATGTAATGGCTCCTATAAGATTAAACAAAATATATTAAAATACTTAACATGCATACATATTTTTTTCCCATCTTTTTAAACTCCGGTGCGACGATGAAGACGCAGGACCGACGCCATAACTTGCTTCGCGAAGGCGATGCAACTCTGTTGAGGATGTGATCATTCCTTAACAGAAAATCCGATAACTAAACTTGTCCCTTCCCAGAACCTCTAATCTGCAGCTGGCATAGTACCTACTGCCGAGGGAGTGAAAAATGATAATACGGTGACTGACCAGGTGGCGGAGGCAGGCAGCACGGTGCGGCTGAACTGCAGCGCGAGCGACCCGCGCGCGGCGCTGCGCTGGACGCGCGACGGCGCGCCGCTGGCGGGCGCGGGGGACGCGGGGGGCGCGGTGGGCGCGCTGGTGCTGCGCGGGCTGGCGCGTGCGCACGCCGGCGTGTACCAGTGCGTGGCGCGGCGCGGCGCGCGCACCGAGCAGGCCGCCGCAGAGATACGGCTTGGAGGTAGGTAGTATGGTTGTAAAATTATAACCTTTGAAGTGTGTGAACTAAGCGCAATATGTGTCACGTAAAAAAATTGAATTGAGAAAATTATTATTAAGAATATTCATGGCTTCAAGTTCAGACTCTTCCAGCCTACCAGTACCACCGCATAATATAGAAATGCAAAAATTTGTATTTATAAATTATTGATTTTTTTTTAGATTGTATAATTTATGGCATCATTACAAAGTTGTAAATTATATTTTATCCACCAATATCTATGCTGAACAATAAAATATTGTTGTTCTTTCCAGAAGGATAAAAAAATATTTAAGACATACGTACAGATTTTTTTCTAAGTAATAAAGTTTAAAATGAAATAGGTCTGAAAAAATACATACTACGCAAAGCCTTCACATACTACGTAAAATATGAGACGTATAACATGTTCTTTTGGCAGTTTAGTCAGTTCGAAGGTGAAACCGGGATTTCTGCTAAATTAAATAAGTAGAACATGTTCTTTTGGCAGTTTAGTCAGTTCGAAGGTGAAACCGGGATTTCTGCTAAATTAAATAAGTAGGTATGTAGATACATCACATTTATTTCCCTTGTTCGGGCAAAATTCGCATATTGAAACAACATATTAAATGACTGATATTTAATCTATCATGGGTATAATAATACGCCCGTCCCGCCGCGCGCCGCTTTCGTAGATTATCGATATTCATTGGATGCGTATTAATATAATCGCTCCTAAGTCGATGAGATTTCATAATGCAAATTCTGCGGAGGTTCAAGGCTCTATTGTAGCTGCTCTCCATCTCTTGACTTCTACCGTATCTGAGGGATTATTTACTTATGTTTATATCTATATAAATCTTTTTCTTCTATAACTTTATCGTTATTTAGTTACATAAGCATTATACAGACATGTACACAGCAGTATATTTAAAGAAAAGATGACAACGTCTCTTTTGTTTAGCTGCATACGGACGCAGAAGTGAAAGCACATCTATCACAGAACCACCTAATAAACAATGTCTGTCTCCGCTTCAATTTACGTACTAGTAGAGTACGCTAGTGTATAGGTAGCTATAGGTTGAAAAAAAAACGACTATATTATAAAGTTGTAGAGTGACCTCATTTCTTATTTTATATTTAATGTCACAATTTTAAATATACTTAAAGCCCCGCTCTCGGACGCGTCGCGCGGACGTAAGGTATTTGAAACCATTATGACTTGTATCCTTGCTTTGAACTAACCTAGTTTCCTATTAGGTCGTCTAACCCGAGTGCCGTGATCGCATTGCATCTTCTATTATATTTTATAAACTTGTATAATGTACCTAACCGCGAACGCTGCCCGCGGCTACACCGGGAGAACTGTATTGATATGTCCGAGGTCACGTCACCTCAGGACGTAAATAAAGCTAAGGATCACATGGAGTGTGATTAGGTCGGTGTAATCATGATGGACTCGCCGCACAGTCCCGAAACTAATTAAGCGCGTGCGTCAATCACCCCGACCCCAATTAATGTGATGCTCGGAGCTACACTCGATCGGTCTCGACTCGACCCTTCATCTGGCCTTGTACAATTCCAACAACAGAGAAATAGACCACATTTATAAAGAAGTAACATTCAATTTATTAATTTTCTGGCGCGTTTACATTACATACATATGAAATGTTGTTACTATTAGTATTATAATAATTATAATACGTCTCAAAAATATTACGTCTAATAAAAGAAAGTTATCTTCAAAAAGTTTAAGTGAATGCGCTGTCTGAGTGTGTAGTGAGATGTGACGGTGTCCTGTTGTCCATTAGTTAGTAAGATGTGAGTAATTAATGTCCCAGCTCAGTGCCCGCGCCGGCCGACAAAGAGATTTATAGCGCCCCGCCATCCAGCCCCGCTCTCCCTTTCTTCTCGTATCCAGCTCCAATGCTCGATTCTCTAAGTACATGAATAAAATTTACTTTTGGATTCTCATAATATTAACCGTTTCCACTCGCGGATAAATAGTTTTTAATATATTTTCTATTTCTAATATTTTTTAATACAATATAATAGAAAATATGTTAAATTACTTAGTCCGCCCGGAACAAAGAAAGTTGCAAGAAGGCGCTAGACGTGATAGCATCGCAACACGTAGCGGTAGGTGCAGTGTAATCTCGCATCTCCTGCAGGCGAGTAACTCGACCTAAGTATTTCCAGCGCTTTTTGTCCGAGACGCGGTAAGGACTCGGAGTAATGGGGTGTCAGCGTGATAAATGAAGCACAGCTTCGCCTCTTGATTTACTTTTGTACTGGCTTGGGATGCTGTGAAGTATGAACTCGGCTGAACTGAATACAACACGAAAGCTTAAAATGAAATGGGTTTATTCAATACTTTATTTTTTAACTATAAATTTCATTTTTAAATTTTATTATTTTATTTACGTAGAATAACTTGTTTTTATAATAATGTTGTTTTGTTTTTATTTAAAGTTTAAAATACGTATTGATTATTTTCAATAAACTATAATGTCTTATAATAAAGTTGTAATACATTAAATAAAATGAATAATAAAAATTGAGTGATCGACGGGCGGCAGTGGCGGGTGGGGGCGTCGCGAGGGGCGGCGGCGGACATCAATCGCAATTCGCAATGAAGTGTTCGCTCGGCGCGGAATCAATCAGCGAAGAGCAATTGTCGCGATGTATTGCCCGATTAAGCGTATATATCATATTAATGGAATCAAATTGACAAAAAGCCATTTGTCAAATTGATAACAGATCGACACCAATATTTTAGCCTTTGACCTTTCATCAAATATTATGGACGAGAGTTTGAAAAGAACAGCTGTGCGGCATCTCATAGTTTTACAGCAATTTAATTTAATATTCGTAATAAAACTAGCAATTTTCTTTTGTATTTGAAAAAAATATACATAAATATATATTTGATGAATTACGGAAAGCAGTATGGTATATAACGGTGAAATCGATAATTTCTCGGTGGGACGGGATACACTATGTGGTTCGCTCGGCAAGATTAACATCAAAGGGTAACGCAAGGCCGGGCGCGGCAGACCGCAGCCGAAGCCGTAGCTCGTAGCACTGCTACGAGATTGATTAATGTGTCAGCTCTCGTGCCATCCTCTGGCATAGTGTCTCAAACCGCATCACACTCGTCTCTTCTAACCCTTATACACTGTTTACATACAATTATTTGTATTATGCAAATGAATTATTATACTTAGAATGATATATGATATATTATATGATTGTGTAACACTGACGAGTCTATTAACCTGTTTAATATCTTATTCTCTTTTTAAGTATTTGTGTGTTACATATACTAAATACTCATTGAAATGCTGCAGCAATTTTTTCATGACACCGTAAGATTGGTCCACTAATTCATGGTCGCTCAGCGAGCAATGGAACGCGCGATGCTTGGTGTTTTACTGGCAGACAGAATTCGAAGTGAAGTTATTCGCCCGAGAACTAAAGTAACCTTTGTTGGGACAAGAGTGAGAGATACCACACATAGTTAGAGACCACCTTCTATTATGTCATCTCGTCAGCTATCATCATCAACTTTATATTTTTTCATATTAAATAATATGATTTTGTGAAGTAAAATCTTATTCTACTGTAACATTGAACAGATACAGAAATCGTCCTCACTCTAAAATGGTAATGTAACTTTGATTAGTAATGTTGTTCCTGCAAGTAGTTCTCTGTGCCTATGTAGATTCGCCGCCGGAGCTACAGTACACATTCATCGAGCAAGCGCTGCGCGCGGGCGGCGGCGTGGCGCTGCGCTGCATCGCGGCCGCCTCGCCTCCGCCGCGGATCTCGTGGCTTCTCGACGGACACCCGCTCGACCACTATCTCGCTCATCACAGGTAGATACAATCTTCCACAGCTCATACATATACATATATCTACTAATTTTATCAAAAGCAGTTCATCAGATAATATATGTACAGATATTCAATAAGCGAAGAGGCATCTATCCAGGGAGAAGTAGTGTCGATTCTGAATGTGACGTCCGCGTCGGCAGCGGACGGCGGGCGCTACACCTGTCGTGCTGCAAACCCGCTCGGAGCGGTCGAACATTCAGCACGACTCAACATATACGGTTAATAGTTTACTTTATCTATTGCTAGTGTAACATTTGTAAAAACATATTTTTTAATACATATATATATTTGATTATAATAAAAAAGTATTACATTTTTTACTTGTACTTAAAAATATATAAATAGCTAATTAATTAATTTTTTAATTATCTAAATGGTTATGAAAAATTCAGTATATTTTTAGGGCCACCTTCCATCCGGCCCATGAACACGGTCCGCGCGGTCGCAGGCGAAAATCTGACTCTTCACTGCCCCTACGCTGGATATCCGATCAGGTCTATAGAGGTGCATTTGATGGGATAATTCCTATACCAAATAAATATCTGCACACATTGCTTTTCAATAATACCCTCTTTGCGTAGTAAAAATACTTAAAATCCCGAATGTGTCCACACATTTTCTTAATTGGCTTTCTCCAAAACTAGAATGCTGTTTACAATCTATACCATGTTCAGTAGAGCTAACTGGTTTTGAAGAAGAGTTAAGATCCTCGAACATTACTCGTATGATAATTCTCATGGGTAGTGCTGTGTCGTGGGAATGTCGAATGCAATCGTGGCGTGTAACGTGAGTGGGACTGTCCACATGATGGCTGTGTGTCGCGCAGCGCGGTGTCGTGGCGGCGGCGCGGCGCGGCGGCGGCGCTGGGCGGCGCGGGGCGCGTGTCGGCGCGCGGCGGCGCGCTGCGCCTGGCGCCCGCGCTGCCGCACGACGCCGGCCACTACGCCTGCAGCGCGGCCGCGCCCGCCGGCCCCGCCGCCACCAGAGATGTTGAGATACAAGTTAGGAGTAAGTAATATTATAATTATTAGTCCTCCAATGTGTCATCTGAACTTACCTATTATAAACTAATTTCGTGTTTTAGATCCTCCTAAGATCTCACCGTTTATGTTCTCTACTGAATTAACTGAAGGTAGTTCAGTGCAAGTACTCTGTGGTGTCTCATCCGGAGATAAGCCTATGTATTTCTCTTGGTTTAAAGATGGATCGCCTCTTCCTCCCAACTTACAGGTATTTTGTTTTAAATAAGACCTATACTGTTGAATATATCGCGTTATTTGTGTGTTTAAAAGAATTAAAATTGAACGTTCATATTTTTATAGATTGAAGAGAAAAGCTTAAATGAATTCTCGCTTTTGATGTTTTCGGAATTATCAGCTCGGCACAGCGGTGCGTATACATGTCGGGTTTCAAACCACGCCGCGACAGTCAACTATACTGCCACTCTTAGCGTAAAAGGTAAATTTAGTATTTATTATTTCAATTACACTTATTACACTATGAATTACTTTGTTCACTGAAGTTCATTTGGCCTTTTTTGTTACTTATTTTATTAAAGTTAAATATAAAGTGATCGTTTACATACAGTTGCACCCTCGTGGATTACTGAACCTCTAGACTCAGCGGTGCTTCTAGGTGCACCGCTTCACTTAGAATGTGCGGCTAAAGGGTACCCAATGCCTACTGTAACTTGGTTTAGAAAAATTGGTGAGTATTTTACTTAAGTTAAAAATGTATACAAAAATAATATTTTTACAAACGCCTGTACAAAATTGTCAACGTTACTAATTTTATACTAAGGTGAAGGAATAAGTGGCATGGAGAATTCTGATCGATGGGAAGTAGCAGGCTCGGACTGGGGCATTGAAAGTTCTCAAATGAAATCTAATAATGGAATGCCGATGGTCACTACCGAGCTGCACCCCGCGCTCGCGGCCGCGGGCAGCAGCGCGCTGGCGGCGCGCGCGGCGACGCGCGACCACCAAGGCTTGTACCGGTGTACTGCCGACAACGGCGTCGGACCCCCACTTGTAAAGCACGTCAACGTTACCGTTCATGGTATAATACACATATTTCATAAAATTATTTAATGTACTTGTAATTCATACATTATAAATAAATAATGTTTATATTTTACGAATTGTGATCAAAGAGCCTGCTCACTTTGGTCTATCGAGCGAGTCGGTGCGCAACACGTCGAGCGTGAGGGGGCGCAGTGCCGTCCTCACGTGCCTCGCTCGCGGAGATCCGCCCCTCACCGTTCACTGGACTCATCGTGGAAATAAATTAGATCTTGATTCATACAGGTTATTGCACACTTTTTTTACATGTAGGTAATATGTTTAAAATGTCATATTTCGATTTATGTAATTATATTTAGATAGGCAAATACGTTTGGTATTCTTCAGTACCTTTTCTCTTCTTTCTTTCTTTTTTTGTTTAGTGTCTATTAGCTTTTTTTTTTCTTTTTTTTTATATAGTTGGGAAATCCTGTTACGGATACCCCCGACTTCCCCTTGGGGGTTATGTGGTGACTCTCCGGACGCATCCGGCATACCCACTAAAACCCAACTCCCTAAACCCCTGCCGCCATGTATGGGACGCCACGGGATCGCTTTCGCATACAACCGCGACGCCCCGACGGTTGGCCGAAGCCACCACCATGAGGCCGCCCTAAAAAGGGCAGCCCCATTATGGGAAGAATTACAACCACTATGGGCTGCTCCGAAGTCCACCCCGACCATCCACAGGCCAGAGAAGTGCCCCAGAGCAGCCCGAGACCACGAAAGCCTAAAAAGGGCACCACCAAAATAACGGCACCCTAGGAACCCTACTCCATGTAGACCCCCTAGGGCACCTGCCTCCCAAACGTGAGGCTGCTCCCAAGTCCACTCTGCTGATCAGAGAAGTACCCGGAGCAGCCCCACACGACACCAACACCGCCCACCGAAGTGGGCCACCTGCAAAAAAGAAGGGGTATATGCGTATATAAATCTATACGCATGTACCCAAAAAACCTCCCACCCAAACGAATTGGGCAACCCTCAAAAACGCCCGCGAACGGGCCCACCCAAAAACGGCAGCAGGAGAAAAGGATGCGACAATGCCGACACACCCCTTCCCCTGCCGCCCCCTCAATGCCGCCATCAGCGGTGACGGCCCCGCTGGGACCGCGGAAGGCGGGGAGAAATATTTTGTTCTTCCCGCCCCCCGCGGACCCCCCAACCCACCCAAGACGGTTGCAGAGGATAGGGAGTACGGCGCACCGTAATACCGTAGCTCCTCTTCCTCTGCATCCCCACCGCGTCCACCATCAAACGGTGGTGGCCCCGCTAGGCCGCGGGAGATAGGGACGAGCGGCGCACCGCAATACCGGCACTCCTCTTCCCCCGCGGCCCCCCTACCGTCGGCCCAGCTCCGGACCAAGCTGGCTGCCGACCCCCATCGCTAGCAACAGGACCACCGAAGTGGCCCCGCTCCAGCCGCCACCCGTCGAGCTAGCCCCGACGGGTGGTACGCACGGCGCCTCCTACCGCGTGACGGCACGGCTGGAGGCACCGCGTTGCCTCCACGCGGGCCGAGGTGCCCTCCTGACACCCCACCCTAAACCCCTCCCCCCCTGGCTGTTGGTCCGCGCCGGATTGCTCCGGTACCACACGCTCCTGTCAGGTCCAGACAGGAGCGAGTGGCACTCCCCTATCCGCCACCCGGGGACGCGTCCGGTAGCAGTCAGCCTCTGCCCCGGAAGTGTCTATTAGCTAGCTTTAATAAGAACAATTGATAAAAGTTTAATAAAAGCAATAAAAGACAATGAATATTTGAAACAATTAAAATAGTTTTGAAATGAGAAAATTTCTGAGAATACACAACAACATACAACAAGACAATACTCATAATAATTTTACATTTATTGTTATTGGTTAGTATTGATACTATATGGAATAGAAAGTATATTCTTTTTCGTGTAAGTGAAGGTGGACAATATCGGAAGTGCGCACAAGTGACGGGGTGCGCTCCTCCTTGCAGCTGCGCGCCGCGGAGCGCCACGACGCGGGCGAGTACCGCTGTCACGCGCGGAACCAGTATGGTCGTAGCGACCTGCTCATGTTTTTGCAAGTTGAAGGTATCATATTTATAATTCCAAAAACGCATTTTAAGAATACCTTAACGGGGACCTTTTATATCTTTAAAAGTTTTATGGTAAGACCCCATACATAGCGATAGTATTTCGGTGGTAAATTATGCCGCTAACGTAAAGTTGATCGCGATAAATAAACGCAAAAAAGAAAATTAAACAAAAATAAGTAAAAAGTTCGATTCCACAATATCGACTAGTTACAGGTAAAATGTAAGACCTCTTTAATACAATTCTTGTTGAAAATACGTCGCAATCTCTCATTATTAACTCCAATACGTCCGCTCTTTAGACAGAATGAAACATGACCACGCAAATAATAAAATCAATCGCGTTGAAACACAATAATGTGAGAGAGTTTACCCATAGCAGAGCGCTGTGCTTGCGATGTCACCCAAAATGCCATGCCATAGTGAAGGCATAAAAAGTATTCGTATGCGTGACGCAGAGCCGCCGCCGGCGCCGCGCGCGCTGCGGCTGCGCGGCGCGGGCGCGCGCTGGGCGCGCGTGCGCTGGGCCGCGCGCGCCGCGCCGCGCACGCACTACGCCGCGCTGTGCACGCCGCTGCACGCGCTGCCCGCCGAGCCCGCCTCGCACCACTACAACCTCACGCTCGACACCGCCGATGACGAGCGGTATATCTACACTAATAAAATAATACTCCTATTTTTTTCTGAAGGTGTATATAAGACAATTAGCTAATATATTTATTTTTTAGGCTTGATGAAGAAGGGTACACCATGCTGAGTGCAAAATTAGAAGGTTTAAGACCAGCCGCTGCATATTCGCTAAGACTGGTAGCTACGAATCACGTCGGACAATCCCCTCACTCGGATGCTTTACTTTTTACTACACTTGAAGAAGGTATTTTTAAAATGAATTACTTAGAGTAAATGTTTCTTCCGTTCTTATTCTTTATTTTTCTAAATTTCCTTTCAAACGGCTCACTTTGTTGCAGCTCCAACAGGTTCACCTCACAATATACGCATCAGACCTATTAATACTGGCGATTTACACGTGTCATGGTCGGTAAGTAAAAGATAATTAACAACGGTAGAAGTCGTATTCGTTCTTTTTATTTTACGAGAATAATTTATTTACAAAGGCCCCAGCACAAGACAGTTGGAACGGTGAGCTCCTGGGCTATGCGATATCATGGCGAGAAGTCGGCCGTGTGGAAGATGCAGATGAGTTTGAAGGTGAACGTGACGACGGCGCCCGCGCGGGGACCGCCGTGGCGCGCGGGTGGAGCAGCGCCGAGCTCACGCTGGGGGGCTTACGGCAATTTGCGCGTTACGCAGTTTCTGCACGTGCTTTCAACCGAGCCGGCCCCGGCCCGCCTTCCTCTGTGGCATACGCTACGACGGCGGATGGCGGTAAGATAAATCAAAACTCTAGCTGGGGTTCAATTAATTAAGAACTTATTTTATTGAAATTAATATTTATAATAGTCCCAGAGGAACCTCCAAATTCAGTCACGTGTGAAGCAGTGTCAGCGAGATCACTTCGAGTGCGCTGGATGCCACCCGCACAGTCGCACGCGCAAAATATACGCGGATACGATCTCCATTACGCTCCATTACATTTCTCACAAAGTTAGTATACTATATACACTATTTAAGAATTATTAAGATATAAATACTTTAAATTTTGCTTACAAATTGAAATGTGTACTCCTGTATAATAAGGTTGGAGCGGGGCGGTGGGGTCGGCGGCGGCGCGCGCGGCGGCGGGCGGCGAGGCGGTGCTGCAGGGGCTGCGCGCGGCCACCAACTACTCCGTGAGCGTGCGCGCGCGCTCCGACCGCGGCGCCGGCCCGGCCTCCGCGCCCGCGCACTGCCGCACCAGGGAAGATGGTAAGCCACGCAGTACTCTAAATCTCATTTTAAGTTATACTTTATAGAAATAAATATTTACTCATAGCAAATTCTCAAAAAAGATATTATATTGCAGTGCCGAGTGCACCAGACATGATTCGCGCGCTGGCTGCGGGACCAGACGCAGTGCGGGTCTCGTGGGTCGCGCCTGCTGAGCGTGGAGGACGCCTTACTCACTACACTCTCTACACGAGGGAACTTGGCAAGTACGAAATTTATACATTGTACATTTAAAACATACTACTCGTATGCCATGTGCGTTAAGTTGGCCCTGCAATTTTCGAATTTCCAAAAAATAAAAGATATGCTGTAATGTGCCCTTTTACTGTATCGGATCGATGTAACATTTTACTGTATCGGAAAAATCTAAATAGTGCTGTGGTGTGCTCAAGATGTGCTATCGTGTGCCAGTGTTGAAAAAGAAAAAAAATGAAAAATGTTGCATGGCCATATTATGGTGACCCCACAATTTTTGAATTTCTAAGAAATTGAAAATGTGCTGAAATGTGCCCGGTATGTGCTATTATGTGGCTTTTAAAAAATAAATTAACACGAAAAATAAAATTTTTATGAGGAGTTCTTTTTTTTCAAGTCCGGTTGGTCCCTACACTTTACTGTATCGGAATCATTAGAATTGTGTCATAGTGTGCTCAAGATGTGTTATCGTATGCCTTTGAATTGTAACAAATGTACAAAATAGAAATAAATAAAAAAAAATATGTAACAATTTTTGTCACAAAGAGTTGGCGGAGAGTGGTCACAACGCGTGGAAGCGGTTGAAGCTAGTGAGGAGAGCGAAGGCGAGGTGTGGCACGAGGTGCGCGGGCTGCGGGAGCGAGCCGTGTACGAGTTCTGGGTGCGCGCGGCGACGGCGGCCGGCGCGGGGCCGCCGAGCCGCGCCGTCAGCGCTGCGCCTGCTCAGCTAAGTGAGACACTTCTTACGAAATTAAGTTATGTAAACAACTCCTAAACAAGTTTAGTCTATACGAAATTAACTGCAGACATTTTCATTTCAGTTTAAATCGAAATTTTAAAACGTGTAGTAAATGGGTTACTCTTTTTATTATGAATGATTACAATATAATTAATTATTCTTCATTTCTGGGATCCTAAGTATTTTTTCTAAAGAGTACTGTTCTAAATAGTAAGATATTTCAAAATAATTTTTAAGCAGACATTTACTATAATTTATGCGTTACTCCTAGTATGTGAATATTAAAGTATTTTAATACGATTAGCGGCTCCGAACGCACTACAAATAAAAACAATGAATATTACAAAAATTTAACTAGTGTCAGCGCGAATTTCGTCTCTTGGGCGCCTTATCACAGCAGCGGTGGGGTCGCGCGTCCGGCTGCGATGCTCTGCGCTGGGAGTCCCGCCCATCGCCCGCCGCTGGACGCCACTACCTCAAGCACATACAATTACTGACACCGGAGACTTGATTATCCACAGTAGGTATTAACATTTGGAATATGATATTAGAAATTTCATTATTGTTTTTAACGTTAGATATTACCTACGCATGTTTGTCCGTTGGTATCAGAGATGGAGCAACACGCAGCAACGAACTACACGTGCTCTGTTCGTAACGCGGCGGGCGGAGACGCGGCGGTGTTCGCCGTGCGCGCGGTGCGGCCGCCCGCCGCGCCCGCGCCGCGCCTCGCGCGCGCCGACGCGCACGCGCTGCACCTGGCGTGGGATCCGCCGCACGACGGCGGTGCTGCGATACTTGGTAGGGAAATCAACAATAAAATGCGCAACCTCATGTAACAAATCCACTTGGCAGGGTTTAAACTATTTTTTTGTATAAAAATAACGAATAATCATAGGGAAACAATCATGAACACAGGATACACGGTGTGGTGGTGGCGGGGGTGGGAGGCGGCGGCGGGCGACGCGGCGGCGGGCGCGCGCTGGCGGCGCGTGGGCGGCGAGGCGCGCGGCGCGGCGCTGCGCGGGCTGGCGTGCGGCGCGCCCTACCGCGTGGCCGTGCGCGCGCACAACGCGGCCGGCGCATCGCCGCACTCGCGCGCCCTCGCGCTGCGCACCAGAGGCGACAGTTAGTCCTCCATACATTTCTTACATGTATACTTTTAATAAGCCTCTAGCTGTTTAGTAAGCCTCAATAACAGCCCGGAGTTGCTCTATACTGGCCGCCGTAGGATTACCGCCGTAGCCAAAATCGGCCAGGAAGTCCATCTTAGAATTATTAAATCTTAGACATAAAGATAAGATACTAATGTATTTAAAGATTTAAAAACAAACCTTATATACCTAGTACTTCTACTAGACTGTCACAAAATGTTAGGTGTTACTGATCTGATAAGTATGTGCACACGTAGAAGCGAAGGCGCCGCCGGGCAAGGAGTGCATCTGGGCGAACAGCACGAGCCTGCGCGTGGCGTTGCTGGCGTGGGGCGGGCGCTGCGCCGTCGCGCGCTTCTCCGCCGCGCTGCGCCCCGCGGCCGGCGCCTGGCGCGACCTGCCCGCCGACGGGGACACGGCCGAAGTAAATACTATTTATACTAAATTTAATTATACTCGGTTTCTCTATCCAATTTTGATTTCATTTTGCCCCACCCCTACTTTTTATCACGCTTTGCAATGAAATGTACATATTACAATATGATTATAATACGCATATGTATGCAGGCAGCTGACTTGGAGCCCGGTACTTGGTATGAAATACGCATCTTAGCGCATTCGCCCGCCGGTGACACTCCCGCGCTCTACAAAGCGGCAACACATACAATAAATGGAGGTAAAGTACCTATATACTCGTTGAATACCTATTAAACACTTGACTTTTGTATTATACGAGTATATTTCAGAATCCAAATGTACTCCTTTCATATTGTCGTTATGGTATTTTCAATTATTTAATATGAGTGTTTGTCTGTATGTAATTATCTAACGAACACAAGAACGCATCGGGGAGCCGAGCGAGCTGCCGCTGGAGGCGCGCACGGGCGCGGCGGAGGGCGCGGGGGCGGGCGGCGCGGGCGCGGGGGTCGCGGCGGCGGGCGCGTGGTGGCGCGGCGGCGCGGGCGCGGCGCTGGCGCTGCTAGCCGCCGCGCTGGCCGCGCTGCTGGTCGCCGCCGCGGTCGCCGCGCGCCGCGCCCGCCGCCCGCGTCCCGCGCACCCCGCACATACCCTCGACCCTCACAACCAACCTCTATACGTCGCTCAACCCACACGAACAAACGGCAAGACAATTACACCACCCGATGGTAAATATTATATCATAAATATTATTATATTTCGGAATATTTGCAGAATGATACATTTTAGCAAATTTATTTCCATAAGAATAAATAAGAATACTAGTGTTGGAGCACCTATTTGTTTCACTATTTCATTTAAATTATTCTTATATAAGCTACATTACACATATCTACCAAAGTATTCCCCTTTTTTCTGTCAGGTGTCATTATTATGTTATCTTGTGTGGCATAGACAGTGATTTAAAATTTCTTTTCTTCTCTATAAGTAGCAAGACTGCTGCTTGGCCTGTGCTGTTTGGCCGTTTAAATATTATATTTCATTATAAAATAGTCATTTTTATAATTAGCTAGTGAGATGCATTTTATAGGTATGTAGTGGGATCTCAAGAGACAACTTGAGGTTTTACAATAATCATTGCATTGCAACTCAGACCTACACGAGATCAGCCCGTACGCCACGTTCAGCATGTCGTCGCGCTCGTGCGGCGCGGGCGCGGACGCGGGCGCGGGCGGGGGCGGGCGCGCGGGGGAGGGCGGCGCGCGCGCGTGCGCACTGCACCTGCGCTCGTTCGCGCGCGACCCGCTCGAGCTGGCCGCGCCGCCGCCGCGCCCGCACCTACTCGCACACCCCAACGGTAAGGCGGACACCACAGAAATCTAAATAATAGTGTCTTATTATTTAGATTTCTGTGGCGGACACATTCAATGTTCGTTATAATTATTAAACATTATCGAAAAACAAGTAATAGTTGTTGTGCCTTGAAGAAAATGCAAACTACTTATTTTACTCGGAATATTAGAAATCTTAGCCTAAAATACTAACAGGTTATAATAGCAAAGACCATAATAATATTACAAAGTATACAACAATGAATAAGTAATAAATATATTAGTGTCGACATAAGCGTAATGAAACGAAGCCGCGTCGCACGAACGTGTCCGGCTCGAGCCGGACGCGCGCAGGAAGCTCTACGACTGCTATTTCCGTAGCTCTTTATTGCGATTTGCGGCTGATCTGTCGCGCTCGCTCGCGCGAAATACAGCTAGCACCATTTTATAATTGCACTCAGTTACGGAGATTCCCGCGCGCGCGCCGTTTGGAAATAAATCTTTCATCTATTTGCTTTTTTTATGCGCAAAAGGGAGTGTCATACTTATAATGATGTTTCTAATAATAATAGTATATCTAAATATAATAAGTATTTTTACCCACGACGGAACGGAGACGGTATATGCGTTTGGGGTGAGAGGATGTTTGTATGTTTGTGCAAATACATTTTGCCATTTTTTTCCAAAACTACTAGTCCGATTTTGATGCAGTTTTCAGTTATGGGTTCGGGTTAGATTGCCGCATGTTCTTAGATAGGTTTTACGGTGACAACTCACCAGAGGGCGCTGCAGCAAACACAAATAAGTGCAAATCCATGTTGCCATTTTCCTTCAAAACTGCTTGTCCGATTTGATGTAATTTTCAGTTATGGGTTCGGGTTTGATTCGTGCATTTTCTTAAATAGTTGTTACGGTGACAACTCACCAGGGGGCGCTGCAGTAAACAACTGTTAGTGCAGAACCAAAACTAGTCCTAGTAGTTAGATGCAGTTTTTGGTTGATAAGTGAGGGTTCTTAAATAGATGTTACGGTAGTAACTCTCTAGAGGGCGCTGCAGTAATATATTTTATATTAGCTACTATATATTAAAGACATTTTTCTCCAAAACTACTAGTCCGATTTTGATGCAGCTTTCAGTTATGGGTTCGGGTTAGATTGCTGAATGTTTTTAGATAGGCGGGCGCGGTCGGGCGAACGCCCGGGTCGGCGCGTTATGTATATAATATTTATGCTCTCTAAAAAGTTTAAAATAAAAAACAAAATTAAAAATTTTGAAAAAACCCACGACGGTTATTAAAAAAGGATAAAATAATAAAAAAACCCCCGACTTAAAAATAAACGTAATGCGAGATAAAAAAAAACCAAGAATATCCGTCGGGGGCTGCCATTAAATGAACTAGTTTTGAAGGTTTATAGTAACATGAATAATTAGAGATTTTAAGCGCTATACTTACATCCCCCATCACCTACTGTGAGGACCTTTAGAAGTAGATATTTACGATCAAAATTTAAAATAGTGATGGCAGCCCCCGACGGATATTCTTGGTTTTTTTTTTATCTCGCATTACGTTTATTTTTAAGTCGGGGTTTTTTTTATTATTTTATCCTTTTTTAATAACCGTCGTGGGTTTTTTCAAAATTTTTAATTTTGTTTTTTATAAATGCAAATATTAGTTTTTAATTAAATTCGTTTTTAAAGTAGTTATTGGACATACCTCAAAGTTAGTCGCAAATAAAAAGTTTTGCAACTTATATTTTTAAAATACTTTTTACTTTTCAATGCTGTATCTACTATCTACACTAAAAAATAAAAAAATAGAAATGATTTCAAAAAAACACAAAAAAATAAAAAACAACTGCTATAAGTAGTTTTCATTTACACGAGTTACTATATTTATACGAGTACATAATATTCATCTGTTCAAAACAATCTTTTTTGTTGCTTTGACAAACCCAGACTAAGCTTTTAATCCAGTTTAATTATTTTCAGTTCAATTAAATTACAAACATATCTTTTGAACTCGAGCAGTCAAATTACGAACCCAATTTGAAACATCACTCTCCAACGCGAACGTGTGGATCGGCGAGCTTAATTTGAAGTTCGATACAATCTCGAGAGCAGAGTGGAAAGGAATAAATTTACTTCAAACCTTATAAATATTTCAGGTTTAATTTATTCGGTTTTGCAGTTAGTATATATATTCGTATAGGTTGCCTGCGAGTATTGCATCAGTCTGGTGATACAGTGCGCCGATAGATTCAATATTGAAATTCAAAATCAAGCCAGCATAGTCAATACTTTCAATAAAGTTAGAGACGGATATTGAAAAACCCCGTAAAATAATAGTAGTTCATTCTGTTAGCATTATCTCTGGTTCCATTGAGCGAGTTTGCAATTTCCGAGTGCCCGCATTGTAACCCTCCCCCTCCCGACGTGCTGCCTCCCTTGGCCTCCCCATCCTCCACTCCGGGGTTGAGTTCCGCTTCTTACGATACATCTTAGGAATTTCGATAGCTCAATTAATTTCCAAATAAACAATAGAAATTGAGAATTGTACTTCATATTACAATTTCCAAAATTAAGTTACTAACGCACATGTAATACAAATATTTATACAGCTTACCTAATATATTTGTATTCAGCCTTTTTTAATGTTCGAATGCTGGGAATGGGCTTCCTGTGAATGCGGCCTATAGATATATTTTATATAAACAAAATAGGTACTATCATTAAAAATAAAATAAAAATAACCCAATATGTTAAGTAAACTTTTTAATATTTTAGAATTTACCTTTACCTGCTCGCCTCCATTCAAGAAGTATTATCTAATATGTATATCGTACTACGGGACTTAACGCGTGTATAAATAAATACGGGCAGACTGTCCGTGACCACGGCTTGTGCAATCTGGTCGAAACGTCTGGAATAAGGTGTTTACTTATACCATTAAAAATACATAGTGATGAAACGCGAAAGTTTAAAAAGTTATAAGTATTAAACTGTTTACATCACTTATCAGGGAAAGTGCCGAAGAGAACAAGCTCAGCAACTTAGTTGTCCGACAGATGACGAAAAACCTAATCTATCGTGCCTTCAGCGTCTGTTTCTGTTAGACTTTAATCTCTTCGTTCAATATATTATGACAGTTTTGATGGCAACAGTTTCACTATACATTAAGTGGTCAGTGATAAGTGATATAGTAATAAGTGTTAATAATATTTATGTTATAAGTATTTAGCCCTTTTTGCCGGCCCCACTTCTGAGCTCGAGCTTCTCTCCAATACGAAGGGTGCCTTGTTCGCATGTCTTTCGAAATCTTGTTAAGTTCTTTC
Source organism: Boloria euphrosyne (assembly GCA_951802675.2). NCBI lineage: Eukaryota > Metazoa > Arthropoda > Insecta > Lepidoptera > Nymphalidae > Boloria > Boloria euphrosyne. The sequence continues at coordinate 15,786,691 of OX637872.1, forward strand.
AACATTATAAATGAACTAGCAGGCTTCTTGCTTTTCATTTAACAACCTTTCCATTCACCGTATGAATAAATATTGTTAATTAATATCAAGTTATCATGTTGGAAATGATTCGCACGTGAAACAGTAATTCGTTTAGTGTCTCGTTTCCTTATTTTAATCGAGCATAACTAGAGAAATGCAATTTTACAAACCCCCGCCGCCCAACCAGGCGACCGGGCCATTTTGTTATGTACATACTCGTACATCTACCAACATAGCGTTAGCCTCTTTTACACGCTCCTCGGTTTATGAGTTGTTTTGTAAAACAATTAAGCTCGAAATACGCTCCGAAAACGGTTGCGGCACACAAAACTGTCTTACATAAGGCTGTGATGAAACTTTCACTCTAATTATAGAGGAAATTACTTTGCAACGATCCAAAAATAACCTCAATTTCGACATTGTTTATTTGTGTTTTGAATTTCTGATTGAAGTTAAAGTTCAGTGAAGAATATAATATTTGAATGACGTATATGACATTCCAGTCGTATATATCTACTAGTAGGTACGAGTAATAAAATATACATTTTACATTTGAAATATTTAAAATAATAAGTTCCATTTTCTTAGCCTGATTGATTTCATTTGCAATGGCGGTTGTTTGTCTCTGTCAAATATTTGACAGTCAATTATATAAGAGTGATAAATAGCTCTGGATTATTTTAAGAGACAAGCCCTTTTAGAAATTCTCGTAGTGGAAGACTATAAGCAAACATAATATATTAATCATCATCAGCCCTTTTTTAACGTCCCACTGCTGGGCACGGACCTCCCTCAGTACGAGGGGGATCAGGCCGTAGTCCACCGCGCTGGCCTAGTGCGTGTTGGCGTACTTCACATGTCTTACGAAAACTTGTTAGGTTTTCTCAGACATGCAGGTTTCCTCACAATGTTTTCCTTCACCGTAAGACAAGTGGTAATCAGGATAGAAATGATTCGCACATGAAAATATCAGAGGTGCGAGACCCGGATTTGAACCCGCATCACTCGGTTATACAAGCGACGCGTTACCACTGGGCTACCACTGCCTACATAATATATTAATCACTATATATTGTTTCCGCGGCTCCGCTCGCTCGAGCAGACTACGGCAGCGCGCGCGACAGCGACTCGGAGTCGAGCGGCTCACCGTGCGCCGCCTGCGCCGCCGAGCTCTACCGCCTGCCCGCCGCCAGGCTCTCCGGTAACATTCGTTTACTATACTATACTCGTCTTATCATATTATTTAATTCTTTATTTTCCATTTAATAATTTGTATATGCTTGCTTCTTCTTCACGTTGAAACAAATAGACTGATCTGAACTTAATAATACTGTAAGGTACGCAAGTTGTTGGTATTAAATAATTTACACTTGTGTCGTATGTCTGTGTAGACACATTGCCGGCGGGCAGCGCGGGCGCGGCGGAGTCCAGCACGGAGGACGGCTCGTACGGCGCGGCGCCGCGCCCGCGCGCGCGCCGACGCGACCACGCGCGCCCGCACCAGCCCACCGTCAGGTAACCGACGGAGCTTGTATATTTACACTGCACACTACTCAGCCTGACATGCTCCACATATCATTTCTTGAGAAGATTACACAACAGCAAACTTATGGCTACTTACGGCCGGGGATGGACCTCCCTCCAATATGCAGGAGATTTAGCCACACTCGCGCCTTTATATTGGGTACTTGTAAAATCATAACCATTTCGTCCAAAGCGGTTATAATTTTGAAATTCATTTTATATTTGTTATGAATAGCATACAACTTTACAATATTAAGTAAAATATGATCTCCTTTCAAATAAAATGCAAATTAACACATCTGATATAAAGTTGATAAAGTGCGACAGACACCGCAGTTCGCATACTTCGTGATGCTGGAATGTAAAGAAACCTTTTATTCAGTAGGTATACAAAACGTCACTTATTATAACTTACGAAGGAACAAAATAAAAACTCTTTGTTAAGAGCAAACTCATCGTGTGGTCGTCACGTTTACATCATATTGTAATATTTTATATATTGTAATATAAATTGATATTTTTTCTTTCCCGAAGCCATCGGTTCTAACATCGGATTGGGCGATAGTGAGTTCGGTTCACTTGCTTTAGACACTAGTAGAGTCCCGCAGATACCTGACCCCGAGCATGGCTTCGAAGCTTTATAACGAGATTGTATTGAGATCTTTTTGATACGATTACTTTTAGTGAATTCATTAATTCACCTTTACGATTTACCTGTTTTCAAAATGAAAATCGAAAATCAAAATGATCTCTACAGGAACTAATAATGTCATCGGATCTTGGCCGTAGTGCATGAAGCGCATGTTACGGGAAAATACACAGCGATTTAATTACTCCTTGTTGACTTTACAGATTGGTATGATTGGTTCATTACGTTGTTGACAGTATTCAGATCATATAGACGCGGAAGTCGTCAGCGACCCGCAGCGCTGCTATATCCGCATGTCGCTGGTGAATGATCCCAGTAGACATTAGTACCCCGACGCCGCCTCACGACGCACACTACACTCATGGTACTCGTGGCTCCCGCAGGTACTTCCCGTCGGCGGCGCTGCGGCGCGGCGCCATATAGCCGCCGACGCCGGGCCCGCCGCTGAGCAGATGTATATATAATATACTTGTTTTGTCACTTTTTAATCTTTAAGTGTTTCCATTATGACTGAACCTATCCTATTTAATAAACATGTGATGTTTTCAAATGTTGTTTAATTTATTGCCAAAATTATTCCCTAACTGATAAAAGTTAGTTTTTTTTTCGAATGCAAACTCATCAGAAAAAAGCTTTAACTACTACTACTACTAACTTTCGGAGAAATACTAAAGTAAACCAGAAGAGTAATATTATTTTTGACATAATTTAATTATACTTAGTTTAAACATTCCTTCTACCATTACTTTGTAAAATATGCTATTGAGTAAATACTGTTCAATATTCCCGTAATACAACGTATTTCAAAACAAAAAAGGTTCCCATGAACATTGAAATACATTGAATAAGACAGTTGAATGAATATATTTCGCGTAAAGGTTTGAAACAAAAGCTGAACATGGCGGACCGACAATAGTATGTTTATTATCATTACTACTTTCTGTAAACTGATTATTAACAAAAACTTCAAATACAATCTCGTGGTACTAGTCCTGCAGAAGCTCTGTAATTCCTTTAACATATAGTACACTTTATGAATGGTGAAAATGTATGAAATTTTATGTTGACTCAGGTATCGAACAATGTGTGTGTCTTTGTCGTGGTGGGGGGTTGAGAAGCATCTGGCGATCGGGCCGGGCGCGAAGCTTAGAGACGCACATAGGTGGCCCACTTCGGTGGGCCATGCGGGTTGCTCCTGGTACTTCTCTGATAGCAGAGTAGACTGTGGCGCAACCATTTGTGGTAGTCAGCAGACCTGCCGTGGCTGAATGCGTAAGCGATCCTGCGACGCTACATTAAAACAGAGAGTGGTTTTGTTGGGTTCAGTGGGTAGCAGTGGCTTCATTGAGTCAAAACCGATGAGTCACACATAACCACCTCATGGTATGCATAAATGCATTTCCCAATGTTAAAATAATCGTATCGTATAATAGGCATGATGACAGTAACTAAAAACCACTAAAATAATGTGTTCATCTAATGAGATAAGATTAATAGGTTTTGAAAAGCGTATTTATTTTCATATTTAGGGCGAGATTGATATTTTATTTATTAAAATAAAACGACAAAATACAGCAGTCCGCCATGATAAGTTGAACACCAATCAGAGTGAATTACGTCACGGCCGTACAAACGTCACAAATTGGCATCAAATAAAGACTTTTGTTCAGCTGAGTTTAGAAATGTCAAGACTACAATGTAAGTTGTACATTATTATATCTTTATAAACAATAATTTAAAAATTCAAACCCATAAAATTTTAATAATTTTTTCTGTATTAATAAAAAGCACTACGTAATAGATTAGAGATTGTTTCTAAAACATTGTTTTTATTGACTAACATATCGATTTCTTTGTTATAGATCCTCGTATTAACGCACTGAGGGACCGCACAGCACTTGTACACTTTTGAATTCATATTTAAGCCCAAATTATCTGATTTGTTGCTTTGGCTCCCTAGTGTTTACAGTCAGATTATACGGTCGTGACGTCACAAGCAGACGCCATGACACCGTCGATCGTTTTGAAGCAAATTTTAAAACTTAAAATTTAAATAGCATTTTTTTCGTAATAAAACTTTGTTTTCTGCTGAAATAATGTATTTTTTGGAAATAGTAGATACTTTAAACCATTATAGGCCAGTTTTTCAAAATCAGTCATCATGCCTATTCTCTAAAATAAATTCGAGTCTGATGAACGACGTTTTCTATACAATTCAAATAATAACTTTCACAGTAATTTCCAGATTTCACTTCACTGCTTCTTTTATAATGATGTTAAATAAATTGTAGACATAGATCCACAAATAGATTAGTCGGTAAAAGCGATCAACTGTGACAGTGAAGCAGAACGACCGTCGCAGCGACCGCGCCCGGAGCTTCGCTACGAACAAACGGAAATAATAAATGGCCTGATTCCCACTAATACCTTTCGATTCTAAGAGAAATATTATAGACAATATTTTACCACTGTTACTTATATTTTCTACGATGCTATGTATTATCTCTACTCCACAGCGGGATATTCCATAAAATAAAAGAATAATTATTCTGTTCTTATTTCTTGAATTGACATAAGTAGACCACTTTTTTATATTTTACGTTCTATGATTACTGAACTTACTGAAGATATCTTACTTTCTTTCTAAAAAGTTTAATTTCATCTAAACTTATGTATTTTAGAAAACAGTGTTTTCACTTGAGCTAGAAGCTGACTAAAGGTATTTTAGTAAATAATATGTTTGTTTTAATCATTGATATCAAATTGTAAAAATTCATACATTACAAAATATATCACTACTTCACACATTTGTAGGTACGTATATCTTAAAGAAATTGTTACAAAGATTATAGTATATTATATAAAGGAGTAGGTATTTCTAGGTTTGTAGGTAATAAAATAAAAATAAAAAATTGATTAATTTTTGAGTATTCTTGCCCAGATTGATTTGCCGCTACGGAATCCTAAAACTTAGTATATACATAGAAGTATACCTTTTTACTTTTAAAAATTAAAATTATGTCCTCAATTTTAATTACCGCAATGGCGAGATAAAATAGGACATGTTTTACTTTATTCTTTAATAGTACCTGCAAGAGTAAAAGCTAAGATATTTATATTCACATATCTGATGCTTCAAATAACAAGCGGCATGCTCTAACCTATTTTATTCAATATCAGCCTCACCAATAATGAGTAAAAATACCTACTTGTAAATCATATTTCCACTTTTATTGAGTGTCTTCAAACATTTACTAGATTAAAAAGCAGAAATCCACAGATACCTGACATTGTTCGCAGAGCTGCAGCGGCGGACGCGGCGGTCGCGTGATGGACGGATCGGATAATTTTTGTGCATAATTAACAGGAAAGGGTTCAGGCGTCGTACATATTTGAGGACGTAAAGCTGTCGGGGACGTGTCAGCGCTCGGAATGTTTTATTTTCGTAATTGACGCCGGGAGTCGAGGCCACGGGTCGCCCCGACACCGGACTGATGGATGAAACAAGCTTTATCTTTATTTCCCACTTCAACTGAATAATATTGTCCCTTAATTACATGTATAAAAAATTGAGATTGATGTTACCTATTTCCTTTTATGGTATCCTTTTTATAATTTAATATTCAAACGGCAGAACAAGTCACAGAGCAATTTAAGTGCGTGATGCGTCCTAAACAGCCCGCGCGAAGAGAGATGTCCCAAATCAAATTTTTAATTGTCACCTATAATCAATAAGTTTTTTTACAAAATCTCCCCTTAAAACCTTGTCTATATAATATTATAAACATAAAACATTTTTCGAATGTTGGCTTTTCTTAATTTTGAAGGTTTTACAATTACTTGAGAAGCAATAATTAATTAGGGTTACTATAATAACTTGTGTATCGCCTCGTGCTCTGCAAGTGTAAAGACTAAAAACAGAAACTAATGACAAAGTAATCCAATGACGTGTACAATTCATAAAAAAATATTAATTTTGGGGCTTTGGTAATACTACACAACGCTCTTTAAGAGTATCATGTCAAATGAGACACCTCGTTATGAGGTCAATACCTCATCATAGTAAGGTAAGTTGGGTTTTAGTGGTTAGTACTGACTGTAGGCCAGTGAGTCCCACATAACCACCTATTTTGTACAGGTTGTATGCGTCAATGCATTTCCCAACTATAAAAAAAGGTTAGTCTTTTTTACTTTTTAAACGGAGTTAGGCTCACCCTTTTTTTCGGAAATAAGGAAAAAAATAACTTGAGAGTAAAACGTGAATGTCTTTATATTCTGAGGAGTACGGCTTTGATATTTTTGTTTCTTACGACTTATTAGTAAAGGACTATACAAGTATTCAGATAAACCTAAGTACAAAGCAGTATTCAAGTAGTCAAGTACATGTTAATTACCATTGATTGGCATAAGTATGCAGAGCCGTCAGTGCCCGGTAGCGATGACTGCGGCACAATACTGGCTGATAATTTAGCTTAATTGCGTGCTTGATTCGTTGCTTAGTCGTTGCTCCTTTGAGGTCCCCCACCTCCCCTGAACCCTCTGATTCCGCATTTTCCGCGTCCACTTGCGTACACCTGCTTTGACTGTACCTTTTGCAAATACATACCACTATAATAGATTTATACATATATGTGAACAAGATGAGTGGTGCATTGCTGCAACGACTCTGGAGCATACTCTTTCTTCTTCTTCTTTATGTTAAGAAATATAAATATAAGAAACTATTGTTTACAAAATAATTAAATGTCGTTACATTTGTATAGTAAGGAATAATTTTTACATTTAATGAAGAGTTCTAAATCAAGTGTAAATACGGTAGGTATATTGTATTAAACAAAGTTAATCGTACCTTGAACAAAACTCCGGCAGGCTACCTTTGCAATAAAACACTTAGCACAAATTTAAGCTTTTATTTCCTCGTACAACGATTCATACCAAAAAAATAATTTTTACATGTCTTATACCTTCCAACCCAACCAAACCATAGCGCGTTTTACAATGCTGCCCCACTGCCGAACCAAACCATAGCGTGATTTAGAAAGTTGTACAAATCTTACAACGCCATCTAGGCGGTCATCGAGGAACTAAATAAATAATAACTTATCTAAAGCAATTACATAGATTACAAATATGTTCACCGGTGTGCATGCCTAATCCGGACATACCGCCCACCAAGGACATAATGAGAAATGTCCTTCAGACCGCCCACCATGCGACAGTCCAAGCGAACGAATAACTCAACCAAATTTATTCAGTTACAGGCAAAATCGCTATTTTAGAGGTAGGTCTTTTAATTAGAGAACCTTTGGTTCGTATTGTGACGACCCGTGTGATTTTATCGGGTCCCGGATGTTTTTGTTCGATCTTGCCTAGCAACCATCGCGCCGGGGGTAGATCGTCCTCCTTGACTAAAACCACATCACCCACTGATGGTTCTGGGTTCTGATATTCCCATTTATGCCTTTGTAGGAACTGATGGAGGTAATCTTGGGACCATCGACGCCAAAAGTCCTGCATCATTCGCTGGTGGAGTTGCCATCTTCGCAAAGTATACATATTTGACGACTCATAATTTGTATCCGGAACTACTACAAGGGGTTCCCCCACCAAGAAATGACCAGGAGTCAACACTACGACCTCGTCTTGATCCCCTACACGAGACAATGGCCTTGAATTAAGACATGCCTCTATTTGAGACAGTACTGTGGCCATCTCCTCATACGTCAACGTAGAGTTTCCAACTACACGTTTGAGGTGGAACTTTGTGGACTTTATTCCTGCCTCCCATAGTCCACCGAAATTTGGAGCGCGAGGAGGAATAAACTTCCATTGTGTTCCATTGTTCGCGAGATAATCTGCCAGTTCAGGCTTAAATTTAGTTTTTTCTTCGCTGAACAGACACAGTAACTCTCGAGCAGCGCCTACAAAATTGGTACCATTATCGCTGTATAACTCAGCACACCTACCTCGTCTTGCGACAAACCTTTTAAAAGCGGCAATAAACCCTTGAGTAGACAGCTCGCTCACGACTTCAAGGTGTACGGCTCTGGTTGACATGCAAATGAACAGAGCAATATATCCCTTGTAAGACTTGTTACCCCTACCTTTTGACATTCTTATATTAATAGGCCCTGCGTAATCGACCCCGCTGACAAGAAAGGGCTTATTCGGTGTCACACGCGCGGCAGGTAACTGCCCCATGAGTTGAGATGTGGACCGGCTTGAGTAACGCGTACAAGTGACACAGCCACGATAATATTTCTTAATTAGAGACTTCGCACCCACAATCCAATACTTCGATCTCAAATAGGTAATCATGAGTTGCGGGCCTCCGTGCAGGGTTTTTTGGTGAGCATCAGCAATTAAGAGTCTGCTTAAGAAAGATTCTTTAGGTATGAGAATCGGATGTTTCTCGTTAAATGACAGTGAAGACATTTCCAGTCGGCCACCTACTCTTATTAAACCTTCCGAATCTAAAAATATATTTAATGTCTTTAACTTTTTCTTTTTCTTGTCTATTATGCCGTGTTTTCGCAATTCTTCCAACTCTTCCCCGAATCCTTCTTCTTGACATTTTTTAATACAAACCCTTATTGAATCTTCAATTTCCTGTCGCTCCAATGCTTCTGAACTTGGCCTACTACTTAAACCTTTTCTTATCCTTAACCAACGTCGACAATAAGCGACCACACGAACAAGCTTCGAGAATGAAGAAAACCTTTGCCACAAGGTTGTGTTAACGACCGCTGTATAAACTTTAACCTGCTCAAGATTTGTAACCAGGTGTTTTGGTTTTGTAGAAATAATTACCTTATTTTTTAGAAACTCTGGCCCTTCAAACCATATAACCATTTCTGATAATTCCACAGGAGAAATACCTCGTGATGCACAATCCGCAGGATTCTTCTTAGTGGCTACATGGGACCAGTGATGTGTATCCAAAATCTGTAGGATTTCAGAAACTCGGTTAGCCACGAAGGTCTTCCACCGGCTTGGGTGATTGTTAAGCCAAGCTAAAACCACCTCACTGTCAGTGAATGCATGTAACTGATCCTTTTCAACTTCCAGGACTTCAGCTACCTCAACCATCAACTTAGCCAAAAGTACGGCCCCACAAAGCTCAAGTCTAGGGATAGACACCTGCTTTATGGGAGCTACTTTTGTTTTAGCTGCAACTAATGAGACGTAAACATTTCCCACTTCATCTACCACTCGCAAATATACGACAGCCGCATAAGCCATCTTCGAAGCGTCGGAAAATCCGTACAACTCACGCTGATATTTATTACAAGTGTGTATCCAGCGTGGAATTTTAATATTCTGTAAGACGGTTAAATTTTTACGGTAAGTAATCCATTCATTTATTAAATTAGTAGGAACTTGCTCATCCCACCCAATACCAGCCAACCAAAGCTTTTGTATGAGTATTTTTGCTGCTATAATGCAAGGAGCTAACCATCCGAGTGGGTCAAATAATCGGGATATATCAGCTATAATTTTTCTTTTTGTTATAGGTTCCTGTTGCGGTGCAAGATCTACAGAATACCTGAAGAAGTCACCACGCGGATCCCAGGTAAGTCCTAAAATTTTAGTTGTATCATCTGCCTTAATCCTTAATTCCTCATCCTTATTACCTTTTGCTTTCCATATTCTAGCTAATATTTCCTTAGAATTGCTTTTCCATTTTTGCAACGGAAACCCTCCTTTCGCTAACACTTCGGTTAACTCTTTATATATTTTATAAGCATCTTCTAGGTTTTCCGCCCCGGTCATCACATCATCCATGTAAAAGTCATTCAAAATAATTTTAGCAATTCCTGGTTTATTCTGACACTCCTTATAGGCTAATTCTTGCAGTGATCGCACAGCTAAATATGGAGCACATGCGGTGCCAAAGGTTACGGTAAGTAATTCAAACTCTTGAAGCTCCTTTTCAGGACTATCTCTCCTAAGAATCCTCTGAAATGGGGTATCTTCCCGATTTACCAGCACTTGGCGGTACATTTTCACCACATCCGCCACCAAACATATTTTATATTGTCTCCAGCGCATAATTGTATGACGTAGTTCGGCTTGCAGTGGCGGCCCTATCAATAAATCATCATTTAATGACTTCCCATTGCTTCCCTTGCAGGAGGCATCAAACACTACTCGGACGTTAGTAGTTTCCTTATCTTCCCGGATTACTGCGTGGTGTGGTAAGTAAATAGCTGATTTCTTCAATTTATCCTTGTCTGTAACTTTGACCATATGATTTAAGTTCAAATACTCCCTTATCACTTGTGTGTAATCCTCTTTTAACTTAATGTTCTTTTGCAATTTAAATTCTAAATTTCTCCATCTTTTTTCAGCTATTTTCCTGAACTCACCACGCATGCAGTCCGGGTTGGCCATACGAAACGGCAGTCTTACGATGAACCGACCGTCTTCATTTCGTTTCGTAGTATCCTTAAATAATTTCTCACATTTAATTTCCTCCTCTGTGAGCATTTTTCTTTTTACAGATGGTTCGGCTTCAAGTTCCCAAAACCTCTTCAGCATATTGTCCACTTCCAGGTACGAATGCATCACAGTTATGTGAGAATAAATATTTGACGTGCTATCTACCTTACAGACACCAGATATTATCCAACCGAAAGCAGTATCCTGCGCCAAGAGAGATCCGTTGAGGTTTCTTTTAATACCTTCCTAAATAATTTGACTGTATATCTCCGCACCCAATAAGATATCAATCTTATTAGGCGTATGATACTCAGGGTCAGCCAGATCATCCAGTGTCAGGTTTTCCCATTTTACCCTAGTTGTCCTTAAATTAATTTTGACTGTGGACTTGGAAGTCACACTTTTATCTCCACCAACTACGGTATTTTTGACCGCAAGCCTTTTTAAACCTAAGTGCTGCACCATAGCCTCCGTAATAAAAGAACCTTGCGACCCCTGATCTAATAAGGCCCTAACTGGGAAATAAGTACCGTCTTTCGCCTCAGCTTGCACCACAGCTGTGGTTAATAAAACCATTGTTGAACAGTTCCCTGTCGAAAAACAAGACACAAGTTGCTTATCTAAACTTTCTGCTTGCACAGATAACTCATTACTGCTTGCGGCAGTATCCTCCTCAGTTGACCTTCGACTGGTCGACGAGGTTGTTTGATGAATCGCCTCAACTTTAGCACTACCAGAACCAGAACCACCACTGGGATGTAATAAAGAATGATGTCGACGTTTACACACTTGGCATCGGACAATATTTTTACACATTTTAGCGGAATGGTTGCTATTTAAACAAATAAAACATAAGTTTTTATCTAACACGAACTCACGGCGTTTCTCATTACTTTCTTTTCCAAATTTTTTGCACGCAGTTATTTTATGATCCGCACTACAATACGCACACGATACAATCGGTTTATTTTTAACAACGTGAAAAGATTTAGTAAATTTTTTCTCACTGTGATGTACCTTAGAATCAATATTTTCTAGACCTCTAAAACGTCCGATTAAAAAATTGGAAAATTGTTGAAATGTGGGTAATTCGTCACTTGGATCTGAAGATACCTTTAACTCCCACGCCTTTCGCGTATCTTTATCTAATTTAGCGCTTATAATGTGGATAATCAGAATATCCCAAGATGAAACATCCACACCAATATTTTTTATTGAGTCTAAATAATCTGACGTTGTACTAATTAAGTTTTTAATTTCAGATGCTGATTCAGATGACAAACTTTTTTGACTTAGTAGACGCTTCAAGATGCCGTTCGCCAAAAACCTTTTATTATTGTACATACTATCTAATTTCTCCCATGCAACTTTATAACTATCCGACGTCACCTTAATGTTGCGTAATAGTTGTTCGGCTTCCCCGGCTAAATGTCCCCTTAAATAATAAAATCTTTGGGCATCATCCAGTGACTTGTTTTCATGCACAAGCCCTAAAAACAAATCTCTGAATGTCTGCCACTCTGTGTACTTACCGGAAAAGGTAGGTATTTTTATTTCAGGCAACTTGAAACGTCTTTCTGAAGTCTCACATTGACTATTTGAACTTGACTTTACTTCTGACTTCAGTGTTTTTAATTTATACAGCATTTCTTTTAACTCAGTCTTAAATTGAACATATAATTCTTCTACCTCATCATACACACTATTTTTGTAATAATCCGAACTATACAACTCAGTTCGCTTAACCTGACTAATGATTTTAGTATGAGTGTCTGTAAACAAAGTCCACTGTTGTTCCAAGTTATCTAGCCTTGTTTCAATATAAGCATTCGTTAAACGATCCTTAGAAGACTTTTTAAAATTAGTCTTAACTTTTAGCATTTTAGCCCTTATGTCTTCCTGCAGATCATTAAACGACTCCATTTTTAAAATTTTTACTTTAACAATTTTATCACTTATAATTCTTATCAATATAAATCAAAACAGCAATTTACTTTAATTGACAAAGTTAAACTCTAACAACTGAATTATTTTTCTTAGTCAATATTTTTCTAAGTCCAAGAAACAGATGAGCAAAATTTTACAAGTCTTTTTAAATTTAAATTCTGACTGAAATCGGGCGTGGATTCCCCGTCTCAACCAATATTTACTTAAAACTATTACAAGTCCTAAATTATTGAAATAATTCTAAGTTACTTCACTATCTTTAATTTTTTAAGTTCCACTAATCTTAGAAATAAGGTTTAATTTTCAAGTTAATTTCTTCTATTATAATATTTTAAAATGTACTCACGATTTATCACCGCACACACACACACTCACTTATCTTCGCTATAATGCACCTGTGGCGCCCTCTAGCGCTCCGCAACCTCCACCGCTGCTGCTTGCCGGTTCCCGTCCGTCGATCCTCCGGGTTGTAGACACCCGGTTCCTCCTCTGCCTTGGCGCCGCTCGTGGCGCCTCGCTGAAGGGATGTTCTGGACAGCAATCCACTGCCAGTAGTGACGACACGGGTGGTACCTCCTGTACCACTGATGCGGCAATAACACAAAAACACGCCTAGCCTAGCTTATCCGACTACGAAAGGACCATGAACAAAACTCCGGCAGGCTACCTTTGCAATAAAACACTTAGCACAAATTTAAGCTTTTATTTCCTCGTACAACGATTCATACCAAAAAAATAATTTTTACATGTCTTATACCTTCCAACCCAACCAAACCATAGCGCGTTTTACAATGCTGCCCCACTGCCGAACCAAACCATAGCGTGATTTAGAAAGTTGTACAAATCTTACAACGCCATCTAGGCGGTCATCGAGGAACTAAATAAATAATAACTTATCTAAAGCAATTACATAGATTACAAATATGTTCACCGGTGTGCATGCCTAATCCGGACATACCTACTTACTAATAATATGACTCGCATGCATAAAGTATGACTCTATGCAATTTTAAAAGACTTATTAAAATTATTATTAAAAATTGTAGGCTAAAAAATAACGAACGGGTTAATTTTTGTTACCAAACGTAACACGTTTTTAAAAAGTAAAAGTTATTTCTTTTCAATGTTTTCATGTACCATGATAGCAAATAGTAATCGTTAGAAAGGATATGGTCACATTGATTTTCATGATAAGAAAATCAAAGAACCTCCCAATAAAAAAGTATCATGTTATAGAAAGATATACTTACTGATATTTTGTTTCATAAAATATTAATAATGCAGAATCTTATTCAAAATCTATGTCAATATAATAATATTTTATTGTCGAACGATAATTCCCAGCAATACAGTATTAGTGAGCGGCTTAGCGCGTGCCCGCGCACGTTATATGAATAGCATTTAGCTCTCGCAATTAATTAGTATAATCTGGAGACGAGAGTTAATGAAGCGCTGTTCTGACGCAACTGGATTATATTGCAAACTGTACCTATCTACTTGCATACTTTAGCTTTGGTGCGAATATATAACTCGACTTGATAACTGTAACGATTAAAAACTTCTATTAGAACTTCACCACCCCGACCCCAATACCACCCATCATTAGTTCAGGGAATGAAGCAATAATTAAATGAAAGTCTTAATATTTTGTTTCTTATTCTATGCTGTGAAAATCAAAAACGGTGTATTTGTACCAGAATAACATAAAATATTTTAACAATACGCGTAAGATAAAAGTTATGTGGGCGCGTCCGCTACCCACAAAGCCTAGCGAAGTTGGTCCGCGGTTATCGCGGCGCCGCACCGCCGGAACTGCCAGTTCACTTTACAAAACGCTTTCGTTACCACAATTTATTTGTATAAAGATACTTTTAAATTTATAAAGCTTGTATACTCCTATTCCAAGAAAAAGAACTGGCCGAGAAACTTAAAATGTACCAATATATCTGAGGGTTTTGGATTGTAATAAACGTACGCCTGCAATTTACTAAGGTTTTATATAACAATTCTATCTAACATAAAGTTCATTTGACAGAGGTGAATGGTTTGGGGCCCGGAATATCCCAAAGGGTTAATAGAGTTAGCTGTGAGGATTGTAATATTGTAAATATACCTACAAGTCGCAAAGACAAAATAAAATTAGGGTAGGTATATACCAAGCGCGATTACACACTAATGCCCTCGCTCTCTCTCTCTCTGCACCGTTCTGCATTTCGTCCACTTAATTATCAATTAGTTCATTTTCATTATAGAATTTCCATTATAGAGTTTATAATATTATTATAACTAAATGAAATTTCAGTTGTAATATTTTTACTCAATATGCAAAATAGTATCATTCAATATGCAAACAATATGTTTTAGTGGGTCACCAACATCACAAACATCACCACTTGTTTTCTACAGGTGGTAAGGTAAGCGTAAGTGCATTTCCCAAGGTACACTCAGTGTATAATCCGAGTGTCTCTAGTTGTTACATTGTCACATTAAAAACACTTGCTCTTACACAATAACCACCTATTTTCTACATGCGTAAATGCATTTAGGATAAAAAAAATGCTGAAGATAAAAAAAGGGGATTCACCCGCGAAGGACAAGTAATAAATAAATAAAGATAAAGCGTAAAATCGACTGAATTTTTTGACTTTTCACGAAGGAACGTCCATTGAAATATTTAGTTTTTGTAATGTCTGTGCGCCCGAAACCATTCCGATGATGATTGTAAATAAACAAGCGCGGCGCGATGAATGAAATGCAAATGAATGAAAATTATATTCATATTAAATGGAAACGAGCGCCGAGAGGCTCGTTTTATATAAAATTTTTGTAAGGAGCCATCGTTAGCTTCCGGACTTTGGTGCCGCCGCTCTGCGCCCGCCCGCCCTGGCCGCCCCGACAGCCCGCCCTGCCCACACAGATCGTCAGACCACAAAGCCTTTTAATTATATTTAAATTCCTTTTATGTTTTTTTAAATTGCAGCTATACAGCATTCTTCGTCGCCTACTTTAAGGCAAACATTCAAGGCTATAATTTTGCTGAGTTATGGTACTTTGTAGATTTTATTGTAGTATTAATTTATATCATTTAAAAGTAGTATATTTATTAATAAATATATATTATTTATTCAAATCATGCACATATAATTTTCTTATATAATACACTACATAATATAATGTCGATGCCATGATATTTTGCGTTAGAAACCGCGTCGCGATCATAGTGCATATCCTAATATGCTATAATGATAATCTATATTTATTGGGTGTTACTGCTATAATTTATCACGTACTTACTATGTACGACCTATTACTAATTAACTAAAAAGCGATATTAGCGTATCAGTGTGAAGCCCCGCCAGCCGCCGCACGTAGCTGCAGCGCGGACGAGCGTGTGTTCTATTTCGTCTGCCGGAGCACGGCATAGAATGTGTAAGATGACTTGAGGATCTGTAAATAAACACTCAATGTGTATACTCTGAATGTCAGAAAATATAATTACTTTAGGCATTTACTGAATTTTTATACTGTTTTTGAGCTTCCGATATTTCTGCAGTGCATGCTGCAGTTGCAAGCACCATAGTCGTTTGCACACTCATAAGACTGACAACGTTATGATATGGGATTTGCTTCATTTGCTGAAATACACGTTATTATGCGGTAAAATATACTATAAAAACCAATAAATATTCGCACGTCGATGACAGTATAAACTTAGGACGAGTGACCACCACCATACCACTACACCTAATACCACAGTCTACTAATGTGTACATATATCGACGTTAAGTGGACAATCTCTTACTAAACGCATATGAGTATTACTAGTAAGGCGGCTTGCCTTAGACTAAGTAACTATTGGCGGTACACTCAGTGGATACACCGAGTGTCTCTAGTTGTGACATTGTGACATTAGAAAAACTTGCTTTCAAGCAATATGACGCTCTGTGTACAACTACACTGAGTATACCGTGTACAGTTCATTGTTGTAAGTGCACCTTGAGGAAGGTGTCAAGCGAGAGCGGCACGACGCGGCCGGCGGCGGGGCGCAGCGGGCGGCGCGCGCGCTCCGTCAGCAGCAACAGCGCGCGCCGGCAGCGCGGCGGCGAGCACTCCCACCGCGACAAGTACACCGACTGCATGATCTTCTCGCTCTGCGCCGATGTTACTACTTGTACCTTCTCTAGCGACCCTAGCACTACGTAGCAGCAACCTGTGTGCTCTCCAGCTCATCGTTTATCTGTGTACTAAACTTCTTACAGAAACGTCCAGCCCTTTCAGCCTCGAAGATTTGCAAACATACACACAACTATTTTACAAATTTCTTATTTATAAAATAATAGTTCGATACTTAGACAGGTTGTTGTCACTTGTCACGACTAATTAAACAATAACGATAGGCCTATGAAGTGTTAACACCTGAAATGATCAAGTTCTGGAAAGTCTGGATAAATGGATTGTTAAAAATTTTATCACGTTCGCGTAAGGATCAATCCTTAATATTTATAGTAAATCTTCAAAGATTTACTATAAATTATTGTTATAATAAAATAGAATCCCCTATAATAAACTAATTATTATAGTGTTCGATATCAGACACTTTCACAGATCGCTTTGAATATTATAACTTATATACTATATTATAACTTACCTCCACGGTTAACTCATTCCCGTAGTAGCAATAAAGAAACAGCTCCGTTAGAATGCACAATATGAAGAGAACTAACGAAGCAAATTCTATACTCAGTATGTTCAGCTGAAAAGTTTAGAACAAGTAATAAGTTGCGTCAGTTTTTTTTAGTTGTAAGCTATATTCAATTAAAATACCTAGGATATATAGGTATTAGGTATAGTTAGTATATTATACATAATATATATACTAACACTGGCGAGTTTATATGCTGCCATACAAAGAATCCATCCACCGATGCCAAATTGCACCAAGATTGCTCCACCGAAAATGTTTCCGAGTAGCGCAGCGGTGCTGCGAATGGAAGGAAATTTCGAACTCATAAGTAAAATTTTGTACTTTATTAATAAGTATAAGAGAAATATAAAAAACAAATATATATTGAAAAATATTTTTTGTAATTAAATTACTCACTGTGTTATTTTTTGATAATGGTGATAACACTTTACAAACAGCGCCATCAATACTGTCTCATATTTATCACCAGTTCTAACGCTTAAACTCTTGGCTCTATCTGGCAGTGTTTGTAAGTCGTTTCTAAAAATATAAAGCAAAGGATTTATAATAATACATAATATTGTGTATTTATAATTAATTTTCATGGTTGTAATAATTACTTAACAGCTGGTAACAAGTACGTACCGTAGAATTTTAAGTTGTGTTTTGCACTGGTATAAAACGGTAGCTATAAAGGCGTCCATTGTAGTGTTAGCTATTCCGACCAACGTCGTAACGTAGTATGAATACAGTAACACCACCACAAAACTTAAAAATATTAATGCTTATATAAATAATATATAAAATTTGTGATATGACATATATATAAAACTATTTATTTAAAAGTATTACAAACTATACACTTCCGATAACCTTCTATATATGTATATATAAAAATCTCATGTCTGTTATTGAACTCCTCCAAAACGGCTTGACCGATTTTATGAAATTCTTTTGTGCACATATAAGAATAGGTCGTAGACTATTTTTATTCCCCTAGGTAATAAGGCTGGCCCACTTCAGATGATTCAGTTTTTATTTCTTAGTCAAATTTTTATTTTCTTATGCTTGCTAGCAGCCCACTAGCCAGAAGTATAAAGAGTAGAGGACGGAGGTAGTTACACCGCGGGCGGGTCGGTGCGCATCGGCGTCCAGAAGGGGAACTCGACGGCGCCGCCGGCCGCGCGCCGCAGCGCCGGGAACACCAGCCACAGCGTGCACGTGAGCACGGCGCAGCCCGCATACGCGCGCACCAGCCGCCGCGCCGCCGCCGCCGTGCGCGCCAGCAGCGCGCCGTCGCCGTTGTACACCGGCTCTGCTCGCCCACAACTCTACCTTACTAGAGAGTCTTCACAAAACTCTATGCGCTAGTATATTATATGTATATTAGTGACTAAGAAATAATTTACAAAACTACAAAAACAAAGATCGTTTAGGCCCTCTCTACCGTCAGAAAAGGTTCAGGAGCAACTCGCATGGTATAACACCACCACAAAAATAAAGTAATAAAATAATAATCTATCATCAAATTGTTTAAGTCGTTTTGTAATTACGAAGAAACATCAATAATGTCATCTCGACCGATTTCTGCAATAGTGGCCAGTTTCATTAAGACTAGCCAACTATATTATTATGGTGCACAAATGTACGCGTAGACATAAGGGCACTCTCTATTCCTGTCACTCTCATACTCCGGTGGGACGACACGAGCAGACTTGCCACGACCTGGGACTTTGACACATATATACATACAGGTCAAACACGTAACCCTCTTTTGCCCTTCGATGCAGTCAAGTAACAAGAAACGACATCAAAAAGTCAATAAACAGACTTAAATAAAAGCTATGTGTATGTCTGTGATTCTACTAGTAGATACTTACTATCTTTTTTAAATATGGTAACAAAAGTTGTACATATTGGTAATATATTATGTAAATAGTATTGTGTCATAGTGCTTACCATTAAAACTGCGAACCATTTCGTCTATGCGATCCGCGTCGATGTGAAATACAATCTGTTTAGCAATGGAAGTGACGTGACAAAGAAGCAGGAACATGACTTGCGAGAGCTTCGCCATGTCGCCGCGCTCCTGGTACGCGTAGACGCACTCCTGCAGCAGGTAGAGCGCAGTGATGGCGAGCACGAGCGCGCGGTAGAGCGAGTGCGCGCGCATCGGCGCCCGCATGAAGCCGGCGCCCTGCAGCAGCCGCGTGTGCAGCGCCACGCACTGCCACGCCGCCGACCTGCCCCACGCCACACCACATCATACAATACGTAGAAATATTATAGATATGAAAGTGCGTTTATTGTCGTTCCTTCACATCGAAACAGAGTGAAATTTTAGTCATTAGTGTGCTGTGTGATCTTTTGTGTGGAGGCAGTTGGAGTACTGGAGAGTGACAAGCTATACTTTTTACCGCGGGAGATTATCTCATTCTCATCATACTTCTCATACCTTCGCATAATATATTTTTATTTCATACTAACCGTTAAAACGTACCTACCTAGTACCTACCTATTTACCATACGAGTCGTAGGTGAGTCGCTAATGCTTTATAATATTGTACGTATAACAAACTTGTATCTTTATGTATGTACTTACATTTTCTGATTGAATAATATTATAATACGTAATATGTTCTACTCCCAAGAAATCGGAAACCTGTACAACAATTAAGACGTCGCCGTAAATTAATAGTTCACTTGTCCCTTATGTTTCTAATTACAGTTCTTTAGTCGGATTGCTTTTCACATATTAATAACGGCTAATTGACATCTGCTAACAGTTTAATTATCGGCTGAGAACGTGATTTCCGCCTCCTATTTATATATGCATAAGGTTACTTTGTTGTATACTAGCGATGCAACCTCTCTCCGTTCGGGTTCGTCTCTAGATTTTATAACGGTCAACAAAGATTTCTCTGAGGTGACATATTATTTTTTAGCATTGTAAAGTAGTTATTCTATATTATGTTAATGCGTTTACATACGTGATACTTTACTACTCACGTCATAACAGAAATCAAAATCTGTCTAGTGGGTTTCCTGTGATGTGGTCACAGACAGACAGACAGACATATTTAAAATAGATACGGTCCCTGTAACTACAATGACTATTTCAAAAAAAGCGTTTTCCAAAAAATATTTAATATACAGTATCGGCTGAGAATTTTATTATATGTATAGATTTCAATCTTTATCAAAATACTCGTTTAGTTTAAAATCAAGTGCTATACATTGGTTTTGCTAAAACCTAAAACGACTGTACCAACTAGGAAAATTCATTTTAGTTTTGTTGATGTAAGAGGGGTAATTAAGCAACGGTGCGGTGATCTAAGGTGCTTAGACACGTTTAAATAGATAAACGTATTTTCTTAAAGTTAGAATACTCGTACCTTACAACTTACAAGGAAGATTAATTCGACTTTTTTAAATTGTTTTGATGCACGTCGTATCATTTTTTAGTAAACCAAGAATAATCCAAAAATAGATTAAATAAATAACATGAGGAAGTCTATGTCGAAAAATATTGAAGGGTTTATTCATATTGTTAGCATCTTACTTATATATTATGCTGGTATGTATATCGCATGCTACGATTAGTAATATCAAAACCAACTAGATAGAAAAGCCCACTTGATTGTAAAAATATGAGTTTGTAAACTATTCAATAAACAACACACCCCACCGATATGGCGCTACAACACACGCCCCGTACCTTTTCCCGGTTCATATACTTAGTAAGTCATCGTCCATAATATACAAATATTATATTCATATGCGTTAGAAAATTAACTAAAAATCGTTCTTTTTCAACAGTTTCAGATTAGGCGAGGCTTGGCAGATCGTTGTAACTCTGGTGCACAACGTCGTAGCTCGTGTGTGCCAACAGAAGCCCCGGAGTGTCCGCCGTGTGAGCCCCGGCCGCCGCCGCCGTGCCGGGAGCCGACCGCCTCGTGCCCCAGCGGACTGCGCGTCGTGTGCTGCGCGCCACCAGTCGGCCAGCGCCCGCCCTGTCACCCACCACAACCTCCTATTTCACTCACTTGTAACCATATTAATAACCAGGTAATAAGAATAACGTAATATTCTGTTCAAATAATATATTTTTATAATATTAATTAATGATATAACAATTGCTTAAAGTAAACTGCAGTAATCATAAAATTTTAGGAAAAAATTAATACAAATTGCAAATTCGAAGATGACGGATGTACTCGTAGTTCGGAATCATGTGGAGCTCAACTAGACCGGGTCGCACGGCGCCTCGAGGCGGCAGAGCGTATACGTCGTTTGGAATATGAAAGTGAAGTAGCAAAAAAACGGTCATCAATTCCACTGCCGTCACCCACGTATTCTTATCGTTTGGCAGAGGAACGTGAATGTATGCGCGCAACTGATGGCCAAGATTACATAGTAACAAAGTTAAATAAAAACGTTAGGCGCTGTGACGCTTCCCGCAATCCTCCGCCACCATGTCCTATCCCTCTGGATCCACTTGACAAATGTAAAATCACACGAGATACACATCTTGATCCTTGCTCGCATCATCCTCGCATATTTGTTGAAATCGACAGATCGCAATCTCTTGCATCCACTACAAAACCCTCAGTTCAAAACAATAGCACATCTTCAAATTTAACATCACGTGCTATTGAAAATTTAAAGCAGCATGAAAATAAAACAGAAGTTCATCATGAACTTAATGCGCCCGAAAATATTGAAACTGGTACAAAACGTGATATTGATCGAAATTTATGCATAAAAATACCTCTTCCCAAACATGTGCCGCTACGATGTAAAGAACCTTCACTTATTGAACGATTACGGCGACGATCTGGAGGTGCTAGAAGTAAGACAGACAATCCTCATCGCCAGCTCCATACAGGAACGCATATTTTTCATTATTGGCGTTATTATCATTCTTCGTCCAATCCTATGACTTTTCAAGATAAAGCAGGTAGTAATGAAGGCATATTGAATTCCCTACTACAAGAAAGGACGCAGCTTACAGAAGTAGCACGTGGTCGAGTAACTACTAGTCATGAAAACATGAAAGACGATACGTCATGTGTAGGTGCTGGAGGTATTGAATTAAAAATTCCGCCATCCGCTGAAGCTATTCGTGTTCGAGTGTTACTTGATTTTAACACTGCCACCCCCATGTCTTGTACAAATAATTCAGTATTGAATGCTACTAACAATAGAACCAAAAATTTTACCAATGGATCTGATACATGGCTATCAATCAAGAATCTTCAAAAAAAAATTAAAGGATGTAGAAAAAGTGAAAATGTGATTGTACCAAAGAAAGCAACCAGCGAACAAAAATCCTCCACAGAACCAAGATCAGGTCAATCTAAACAGAATCCCTGCGTTCCTCATAATGCAACATCCAAAACGAGTCATACCACTCCCACGTGTCCTAAATCATCTCACCCCAATAGCCCATCTCCGTGCAATCAACAACCTTTAAAATCCAAAACAAAATTTATTAATACTCAAAATTATCCTCTTGTTCCTCTTTAACTGGTTTATCCATATATATGGAAACACGATGTGTGTTGATTTTCAAATAAATAAAATTTATAATGTGTTGTATTTAAATTTACTTTAATATTTAAAACATAAGACAGACATGTGACGGAAAAAATCCCATTAGCTTGCATTAAGTGTTTCCTTTAAATATCTATTTATTTATTGCGGGTTCCGCTAGGATTAGCTAAAGTTTAACTTATATAGTGTTATGTAAAAGAGTAAAATAATGTGCATGAAATGCTTAAAGCCTCTAAATTAGACACTTTTTTTTTTTATATATATCATTGTATTTTAGCGAATGTATACTCTTGACAAATTATATACTTAAACCTTTCTGGAGAACCATTCTATTTATTGGTGAAAACAACATAAAAACGGTACATTAATTAGTTTTTGAGTTTATCGTGAATAAATTATTTTTAACAAAAATTATTTTTAACAAAAAAACAAAAACCGACTTCCAAACTTAATAAATCTAAACTAAAAAGTAGAAAATAATACTTTTAAGGACTTTGTTAATTTTGGAGTCGGTGCCAGCCAGATTATGTTTACAAATTGATAGATTAATCAAATATGTATCTATTTAGGGTTATTTTGCTTTGGCTGCCACCGACTTCAAAATTAACAAAGTCCTTAAAAGTATTATTTTCTACTTTTTAGTTTAGATTTATTAAGTTTGGAAGTCGGTTTTTGTTTTTTTGTTAAAAATAATTTATTTTTAAATTTTTTGCGGAAAGTAGATACGTATTGTGTTAATGACTATAAAAATTTACCTTCTATTATGAGGTAAACCTAATAGCCTGAAAGTATACAACTATCCGTTCATAATTGCGTATTATATTAAAAGAATTTTCTTTAAACTGCTAACCGTTGAGGAGTTGTACCTTCCATCATCAGTTACGGTACGTGACTCAAATATCCATATAGCCTATAAAAGATTCGGCCGAGCATCGTTAATTTGCTCCTAAGAATTGAAGAGTTCCGATACTTTGTCTTGGATCCCATCATCAGAACCTTACCAAACTCTCATCAAACTACCCTTGAAGTATACCCTTTTCATTAAAAAAAGAATCATCGAAATCGGTTGGCGTGATATTGAGTTATTCGTCCATTTGTCGCGCAAATACTTAATGCAAATTTAAGACTTTTATGGTTTTCTCATGGATGCCATTATCAGAACTGGAAAATATTAAAATGGGACCACATGGGAAGCACTACCTTTCAAATAAAAAAAGAATCATCAAAATCGGTTCACCCAGCTCAAAGTTATGAGCTAACAAACATAAAAAAAAAAAAAAAAAAAAAGAAAAAATACAGACGAATTGATAACCTCCTCCTTTTGGAAGTCGGTTGAAAAAACAAAAACCGACTTCCAAACTTAATAAATCTAAACTAAAAAGTAGAAAATAATACTTGTAAGGACTTTGTTAATTTTGGAGTCGGTGCCAACCAGGTATTTTGATTATGTTTACAAATTGATAGATTAATCAAATATGTATCTGAAAGGGCACGAGCCTCTTCATCAGAACTCATTCTATTATTAAAATGCGGGTAGATGAGCGTGGGAGAATAATAGATCGCGTCCGAGATACAATTAACGAAATTTGATCGGTATGTAAAGAAATATTACAATGAATATGCGATTAAGAAACACTTCGAAATAAAATCGACTTTAAACAATCAAATAGCGGTGTGATGGCGGCAGTATTCAGCGATTCGTCACAAGCGTGGTGCGCGGGCGCCGTCTCGTTCGAGAGTGTCGTCCAAGATGGCTGCCCGCCCTGCCATCGGCAATGACGCTTCGCTAGGTTGACAGCTTGTCAACCTGACATCGTGCGGAAACGCCGACATATCTATTTACAGTGCTACAAGGATCTTTTGGCGCGTGGCCGAAATCAGAACTAACACCGCCATCCGTCACTATTGACATTCAGCTGGAGTGTTGACGTTGTTGTGAATACTTTGTGCTTTTATTTCATTAAAAATATCTCAAAATATGCCGAAAGTAATAAGAAGTGGTGATAGAGAGGTGGTGCTAAAAGTAAAGGATCATTTTATGAAAGAAAAGCAATCTAGCGCTCACTTGAAAGAGTGAAATATATATAAAATTTAATGTTTTATCTATTTATATTAAATAATTTATATATTAAATAATAAAATTTCATTTATTTTTAATTTTATTTTTTTCATTTCTTAAGTTTGAATTCAATTACGGATTATAAGAGATAGATTTTTAAAAACAATTCCCTAAAAGTAAGTAGATGTTGTTAGCTTGTAACCCTAATTTCACACCAACGCCCTCATGTCAATGTCATATAAGTGCCAAAAGATCCTTGTAGCACTATAGGGTTATTTTGCTTTGGCTGGCACCGACTTCAAAATTAACAAAGTCCTTAAAAGTATTATTTTCTACTTTTTAGTTTAGATTTATTAAGTTTGGAAGTCGGTTTTTGTTTTTTTGTTAAAAATAATTTATTTTTAAATTTTTAGCGGAAAGTAGATACGTAATGTGTTAATGACTATAAAAATTTACCTTCTATTATGAGGTAAACCTTATAGCCTGAAAGTATACAACTATCGGTCCATAATTGCGTATTATATTGAAAAAAATTTCTTTAAACCGCTAACTGTTGCGGAGTTGTACCTTCCATCATCAGTTACGGTACGTGACTCAAATATCAATATAGCCTATAAAAGATTCGGCCGAGCATCGTTAATTTGCTCCTAAGAATTGAAGAGTTCCGATACTTTGTCATGGATCCCATCATCAGAACCTTACTAAACTCTCATCAAACTACCCTTGAAGTATACCCTTTTCATTAAAAAAAGAATCATCGAAATCGGTTGGCGTTTGATTGAGTTATTCGTCCATTTGTCGCGCAAATACTTAATGCAAATTTAAGACTTTTATGGTTTTCTCATGGATACCATTGTCAGAACTGGAAAATATTAAAATGGGACCACATGGGAAGCACTACCTTTCAAATAAAAAAAGAATCATCAAAATCGGTTCACCCAGTTCAAAGTTATGAGCTAACAAACATAAAAAAAAAACAGACGAATTGATAACCTCCTCCTTTTGGAAGTCGGTTGAAAACATGCTAGCGATTCCAGCGGCTAGCTCGCGTTCGATTGAAACACGATTAACTATTATTAAAAATAAGGATTAGTGGTATTTACTTATTGACTCTAATATGTTACCGACCAATCTCTGGCTAGGCCTCTGCGCTAGCACCTTATATGTCAATACGCTAAAATTAGTCCATTTTTAATTTGATATCTGCTCAGGATCCTGGATGGTTTCGGTATCATGTTCTGAGTACCAATTTGACAGGAGCCTGAGAGTGACCGCCTAAAAATTTTGTAACTTTAAGCAAACCTTTACTAGGCCTCTGCGCTAGCATCTTACATGTCAATACGCTAAAATTAGTCAATTTTTAATTTGATATCTGCTCAGGATCCTGGATGGTTCTCAGTATCATGTTCTGAGTACCAATTTGACAGGAGCCTGAGATTGACCGCCTAAAAATTTTGTAACTTTAAGCAAACCTTTACTAGGCCTCTGCGCTAGCATCTTACATGTCCATACGCTAAAATTAGTCAATTTTGAATATGATATCTGCTCAGGATCCTGGATTGTTCTCAGTATCATGCTCTAAGTACCAATTCGACAGGATCCTTAGAATGTTCGTCTTAAAATTTTGTAACTATCAGCAAACCTTTACTAGGCCTCTGCGCTAGCATCTTACATGTCAATACGCTAAAATTAGTCACTTTTTACACGCTTTTTATTAGCTTCACCTGTATGTTTGTATGTTTGTATGTTCGTATGTTTGTAACCGACTTCTTTGGGCGCAATTTTGACCCACTTTAAACGGCCAGATTTCGTTCAAACTTTGTAGATTTATCGAGGACCGATTACTATACACTAATTTGATAAAATTATTCCATGTTTCAATTTGCAAAATATGATTCTTGCTACAAAACAAATAATAGTTTTGTTGGGGACGAAAAGCGACGATGAAACCCGACTAGGCGTCGGCGACTAAACCCGACGACGAGGTGGCGGCGATGACACCCGATAGCAGCCGACCACGCACGGTAGCAGCCGACGACTCACGAACATAAACATATATTAGATTAAAGCCCCGCCCCCTTTTGTGTGCTCATTAAAAGACTATCTATTGTGCGTAGACATAGTTAGGCCACGCCCCCATTTTTACACGCTTTTTATTAGCTTCACCTGTATGCTTGTATGTTTGTATGTTTGTAACCGACTTCTTTGGGCGCGATTTTGACCCACTTTAAACGGCCAGATTTCGTTCAAACTTTGTAGATTTATCGAGGACCGATGACAATACACTAATTTGATAAAATTATTAGCTTCACCTGTATGTTTGTATGTTAGTAACCGACTTCTTTGGACGCGATTTTGACCCACTTTAAACGACCAGATTTCGTTCAAACTTTGTAGATTTATCGAGGACCGATGACAATACACTAATTTGATTAAATAAATAAACTAGACTAAAAAGTAGAAAATAAATAATAGTTTAAAAAACTAAAAAACACGCTTTTTATAGAAAACCGAACTAAAAAATAGAAAATAAATTTTAAAAATTATTTGATTTTAAAAAAAAACGTTGGGTGCTTTTTAAGATATTATCAAAATGATAATCACTCTACTCATATCTGTCAATAACATATTTATAACTATTGACACCATACACCAACGAGCAATATATAAAAGAATTGCTCGTTCAAAGGTATTAGATATTCAGCTCGCCCTCAGTCGTTAAGAATTTTTTTTTGTCCCTAAATATTTAATAAATCTTATTGAATTTAAATCTTATAATTGTATATTTGATACGGCAAAGTTTTATTGAAATAAAACACAACTGTATTTTGATTATTTTAACTCTGACATATAACCACATTTCAAAAAAACCATGGGAGGGCAAAGTCATTTATACGTGTCATTATACATCAATCTAAATTCTTATTAACTAATTTATATATGTTGCAATATTGGCATCGTGCGCGACGACAGCGCCACGTCACAGGTGGCCATTATGGACAATATTGTCACAGCCTTTAAGCGAGAAGTAAGTAAATATTGTTAAAAAAATAATGAAAACTTGTGTTATTTTACTATATTAGACAATTTTGGACGATGATAGTCAGTAACATTATTGCCAATAACACCAAAATTGTTGCTTTCAGTGAGAAATGAGCCTACTGGTGATTAAAACGGGGTTTCGAGCCATTACCACGAAATTACGACGAATAGTCAACCTGTAGACTTTATGTTATTGTTCTGTTTATATATTTAAATATGTATGTGTTAAAATGTCTTATATTTATGTGTCAATGTCACATGTTTATGTTGTTGATGATTGTTAATACTTATTTAATTAAATGTCTGATTTTTTTAGTTGTAAGTAAATAAAAATATTTATTACTTTTACCCGACTATTATTTATACCTAAGTATAAGACAATTGTAAGAACATAAATATATAAGTACAATGGGCTAATGAAACTGTTGATCAGTTAACTGCTGTGTCATTTTCATAAGGTCATATTATAAATATCATTTACAGGGTTCATTGGTAAAATAAAAAGAAACTGAAATACTAAATTGTAATAACTTTAAATAATATAAAATATACATTACAAAAACTTGTTTCATTTACTTGAAAATATTGGAGGTTGAAGATTTACCAGAACACAGAAAATATGTTATATATCATCAATGTGATAAAATAAGTTCTCAGGAATTTAAAATGTGATGTGAAAAACCTTCAGTCGCTGCATTATTCGCTCAACATGGATTAGCTCTAGGTATTTTATTAGTGGCATCTGTTTCCTCTCTTGTAAATTCTCCTTTATTTTAACACATCTTATTAGGACCATATTAAATTTATCTCAAAATCTATTAGTAAATGTTTACTGCAATTATTTGCATTATAGATTTGACAGCTCAAGTCAGCGACAAAATTATCAATTTTAGCAGGTATATATTACTTTTCTCTATGATTTTAGCCGTAGCGAGCGCTGTGATCGTTTAGCCTACTCCCTCCACCCGCTTTGCACCCTGCCAATACTCTATGTTATATAATTCACAAGCAAACTTAACTTTAGCTAGGTGTAGGTGTTACTATCGCCATCTATTGAGGTCTTAGTGTAACAACTACAACCTACACTGTAAACCAAGGAGAACCAAGGCCCTACAATGTAGTGTCTCAGAAATATTGTCAAACCAAGGAGGCGCTGCGATCGCTATGTTGTCTCAATGCCTAACTTCACGTTGTCACAACAGTGACAGTACTCATAAATAGCTAACTTCACAGATACTACTTACCGCCGGCAGCGCGTTGTAAATTCTAAACATTTTCAGAGACAGGCGGGTAATGCTTTAGTATGAAGCGATGGTCCTCCTGGTTTCTAATCTCCATGCTGTAAACCAATGCGACGCCACACGGATAGGGATTGCAATCCCGTAAAACGGGATCCCGCATTCCCGCGGGATCCTGCTGCATTTATTGATCTGCTGGATCCCGCACCTTCAAAGTGCGGATCCGCGGATCCCGCACCTTAAAAATAAGAAAAAGTCTGACAGACAACAAGCTAAAGGATTTTGAGAAAATTTTGAGAAAGAAATGACGTCTATTTAAAGTACTTTTTATTGAAGTAATATCGTTGATTCCTATAGGAAAACACATTAACTGGTTCTATGGAACGATAAGGATAAGAAGGATCTTACCAAATATGGTTAACTATTGCTAATAGGCTTATAGAAAAGTGCAATCTATACTAATTATAAAGCTGAAGAGTTTGTTTGTTTGTTTTAACGTGCTGATCTCAGGAACTACTGGTTTGATTTGAAAAAAATTTTTTGGTGTTGGATAGTCCGTTTATCGAGGAAGGCTATAGGCTAAATAACATCCCGTTACGAGTTACGACCTATAGGAGCGGAGCATTAATGAAAAATGTTCCAAAAAACGAAAGAAAATTATTCCTTTTGAGAGCTTCCATTGCGTGCGCTGCGTAAACGGTTAAAGTTATGCAAAAATCATGTATGACGGCATTGTTCCTCTTTAAAAGTTCTAAAAAAGTCCACGATAGCATATGTCTATCTTTTAAAGTTGACTCGCTTTAACCTTTTTTATGGTAATCAAATTTGTTTTAAGATAATGCATTATTTGCGTAGGTATTTAATAAACTACTAAAAAAATAAGTAAGTTTTTCATGACAAGTATTTAATTTTAAACAAAATTGCTTTTGGCATCATTTGATTTCAATAAATATCTTATGAAATATCACGGATTTAACATAACTTAGAAAAAAAATCACCACGTGCAAGACGGGCAGACGGGAGAACGCGAGCGTAGCCGCGGGAAAGGCTAATAGTATAATATGTCTGTCTCATATTAAAAACAATATCTTAGCTAATCGATGTGTGCGTTTACACAATAAGAAATAAAAAAGAGAACATTTAAATTGGAAATTATTTGTTGGTACATTAGAAGTAATAGCATAAAACCTAGCATGTTTTTTGTACTTTTAGCGCGAGCGTAGCCGCGGATCCTGCTAGTGTTTGATAAAAGTTAATTTTTACACAAAAATCTATAGTTTCAATGTGGTTTTATAACATTATCTCAAAGATGTAGATGAGAAGATGAAGAATATCAACCCCGCGGGATTGAATAGGCTGCGGGATTGCAATCCCTACACACGGATACATATTCCGCTAACGCCATCTATCAACTAGGCGTTAAAAATATTTTAAGTATTTAAAATAATTAATATTATTGCTATGTTTTATCGCTGAAGAAAATAAAACAATAATTAATTATAAATAGCATTGTAATGAGATTACCTTTAATTTGATTGTGAAATGTAGTGGCAGTTACACATTTTATTATATCAATTTCATAAACTATTCGTGCAACTTTAATAATGACTTTGTGATTTTTTATTTTTGATTATAATAATTTAATTCCAGGATTACCTAATATTATAACTAACCTAATTAATAAAAAGCCAAACGTAAATGTCGAGGTCATAGACTATGTAGTACGAGTATATACGGTTAGTGTGTAGTCTCCTTAATCTGTGGGTTAGTGTCTTAAATCTAAATAGTAAATAATATTATTTTATCTGTGACGGTGAACGTCGGGGAACTACTTTTCAATGTTTCAATTTTTTGTTAAAAATTATACTTTTATAATAAAAACAAAATCGCAATCATTTATGGAATGTAGTATTTATTATATGAAAAAGCTGTAAAATAAATGTTGTTGTTTTACAATTATATGTGCTCGTTATGTAGACACCGCAGTATTAAAGTTTACTTAGGTTTTAGCCTTTAGGTAAGTTGGTATATTTATTTTCATTCTCATACATTCCGAATTTCCATTACATATATATTTTGAAAGATTACACTTTTTCCTTGTTGGCCTTTTAATTTAAAAAGAGATTAGGCTACACGCGCCACTGTTAATAAATTCATAATATAAATTCAGTCATCATAATATTTATATCACACATTTAAAATTGTATTTTAATTTAAATATTTGACCCATATTGGATGAATAATACCCGCAACATGAAGTGGAAACCTGGCTCTGTTCATTCCTGTCGTAGACACATATTTGTTACTAACCTGTGCAAGTAAATTACTACTACCTTAGTATTGTTACACTATTCACCTTTTTACCTGCTATTTCATAAAACGAGTGACTCATGCTCTGTGTTTTTTTTATGTAACTTAGAGAATCTACTAAGCAACTATGAATTTACAGATCACATTACCAAGAGATCAGAGGATTATGAATTAATTCTTACCACATGAAGATGCCCATGCCCGGTAGTCGAATATTGTAAAGAATAACTCTTTGTATGACTATGGTATTCCACAAAAAACTTCAAGATAAATGTAATCTGTGGACTGCAAAATGTGGTAAATATAATAAATAAACAAGGTGTATATTTTATAAAAATAATACACTCTTTTATTTTTTTAAAATAGAGCTACTTTAAGATGCTGAATGAATGAGACAATAAATGATGAGTACTCTATAGATGGACTTATGTTATGCCTGTAGGTATGAAGGGAATATGAGTATATAATATTTTTATAGTTATTGTTTTAATACATATTATAGAAGTATAAAAATTATAAGATACATAATAATTATGATGATTTAGTTTCCAATAATTTTCCAATAATGCAATACTCATAAATTTTGATGACACATATGTACAGTTGGTAGCGGTGCTACTTTCTGCACCAGCGGTGGTGGGTTCGAATTTCACTGGGTGCAATCATTTGTTAGCACAATTGTTTGTACTCCATTCATGGGTGTTTATATTTATAATATGAAATACATGAACTAATAAGTATCCGTAATACAAGCCACATAGCTTACCACCGAACTAGATGCCCCTATTGTAATAATGTCCCAACATATTTATTTATATTTCCGGTTCCGGTAGCGAAGACGTAACACCTGTGCTAGTAATCTCCGTAAATAAAATTAAATAACACTACAAATAAGTGGCTACGCGACACGTTATATACATATTTGTGAACACTAATATACAAGAACTCTGAAAACAATAAGAATCACAGTGATATCTGCAAAAGTGTTAAAAATTTAACGAAAAATATTCATCAATAAAGTGCATGTCATTGCCCATTGGAAACAGTGAACTGTCAGCGACATTGACAATTGACATTTGGCATAGTGTCAACGTACCATAAATAATCATTGGAACAAGTGTTGCCATTGCAAACTAAAAACTTCCCACAATAATATTAAAAATGAATATAAACATGGATTTACTATTATCAAAACTAGATGAAAAACTACAACACCAAACTTTAACTATAACTGCAGCTGTAACTAAAACTGTCATGGACGCATTGGAAGAAAAAATAGCACCAATTATTGAGGAAAATAAAAACTTGAAAACAAAAATGATCAAATTAGAACAAAAACTAAATTTCATGGAAAAAGAAAAGCGGAAGTTTAATCTTATTATTTTTGGTTCTGAAGAGAATGGTAAACGTGAAGCAGAACTTGTTGATTACATAAAAGAATTGATCCTAGAAACAGGTATTTATATAGAGAGTCAGGAAATAACTAATATTTACCGTATAAAAACAGCTAAGCCATCTACAAGCCAACCGATAGTCATCACTCTCTCTACTATATGGAAAAAGCATCTTATTTTGAAAAATAAAAAGAAACTACCCCCTGGCATCTACATCAAGGAGGACTATCCTAAAAATATTGTTGAAATACGTAAAAAACTACAGTCAAAAGTAGATGAAGAAATAAAAAAGGGCAATATTGCCTTTCTTAAATACGATAAATTAGTAATAAAAAATACGAATGAAAATAATCGTGAGAAGAGAAAGAGGGAACAAAGCAAATCGCCGCATACGTCAACACAAAAGAAATCAAATACTAACAAAAACATTGAAGAAACAAACAACAAAACACTCACAAAGCAAGTAACTAAACCAAATATATTTAACTACATAGCACGTGAAAGATCATCGTCTTTATCAGAACTATCAAAAAACAACTAAATGCCCCCGCCAACCGGAATATGAATAATAAAAACATCCAATCAAAACAAACAAGAAAAAATTACACCCCAAGCCGGCTGGTCACCGTGGGGGCAAGAGACCAAAACCCTCCCATTCAAACACTCCATATTTGTACACTTAATACAAGATCGCTTTTATCAACAGAAAGGCTTTTAGAATTAAAAGAAGGTTTGTCAAATATTAAGTACGATATTATTGGTCTTTCGGAAGTAAGAAGAACAGGCTATGCCATATTAGAACAAGAAGATCACATTCTCTGTTACTATGGAGAAACTAAGGGTCTGCACGGAGTTGGCTTCCTAATAAAAAAGAACTTGAAAGAAAATATAGAGAGCTTTATTGGAGTAACTGAAAGAATTGCCATCCTCAATCTCAAATTCGACAACACATCACTAGCTATTGTCCAGGTATATGCACCTACTATTGACGCTAATGACTACGACATAGAAAGTTTCTACGATAAATTGCAAGAAGTCAAAGAACTCTATAGTAGAAACTTCATATTAATGGGCGATTTTAACGCGCGTATTGGCCAACGTCTCCCGAGCGAAGAACATATACTCGGGCCATACTGCTATGGAAAAAGGGACAAACGAGGTGAAAGGCTACTTCAATTCGCTCTGGAGAACAATCTTACCATCATGAACAGTATATTTAAAAAGAAAATGAACAACTTGTGGACCTGGTGCTCACCAAAAAAGAATAAAAGTCAAATAGATTACATCTTAACAGCTAACAGAAAATATTTTTTAAATATAGATATTATCAAACAGTTCACCTTCTCTACTGATCATAGATTGATTAGAAGTACTATACAACTAATAAAAATTAAAAAAAGTAGAGCTACCTTCAACAATATAACATCAAAAATCAACACTCAAGAAAACCAACTCCAATATATAGAAGCTCTAAAAGAAAATTTAAATAAATCTAATATTTCTGAAGAAGACGACATCGAGTGTTACAATTCAAAACTCAAAACAATGATTATAAAAAGCCTTAACTCTATAAAAACCATAAAAAATAAGAAAAAATACTCTATCTCAAACTCTATTAAATTCATGATGCTAAGAAGAAGTGAATTACAACATAAGAAACCCCTTACCTTAGAAGAAAAACAAGAATTAAGAAATTTATACAAAACGATTAGTAGAAAAATAAAAAAAGAATACAAAGAACATAAGCTAAAGGTGATAAAAAGACACTTAAATACTGCAAGAAGTCTGAAAAAGGGATTAAAAGAAGTACACACAACAAAGAACTGGATACCATGTCTAAATAAAAACTCTAGCAAATCTTATTCAAGATCAGAAATAATAAACATATCCACAGAATTCTACCGGTCACTTTATACACCAAAAACACACATACCAAATCAAGACTCTTCTACTCCCACCACCTATCATCAAAATTCTACATCATTAGAGAGATTTACAGAACGAGAAATAATCGCAAGAATCGAAAAACTTAAAACAGATAAAAGTAATGGACCAGACGGCATACCAAATGAAGCCTTGAAATCAGCCAAATATGTACTAATTACTTACATAACTAACCTCTTCAATAAAATACTGGACAATAGAGAAATACCAATAGAGTGGGCACAGTCTGATATCATACTGTTATACAAAAAAGGAGACCCTGCTGACATTGGCAACTACCGCCCCATTAGTCTCCAACCAAATATATACAAACTATTTGCCTCGTGTCTTGAAAAACGCCTAGAACCCTATACAGAAGTCTACCAGCCAGTTGAGCAAGCAGGTTTTAGAAAAGGCTACTCAACAGTTGACCATATATATACCCTTGAACAAGTTATTGAGAAATATGAAAATCAACAATCTCCACTCTACCTGGCTTTCATAGATTATGCTAAAGCGTTCGATTCAATTTCTCACGAAAGCATATGGAGAGCTTTAGAAGACTGTAACGTACCAAATGAAACAATAGAGCTCTTAAAAGACATCTACGAGAAAAGTACAAGCAGAGTCAGGCTAGAAAGAAAAGGTCCGGAAATAAAAATATGCAGAGGAGTAAGACAGGGAGATCCACTGTCACCTAGATTGTTTATTACTGTTCTTCAATACATCATGAAAAGCCTAAAATGGACGGAAAAAGGAATCTTCATAAATGGAAAATATCTGAATAATCTCAGATTTGCTGATGACATAGTAATATTTTCAGAAACACCTAAGCAATTACAAAAGATGATTAACGACCTCGACAATGTCAGTAGAAACATAGGCTTAGAACTAAACATTACTAAAACCAAGGTTATGACAAATAGAGTAGAACACCCAATCATAGTTGATGGTAGCTTACTAGAATACGTACACGAATACATCTACCTCGGCAAACAAATTTCCTTAAAAAGATCCAGACATATAGATGAATTAAACAGACGTGTAAACTTAACTTGGGAAAAATTTTGGAGTTATAAGGAAATATTAAAGTCAAGTCTACCAATAAACCTAAAATCTATTGTTCTGGACTCCAGCCTACTACCCTGCCTATCGTATGCGTGCCAAACATGGATCTATAACAAGAAAACTGAAAGAAAAATCCAAACCTGCCAAAGAGCAATGGAAAGGAGTATTCTAAACCTAAAACGCATAGACAAACAAAGAAACATAGATATAAGGAAACGAACAAAGGTAATAGATGCTCTAAGCCACTGCAAAAAACTAAAGTGGAAATGGACAGGCCACATAGCACGTATGAACTCAGATAGATGGCCCAACAAAGTAACTTACTGGCCTGGCCCATTTGGAAAAAAGAAACAGGGTAGGCCCCCGGATAAGTGGCTTGATGAGATTAAAAAGATAGCAGGAGACAACTGGACGTCTAAAGCCAAAGATAGAAAACTTTGGAGTAAAATGGAGGAGGCCTTTACTCGAAAAGAGGTCCTTAATAAAGAAAAAAAATAAATAACTACATGTACCTACATAATTTTTCTAAAATAACTGTTTCATTGTATGTTGAGGATAAATAAATGGCTTATTATTATTATTATATTTATTTATATTATTTTATAAAGAATAAAGTCAACAATGATAATATATACCTAATACAGCAATGTAAATAATTACTATAAATGACAGAATTTACCAATTTACCTATTGATAATGTACTAATGACAAGCAGCTATAACCACAAGAAGTAAATAATAACATTTATTTTAGATTGTTTCAGACTCAAAAGAGAAACTTAGAAGTGTTGTGATATTTATATTTTTAATAATAAATCCACCAAGTGGATTGACCTTACATTTACACATGCTATACATTTAGATACTTCCTTTATTTTTAATTTTTAAAATTAAGTTCCTAAAAATATTAAAGTTTAATCTAAAAGAAACTATAACTATAGGAATAGATTTAAAGTATTACATTTTTTTTCAGGTTCATCTCAACGAGCCACAAAGACAACAGTCATCTATTGCTTTATTTAAATAAGAAGACAATTAAATATAGAACCTAAGGGATATAATATTATAAACTATATTTTTTACTTATGCATATTCAAAATTATTTATGAATCAAAAACTTAGTTATATCATTGGATCTACTTAAGTGTTAATAAAAATGACAATATTGTTACTATTTTTATTCCAATTTTTATTTTTATTACTAGGTCATATGAAGATAATTCAAAGCTGGTCACATTATTGAAGTATGTACTGTAAACATTTTTTCAGTAGCATTTTGTAAGAAAAGATTTTGTTTTTGTTTAGATTGTTTATGTATATAGTATTTATGTATCTGACTAAATAAGTAATTAAGTACAAAACTATAAAATATTTAAATATAGGTAGATAAATGTTTGAGAATTATTTAATTATTAAGTGTATCAAAGATATTATGTAAGAAATACTTGTATACTACAAAAATATGTGAAAACTACTATTAAATTATAAGAAATGTGAACACTATGTGGAAATGTGAACCTTCGGGTAGCAGCCGGATGGGCCGGCACGCCCCGTATAGTACCACTCTCTCACAGAAGACCGGCGTAAAGTGGCAGCTATGCTGTCGCGTTTCGTTCGGTGAGTGAGAGTCCGGGAGGCCCACTCCCCATCCCTACTCCCGTCCTCCTCCCTCTTCCCTCCCTCCCTTTCCTGAAAGGCCGGCAACGCATCTGCAAGCCCTGTGGTGTTGCAGATGTCCATGGGCGGAGGTGATCACTTACCATCATAAAAAAAAAAAACAAATTATTAGTTTATGATTAATAATTAAGTTTTATTTTTATATTTATATCAATATTTCGATAAATTTCATTTTTTTTTCACACAGCAATAGTGTGTGTCTGATTTCCAGAAACTTTGCTACATTGCTGCTATAATATAAAGTCGGAAAAGTAACAATTCACAATTCCTAAAAATGTCACTAAAATATATATTTTAACACATAAGCTTAATTTAATATTAAAATAATATTGTTCTGTTCTATAATAATATTGTCTGACCGAGTTCTTATGTATTAACAATATTTTATACCAATAAACAATTTAAACGCTTGTCTTTTATTTCGTCAACAAAATACACTTGAAATATTACCACTGACATCTAATGTGTCATGTGAAACGTCAAATGTCAAGATCGAGTCTGGACAGAAGTCTATAGAGTGTTGAGTCTATGGATATTGTCTCTTATGAGATAGGTTCTAACGGATGTCAAAAATATTGTTCTACATCTAACGATACACGCACTCTGTCTACGAGAGCGGTCCACATTTTAAATAATATGCAGGTACATGTAACCTAAACGTAACAAGATTTACAAAAAATTATACCATTCTTAAAAATTAATAATTACTTCTCTTAAAATGTTACTTTTAATAATATTGCTAAATGTTTTTAATGTAAGTTTTAATAGTAGGTATTAAATTGTAATCTTTTATTGATATTAATTATTGTTTTATGTTAACCATTCATCAATATCAAATATATCGTTATGTATTTATTAAAAACTACCTCACATCATATTATTCATTGTCTTTTATTATACTTGTGACTTATGGGGATTTTTTTTTTTTTTATATTTCTTACGTTTTAACATGAGCAAATATAAAGAGATAGAGTTGTCCCCTAATAAGATGTTACAAAACATCTTTCCTTTTCCTTGCAAACATTCTCCGACACCTATTTCGTTTTCTTACTTCACTTTTCTTTTCCAAGTTTTGGAAACCTAACTTTTCCAAACCTAACTTTTCGAAACCTAATTATCTCAAACCTAACGTTTTGAAACCTAAGTTTATCAAACCCAACGTTTCGAAACCTAACTTTACAAAACCTAACAATCTCAAACCTAACGTTTTGTAACCTAACTTTATCAAACCTAACTGTACAAAACCTAACTGTCTGAAACCTAACAATCTCAAACCTAACGTTTTGAAACCTAAGTTTATCAAACCCAACGTTTCGAAACCTAACTTTACAAAACCTAACAATCTCAAACCTAACGTTTTGTAACCTAACTTTATCAAACCTAACTGTACAAAACCTAACTGTACAAAACCTAACTGTCTGAAACCTAACAATCTCAAACCTAAACGTTTTGAAACCTAAGTTTATCAAACCCAACGTTTCGAAACCTAACTTTACGAAACCTAACAATCTCAAACCTAACGTTTTGTAACCTAACTTTATCAAACCCAACGTTTTGAAACCTAACTTTAACAAACCCAACGTTTCGAAACCTACATTTACAAAACCTAACTGTCTGAAACCTAACTATTCAAAACCTAACTCACTAACACCTAACTTTTAAAACCTAACTGTCTGTAACCTAACATTCTCAAACCAAACGTTTCGAAACCTAACTTTTCACCTAACCGTGTGATATTCGGTAACCTAAATTTTTCGAACCTAACTTTCGAAAACTTAACTTTTTTTTTTTTTTTTTTTTTTTTGAAACTTACTTTTGGAAACCGAACAATAAATGTTATTTATTTACTAGCGGGAAAAAATTATGGCTTTATGCTATTACTTATATTACTTATGATGTTACAACGAATGGCCATTTAAAGGTCCACCCTCTTTTATGAAGACTACTGTATACAACCAGCAATTGTTTTTTTTTTTTTGTTTTTTTTTTTTTTTTTTTTTGTTTCGTGAACTTTACCGTTTAACGTTAGGTTAGGTTTACCGTTAGGTTTACCGTTAGGTTTACCGTTAGGTTTACCGTTAGGTTTACCGTTAGGTTTACCGTTAGGTTTACCGTTAGGTTTACCGTTAGGTTTACCGTTAGGTTTACCGTTAGGTTTACCGTTAGGTTTACCGTTAGGTTTACCGTTAGGTTTACCGTTAGGTTTACCGTTAGGTTTACCGTTAGGTTTACCGTTAGGTTTACCGTTAGGTTTACCGTTAGGTTTACCGTTAGGTTTACCGTTAGGTTTACCGTTAGGTTTACCGTTAGGTTTACCGTTAGGTTTACCGTTAGGTTTACCGTTAGGTTTACCGTTAGGTTTACCGTTAGGTTTACCGTTAGGTTAGGTTAGGTTAGGTTAGGTTAGGTTAGGTTTTTTTTTTTTTTTTTTGCTTCTACTTTCTTCCTATATCAATCCCCGCTATTTGATACGGGCGGTTGATATATTAAGTTAAATATCATATAGTTAGTGAATGACGTGGAATGAGTATCATCATCATTTTAATCTTATTATGGTTCTTAGTTTAAGTCGTATAGTTAGTACATATTATGATCATATAATTAGTAACATTTGTGGAATGAGTATCATCTTACATTAATTTGTTTTTTTTTTTTTTTTTTTTTTTTTTTTTTTTTTACCATTTTTAAATCTACTTTACACTATGTATCTATTCTTAATTCTATTGTCTTATTTCTAAATTTACAATTTTCTATTCTACAATTTAGTTGTATAATATTTACACATTTATTTTACATTTCCTTACATTCATGTTATGTTTTAATTAAAATCTTTTAAAGTCTTTGTTATTTCTTCGATAAGCCTTACATATGTTTTAAAACATTCCTTTTTCTCGAGTAATTCTATTATTTTATAGGGGTTTCCTATATTGTGGTTATTACAATTAATTTCATGGTCAAGTCTAAGTCTGTTATACTTTGGGCATGTCCTCAACAGATGATCTTGAGTTTGCACAAATTGATTTGAGCACGGGCATAAATTATTACTTTTTATCTTAAATCTATTTAGATATTCAAGGTGATATCCATGCCCCGTAAGAAACTGTGTTAGTGCGAATGTTGGTTCTGTAATGTGACGAAGTTTTTGGATTGAATCTAGATTTGGAAAATGATTTTTTGTGACTATTCCTTTTTGTGAGCTTACATAAATATTGTTAGCCTCCATCTCTGTTACTTTACTTAACTGGTATTTGAGGTAGGAGATAGGAAAACGAGCAAAAACATAGGGCTGATGAGACGCTGCAGCTGCTTTTGCTGCTGTATCAGCAGCCTCATTTCCCTCCATACCGGTATGTGATCTGACCCAAATAAATTCCACACTCCCTCCCCCATCCCCTATCCCATGGATGGCTTTATGAATTTCAACTATTGTTTGGTTTGTGTTATTTCTGTCTGCAATGGCGTTTAAACCACTCAAAGAATCCGATATTATGGTAAATTTATTTAAGGTGCTCCTGTTTATTGCCCAAACCAACGATTCTTTTATCGCTAACAATTCTGCTTGAAAGACGGAACAGCTAGTGTGTAGTTTAAATTTCCGAATGACATTACTGCCATCCGGATTGTATACAACAAATGCCGCACCCACCCTGCCATCGGTGAGTTTGCTGCCATCAGTGAATATTTTTGTGGTCATGGAATCTGTAATTTGATCCAAGTCGTTCTGGCTATTTGCTTTGTTTACTACTATTGAATTGCGATATGCCGGATGTAATAGATTCGAGTGGTGTGTTGGTGTATCTAATTCTATGTCATTTGGTAGAAATTCGCATATTTTTGTAACTTTAGCTTGTTCAATGGCAGCAACTTCACCAACTTTGAGGTGGAGCGGCTTCAAGGTCGCCAATGCAATGGCGGCATTTGCTGAAACTGTACGGAATGCCTTTATGATTTGTAGAGCAAACAAGCGCTGCATAGATTTCAGTGCGTCACGGACAAACTTATACTTGACCGCAGCACCCCAAACTCCAGCAGCGTATGTAACTATGGGCTCGATGACATGCTCATATATTATTTTTATATTTTCAGAATTTACTCCCCATGTGGGCCGCACAAATTTGCATATGAGTTTATAAATATTTAAAGCTTTTAGTGTGATATATTTAACATGTTGAATGAATTTAATATTTTTATCAATTATGACTCCTAATAGTTTGATTTTATCTGTAAATTCTATTGTACGATCCTGAAGTTTAATTTGTGCCAGTTTTGCTTTACGGGTAAATGCGATGACCTGGGTTTTTTCTGGGCCAAAAGTAAGCTTAGCCTCCTTACCCCAATCGAGTATTTTTTGCAACGCCAGGTTAGTCACATATTGTAAGCTGTGAATGTTTTTATTACTCACTATTAATAGGACGTCGTCTGCATAGGCTTGCAGGTGACAGCCCTCAGGGAGTGAAACTTTAAACAGATCGTCCAAGAGCAGGTTCCAAAAGAGCGGCCCAAGGACCGATCCCTGGATACAACCCTTGGACATGTTCTTTTGGCAAGTGTAATCTACGAAGTTGATAATAACTAATCTATCCTGAATGTAATT
Source organism: Boloria euphrosyne (assembly GCA_951802675.2). Lineage (NCBI taxonomy): Eukaryota > Metazoa > Arthropoda > Insecta > Lepidoptera > Nymphalidae > Boloria > Boloria euphrosyne. The sequence goes on from OX637872.1 coordinate 15,828,818, forward strand.
TCTTAATATTTTGTAATAATTATTGGGACAATTTACTTCTTTCAAACGTTTAAAAATTAGTGGCCACCAGGCGTTGTCAAATGCTGATTTTATGTCAAGTGACACGGCCAGCACGTGCTCCCGTGCTGCTTTGGCCCCATTAATGTATGTCAGAGCCGTTCTAATGGCATCGGTGGTGGAGGTTTGTTCCTTGAAACCAAACTGTAATCTATTGTCTAAATTATTTGAGCATATGTTATATTTAATTCTAGTTGCAATCAATTTTTCTAAAAGTTTACCAAAAACATTAATGAGGCCAATAGGACGATACGACGACAAACTGGTATAATCATCCTTGCCAGGCTTCGGGAGCACGACTACCCGTGCCTCCTTCCACATTTTAGGAAAATGACTTAGCTGAACACAACGATTGAACAGCTCAGTCATCCGTTGAGGATATAGTCTTACATACTCTAAGCAGATATCCGACGTGAGGTGATCTGGTCCTGGGGCTTTATTAGGGTCCATACTGTTTAGGTGGTGATCTACTTCTGTGTATGTGAAAGGTATGTCATCTTGAGTGTCTGGAGGTGTAGCTGCAGATATTCGGGTTGATACTTGATTGTCAGTGCTGTCTTCAGTGTCGTCGGGGTAAAAGTGTTTTAATATGGTTTCTGCTGTTTCTTCTGTTGATTTAGTGAAAGTTCCATCTGATTTTTTGAGGGTGGTCGGAGGGATGGGGGGAGGCCCAGTTTTGATTAGGCGGTTTGTTAGCGTCCAGACATCTTCTTTACCCTGCTTACTGCAAAATTCTCGAAAACTACTAGTACACTCCCGTCTCATTACTTCGATGTATTTTTCTCGGGCCTCTGCCCTTTCTTTGAGTATATTTTCTATGGGCTTACGCCCTTTGACCAAATCTTGGAGTCTATGGTGTAATTTTAAAACGTTTCGTTTGAGTTCATCAAGTTCTGTTGTCCACCAGGGTATTCTGTTTGGGTTATGTTTTTTGAGGGTAAAGGTTTTGTCACAAACTTTCTGGATGGTGCTTGTCATGTCTATTATATATTTGTCAATATTTTCCTTGTTTAACTCTGATATTTTTGTTTGGTCAATTTTCTTACGTAATATTTCCTTATTAATTTCAGTCTTAAACTTTTCCCAATTTGCATTTTTTGTACTGTATTTAAATGTAGAGAGTTTTTTCCTTTTTACGATACTATTATTTTTTTCCATGTAAACTGTAAATGTTATAGCTTTATGTTGTGTTGTTCCAATACTATCTGAATTTACCTTCCATTCTTTAACTAATTGTTCTAAATTTGGTGTAAATATTGTTAAATCAATTATTGACGTTCTGTGTGTTCCATGCGTGATCGTTTCGAATGTAGGTGTTGAGCCTGTATTTCCGATGATTAGGTTATTGGTAAAAATCAGCTTTGCAATTTCATTTCCCCGTTTATTAGCTTTGACTGAACCCCATGTTGTATGCCATCCATTGAAGTCACCACCTATTAGAATGTGTGCGTGTGGATGGTGTTTTATAAAGTTTTCCAGCTTGTTAATTGTGCCATGTGGGTCTTCTTTTGGTTCTATATAAACGCTAACTATGTACATTTTAAATTTTTTAGTGATGAGTTGTATGATTGATATATTAGAGTCAGAATGATCACTTATTCCTACAATGGCTCCGATCCCAGCTCTGATGACTATTGTCGCTTTTACTCTATCCAATGTTTTGTGTTGAAAAATATTTACACCCGAAAAAGCTTTCATGATTCCTGTATTTCCTGTGTATGGCTCAGTTACCAAGGCAATGTCAATGTTTTGTGTTATAAAATACTGATAAAATTCATATTGTGAATTGTAACTCCTATCCAGATTACATTGTAAGAGGTTTATTTTGTTTGCAAGTCCCACTTGCTGAATATTAAAGCCATTATTATTTTGTGTTTGTACTTCTCTACTGGCACTCATAATCTACCTTGTATTTTATTCTTTCAGCCGCCGCTGTCTTACGCGGACAAAACGCTGATGTTGCTGAGTGATTTGTGTTGTTTTTTAGATTAAATTTACTATTGTGGGACTTGCAGTTATGACATATTATTATTGTTGATTTATCTAGTTTAAATGGACAAGTATTATAAGTGTGATTGTTGGCAGCACAGTGGGAGCAGTTCTGTTCTGAGTTACTGCAGTGCTTCGTAGTATGTCCAAATTGCAGGCACTTAAAGCACTGCAGTAACGGAACATGTTCTGATACATGAACCCTTTGATAACCAAGGTTCAACCTCTGTTTGTCCAGACAGGTGTTGAAAATGTGAGGGGAGACGATGAAAACGGCATTATATAGAGCCGGATGCCTGTTTTTGGTAGTGAACTTCAGACGGATATCCTCATCACTCACCCCCTCCAATTCCGGGTTTTGACTTCTAAGTATAGTTATGATTTCCTGTATTTCCATATTTTTGCTGATACCTTTCAGCATAATCATAGGTTTAAGTTTTGTTGGAATTTGTGCATTTAGTACCAAAGATTTTTCTATTCTATTTACAATATTGTCTCTATTTTCTATATTATCAAATTCAATCAGTAATTTTTGACTTGTCAATGGGATTATTTTGTTTGGAGCGAAGGTACTATCTCTAAAATTAATGTTTTTATGAAATGTGTCTATAAGTTCAGCTTTAGATTTTACAGGATCTTTGGAGGAGACTATTATCGAGTGTTTGGGTTTTGGTTTTTTGGGGGGTGCGGGCGATGAGGCCACCTGTGCATACGAGGGCTTCGACAGCGAAGGGACTGAAGCCAGTTGTTCCTTTATTTCATTTTTTACACATTCACTAATCTTTGTTTGAAGGTTTTCTGTGAGTATTTTTAAGTCATCCGCTGAAATTAAGGATGGACGATCAGTTGAAAAGGTATCATTTAAGACAAGAGCAGGCATCTCAACAACGGACGTTTGCCGTGCGGAGTGTGTGGAGAGTGTGGGATGAGTGGAGTGTGCTGGGTGTGTGGAGTGTGTAGTGTGTGTGGAATGTGTGGATTGTATGGATTGTGCATTTTGTGTATGTACGTCTGTCTGTTTATTTATGAGTGTTTTTACTGCATTTTTTATTTCATTAGCAGCTAAAGTTACCAGTGTTTTATTACGCGAGGTAACACTCTTTCCTTCTGCGATTGCAGAACATATCGTCGTGACCAATTTACACACTGTACTATCAAGCGTCGGCAGGTCGCAAACATCCGCAGCGGTCACGGGAAGCATAATTGGATCTTTATTTATTAATTTTTTCTTTTTCTTTTCAGGTGCGGCCTTCGGAGGAGTCAGTCCAGTCAGCTCAGTCAGTTCAGATCCCGAGGCGGTCGGAACGATTGACTCGGAGGGAGAGGGGAGCTCGGGACTTAACCTAAGTGTGTCCATTACACTTTCCAGACTTACACGTGCCCCAACCTCCTCTCCCACTCTTTCCGACGAGTCGCGTGAAGGACGCCGCTTGGGAGGTGTACGAATCATTTTTGCAAACTTAAATTAATTTCGAGTGTTATAATAATATAGTGTTAAGTATAAAAAAGTTATATTAAAAACCTTGTATAAGTGCAAATTCAAAAAATTTTTTATATTAATGTGTGCCTCTTAACTCACAAATAATGATTATAAAATAAAATTTCAAAAAAATTGGTTCTAAGATATTAAAATAGTGTTTTAACTGCCCAAGGTCACTGAAAACCTAGATAGTAAATGATAAGAGGGTGGGTGGGAGGTCCTTTTTTTCGATTTCCCGCCTGAAAATGGGGGAAACGACTATGGGAGGTTGTTGTATGAGCAGAGACAATAAATTTAAGCCAAAAGACGCGAACAATTTCTATAGAAAAATATTTAATAATTTTGAAAAATGTGATTTTTTTTTTTACGTATACATTCTAAGTTTTTTCTGTTTCAGGTCGCGGAGAGCTGCTGAAAACTGCGAGGACTATTGAAACTAATTGCCTTTAGTCAACCGGAGCCGAAATGAAGACATTTTGCAACTTGTAAAAAATTTTTAAATCGACCGGTTAGGTTAGGTTAGGTTAGGTTAGGTTTTTTTTTTTTTTTTTTTTTTTTAAAAACCAGATTTCCCACATCATACAAGGACGTGGCCCTTTTTTACTACGTTAATTTTTGCAACTATGTTTGTTAACCTGAAGGGTTAATTTTGTTTACAATATTTGTTTTTCTAATATGTTATTACAATTCTTATGCTTGACCAATGTACAGTTGGTTTTATGCTTAATTATAGCGGTTTATCATTTTACTAGCTTATTTGTTACATGTTTTCTAGGGTACTTATTTACATACTTTAATATTGGGTTATACTTAATACTAATTTATGTCTAGGTTACAGAGCTATTTATATTTCTAGGTTATTTACATTATTTCTATTTTAAATTTTTCTACATACATATTTATGAACTTAGTACAGAAGATAGTTTACATTGTTACAGAGTTATATTTAACTTCTTTGATACTAACAAAGTCTGTGCTATTCGCTTAGGAATAGAATAACAGAGTGTTTTTACTATATATGCTTATTAACATTTATATACATGATATATATTGATGTACAATATATACGTATATACTTATAATTTTACGTATATACTTATACTTATATTTTTTTTTTTTTTTTTTTTTTTGTAAGTACAATTTTTCTACTTATTTTATACTCTATAGCTGTGTGTATGTCTATGTGTGTATTATATAATGATGTAGTGGTAATGTGTGATTGTGGTGATGGAGTATAGGGTATTTCGTTTCGCTTTTTCGACTAATGCGTTTGGCTTTAAGTTATACTTATCTCCCGAGTATCTTCATGATACTCTCGCTTTATGAGTCTGATGCTTATTTTCTGCTAGCAATAGGCTACGCTTGAGCGAGCTAGAGCATCCCACTTTTTTCTAACTGGACACTTAATGTCAAAAGCGTTGTGGTTTATCTCTTGCATCTTCGCGTGCTGACAGTTTTTGCAAGATGGCTGGTCTCCTGCCATTTTAATTGGGCACTGGTCCATCATGTGTGGTCCGGCACAGTGGCTGCACAGGTCGATGGTTTCTGTGCACCACTTCTTGCCGTGACCAAACGCTAAACATCTGGAACATTGGACCAGTGGCGACAAATCGAAAACCGGTACGCATTGGGTGTCAACGTACACTCTTCCTGCTGATGTCAATTTCTTCCATAGTTGCGGGGACACCTGCAGCACCACGTGGTTTTCCTGCGGGTTCTTTGCTCTACGTCTATGCCGCATTTTGGCCCTATACTCTTCGTCCGGGATACTCTGTACCAAGTCCCAATTTTGGACTTTGATAGCGTTTATAATTTCATCATCTGTGTTACTTTTATTGACGTTTCGTATTATTACTAACGGATCCTTGTTTGCTTTCTCTTCTAATATGAATTTTTCCTTGTGCAATGCTGTCTTTATTTTGTCGAAATCCTCTCTTTTTTCGCTGCCAATTAGTATTTTCTGGTCCTTAATTTTTCTGAATTTGGAAATTTGTAACCCAGTTTCCTTTGCCTTAAGTACCTTCTTCACCTTGTTGATAACGTCTTCGCTAGTGTCGTCTGTGTTGTCCGTACCTACTAAGAGGCAGAGGGTAGGTTTCGGTTGGTTTGCTACAATTTCGGCATAAGTCTTCTGCTCAATTGCCTGTGTTGGACTAGGCTGTGGTGCGCTTGGTCTTGTTGCTACTGTTTTTATTTCCTCCTTCAGTTTTATTATTTCTTGTTGAGTCTCAGTTGATGTTTCTTTTATATATTTACTGTCCTTTACCAGTTTGTCAAAATCTGCTTTAAATTTGGGCTGGGGTTCAGCAATTGCCAAGATGTGTTCCTCGATGGATATGGTTTGGTTCTCTATAGTTTCGAGTTTTTCTGCTGTTAATGTGTAGTTTTCCTCTCCTTTTTCTTCGAGGCTTTTAATTTCATTAACTATGGCCTTATTTCTCTCAGCATGGAGCTCCAATCCATCCATGTATTGTTCACCAATGTCCTTTATTCTTTGGTCTATTTTCGCATAATATTCTTCTAACTGGGGTTTTATGCTCTTTACCTCCTGTTCTAGCTTTTCGCACGAGGTGCACCTATCCACAACTCTTTCTTTCGTGACCTGTCCTTTTTGTCCTACCTGTTGCATTTCCTCTTCCATTTCTGAGAGGGCTTTGACAACCTTGTAGACTATGTCTCTCAAAGCATCGGTTTTTTCACTGATGGTGTCTCTTATGCTCCTTTTAATGTTACCCGAGATGCTTAGCTGGTATTTAATGTCTTTAACGTGATTTCCAGTTGCCTCGTAGAGTTTTCTATATGAGCACTGCGTTTCTGGATACTGAGACAATCTGGATGAGTGTGGTGGTGTGGGTATTCGTGTTTCAGTGGAGGTTCGTGTTGATGCTTGTGATGTGGATGGCTTGGTGTTTTTTGGGGTGTGATACATGTTTGTGGGGGTTGGTCTTAGTCAATTAATAAATGTGGGGTGCAATGTAGAGTCGGGTGTATAGTGCCCGACTGTCTTAATATAGTCAACTCTCAATTCAAGAGTCAAATTTACAAAACTTAAAATTTAAACTTACTGACTAATTTACTAACTAACTAACTACAGGTCTGGGAGACCCAATTCTGTAGAGGGGAGTTAGGTCTTGTTGAGCCCTTTAGTTTGAGCCCAAACTCGGTAACCTTTTTGGCGAAGTTATTTGAGTTTTGAAGTTAGGGGTTGATTTAAGGGTTGCTATTTAAAAATTTTAGGATTTTAATTTTTAATATGTGTTATTTCTGGAGTATCTAAAATATAAATTTTTTGTCAAAAAATCGTTGGACAGAATTCCTCAAAAAGTAGGTTTTTTAAGGTTTTTTCCCTGAAGGGGTGGTTTTAAAAATACAAAATATAATGCGTTGGGTGCGGCTTTTGAAGGCCTTTCATCCAACACTCGGATTGTCTAAATCGGTTGATTAGTTTAGGAGCAATTTGAAGTTTAGTCTGAGGGGGGGTGTCAAAATTTTTTGGAGGGGGGGAGGGGAGGAAATGCAGGAAATTGGATGGGGGATGCACTCCCAAAATTTGAAAATTTTGGGAAAATGGTGGGGGAGGGTCTTTTGGGGGGTATGCCCTCAGACTAGAACAACAATTTGGTTTTGCGCAAAAAATAAAAAGTTCAAATTTTTCCAAAAATCCAAGTCGTGGGTTCGATTCCCGACCCAGACCTGTACCTATATATAATGTCAAAAATGTCAATTTTGCAATAAAAAAGGTCAAAAATTCCAAGAAACAAATTTTTAGCAAAATTTTTCTAAGTCCTATTTCTTATATAAAATATATAGGATAAAAATCCTATGTCCTTAAGATTTAAATTAAGTCAAATAAAAGAAATTAATATTTTATACTAAATAACACTCTAACTTGGCACTTTGACGAAAAACTTCTGGAAGGTTCTAAATTTCTATCTTATTATAATAAAAAATATTAAATGACATAAGGTCGAATTTTGATTAATTTATCTCTAAATATTTTTAATATCTAAACAACGCTCGCTCTTGGCACTTTGGGCCTTTTCTTCGAGAAGATTCTATACCAATTATTATATGGGTCAGGCCGTAGTTTTTGCCACATTTTGTATACCCTAACTCTCCGCTACTTTTTTTTAAAACTAATATACTAATTATTTATTTCTCTATCATGGCATTGTATTCCACAAGGAGTAATGATCCACGGCCACTAAAGATATTTGAATAAGCTTATGAACTTGAAAAGTTACACGATATTTTTCTACAAAAAATGACGTTTTTTTTGTAAAAAACGCGAATCCGCTTCGGGACGATGTACTTTGCGCATCGGTAAAATTAAAAAAAAAACATTCTTTTTGATAATCTGCTTGATTTAATGTTATGAAATAATAGTTAGCTTGCCATCTTTTTAATATCGTTACGTGTTTCCTTAGAAAATACATTAAATTTCATACATTTTCAAAAAAACTACACAAATACATTTTTTGCCCTATTATTTTTGCGCAACCTATCTATCTGCCCATTTTGCGGTTAAAACATTACCAAGATCTGTATCTGAGTAGTGATTGTGCCAAAGTAACTATCTCCATGGTCAATATAAGGTTAGCAGCCATATTTCTTCTGTTGGATGTCAACTTTCGTTTCAGAGTGGAATGTGTCACGTTTCTCGCGGAGTGTATTTTTTGTGATTTCTAGCTAAGTTTTCAATTAATACCTGTTATTGTTATTGTGTACCATAAAGTAAGCTGTGCGTTATATTTCAAGCCTAAATTAACCTGAAAAAAGATCTTATTTATCGAGTTATTATCAATTTTATTTGACATTATGCCACTTTGCGATACCAGTGGCGTAAAATTTGCGCCACATTTTTTTGCGCTATGGTATAAAGGTGCATACACGTGGTTTGCAAAGCACTATCTATGCTGTGATTGATAAAAAATTGCAAGACTTACAAATCGTGTTTTTATTTGTGACTACCTACCTGACTATAACAAAAAATCTTAGGTTAAACAAAACTGTCCTACACTTCATAAAATGCTCGAAAATAATATTTATGTACTCAGTCAAAATAAAAACATAATTTAGGCACAACTTTACTATTTTGTGTTACCATTTGCGTCACTCTACGCCACTGACTTTCGAAAAATTGTGCGTCACCTTTGCGCTATTTGTGGCAAAATCTACGGCCTGACCCATATAAGATCTAAAAAATTTAATTGAAGTTAATAAAGTTCAAAATTGTATAAAAACCTTCGAGAAGTTTCTAAAATATATTAAAACTAACAATTCCGCTCTGTCTTGGCACTTTGCCTAGCAGGCTCCTCCCACTTATATCTAATATAAAATTTATTGTACAAGTTTGTTCATTGAAAATTCTTATATCTATACTAGTGTATGCAAAACCGGTTTTTTGAAATATTTTATTAGACCAAAAATTTTTATCTATTAATTAATTCTACTCTTAATTATATACACTAAATAAATTTTTTATTTTCGAAAATTTTTGAAAATTTTGGAAATTTTGAAAATAGATTTTATCAAAAACTAAGAAGAATTTATTAGTCTATATTTTTACGGTAATTTTTATTACTAATTTACTATTGATTCCAAATATTAAAATACCAATTTTTGAAAATTTTTCGAAAATTTGAAGATTTTACTATAAAAATTTATTATTCAACGAACAAACGATTTCGCCAACACCAATATATATAGAGAATTTTACGTAAATATTTTATATTAAGTTTTTATATTAAGTTTTATCTACACTTTTACTATGATCTATAAATTGACCTATAACTCTGGAACCGCTCAACGGATTTTGATGAAACTTTTTGCATAAAATTCTACATGAGTTTTCCTACAATATATATTTTTTCCAGGATAGGTCGTCACTGAAGATCTTTAGATATTAAGCTCTAAATCTAGGTCACAATTTTTCTAAAATTTACATGTTAAATAACTCTAAAACTAATAGGTATTTTTTGATGGGAAAAACCTTTTCTTGCTTCTGGTGATGCCGGCTTCCCTGGTGACGAGGTTTGGTGAATGCAATTTGCTCGACTGCGAAAGGAGCAAATTGCGTCAGGTTGTTTTTCTGGCTTTTTAGCCCACTTCTCGTATTCAGAAAATTCTGAAATTTACGTCACTGATAGATCTCACTGAGCACTTTCCAACGCACCAATAAAAATTTGGGGTTGTAGATCACTTGGAGGCAGCGTTCACCAAAAACTGATTTTAGGGCGTGTCAAAAACAGTTTATCGTCTAAAATCGGCTTAAAACGTCCGATTTTGAAAATTTAAAATGCACCACGATGTTTATCGGCACTGTTTGCACAATATAGGTCACTTTTTAGGTCTTAATGTGTCACTTTTACCACTTTTTATAATTTTTCTTATAACTTCCGAACGGAGCGAGCTATCGGAGCGCGGTTTTCAGCGCTGGACGCGTCCGCGCGCCGCCGAGGCTCGAGCGGAACTCCCGGTTAGGTTAGGTTAGGTTAGGTTAGGTTAGGTTAGGTTAGGTTAGGTTAGGTTAGGTTAGGTTAGGTTAGGTTAGGTTAGGTTAGGTTAGGTTAGGTTAGGTTAGGTTAGGTTAGGTTAGGTTAGGTTAGGTTAGGTTAGGTTAGGTTAGGTTAGGTTAGGTTAGGTTAGGTTAGGTTAGGTTAGGTTAGGTTAGGTTAGGTTAGGTTAGGTTAGGTTAGGTTAGGTTAGGTTAGGTTAGGTTAGGTTAGGTTAGGTTAGGTTAGGTTAGGTTAGGTTAGGTTAGGTTAGGTTAGGTTAGGTTAGGTTAGGTTAGGTTCCGCGGCCCCAGCGGGGCCGTCACCGCTGTATGGCGGCATGTGAGGGGGCGGCAGGGGAAGGGGAGTGTCGGCGTTGTCGCATCCTCTTCTCCTGCTGCCGTTTTTGGGTGGGCCCGTTTGCGGGCGTTTTGCGGTTTGCCCAACTCGTTTGGGTGGGAGGTTTTGGGTGTATACGTATAGACTTATATACGTATACACCCCTTCTTTTTTGCAGGTGGCCCACTTCGGTGGGCGGTGTTCGGGTTGTGTGGGGCTGCTCCGGGTACTTCTCTGATCAGCAGAGTGGACTTGCGAGCAGCCTCACTTTTGTGGGGGGTCCACTTCGGTGGACAGAGGGGACTGTTTCTCAGCAGCCCCCTCACCTGACGGGCCGACCATCTGGCCTGCCGCCGGGGCGTCACGGTTGTATGCTAACGCGATCCCGTGGCGCCCCACTATGGCGGATGAGGGTTGGGGTCAGGTTTTAGTGGGTAGTACGGGCCGCCTCTTGTTCTCACAAGGGTGTTAGGCCTGTGAGTCCCACACAGTGCCTCCTGGGGGTCAGGGGGTCAGTGCGATAAATGCATTTCCTGACGTTAAAAAAAAAAAAAAAAAAAAAAAAAAAAAAAAAAAAAAAAAAAAAGGTTAGGTTAGGTTAGGTTAGGTTAGGTTAGGTTAGGTTAGGTTAGGTTAGGTTAGGTTAGGTTAGGTTAGGTTCCCGTGGGAGTTGCTGGGTCTTCTATCGGGCGCGTCCCCCGGTGGCGGATAGGGGAACGCCACTCGCACTTTGCGGGTGGTACCGGAGTAATCCGGCGCGGACCAAAACCAGCAGGTATGGGCGTACCTTTAGGGGATTGTTATCCCCACGGCCTAGCGGAGCACACCGTAAACAAAGCCGAAGCTGTGGATCAGCACCGAGGCGGGGCGGGTCCGGTGGGTGCTTTACTGCGCAGCCGGGCTGCACTTCCTGTGCAACGCCCTCCTCAAATCTCGTAATCCCGGTAACCGGTGCCGTTGTCATGTCTAGCGGCCGGGAACTGGGACCGAGGGCCTTGGCTTAACCGCCCGGGCTGCGAGGAAGAAAACCTCTATAAAAAATTACCCCGAATCTCAAGCGGCGGAGCAGCGCGAGGGGATGCATGGCTGATGGGTAGTTCAGTCGCTACTGCTTTCCCCCGTTAAAGTACCGGCCGACACTTTAACGGGTTACGCTAGGCTTATCCGGGTGCAGGGGGCACCGCCCGGATGGACCATTTATTTCCCCCATGCTCGTGGGATCAGCATGGAGAAAACTAAAAACAAAAACCCACACGACGTAGAGCCTGAGACGGGCGGAGCTGACGAAGGGCCCGAGATGGGCGGTGTAGATGTGGTGCCCGAGAAGGGTGGAGAATTGAGGAGGCAGGCGAGCGTAGCCGGAGTCGTAAAGGACTTCGAAGCCCGAGTAAAAGTTGCTGCTAAGAGCACGGGGATAAGTAGTCAGACAACATCACCTGACGACGAGAAGGGCCCCAAGGGGAAAGTTGTTGCCAACCGAGGGCGCGGCCGTCCACCAACAACTGGACAGTACGTTGGGCTAGCTGAAGCCCAACGAGCCCTTAATGAAGCAAAAAAGGAGGAGATAAGGCTTCAAGCACAAAAGGAGGTCGCAGAAATGATGGCGTCGGCTCTAAAGATCAGAGCCAGCCCACGCATCTCAGGAGGGCCTACTTCTGTTACCCCGAGAGACAAGGAAGCAAACTCCGTAGCCGAGCTTCAGGCCAAGGTTAGAGGCAGCCTGGAAGTAATTGAAAAGGTGGCTACTAAGTCAGGGAACCTAAAAGGGACATTCACAAAAGCCTTAAAAGATGCGGCAGCAGCAATCGCGAGTGCCGTGGATGTCCTTGCTAGGCGCACTGCTTCTGAGGAAGCGGCACAACTTCGGGTAGCTAACACCAGGCTTGAGAAGGAGGTGGCTGACCTCAGAAAGGAAGTGGCTTGTATGAGGTCGGAGCTAGAAAAGTCTAGAACAGCGCCACCACCGCCAACCCCAGATGTACCGGTGCAAACCTTGGAGGGCAAAGGAAAGGAGACAGAGGAGCTGGTGCAAACAATAGTGGACCAGGTGGGGACCATTATGAATGCCCGGATTGAGTCCCTGGAAAAACGACTCCTATCGAATGAGGCACCTCAGTCTTCTAATAATACAGTAGGTGGGTGCAATGCGAATGCCGTAGCGGTTGGAGAAACAAGGGTGCCGACCCTCACAGCTCCCGCTAATGCAACTAAGCCGCTGAGCAAGAAGACAAAGAAAGCCAAAGCTAAAAAGGACACTAGCCAGCCTGGGAAACAACCAGTTGTGAAGGAAGCTCCGATTGATGCGATTCCATCCGCATCACATCCTCCTAACGAGCACCAAACCGAAGGATGGAACATAGTAGCCAGGAAACCTAAAAAACCTAAGAAAACGGTTCCAAAAGCAACAGAGTCAAGGACTGGTGGAGCACTGCCCAAAGAGCCAAAGCTGCGCCCACCGAGATCAGCAGCGGTGGTGCTGAAGCTGCTACCGAACGCTGCTAACCAAAATATCACCTATAGCGAGGTGTTCGCCCGGGTCAAGAAGGATATAAACCTGAAGGACCTGGGTATTCACGATGTTCGGTACAAAGTGGCGGTTACCGGTGCGAGAATGCTTGAGCTGCCCGGCAACGACAGTGCGGATAAAGCAGACTCTCTCGCTCGCCGTATACGAGAGATATTCGCGGACGACGAGATGACGGTGTCCAGGCCCGTTAAATCCTCGGAAATCCGAATAATTGGCCTAGAGGACTCTGTTACGCCGGACGAGCTAGCCGAGACGATTAGTCGGGTTGGTGGCTGTGCAGTGGACTTGGTACGAGTAGGAGAAGTTCGCCGCAACTATGCTGGTCTGGGCACAGCATGGGTGCGCTGTCCTGTGGCAGTGGCTAAAAATCTGGTGGACGCGGGACGTCTTTGGGTCGGATTTACGTCAGCCAAAGTGACTCTCCTAAAACCCAGAACACAACGCTGCTACCGCTGCCATGAGCCTGGCCATTTTGCAACGAGGTGCTCAAGTTCTGTTGATCGCAGCGGCCAATGTTTCCGGTGTGGAGAGGCGGGGCATAAGCGTAAGCAGTGTGTTGCCGCACCCCATTGTACAGTGTGCGATACTGCGAAGAGACCTGCGAATCATTCCTTAGGGAGCGCAGCTTGTATTCAGCCCCAACAAAAAGGACCGAAAAGGGTGGGAACAACTGGTTCAGTAGGCCAGAAGTCAGTTCGCCGTAAGGACGCGCAGGAACGAACTGAGAATTAAACATGGCTCTTAAGTTTCTGCAAGGCAATCTAAATCACTGTGCCAGGGCCCAGGACTTGTTCATTCAGAGCATGGTGCAGTGGGCGGTACAGGTTGCAGTGATTGCCGAGCCATATTTGATACCTCAAAGGGATAACTGGGCAGGAGATCATGACGGTCAGGTCGCCATCGTGACTCAGGTCGCCAATGGCGCTCCACCCTTTTCACGCGTTGTGAAAGGATCGGGATGCGTCGCGGCACTTCTGGGTCAAATGGCTGTAGTCGGGGCATATTTCTCCCCCAATAAAACTTTAGCGGAGTTCGAAGAGTTCTTGAACAAGTTGGGGGAGATTATTACTAGGTTTGAGCCCATGGAAGTCCTTCTTGCGGGTGACTTAAACTCGAAGTCCACGTTATGGGGTTCCACTGTGGAGGACGCTCGAGGGAGAGCCCTTGCGGAGTGGCTAGTTGCCACCAATTTGACTGTCCTCAATCGGGGGACGACCAACACGTGCGTGCGACGGCAGGGAGGGTCCATCGTGGATGTTACGTTCGCGAGCCCTGCTTTAGCACGCCGTGTTCAGGACTGGCGAGTGCTGGATGATGTGGAGACTCTCTCGGACCACCTTTACATCTCGTTTGAGGTCTCCTCACATCCGGCGGTGCCGCCAAGTCCCAGTCGTGGCTCGGGAGAGGACGGTCCGAGGTGGCAGCTGAAGCGCCTGAACATCGAGGTGCTAAAAGAGGCAGCAATAGTAGCCTCATGGCTGCCCCACGATAACCACAATATAGATGACGCTGCGGAAAGGCTGACGGAAGTAGTCACACGAATTTGCGACGCATCTATGCCACGCTCTAGGCGACGCCCGTCTAGGCGCCAGGTGTACTGGTGGTCAGCCGCGATTGCGCACCTGCGCGAGCAATGCGTGGCGGCTAGACGCCAGTACACGCGCTGTCGAAGGCGTCGCTTCAGAAGTCGTAATGGAGAAGACAGGGAGCGGCATCGAGCGGAAGAAGAAAGGCTCTACTCTTCTTATGTCGCAGCGAAGTCCACCCTGCAGATAGCGATTGCCGAGTCGCAAGCCATGGCCAGAGAACGCATGCTGGAGGAGCTCAATCGCGATCCCTGGGGAACGCCCTACAGGATGGTGAGAAACAAGCTCCGTCCTAGGGCCCCGCCACTTACACTATCTCTTCAGCCCGCCGTAGTCCGGGAAGTGGTCGCGAGTCTGTTTCCCTATGGTGCGCAGGCAGACCATCAGCCGCCACCAATGGCTCCACGGGAAACAAGGGAAGGCGGAGACACAGAGTTCATGGAAGTCCAACAAGAGGAGCTAACAAGCGCAGTTGCTCGCCTCCGGGCTAAGAATGTTGCCCCGGGCCCTGACGGTATTCCAGGGCGGGTATGGGTGCTAGCCATAGAATCATTGGAGCAAAGAGTTCGAGGACTATTTACTGCCTGTCTGGCTCAAGCCATAATTCCACAGCGGTGGAAGACAGGCAGATTAGTCCTCCTCAAAAAAGAAGGACGGGATGCGGAATCTCTCTCTGCCTACCGTCCTATTGTCCTCCTTGATGAAGTGGCCAAACTCTTCGAGCGTATCGTGGCCGGTCGCTTAGTAGCGCATCTAGAGGAGGTTGGTCCCAACCTTTCCAACGTGCAGTTTGGCTTCCGCGGTGGACGTTCCACCGTGGATGCTATTCTGCGCGTCCGTTCCAAGGTGCGGGAGGCAGTGTCTCGGGGTAACGTGGTTATTGCGGTTTCGCTGGACATCGCGAACGCCTTTAACACGTTACCCTGGAGCTGCATTAGGGAGGCACTCCGCTATCATGGGGTGCCGAACTATCTCAGCTGCGTCATTGGGGCCTACCTGTCAGAGAGGTGGGTGACGTATACAGTACAAGATGGCTCGGAACGACGTGAAGTTGTGTGCGGTGTTCCACAGGGGTCGGTACTCGGACCTCTCTTGTGGAACATCGGATATGACTGGGTGCTCAGGGGCACCGTCTTACGAGGGGTAGATGTCACCTGTTATGCCGACGACACGCTTGTCACAGCCCAGAAGGGTACTTTTAGGGAAGCAGCGATCTTGGCGACGGCAGCAGTAGCACACGTAGTAGCAAGAATCCGGCGGTTAGGACTACAAGTGGCCCTGGAAAAATCGCAGGCCATATGCTTCCACGGACCTAGAAGGGCGCCTCCGTCGAATGCGCACATAACCGTCGAGGGGGTCCACATCGGTGTGAAGAGTACGATGAAGTACCTTGGAATCGTACTCGACAGCCGGTGGGACTTCCATGCGCATTTCGACGCCCTTGTGCCTCGCTTGCTGAAGGAGGCTGCGGCGCTGAGCAGGCTCCTTCCAAACATTGGTGGACCGAGTGTAACTACACGAAAATTATACACAGGGGTGGTCCGGTCTATGGCCATGTACGGTGCCCCCGTTTGGGCGGATGCCCTAGATCGCGAAAACATCGCTCTGCTGCGGAGGGCGCAGAGAGCGATGGCGATAAGGGTGATTAGGGGGTACCGTACCATCTCAGGGGAGGTAGCATGTATGCTAGCTTGTAGCATTCCCTGGAACCTGGACGCACTTTCCTTGGCGTCGATTTATCGTCGGCGTCGAGGCCTAGCGTCCAGGGAACCCAGCACAGCGCTTGACGAGACCGTGGAGCTAAATGAGCGGGTTGCCGCAACAGAAGAGTGGGAGTCCAGGCTGGAGCACCCTTGCGCTGGCCGACGGACGATCGAGGCGGTTCGTCCCATACTTAAGCAGTGGTTGGGCAGACGGCATGGCGTCCTAACCTTCCGCACCACGCAGATCCTCTCGGGGCATGGTTGCTTCGGGGGGTACCTGTGTCGGGTCGCTGGGAGGGAGCCCTCTCCGCGTTGCCACCATTGTGACACCTGTCCGGATGAGTCGGCCCAGCATACGCTGGAGGAGTGCCCAGCTTGGGCGACCGAGCGGCAGGCGCTCATTAGTGTTGTGGGGGCAGACCTAACGCTGCCGGCTGTGATCTCTGCCATGGCCGGTAGTGAAAGGTCCTGGGACGCCGTCCTGTCCTTCTGCGAGACCGTAATGTCGCAGAAGGAGGCGGCGGAGCGAGAGAGGGAGGCGACCTCGGATCTCGCTATCCGCCGCAGAAGGACCGGGCGTCGGAGGGCGGCCCACGATCGCCACCTCCCCCCCTAACACTGGCCAGAGGGTGGTAGACTTGGGGGAGTCTGCCGCCTAGTCACCTGGCCCGAGTCGGCGCGCGCGGAGTCCACCGCGCGCCACTCAAGGAGGACGTCAGGGGTTTTAACATCTTTGCCCCTGACACCGGGACGAGCCTCAACAGGCCTCGCCGCTGGGGTCTACAGAAGAATCTGGATACCTGTGGCCCCGGCACTAAGGCGAAAAAGTGGACCTCGTGTGGTTTTTAGTGGGTAGGCTGCCGTGCGTTTACCATCTTTGCACGGCAGGAGCCCCACATAACCCGTCGCTTCCCCAGGCGGCGGGTACCCGGGAACAGGGTTTTCCACACGTAAAAAAAAAAAAAAAAAAAAAAAAAAAAAAAAAAAAAAAAAAAAAAAAAAGGTTAGGTTAGGTTAGGTTAGGTTCCCGTGGGAGTTGCTGGAACTTCTATCGGGCGCGTCCCCAGGTGGCGGATAGGGGAACGCCACTCGCATTTTGCGGGTGGTACCGGAGTAATCCGGCGCGGACCAAAACCAGCAGGTATGGGCGTACCTTTAGGGGATTGTTATCCCCACGGCCTAGCGGAGCACACCGTACACAAAGCCAAAGCTGTGGATCAGACATCAATCATGAAAGCAGACAGTGAACAGATTCCCCAGGAGGGCACCGACGTGACTATCCGTCGGCAATCCCTCCGTGCTACGGCACGCCGTCCCGTCGAATCTGGGGGGGACAACTCCTGCTTTGGTGATGTCGGGGAGCCCGAGAAGGGCGGAGTAAACGTTGGGCCTGCGATGGGCGGGGGAAACGTGCCTGAGATAGGCGGAGGAGAGGTGCCAGAGATTGGCGGTGTTGATGTCGGGCCTGTGACGGGCGGTGTTGAGGGTGTTGCGCCTGGAAAAGGTGTTTCGGAGTTGGGTGTTTCGGCGAAGCAGGCGAAGGTGGTGCTGAGTCGACTTAACTTAGAGGAGATGTCTAGGCGATATTCAATATCGTCCTATGGGATGGACTCCGATGGGGACAGTTGTGTCTCCATGTCATCTATGGGGAGCTTGGAGAGGTCCCATTACAGGAAGAGGCCAAGGGACAAGCAGCCTAGTCGGTCTGGGTCTTCGGACGAGGAGAGGGGACCTAAGGCGAGGGCTGTGTCCAGCAAGGGGAGAGGGCGCCCACCAACAACGGGCGAATACGTTGGCTTGGCTGAGGCAAAGCGGGCCTTGAACGAGGCCAAGAGAGAGGAGCTCCGACTGCGCGCGGAAGAGGAGGTGGCCGGGTTGGCATTGGCGGTGTCCACCCGAGCCAATTCGCGTATGTCGGAGAATTCACCGGCTGTGACTCAGAGGGAGGCAGAGGCTGCTTTGACACCGGAGCTTCACACTCAGGTGGCAGACAGCCTCATGGTCATACTGAAGGTGGCCAAGACGTCGGGGAACCTTAAGGGTACCTTTGCGAAGGCCCTTAAAGACGCTGCCAATAACATCTCGGCAGCCTTTGACGTCTTGGCGGAGAGGACTCATTCAGATGAGGTAGCGCAGTTGCGGGCGAGCAACGCCCGCCTCAGAGCAGAGCTGCAGGACCTACGGAAGGAAATGGCGGAAATGAGGAAGGAGATGGAGCGCTCTCGGATGGACCTGTGTCATACAACATCTCAGGCACAGGCTCCGGCCAACAGTCCGCCACAACATCTGGCGAGGACTGACGATGACGAGTTGGCCCGGAAGATCATGGTTCAGGTGGGGACCATGATCAATGCCCGATTCGAGGCGCTGCAGGAACGTCTTCTGCCAGAGCGGCGGATTCGTCCTCCTCTGGCGGCAGACACTACCCGGAAGAAGACAGTGGCGGAGTCATCTGTCACCACCCTGATGGCTCCAGCCAATAACCCGGCTGAGAAGGGAAACAAGAAGAAGAAGAAGACTAAGAGTGCAGACCAGGCAGCACCATCTGCTGAGGCACAGCCGCCGCCAACGAGCTCAGCCACGGCACCAGAGCGCTGGTCAGAGGTGGCCAAAAAGAAAAAGAAGAAGAAGGAGAAGACGGCACGGAAGAAAGGCCGGACTGACAAGGCGAGAAAGCCGAGACTACGCCCTCCGAGCTCAGCGGCTATTTCCATCAAGCTGCAGCCGGAGGGCGTGGATCGTGGTCTCACGTACGCGGGAGTCCTCAAAAACTTCACGCGGAACGTGGACCTGGCGGCGCTGGGTATCACCGATGTTCGTTTTAAGGTGGCAGCAACAGGCGCACGAATGTTGGAGTTGCCCGGCGATAAAGGGGGAAAGGCGGATGCACTGGCCCAGCGGTTGGCTGCGATTGTGAACTCGCAAGAGGTGCACATCTCCAGGCCCACTAAATGTGTCGAATTGCGCGTTGGTGGCCTGGACGATTCCGTCACACAGGAGGAGATAGCCTTAGCCCTTAGTCGTGTTGGTGGTGGCACTCTCATCGATTATAAGGTGGGAGTTGTTCGGCAGGGTCGTACGGGGCTTGGTTCGGCGTGGGTGCGTTGCCCGGTCGCGGCAGCGAAGCCAATCTTGAAGAGTGGGAGAGTGTCGATGGGCCTGTCGACGGCGCGTGTGTCGTTACTGGACCATCGGCCTCTCAGGTGCTTCCGGTGCCACGAAGCTGGCCATGTTGCGGCCAGTTGTAAGAGCGCGGATGACAGGAGTGGCCAGTGCTTTAGATGTGGAAGTGAAGGGCACAAGATTGGCCAATGTCAAGGCGTTCCACATTGCCCGGTCTGCGAGTCGGCAGGGCTCTCTGCGGACCATTCCGTAGGGAGTGCGGCCTGCTCAAAGTTCGCGGCTAACAGGCGGAAGAGAAAAGCCGGGAACCGGCGTGTCCCGCGTGGTAGGCCAGAGGGCGGTCGACTTGGGGAAGTCGGCCGTCCACGGAATCTGGCGGAGTAGCGTGTGCTTGGTAGTTCCCGTACGCTACTCGAGGAGGCCGTCGGGGGTATACCCCTTGATATCTTGAGACGGGCCTAGCAGCTCTCGCCGTCGGGGTCGCGGAAGAATTTTGATACCCGTGCCCCGGCCTCATGCGATGAGGAGGAACACCGTGTGGTTTTAGTGGGTATACCGCCGTGCGCTTACCATCTTTGCGCGGCGGGAGTCCCACATAACCCGTCTGCTTCCCCAGGCGGCGGGTACTCGTAACGAGTTTCCACACGTTAAAAAAAAAAAAAAAAAAAAAAAAAAAAAAAAAGGTTAGGTTAGGTTAGGTTAGGTTAGGTTAGGTTAGGTTAGGTTAGGTTAGGTTAGGTTAGGTTAGGTTAGGTTAGGTTAGGTTAGGTTAGGTTAGGTTAGGTTAGGTTAGGTTAGGTTAGGTTAGGTTAGGTTAGGTTAGGTTAGGTTAGGTTAGGTTAGGTTTTTTTTTTTTTTTTTTTTTTTTTTTTTTTTTTTTTTTTTTTTTTTTTTTTTTTTTTTTTTTTTTTTTTTGGACCGTTTTCCCCAAACGAGTAAGTGTTCAGGACCTTGTCTACTTTGCAATATTTTTACATGGTATTTTATCAAACCTGAAGGGTTTGTGATTGTTATACTAGTATTAATTTACATAATGTTTAATTGCATTTATGATGCGAGAATAGGAGAATACATTTTGAAAGCTTAAGTTTTAACAATTATGCTTTTTAGCATTGATGTTCTTATTCTATATATTTATGTATAATACATTTACAATGCATGAAGTAGGAGGATACATTTTAGTATACAGCTATGCCATTACGATATTTTAACTTCATATGTATACTTTGTATGTACTTGTAAGTACATATGTGCTTTACACTTATGAGCATGATGTTATGCTTTAGAGTTACAATGAATTATTATAGATAGTGTACTTACTTTTTTACATATATTGTTTTAATAACAAGTTATTTTTACATTCTATATTATTTACAGTCTTATAAAATCTATTGTATAACTAGTGTTATTGTTACAGAGTAATCTTACTTTAAACTTATCTTTTAAATGTACATATTATATATTACTCAGAATATATATATATACTTTATTCTATGCTAATTTAATACTACATGTTACGATTACGTACTGTTTCATATTTTTAAGGTTTTTTTTTTTTTTTTTTTTTTTTTTTTTTTTTTTTTTTTTTTTTTTTTTTTTTTTTTTTTTTTTTTTTCAGTACGTTTCTTATTTTTTACTATTATACTTCATACTCTACGTCAATCTTTATGTGTATGGAATATGTGTTTTGTGTTGTGTTATGAGGTGGTGGTGATGAATATAGGATTAGATGTCATGTGCTTTTCCAACCACAGCGATTGAAGTAAGATATACTTATTTCCCGAATATCTTCACGATATTCTCTGCTATTTCGGGTCTGATGCTGTTTTGTTTGGGTGCTAGCAATAGGCAACGCTAGATCTTGCTAGGGCATCCCATTTTTGCCTGACCGGACATCCAGCGTCGAATGCATTATGCGTCGTAACTGGCAATTTGGCATGCTGACAGTTTTTGCAGGTGGGCGCATCTCCTGCCAGTTTATTTGGGCACTGATCCATCATGTGGGGACCTGCGCAGTGGCTGCACAGGTCTATGGCCTCAGTGCACCACTTTTTGCCATGTCCAAACGCAAGGCATCTGGAGCACTGGACCAGTGGCGACAGGTCAAATACAGGAACCCGATACACGTCTACGTAGATCTTCCCTACTGTGGTTAGTCCTTTCCACAGGAGTGGGGAAACTTCTAGGACCACATGGGATTCTTGAGGGTTTCGCGCTCTCCTTCTGTGTCGCACCTTAATCCTATAGTCTTCATCTTGTATGCTTTCTACTATGTGTTTATTTTGCAGTTTTATTGCGCTTAATAGGTCTTCATCCGTGATGCTCTTGTTTACATTTCGCACTATTACTAGGGGGTCTTTATTTGCTTTCTCCTCCACCTTAAATTTCTCTCCTTGTAATACTGCTTTTATTCTGCTAAAATCTTCTTTGTTCTCGCTGCCGATTAGAACCCTTTGGTCTTTAACCTTCCTTAATTTAGAGATTTGCAATCCAGATTCCTTCGCCTTGAGTGCTTTTCTGACTTTCGTTATAACTTCTTCGCTCGAGTCGTCGCCGTCCGTACCTACAAGTAGGCAGAGGGTGGGTTTAGGTCTATTTGCTGCAGCGATTTCGGCATAAGTTTTTTGTTCTGTAGCCTGTATTTGGTTCGTCAGTATTTCTTTTGGTATTGTGGTTGTTGTTTTTACCTCGTCCTTTAGTTTAGTTATCTCTTGCTGAGTCTCTACAAAGATGGTGTTTAATTTATCTAAGTCTTCTCTTAGCTTGGTCTGGATGTTTCCTAATGTCAGAATATGTTCTTCATTTGTTATTGTTTGGGTTTCTATGGATGCGAGTTTTTCGACTGTTGCTATAAAGTTTTCATCTCCTTTATCCTCTAGCGTCTTGATTTCGTCGATTAAAGTTTTGTTTCTTTCGGCTTGTAGCTCGAGTCCGTCCACTAATTGATCACTCATGTCTTCAAATTTCTTATCTATTTTTGCATTATGTTCTTCTATTTGAGGCTTAATGCTTTTTACTACTGCCTGTTCCAGTTTGTCGCACGTCGTACACCTTTCCACTATCCTTTCAGTCGTTTTCTGACCTGCCTGTCCTGCTTCTTGCATTTCTTCTTCCATCTCTGTCAATGCTTGCACTACCTTATGAATTATTTCTTTTAGAGCATTGGTTTTTTCAGTAATAGTATCCTTAATGCTCCTCTTTATGTTGCCCGATATACTCAGTTGGTATTTTATATCGTTCGTGTGTCTTTGAGCCGCCTCATATACCTTTCTGTAATAGTTTTTCTTCTCTGGTTGTGGCTGCGGCGACTCACCTGTTGGCTTTTGTGGTGTAGGTATTCGTGTATGTGTATCTGCAGGTGAACGTGACACCCTTGTGTCAGTGGAGGTGGATGGTCTGGAGGTTTTTGGTGTACGATACATGTTGTTAGTGGGGTTTGGTCCTCGTCAAGTGTAAATGTAGAGTAAATTTTTAGTTAGGTGTATAGGGCCCAACAGTCTATTTAAGTCAGTACTTAAATAGTATATATAACCAATACAAATAATTAACTAAGTCAAATTTACAAAACTTAAAAACTAACTTACTGACTAACTAACTATTTTCAGGGCTGGGGAGTTAGGTCTCGGTGAGCCCTTTTATTTGAGCCCAAACTCGGTACCTCTAACTTAATTTTTGACGAAGTTATTTACAGATTTAATTTAAGGGTTGATCTCGGGGTTGCTATGAGAAAAATTTAAAATTTTAATTTTGAATTTAGGTTATTTCCGAGAGGTCTAAGTTATAAATTTTTTGCCAGAAAATCGCCAGACAGGTTTTCTCAAAAAATAGGTTTTTTAAGGTTTTTTCCCTGAAGGGGTTAAATTAAAATTATAATATCTAGTGTGTTGGATGCGGCTTCAGGAGACCTTTCACCCGACACCCAGATTGTCACTATCCGTTCAATACTTAAGGAGATATTTGGGTTTTTGTCCGAGGGTGGGGGTGCAAAAATTTTTGGGGGGGGGGAGGGGGGTAAAATGTAGGAAATTGGATAAGGGATGCTCTCGCCAAATTTCGTTTTTTTTGGGAAAAGGGTGGGGGAGGGTCAAATGGGGGGTAAGCACTCAGACAAAAACACAATTTTTGAAAATTCAATAAAATAAAAGTTTGAAAATTTTTCAAAATTTTTGGTCACGGGTTCGATTCCCGACCCAGTCCTGAACCTAGTAGTAACATAAAAATAACTAAAACTTATAATATCTAAGCCTAAATTTAAGATTAAAAACTTCTCTGACCTTATTTCATACAATTTTAATAGAATAAAAATTCTAAGTCTCTAAAGTCCAAATTTGCTATAGTAATATAAATTTAATAAATCTGAGTAAGAACTACTCGGTCTTTACCCTTTTTACAAAAAACTTCTAAAATTTTCTAAGTCCCATACAAAATATTTAAATAAAAATTCTAAGTCTATAGAGTCTAAATTCGCTATGTAAATATTAATTTAATAAATCTGAGTGTAAACCACTCGGTCTTGACTCTTTTATCAAAAACTTCTGGAATTTTCTAATTCCTATACAAAATAAATAACTAAAAATTATATGTCCATAAGGTCCTATTTCCTAACAAAATATTAATTAATTTAATATGAGTGAAAAACAACTCTGTCCTGACTTTTAAGGCCAAATCTTCGAGAAGTTTCTAAATTATAAAAATATTATTTAATTTTATAAGTCCCGCTCTAACTTGGCATAAATGCTGAGAACAAGCTCCTCCCACTATCTAATATTAAACAAAGTCGTACGTTTCTGTTCGTTGAATGATTTATTCTAATTAATTTGTATGGAAATTTTGGAAAATATGTAATTTTTGTAATTTTAATTTAATTTATGAATGAAACTATACTATTTATTGTACTTATACTAAATTAGTCAATTTTGAATTTTTGAAATTTTTAAAAAAATTTTTAACTTTCTTAATAATATATTCAGGAATTTAATTAAATTCAACGAGCAAACCCGTATACTTTGGTTTGTATGTAATCTATCTTAAATTTATATGTAAAATTTACGTAAACTTAATCCAACCTTAAAATAACATGTGGTTTTTTCTCCCGGTTTCAAATCCAGGTCGATATCTCGTGATCCCATGAGCCGATTTCGATGATTTTTTCGGCGCCTTGTAGCTGGAGAGTTACTCCTTCCGTTCTAATAAATTTTGGGGTGGGGTATCGATCTAGATTTCAATCTAGAATTTTCCAAAGTTAGGCATCAATTTCATGTAATTTTGCATGTTGAATATCTCTGGATCTACTTTGAATATTTTGACGGGGGAAGGTTCGTTGTTCTCGTGGAGTCCTGCTCTTTCCTAGGGATCTTATCCCGATGTCGTAACTTGACTGACTGCGAAAGTAGCAATTTTGTCACAATTGTTTTTCTGTCAATTTAACTGTCTTAACGATGTCCAAAAAATCTGATTTTTTGGTCACTTATAGAACTCGGTGAGCACTTTAAAACGCACTATAGAAAACACTATGTCATAGATCTTAATCGTGCGCCGCACGCAAAAAACTAAAATTGTCACTTACAAAAATCCGGTTTTTCACTGAAATCCAGTCTAAGTTTTCCGTTTTCGGAAAAACAAAGTAGCGTACGAGTGTCACTGTCACTTTTTACACCGAAATAGTCACTTATTTCACTAAAATCGGTCACTTTTTCCACTTTTTACTATTTTTAACGTATTTAAGTGGCCGTGCGAGCTAGCGGAGCGCGGTTTTCGCTGCTAGGACGCGTGCGCTCGCCTCCGCGGCTCGAGCGGGACTGGGTTAGGTTAGGTTAGGTTAGGTTAGGTTAGGTTAGGTTAGGTTAGGTTAGGTTAGGTTAGGTTAGGTTAGGTTAGGTTAGGTTAGGTTAGGTTAGGTTAGGTTAGGTTAGGTTAGGTTAGGTTAGGTTAGGTTAGGTTAGGTTAGGTTAGGTTAGGTTAGGTTAGGTTAGGTTAGGTTAGGTTAGGTTAGGTTAGGTTAGGTTAGGTTAGGTTAGGTTAGGTTAGGTTAGGTTAGGTTAGGTTAGGTTAGGTTAGGTTAGGTTAGGTTAGGTTAGGTTAGGTTAGGTTAGGTTAGGTTAGGTTAGGTTAGGTTAGGTTAGGTTAGGTTAGGTTAGGTTAGGTTAGGTTAGGTTAGGTTAGGTTAGGTTAGGTTAGGTTAGGTTAGGTTAGGTTAGGTTAGGTTAGGTTAGGTTAGGTTAGGTTAGGTTAGGTTGACGGGCCAGTTGGCGTAGTGGTGAGCAATGTACGACCCACGCACTGGTCCCCGGGTTCGTGTCCCGGTCCGAACATAATTTAATAATTTATATATGTTCGGGGTCGGTGGTCTATAGCGAGTACAACCACCCCCGCATAATTTGGGGGTGGCTACGAGCTATTGGAGGCATGTTTAGAAAGCTCTAAGCCTGACGGGGCGGTGAGTTAGTATAAACATAACTCTGTGGTGTGTGACCGAAAGTTCACTGCTTCAGAAGTCCTAGGCAGACGGCCTATAATGGACGGACGTTGCGGTGGATTAGTAGGTATGACGGTGGAGCCTAGCTCCAAAGAGATGGTAGAATGAGTACCACCGGTGGAGGCCGGTGGGAAAATTCGAATCTCTTTTTAGACGGGCCAGTTGGCGTAGTGGTGAGCAATGTACGACCCACGCACTGGTCCCCGGGTTCGTGTCCCGGTCCGAACATAATTTAATAATTTATATATGTTCGGGGTCGGTGGTCTATAGCGAGTACAACCACCCCCGCATAATTTGGGGGTGGCTACGAGCTATTGGAGGCATGTTTAGAAAGCTCTAAGCCCGACGGGGCGGTGAGTTAGTATAAACATAACTCTGTGGTGTGTGACCGAAAGTTCACTGCTTCAGAAGTCCTAGGCAGACGGCCTATAATGGACGGACGTTGCGGTGGATTAGTAGGTATGACGGTGGAGCCTAGCTCCAAAAAGAGATGGTAGAATGAGTACCACCGGTGGAGGCCGGTGGGAAAATTCGAATCTCTTTATGACGGGCCAGTTGGCGTAGTGGTGAGCAATGTACGACCCACGCACTGGTCCCCGGGTTCGTGTCCCGGTCCGAACATAATTTAATAATTTATATATGTTCGGGGTCGGTGGTCTATAGCGAGTACAACCACCCCCGCATAATTTGGGGGTGGCTACGAGCTATTGGAGGCATGTTTAGAAAGCTCTAAGCCCGACGGGGCGGTGAGTTAGTATAAACATAACTCTGTGGTGTGTGACCGAAAGTTCACTGCTTCAGAAGTCCTAGGCAGACGGCCTATAATGGACGGACGTTGCGGTGGATTAGTAGGTATGACGGTGGAGCCTAGCTCCAAAGAGATGGTAGAATGAGTACCACCGGTGGAGGCCGGTGGGAAAATTCGAATCTCTTTTTTCCGGGGGAGAGGCTGACTCCTACCGGACGCGTCCCCGGGTGGCGGATGGGGGAGTGCCACTCGCAACCGGCCCCAAACGGGAGCGAGTGGTAGCGGGGAAACCCGCCGCGGACCAACAGCCAGGGTGGGGTGTCAGGCGGACACCCGGGCCCACCGGAGGTAGCGCGGTGTCTCTGGCCGTTTTCACGGTAGGAGGCACTGCGCGGGCCGCACTGCCGGGACTAGCCCGTCGGTGCGGCGGCTGGAGCGGGGCCACTTCGGTGGTCCTGTGTCTAGCGAGGGGTGTCGGCAGCCAGCTCAGTCGGAGCT